>CM056601.1:44127864-44752864 GCA_029721355.1 Tegillarca granosa | reverse complement strand
TAGGATGTTGATGTCCGCCAGTACGACTTTGTGGAGAATGAGGCAGAGATAGTTTGTGATATATGATGTGCTCGTTTGTATATAGTGTAGGTGTTAACTGAATTACATTATAAATCTGACAAAAATAGAATATTCTGGTTTAAAGAAATTGCAAAGTTAAAAATGTAACCATCACTGGCACTTTAATAACGTCCGTGGTGTGAATTTTGAATGACTGAAATTTGAGGCAATTACCTCATCGGAACGTGTCTGTAGCCATTAATTTGTCTTTTTATAGTTTAAAAGACATATCATCAGTCATGATTTGTTTGATTATTGTATCAGTGCTGCAGTTCATTGTAGAAGCTGCCTGTCTATGGACACTACTAAATTTGTAAACATTACTACAATGACAAGCACCTGTTTTAATAAAAAAAATTTACCCGTATGTGGTGATACCAGGTAAAGCAGTAATTAAACAAATAATGTGAAATATATTTACTGTGCTACATAAGTCTGTGTTTAATATACAAGTTTTGAATTTTGTATAATTGTTTTACATTAAGATTTTATTTTCTCTTCTGCTGTGTTTTCTATCTGAAGCTTCTAGTTATTTTTGGTATAACAGGGTCCTGTAATTGATACAATTGCCTTAGGCCAGAACTTGTCTAGATGAAACTTGGGGGGAAAACGTATTTGTTAAATGGGTTCACCTACCAAACAATATGATAATATAAGACTTCAAGAAGACTGATCAGAGGAATTTGTTACATAACTAAGGATTTGTTTTTGACAGGTTAAACTGTAGCTGGTCAGACTGAACTATATTGGCAGAAATTTCCAATTTCAAAATAATTGCAATGCAGACAAGAAATTATAAACTTTTGTTCCAAAAACATTTCCCTTTTTCAGTGGATTTGCTACCTGACATCTTAACTTGCCTTTTTGTCTAACATTACCATTACCCCTAGTCCTGAAAATCATGACTCTTTATGTCTTTGCTATATGGATATATGCCAGTTACAGTCATTTTCAGGGTAACCTCAATGGATACAATATAATTAACCAATGGTTGAGGTACAGTAATTAATACAGACCCCTAAAGAGGGAGAAATTAACTTACCTGCTCAAGCATGAACAAATTAAGATGGATGGATATTAACAAAGTTACTTTGAACTCCACCTCATTGTATATTAGTTTACACACCAATCTAGATATCTGAAGTATTTATTTTTTGAAATAGTCATGATTATCTACATTTAAACTATTTTTTATTTTATATATAATAAAGTTCAACATGTAAACCAATTATTGCACATGTCAAGAGTACAAGTTATTCATAATTTGAAAAAGATAAATTAAAGGCTAACTTGAAGTTTTAGAATAAGAGTTGAGTGTAGTAATGGTATTAATATCCCAGTAAAGAATATTTCACTTATATCAAGACGTTGTCAGCTATAGGTGAAAGTGCAGAGATTTTGCCTGGGTGTTGCGCTGATGGCATTATACAGCAGGGTTCTATATCATGCCAGCCCAACTGTGACACAAGGACCTAATGTATTTTAAGTTCCCATCGGAAAGAACCGCGATTTCATTTCGTAATACTGAGTGCTTGGCAAAAGAACAGTCACTACCCACTTTCAAGTCTTGGATCAGACCTGGTTGGGGTTCGAATCCATGACCTCCCACTTAGGGAGCGAGCACTTTTTAGAATAAGATGACATTTAGATAAACTTAACAAAATGATGATGTCAAAAATTAAAATTTCTATTTTACAGAACTTCAGAAATATTGCAAGTTGGAAATTTACCCTCACTGTTTCAAACAAATACAAATGTTGTCATAAACTGAATTTTTGATGTAATTCTTCAGATTTCAGTCATAAACATTTCTGTAATCTGTGTTAGACTGCTTTAGTTTCTTAGAAATAATAATAAGTCTTTAATAGTGTGTTATAGATAAAATTGTACAATTTGATTTGTCAATTTAAAACTATAGTTAGATTGTCAGATTTCCCTTCTGTTAGTTAATAAAATAAATAATTAAAATTTTAATAAAAGAATTACAATTTATTGGTATTTTAAAATTATATTTCAAGTCAGGACAATGTCAGAATGATTTTAATGTTTGATGACCTTACAAATATGATGTGTGTGTGTGTGTGTGTGTGTGTGTGTGTGTGTGTGTTGTGTGTGTGTGTGTGTGTGTGAATGTTATTGCCATAAGTTGTGTGTTTAATTATAACATTGTCTTTTATTCAGGGTAGTTTGATTTGATCATCACAATGAGTCATCCATGTCATACACTCAGTAATCCCTCAGCTCAGCTCTTCTGGTGTCGGCATTGTATGAAAATATTTGAAGATCCGATACAGAGATGGCGCCACAGTAAGACTTGTAAAAAATTGGTAACATCCAATCCTGAACATAAAATTGTTGGCAGGGATGGACGCTTGCTAGATGTACGGGCTGGAAATACTGAAAATCAAGTGATCATCACTGATATAAAGACACAAAAAGACAAAATTGGCACAAGGAAACCAAAGAACTTGTCAGAGTTAAATTGTTATATATGTAAAAAAGGTTTTGATAGTTTTGAATCTATGAAAGAACATGTAAAAAGATCATGTAATAGACCAGATATTGGTCCCAATAAGGACACCCAATCTGTTACGTCTCAATCTCTTCTAGTAGATAGATCAAAAAACGATAATGTATCAGTACAGATAGAATCTCTTTTGAAGGCAGCACAACAACATCAGGAACAAGAGCAACAAAAACAACAACAGCAGCACCAACAACAACAATTAACAGACACAAAGTGCCTTCCAGAGAACACACCCATCGGAGAATGTTTAAAAGATATCCATGTTGAAGTGTTATCTGATAGAGGATATATAAAGCAGTTACAGAGTGAACAGGTAATTTATAAGAAAAAAAAAGAATATTTTTTTAGGGTTTCTAAATTAGGTCCATTTTTAGATCAAGGACTTTATCTGTAAAAGCAATTAAACAAAGATGCCATTTTATCAAGTTATTTTGAAATTTTAAAATTAGGAATAATTTCTGTCCACAAAATATGAATTTGGTCTTAAAAATGTTCTTTATCATGTTCTGCAAATGAAGTGGAGAGAATACATTGCCTTTTACTGCCAAGGTTTGAATCTTACCCTAGTTAGAGAAAATATATCAGTTTGCATGTTAAAGGTCTATGGTTTTTACTGTGTATGTCATTTTCTTCCAATAGCCACATTGACATTAATGAAAGAATCTTTATTTGGGCATAAAACATCATTATGGGCATTTCTCAAAGAGTTGAGTCTAATAATAGTAATAGTATGCCCCTGGTCAGGTTCTTTTTCTTGTATCAAAAAGGTTAGTTCTTGGATGATGGATGAAACTGGAGTCATTTGAGATAATCACCGATCTTTGTCAAGCAAACTGACAAACTTCCTGACAAAAGCTTCTGTCCAAGTGGGATTCAAACCTGGTTGGTGAGAAGTCCTGTGATCTGTAACCACACTCTCTACCATAGGACCACAGGGACCCCTGCATTTCTTAAGAGATTGACCAAGATAGTCATGCCTTTAGCTGTTTATTTATGAACCAGGTTCCAATTTAAATAATTTTGATCCACTTTTGTAGCCAGTTTAGGCCAGAGTGGAATTTGTTCTTTGTTGTTCATGGTATTTTAAACATCCTTAAACAGTATATATACTTTTGGCCTTTTTTTGCATATTTGTGTATCACAGTGTGGTGATTATTTGACAGGATGATTTGGTCCTTTTTGTATCATTTTGTACTACATTTGTTTTAAGAAAAGCACCCAAGTTAGTTTCTTAACTTTTCAAGCTTGTTAATTTTCAAATATAAGAATAAAAGTGATATCAATTCGAAGATAAAATTTTCAATCCACTATCAAAATTTTACAAGTAGTTCTTTGTTACAGGCTGCACTTGATGGTTCTGCAGTTGACAGACTCCATAAAAATCCAGGTACCTGTATTACTGATAACAATGCTGAAGAATCTCCTAAACACACTGCAGTACCACATTTTATATTGGAAAACAGTATTACAGACACAATAGAACCAATGTCAACTGTAATAACAGAAGTCCACATAGTAACACAGGTAAATACACAACAGGTAAATCTTACAGAATGAAGTCCACATAGTAACACAGGTAAATACACAACAGGTAAATCTTATCAGAATGAAATCCACATAGTAACACAGGTAAATACACAACAGGTAAACCTTACAGAATGAAGTACACATAATAACACAGGTAAATACACAACAGGTAAATCTTACAGAATGAAATCCACATAGTAACATAGGTAAATACACAACAGGTAAATCTTACAGAATGAAGTACACATAATAACACAGGTAAATACACAACAGGTAAATCTGACAGAATGAAATCCACATAGTAACATAGGTAAATACACAACAGGTAAATCTTACAGAATGAAGTACATAACACAGGTAAATTCACAACAGGTAAATCTTACAGAATGAAATCCACATAGTAACACAGGTAAATACACAACAGGTAAATCTTACAGAATGAAGTCCACATAGTAACACAGGTAAATACACAACAGGAAAATCTTACAGAATGAAGTCCTTATAGTAACACAGGTAAATACACAACAGGTAATCTTACAGAATGAAATCCACATAGTAACACAGGTAAATACACAACAGGTAAATCTTACAGAATGAAGTACACATAGTAACACAGGTAAATACACAACAGGTAAATCTTACAGAATGAAGTACACATAGTAACACAGGTAAATACACAACAGGTAAATCTTACAGAATGAAGTACACATAGTAACACAGGTAAATACACAACAGGAAAATCTTACAGAATGAAGTACACATAGTAACACAGGTAAATACACAACAGGAAAATCTTACAGAATGAAGTACACATAGTAACACTGGTAAATACACAACAGGTAAATCTTACAGAATGAAATCCACATAGTAACACAGGTAAATACACAACAGGTAAACCTTACAGAATGAAGTACACATAATAACACAGGTAAATACACAACAGGTAAATCTGACAGAATGAAATCCACATAGTAACATAGGTAAATACACAACAGGTAAATCTTACAGAATGAAGTACATAGTAACACAGGTAAATACACAACAGGTAAATCTTACAGAATGTAGTACATAGTAACACAGGTAAATACACAACAGGTAAATCTTACAGAATGAAGTACATAACACAGGTAAATTCACAACAGGAAAATCTTACAGAATGAAGTCCTTATAGTAACACAGGTAAATACACAACAGGTAAATACACAAAAGGTAAATCTTACATAATGAAGTACATAACACAGGTAAATTCACAACAGGTAAATCTTACAGAATGAAGTCCACATAGTAACACAGGTAAATACACAACAGGAAAATCTTACAGAATGAAGTACATAACACAGGTAAATTCACAACAGGAAAATCTTACAGAATGAAGTCCTTATAGTAACACAGGTAAATACACAACAGGAAAATCTTACAGAATGAAGTACATAACACAGGTAAATTCACAACAGGTAAATCTTTCAGAATAAAGTCCACATAGTAACACAGGTAAATACACAACAGGTAAATCTTACAGAATGAAGTACACATAGTAACACAGGTAAATACACAACAGGAAAATCTTACAGAATGAAGTACACATAGCAACACAGGTAAATACACAACAGGTAAATCTTACAGAATGAAGTACACACAGTAACACAGGTAAATACACAACAGGTAAATCTTCTAGAATGAAGTACATAGTAACACAGGTAAATACACAACAGGTAAATCTTACAGAATGAAGTACATAGTAACACAGGTAAATACACAACAGGTAAATCTTACAGAATGAAGTACATAGTAACACAGGTAAATACACAACAGGTAAATCTTACAGAATGAAGTACATAACACAGGTAAATACACAACAGGAAAATCTTACAGAATGAAGTCCACATAGTAACACAGGTAAATACACAACAGGTAAATCTTACAGAATGAAGTACATAACACAGGTAAATTCACAACAGGAAAATCTTACAGAATGAAGTCCACATAGTAACACAGGTAAATACACAACAGGTAAATCTTACAGAATGAAGTACATAACAAGGTAAATTCACAACAGGTAAATCTTACAGAATGAAGTCCACATAGTAACACAGGTAAATACACAACAGGAAAATTTTACAGAATAAAGTCCACATAGTAACACAGGTAAATCTTACAGAATGATGTCCACATAGTAACACAGGGAAATACACAACAGGTAAATCTTACAGAATGATGTCCACATAGTAATACAGGTAAATACACAACAGGAAAATCTTACTGACTAAAGTAATCATAGTAACACTTTATAAAAAGTTTCCTTGGTTGGGGAAATATGGAAGATTGTCATCTCAAGGGAACATTATTTTGTACTATTTTAAAGATAAAGTTTCCAAGGGGAGACAATCCTCCACGTACACCCATTCTGTTGCCCTCTTAGATTTTCATTGAATGTTACATCTTACAAAACAGTAAAACAACAAGTAGACATGAAAGGTAAATTCACCATATAATTACTGCATATAAATTAATAATATATGTTTGTTAATCATACAGACTTTTAATCAAATATGCTATGTAATAAACTATGCTTGACTCTATAGTGTGTGTGTGTGTGTGTGTGTGTGTGTGTGTGTGTGTGTGTGTGTTTTTTTACTCCTGTAAATATACTATTGACAAAGAAACACTGCCAATGTGTACTTTTATTTTTATATAGCTCTCATGATGACAATAGGGGCATATACACATAGTTACTCTCTCTATAAACCTTGTATTTTTGATAGTTTTTGGTGAATTATTTTTCTTTTTTATTAGGGTATCGAAGAAGACAATGATTCTGATTGTACATTTGTACCACCACGATGTAGAATTCCTGCACCACCAACAAACATACATTATACAGAAACTATAAATAGAACACCAAAACCAATCAGTACCATAGACCATGAATGTGTTCTTCTAAGTGACAGCACTGTTACTGACGGAGAAACCAATGTTCTGTCCACAGGTGCAGTTCAAACAGTTTTAAATGAAAGTAAAACTCTTAAAAGAAAGACTAGTGATTGTCATTGTTTTGTTTCCAAACCAAAGAAGGTCAAAACTCCACACACAAGACTAAGAGTACTTTCTGAGGAGATTGTTGAAAAATCATTTAAAATGGTTGATGTCGAACACGTAACAGAAACTGAATTAGGACTGAGAGAAAAAGAAAATATTTTAAATGAAGTCCATCTGCAAACCTCTCAGCAAAATAATAACTGTAGATTAAATTCATTACCCTTTCAGAAAGGTAATTGTGTTAATAATTCTCCTGAAATCAGTTCCAGTGAAATACCAGAGATAACATCTTCTAATAGCATCATGAGCAAGACTGTGGAGATGTTACCAGCAGTAGAGAAAGATAAGGTTATTCAGATGAATGTTGTTTCAGAAAAAAGTTCATCAAAAGAAAATAAAAGTTTTTCAGAGACATCTTTTGTATGTGTGAAAGAATTAAGTTTATCAAAATCTGACAATGGAACCTCAGAATTAATTGTGAAGGATTCAGGAATTGAAAAGTGTGATACAAAGATCAAAGTGACACAAAAAGTAAATGAAGGAAGTGACAAGAAAATCAGTAAGAAGGAAAGCAATAAAGATTGTGACATAGAGGTTGAAAAGAAAAGTAAAAAAGAAATTGATAAGAATGAAACAAAAGAAAAAAATAAAGACAAAAAAGAAGGGAAAGCAAAAATTGTTCATCCAAAGAAAAAGCAAGATAAACCAGTAAAGTGTAAAATATGTGACCGTGAGTTTAAATCTTCACAAGCTTTACAGAAACACAATAAAGTGCCTTGTAAAATCAAGCATACAAGAAACTTAACACAAAAAGTGTTGAGGCCAAAACGAACTACAGTACAGAAACCTCAGTTACCAGAACTCAGAAAGAAGAAAAATAACTCTTCTAAAGCAGCGGTAAATAACAAACCAAAGCTACTACTTAGAAGTGACCGTAGATATTCAGATACTATTCTTAGTGTTAAGTCTAAAAAAAGTAGTAAAAACAAAAATAGAAGGAAAACTTTGTCAGAATATAATTTTCATTTTAGCTGTTGTAAACAGTATGACAACAGTAAACAAGGGTTTCAGGTGGACTATGAATCACTTTCAGAAAAAGAGCAGTACTTCTTTCACTTGGAGATGATTCCTATTTCAAGGTTGCCTAGTGATATGCACTCTGTTGTGATAACACATCGTAATTTAGTTAATACTTCTTTTGTGAAAGAAAACATTGAAGATGACATATTAAATGGACCTTTCTTACCTCCTCCTGTGTTAGAGAAAATACCAGATATGATTGTGATAGAATCTGATTGTAACAGAACTATTCATAATGAAGCTGAATTAGAACCACCCGTGCTAGAGGCAATATCAGAAATAAATGCAAATGCAGTTTTGTCTGAAATAGAAGTTGTTACAAAGTCTCAGTCTGTGAACACAGTGGTTTCTAATTCATTGGATATAAAGTCACAGAATTTGCATGAAACAAATGAAAATGCTGATGAATGTACAGTTAAAAAAGTAGAAAATCGTCACTTTTTAGATGTAATTACAAAATTAAGTCCAAATAAAATAACAGATATATGCTGTAAAACTTCACTAGATTCAAAACCTCCAGCTAAACAGATATCTGTAGAACCTATCTCTCCCAGCAAGTATTCAACAAATCGTCATTTTACAGACATTATCACAGTGTCTTCAAACAGTTCAGTGACAAATAATAAAGAAATTTCAAGTAAAGATTACTTCAATAGCAATAATGATGACAGAACTGTGGCTGATGAACAGAAAAACAACAGTATTATGCAAAATCAGTCTGCTACAAGACATTTAAAATTTGGTCATGAGAACGGCAGTTCTAACAGCAGAGTTTCTGATTTGAAATTAGACAAAAATGAGAATTCATTTTTCAAAGTAACAGTAGGAATACAGACTGAAAACAACTCACCAGAAAAGGTTATTTATCCATCATCATCATCATCAAGTAGATTAAACTCTCAGCCAGGTAAAAATGAAGTACATGCTATACCTAATGAGAAAGTGAAACCACAGCTAAGTAGGAACTTGTTTGAATCTTTCTTGAATATTGGTGAACGGAGTGTTGCCTCAAAAAAAGTTACTCCAAATGTTGCAAAGTTGACTGATTCTAGTAAAAGCTGTCATATTCCTGTTGTAAATTCTGCTGTTTCTCAAAATTCTGTTTCTCATACAGCTAAAGATAAGACAGTTAAAGGAAATAACAATAACAAGAATGTAAATTCTACAAATTATCAGGAAATAATGGTTTATCCACCTAAAAAAGAACTGCCTATATCAGCCCCAGGACCTAGTGTAGATAAAGAAACAACATCAAACAATAATGAATTGCTGGAACTTCTAGCCAAATCTCTAGGAATATATCCAGAATCTCAAAACTCACAATCTGACGATAAAATTGATAGTAAAAAGAATGTTTCCTCTTGCACAGATTTTAATTCTGGGAATAAAGGAGCAACAACAAAACCATCAATCACCAAAACAAATCTTGGAGACGGAAATGTACAAATTATAATACTGAACAACTCAGCATCCAGCCAGGATTATACTACAGATATAAATGTTATAGATATTCCAAAACCTCTCCAGAAAAAAAATGAGACATTTGTTAAGCAGACAGAGAAATCTAAAAATACATATGTCCCTGTATGTACTGGATATGTTAATAATACAAACAAGACAAAAGGTAATGTAGATACAGATAGTTTTGTCTTGGGTGGATTACAACTCATTAAACTAGGTAAAGCTGAAAAGTTAAAATATCCAGTGCATGACGACCATGATGATGATGATGATTTTGACGATGTTGATGCTTTACATTTGGTTGAAAACAATATGGTTAGAAAATCTGATGATGTCAAATTTTCTTCAAACACTATAATTCTACCTCCAACAGAAATTCAAGATAACACAGACTGTACAAACACTGTAATGAAATCTATTTTACCTCAACAACTTCAGTTACATAGGACTAGCAGTAGCTCATCTGGAATTGTTCGCCCTGTTTCTGTACCATTGACACTTTCAGATTCATCTTGTACAACTTTAAGATTACAGGGTCCCACGCTGGAAGAAAATTCAGAATCATCAGGAATTCCATTGATGAAAGACAACTGTGTTGTTAGTGGTTCTACATTAAATCATGTAGGACAGGTGTATACTAACTCTGTGATATTTAATAATGATACTTATGTACAAGACAATTTAAATAGTGCTACTTGTACAGACACAGAATCTCCCTGTGACATATCATACAAAAGTGCTAACAATAAACTTGATGCTAATACAAATAGAAAATCTTTTGATTTATCTCAGAGCAGTAGTGTAAATATATTTCTTCCTGCATCAGTAAAAAACAGTCACCCTCAAAGCACCTCTGATGCAGTCAGCCACGCTCAAAGCACCTCTGATGCAGTCAGTTACGCTCAAAGCACCTCTGATGCAGTCAGTATATCAGCTTTGAATATACCAGAGAGAAATCTTGATGAGCCATGTGTTATGGTTCAGTATATAGAACAGGTTCAGGATTCACAAAATGTCTCGTATGTTTATTTAGATGATGTTAATACCAACATGATGGTTGATAATGTTAAATATACAGAGGAATCAAATTTGACCTCTCCATTGACTGTTAGTTATACTTTATAAACACAAAATTCACATGTTCATGGTGCACCATTTACAAGTTATTATCACAATTTAAAGACTATTTCTCATGATCTGGTTTGGATGTTTTGTTATCATAACTAAATGGTTATAGTATTAAAACATAGTTGTTCTTATGTTGAATGAAAAACATAGATACTACAGCAGAAGAACTTATAGAAAAACTGTCCAGTAAACCAAAAACATATCTAGACTAAACCCAAAGTTACCTAAAACCCTATCCTTACTGAACCCTTAATAAACCAACCCTGTCTAAACTGAACCCTTAGTAAACCAACCCTGTCTAAACTGAACCCTTAGTAAACCAACCCTGTCTAAACTGAACCCTTAGTAAACCAACCCTGTCTAAACTGAACCCTTATTAAACCAACCCTGTCTAAACTAAACCCTTAGTAAACCAACCCTGTCTAAACTGAACCCTTATTAAACCAAGACAAATCGATTCCGCACCTGTAATGTTCTGTAGTTATTACTGTTATTCTTAGTGATTTTAGTGCATATGTACTTGAAATTCTAATTAGGAAAAACATATTTTTTTCTTTTAAAAATTTTCAGTCTTATGGATTGCCATAATGTGTCAAAAACAAAACAAGGTCAATTTAGCGAGATTATTCTACTACTTTGAAATTATTATGACACAATTTCTTAGAAACAATGCACCAATTTGCTCAAAAAATTGTCAAAAGATGGTAAAAATACATAAAAAATTGCCATATTTTGTAATATTGCCAAACGATTTCCTCCAAACTTTGCTTGTCTAAACTGAACCCTAACTCCGACCCTGTCTTAACTGAACCCTTAGTAAACCAATCCTGTCTTAACTGAACCCTTAGTAACCAACCCTGTCTTAACTGAACCCTTAGTAAACCAACTTTTTTTACACAGAACCCTAAGTAAACCTACTCTCTCTATATCGAACTCTGGTAAATCAAACCTTTTAAACTCAACCCTGAGTAAACCAACCCTGTCAAAAATGAACCCCTAGTAAATCTGCACTTTTAATCAACCCTTAGAAAAACCAAAACCCTATCAGAACTGCATACTAAAAAAAATCATAAAAACCCTCTAATGAAGTGAAAACCTGTCTAAACTGAACACTGAATAAACAAAAAAACTTGTTTAAATTTAACCCTGAACAAACTGAACACCTGTCTTAATTGAACCCTGATATAATTGAACACCTATAAAATCTGAACTCTGAATAAACTAAACACTTCTCTAATATAAACCCCAAATAAACTAAACACTTCTCTAATATAAACCCCAAATAAACTAAACACCTCTCTAAAATGGACAGATGTTTTAACTAAACCCTGAGTAAACTAAACAATTTGTATTTAGGGACACACTTTTTATGTTGTTAATTGAATTAATTATTTTAAACAAAAACATACATCCGAACAAAATCTTTGTCTCAAAGTGGTTTGGTTTAGATATCACTGTGTATTGCTTTTACTGATATTAGTGTTTGCTTTTGTGCATGAATTTTAAATTGTGTGAACAGATTTATAAACATGATACTAACTGATATAGCTGGTTAAAATAACACATCTGGTAGCTAATATACATTGTGTTAATAATAATCTGTCATTGGAACTAGAAGCATTACTCTACACATCAAACAAAAAAAAATTAACAGATAATTAATCTGCCCTATATCCTGTAATATGGTGGCTTCAAAATGAGAAAAAAAAAAGATTTTTTTTAGAACTTAAGACAGGTCCTATAAGTGTCACTATCTTTTAGACAACAAATTATGCAACTTTTATATAAAAATCAAATTTTCTTGAAAAAAGATTGCTTTTTATAGCTTGAGGAGCCTAGTATAAAAAAATCACTTTGTGCATATGTGAATATGATAAAATTAAAAAATTGTGTTAAGCAGTTAATGTGTCATCAAGAGCACCATTGCTGGTATAGCACTACCAATTTGACTTGTAAAATCTCCATAGCTACAATGTCATTCTACAGAAATATCTATTGGTAATAAGGGGTACACATAGTTATTTTCAGTTACAACTTGAGTCAGAAAATAAAAAAGGATCAATACTAAATACTGAAGTTATTTTTATTTTTAATGTAAATTTACCTTATATTAATCGCCACTAACAGTGACACTTTTTCATTTAACTGAAAAAATAAAATAACGAACAAATTAAATTTGTAATTGATATTTTGTTATACTTTGTTGTAAGTGAAATGGCACTTAGTTTTTTAAAGCATTTTTGAACCATAAACATTTCTGCAATTTGCAATATCTGTAATTTTCTGTCAATGCCACAATGATCTGTTTTAGGTTAAAGTAAAAACTTAGTTTGTGATTTTTGTGTACTTTATTTTTTTAAATTCATAAGTAATTAGTGTAATTATTGCAAAAAAAATTGAATTCAGTATCAGGTATATGTTCTTTACTACTTGGAATTGGATTCACCATCATTATACATGAAACAAACCCTTCAAGGTAAAAAAGCTTGATGTATTCAGAATTGATTCCTCAAAAAGTGTTAGTCAAAATAGATTGATTTGTGATTAAGAGAATATAGATTTTTAGCTATGGCCTGGACAGGTCAAGATGCAGTAATATGTGTTAGATGTAAAGTGTCATATTCTTAGTCTTGGTTTGCACTGTAGTTTCCTCCTTGTTCTAGGGCACCAGTTTTGACTAGTTTATTTTGTAGATTGTTATTAAATATGCATTTGATAGAAAGAAGTATCAAAAACTATATTTTAGAGGTTGTTTGTCTTTGTTATGTGTTAGCTTTAAGATTTGATGGAATTTAATCTCATATTTTAACTGTTGTATTACAATGAATTACATTTGTATTTGCAATATTATTAATTTCTGTAGAAAACTTTTCTAGTTTGTTTTAATCATATTGTACAACTATCAGAATTTCCCACCAAGTTCGAATATGATACAAGAATTCTACAGATTTAAAGTCTCGCCTGGTAAGTTTTTAATTGAGTAGAAAATACATTACTTTAACATAAACTTTCACATTTTGACACACTGCCGCCACTGCCTACAATGACACCAGAAAAATAACACCAAATTCTCACCTTATGGCAATGCCAGGCTTGACAGAAACGGAATTTGATAATTTGTTAAATGTATACAGTAGATCCTGTCAGATGTGAACACCACCTGGACTGTTGTTTGTCAAAATAAAACAGTTTAGACTATGATATGATTCATTCAGGGTTATTGTTTTGACTAATTGTACTAATGTATTTATACGTGAAGTCTTCATTTTTAATTTTTTTCGGCTCATACAATGTGATATGCTAAATCGTTGTGTGTAAAATGTTAAATTTTGATTTTGACTTCAAAAAAAAAGTTTTATCAAGTAAACATCTTCATTGTTTTTTATGTTCCTAAAGAACGTGTTTTGTTATTGAAGTCAGTTAGTTTGTAAGGTTGTTTAAAATCATCTTATTGATCATAATGTAAAGTATGAAGTTCTGCTGTTTATAGTTGTTACTCAAACTACTCATTGACAACTAATTATTGATATAAATAATTTAAAGTAGGAACTCATTTTATTTACCTTTGTAGAAAATTTTAATCAGTAATTTTCCAGGTGAATCTAGAAAGGGAAAAATCAATATAAAAGTGCATTACAGTGACTAATACACGGGCTGTTAACTTAATATTTAATTTTTGAAACATGTTGAAACATAACAATTACTGTATTTATACATGTAACAATGACAGTTCACTGAGTTACCATGTATATCATATCATGGTCATCATCTGTGTGTGTTATTGAAATATTGATTACATGATGCAGGTCTAGACTGATTTTTAGCATACATTTACTGAATTGATTCATATGAAATATTAAAAAAAAAATAATAAAAATTAAATAAATGGTTCTTTTAAATTGATTGCAAAATGCTTAATGAATAATGCATGTGTACAGCCATTTACTTGCATAGTACATGATACCAGCGACATAAAAACTGTTTTAAATGTCGCTGATGATACTTTTAAATATCTTGATCCTCCTAAAAGTTGATATTGATATATTTTAAGCATTCTTTTTCATTTTTTGATATTTTTAGCAGAGGATAACAGGTCAATGATGGATTACAAATTGTATAAAATTGTGTAGTGTAGCAAAATAACATTACAAAAACGATGTCATACTTGGGTAAAAAAAAAAAAGAAATTCTCCAATAATTGATACCACGCCCATTTTGTAATTATATGTCTATAACAATTAGACTATTTATAAGTAGACTATATAGTATCATATATTTGTATGTATATATTGAAGGAATCCAGAATTTATTTCTGTCATGAATTGGCTTTAAACATCATTTACAAATATATCTGTACACATTTTTTTATCTGAATAAATTTTAAACTGACCATAGAGAAAATCACTTTAGAAATTTAAAACTTTGATAGAATAGTACCTGTACCAGTTTTGATCAAAATTGGCTGCATTAAAAATCCGATAAACATTTTTTTTTAAATTAAAAAGAAACTTTACTCATTCAAAACATAGAGATAAATTTGTTTTTTACATTGTATTTCTTGTGTTAAAGTTCTATTACCATACACAATATAATCTTCTATAGTGACCAACTTTCTAAATAATAATTTATCCTTCTATAATGTCTACCTTCATTCCAAAAGTCATGCAAACCCATATTCTATACAGTATAAAGCTTTATGGTGATAGAACAATTGAAGTGTTTTAAGGCCAATCCTTGAAAATAACAGGTCATAAAGAATAAAAAAAAATATTTGAATTATAATGAATCTGCTTGTTGTTTTTTGTGTGAAAATTAACTTCCCCTGGAAAATTTCTCAGAAATAATTTCTTAATATGTAAATCAAAATCTTTTTAATGTTTATAAATATACATGACGGATTGTTTGTAAATTGTCTCCCTTACCTCATTCTCGCTAACCATCAGATTATCTACGCTTACGCTCCGCTAAATTTAGCAGAGTGTAAGCGTAGATAATCCGATGGTTAGCGAGAATGCCCTTACCTTTGTTAGTAAGCTAAGTTATTGAACATGTACTTAATTGTTTTATGTTGTCATAGAAACAGATCAAATTATTATAGAGAAATTTATTCAATTTATCTTGTTATTATTTGTATTAATGATTAAATAAGAATAGTTTTGATAAAATCTTGATTTGGTAGATCTTGGTGTTAAAAAAACCTTCCCAGTGAGCCTGTCCCTATTATCAAATGTTTTAAATATGTCAGTGAAATAATACAAACTAGTTTGTGTCCTAGCAGGCACATGTACCGGTATATACAAGCTGAATAAACTTTACCAATAAACTTACAATTTTAAGTTGATAAATGATCTTGTTCTCAGTTAATCATTGAAGGTTGTCATATTGTAAAAGCTTTATATTTTTGTCAGAATATATTTTTTATACATTCCCCATTCTTGTATTTTAAATCTTGTTTTTAATTCATGACTAAAAGTCCATTTTGTTGTTACCTAGCATCTAATTCACTTAGCTAAAATCTTTATATAAATGATATATTTAAGTTGTATTAATTAACATGTCAATTTTTCATGTTTAAGTGTTTTTATACATAAATCATGACTGTAACAAACTAACACATTCAAAAAGTTTTTGTGTTTTTGTATAAGATGGGAGGGTGGAAGCTAAAATCAATTTCTGGAGTTAAGCAATATTGGTGAAAAGTAGCCATCTGACATTGTGAGAGTGTATGTTTATAAAACAGAATCAGAATAACAAATTACTCTTAGTAAAGATTTTTTTAACATAAAATAAGTGCTATATAAATAAACTTTGTTAAAATGTGTGAACTATCATTTGAACAAGTAGATATTGTTGTAATTGATCAGGAAGTATGTAGTTTGTTATTTGTTTATATGTACATTTATTAATTTTTTCACTTATAAATAAAATGTCTTATTAATGTTGACATATTGGACCATGCAACGTAATATAAATGTTAACACTATGTTAGTTGTTAGTTTGTCAAATCTTAGTTTAAATATTAATGTCCTGAACTTATCAATACCTTGGATGTTGTTTTGTGACTCAGATGCCGTTCATTCTTTGTTACAGGTGATCATTCATTTCATGTCACATTTTGTGCCACTTCATCCATGGTTTTGTTGAAACAATACAACAAATTCAGTTATGACAAACTATATTGTTCAAATTTACAGAAATAATCACCTGGCTGTAATGATTTTAATGATTATAGGTTTGAAAAAATTGTCAGTAAAACCAATTAATTGAAGTCAGGAGTTCAAAATTTAAGCAGTTCTTTCTTAATTTTGCAATATTTTGTTAAATTCTTATATGTTATCATAAAAAAAAACCACTTTGAAATTTCGAGATACAGACTGGTTAGATTTTCATCTTATTTACAAGTGCAGAATATGTTCAAGTCACAATTTTAATATTATATGAATTTGTTCATTTTTTGTATCATCCAATCACAGTAGCTTATGCAAATGATGTAATATGGATCAAACAAGTTAGATAATATCATGGAACGTAAGAAACTGGCTTAGATTTAACTGAGATGTGGTTAGTTATGATATCATGGAACGTGAGAAATTGGCTGAGATTTAACTTAAATGTGGTTAGTGATGATATCATGGAACATAAGAAATTGGCTTAGATTTAACTTAGATGTGGTTAGTGATTATATTGTATGTAACATTATAGTGTTTGTTCAGTGATATATCATTTGTATTGTTTATAAAGAAATAATATTAAATTGCAATCAATTTGTGTATAATAAACAACTTTATAATTACTATTTATTATTTATGTTTTATTGTAATTGATCTGTTTATTATCTTCTGTTATCAATCTCAGTTTGTTGTCATACAGAGTCCACCTTAACAGCAGTGTACAGGTTGTCTGCCGTTTATCACTTTACAGAGTTCAGCTGAGTTGAGTAATGATGTTTAACATCCCAGTCAAGAATATTTCACTTATATCGAGGCGCCGTCAGCTATAGGCGAAGGTGCAGAAATTTTGCCTGTGTGTTGTACTGATGGCATTATACAGCAGGGTTCTTTATCTTGTCATGCCTACAGTGACATGGAACTTCGTTTATTTTAAGCTCCCATCCAAAAAAAAAAACAAAAAAACATGACTTTCATTTCATAATGTCTAGTACTTGGCAAAAGAACAGTCACTACCCACTTTGAGTCTTGGGTCAGACCTGGTCAGGGTTCAAACCCATGACATCTCACTTACGGAGTGAGCACTCTACCAACTGGGTTACCGCAGTGGTTTATCACTTTACAAAACGCTTTTGGTATTGCACTGATATTTTTGTCTCATCAGATAGACTGTCTTTTTTAAATTTGAAGTATGAATAGAAAATAGCAACAATCTTTAAAAGTTTTAAGTGACTTTGGAGTTTGAATCAATAGAACCCTTGATTTGTCATCCCAAATGACAATACAACTAGGACATGCCTATTGTCTCTTGGACTTGGCATTCCAGCACCCACTGACAAAATGTTGTTGAGAACAAAGTTTTGGGGATTCAAATTTTGTTTAATTGTGATGATTTTTATAAGAGAATACTAGTACCTCGATAGTGGCTGTGTTGTCTAAAATACTGATGTACAGATCACAGTGTATCTCAGCTCCTTTGTTTAAATCCCACTCAGTGCAGTTTCTGAAAGTTTTGTCAATTTGCTTGCCAAATGTTGATGGTTTTCTCCAGGCACTCTATTTTCCCCACCTCACTAGGCCTGACCCTTTTTTGTTATGAGCTGGATGTTTTCCTGCAGCATACTTGGACTAACTCATTTACATCTTCTGATCCCTGATTCATAATCATTCCTAAAAGATCTCCTTAAATCTGGTAATTTTTTTACAATATTTTATGGTATTACAAACAAAATGTTTCAACAATATTAGGTTATGGATGTAATAATATTAGTGTTCTTTAAAACAACTCATTAATTTCACAAAAATCTTAACAGTTTTCAAGATTATTGTGATATTTAATTGAAGGAAATTCTTAGTTAGCCCTAATGAATGACTATAAAACTGTGGTCAGTTCTTTCAGTACTTTGAACAAAAAAAGTCTCGGACTTTTTCATTGTGTTCATTATAAGTGACGAGACTTCCGAATATGAACTGCTGGGAGACTTGGATTGTTTACAAATGGCGGACGGCACCTGCTTGTTCCTTTACTTGTGCAAATAAGAAATGTTTTCCAAGGTAAACACAGGTAAGTTATTTACGGTATTAAATAATATAAACTGTATTGGATATATTAAATGTTTGAATTATTCTTCTTGTATGTTGTATAGGTTAAATAGTTGAAATTAATTCCGATTCATATTTCCTGTGGTTTTAACATGTGGGTATGACTTTTTACTTTCCTAGGCGTAAAAACTTCGACACTATTAAGGTAGAATTACTAGTATTTAGTAATTTGAGAGAAATGAATCGTGATTGCTCTTATGTTTAAAATTTAATTACCCTGCTGTAATATGTCTCTCTCTCTCTCTCTCTCTCTCTCTCTCTCTCTCTCTCTCTCTCTCTCTCTCTCTCACACACACACACACACACACACACACACACACACACACACACATTTGATTGTAGACAATGCTTATCACATAGATAACATAAAAAAATTGACCAATTCTCAGAAACATATGGCGGTATAAGGAGTTTTCGATCACTTAAGAATTTCAAATTATTTAAATGTGCAGGTGTAATTAAAGTTTCTTTAATTAAACAGAATCATTAAATTCAAACACCAAGTAAGGGATAAAAAGAAGTTAGCATGAGCAAGATTGGAATAAGACAATAAACCATGTAGGCTTCTAAAACCGTTTGATAGTGTATAGTGATGTATTTGTAATTTTGCCCATATGTATGTTATTTGTAGGCAGATTCAACTTACTGGACTGTTTTATCAAAACAGTATTTGCCTATACTAATACTGGACTAAAGATATTAAAATGTTTCATCACCTTAGCAACCCATTAAAAATGTTTGGTCTTTTGATACTCCTGCATGAAATAGCCTTTAGCTAGCAGAACATTGTACATTAAAAGTTAAGTTTGTTACTGTCATTATTTTTTAGGCTCCAATATGTGAGGACAAAAAGAAAATCAATGTTATAGCTTTTTGGACTTAAGTGCATGTAAAGCAGTTCAATACCAAAAATGTCTCTAAGAACAAAAATTAAAGGCTTTACAGCATGGGTGAATATGCGTTTAATGCCGTACAACCACCTGCTGAGCAATGTGTTAATGGACATTCTATCAGGAACACATATGAAATTCTTAGTTGAAAGTTTAACTGGAAGAGATATAAAAAGATTAGAAAGTTTTGATGGGTAAGTGCTTATGATATTCAATTTCAAGGGTATTAGTTTAAAAAACCTACATTTTTCATTAGGACGGGTATTTCTCTGATTAAAATGTCAACAAAGATACTTTTTTTTTTTTTAAAATGTCCATAATTTGATACTGAAAACATTACTCAATTTATCAGAAAAGGTTTTGTATACTTAATGGTGTTGCTTCCTGATAAATATAATATATTACTAAATAAATAACTTCAGCTTCATATAATTCAAATCTAAAGTTTTTAGGTGGTTCTTCATTCACCCTACATCATTTGAGGTGGAACATAAGTAACAATAGATCTACAGTTATACACAGATATAGAGCTGCAACAAGTCTTGTTATAGAATGCAATCAAGTATATAAACGTTATATTATTGATATCATTACAATATACTTGTTTAAACTTATAAAAATTTATTTTAGATTATCACAGCAACAAAAACAGACCAGGGTAGAATGGATTGTAGAAGAATTGAAGAAATGTAACTTAGTACCAGATGATGTTGCCGTGGATACAAGACTTTTTGTAATGAGAAGTGCTGATCATGTGAGTAACTCTAGATAAGAGATTTTAGTTTATATAAGTAGCAAATGTGAGGGTATGAATGTTTTTGATGAAATAGTTTAAATTGCTTAAATCTTGATTAACATAATGCAGATTTTTGTCATGGGAGTTGTCGCTTTTAATGATTTAATGAAGTGAGCTTAAAAATTGTCAGAGTGAAAGTTCAAGGTTATGACTAAAAAAGGTGAGTGTATCAGGTCCATTGGTCACAAGAAACATATAATAAACTAGATAGAATTATAAGTAAAGAACAATGTTTTCTTTTTGGATATCAAAGTATAATCAGAAAAACAGTATGCAAATTGATAATAAGTTACTGGTATTTATTAATTAAATCTGTATGAAAAATCTAACAAACTCTTTAATAAGAATACATAAGATTGAGATCTAAATATTTTATACTTCAGAGATATAACAGTTGTAATGTTCTGTATTATATTTATTTTAGGTGTTTGATTTGTTGTGGAGATTAATCAGTCATGATATATGGTTTGTCTGGGAGAGAGCAGAGTATTTACAACATGATGATGAAGATGTTCTCACACAAGTTCCTTTCAAGGTTTTTCTTTAATTTCATTTTCATTTGAATTTTTATTAAGAATTTTTCTATTTCTTTTTTTTTTTTTTTTTTTTTTACAAAAAAATGTTTAAATTTTTGTTTAATAAAGTGTTTTAGATATTTTAAGAATTGTGAGCTATACTTCAGACTAAAGTACTTTTTGATCAATGTTTTGATACTCAAAGTATACAAATGTATTAACATAATACATTTGTCCTGTAATTTACAGTGGACTCCAGAGCCACCACCAAAGAAAAAGAAAAGGAAAAAATCACCCAAGAAGTCATTATTATCAGGTTTTGGTCCTACTATTGAAGAAGAACCTGAGGTATGTTAAATCTATTAGTAAATGATATGTCATCCTTATCACTGATTAAAGCTGCATTAAGTTTTCCTAGGAAAAAATTAAAATGGTGTTGATCTAATTAATGATGTTCCTAATGAACAATATTACTTTTGGTAGCCAATGGGATCTAATTTTAGATAATGGTTACGACATAAAAACCAGGTCATTTAAACACAACTTACAAAATTGTGAAATACAATAAATTAACAGAGAATTTCATTAAATTTGTCATTTGTGACTTTGTAAGAGATACATAACACCATTGCAAATACATTTGGATAATAATGACGGACAATTAATGCAATTTGTCAGGTTTCACCTTTGATTCATTCGAGTTCCCATTTGTGTGCATGCTCTAAGCTAATAATAATCATCATTAAACATTGACCAACCTGTTACAGGATTCTGTTTATTTACAACTAATAGGAATGTAATTTTAGAATATGAATCTCACAGGTCATGGTTAGAAGTTATCTATTTTTAAAAAATTAATTACATTTTCAGAAAAAAAAATAGAAAATTGAAAAACTTAATGCATCTTTTACTGACTCAAAGGGATTAAAGAAATGTTTCATTGAGAGTAAGGATTCTGGATAAAGTTTCATTTGCAATAAAATTTATAGTTTGACTGATTAAGAGTTTCTAGTATAATTATTTTAACTTACCTAAAGTAACTTTTTTTTGTACACTATCAAGATTTTAAGATACTGCATTTTGTACATTATCAATGATTTTCATGTACAACAATGTCCCAAAGAAGACCCGACACAAAGTCAAAAGCTTGACATTAATTAACCATAAATAATAACAGACTGTAAAGAGCGGAGGCAATTTAACTTTTATTATGTAAAGTAATGATGTAAAACTACCTAGTAAATTACCATTTTTTACGACAATTGTTTGTGATATTTGTGATAGATTCATCAATTGTAAAAAGGAATTTAGCTGCAGAAGTAGCAGCTAATTGCAAAGTATCACATAATTTATTGGATACTAGTGTCATTTAATATCCATCTTGCAAAAACAAACAAAAAAGTTGTAACAAATTTAGATAATGTTACTATTTATGTATTGTAGGAAGATTTAGATGCTGACTGGATCAAGTTTCCAAATGCAGAATACTGTAAAAACTTTAAAAAGCGGAGACCAGATGAAAACATGTATCCTGGTGCTGAAAAGTGTATCCTTGAAATGATCAACTATCAACTAAAGGTACAGCCATTATTAACAGAGTTAATTATTTGTTTCTTACAGCCATTATTTACATAGAGATAATTATTTGTTTCTTACAGCCATTATTTACACAGAGTTAATAATTTCTTACTTATTTTCAAATTCTTTTGAAATTGACGTCATGTTTTTGTAGATAGGGCATAAAACCCCAGTGCACACGCTCTAGTTTGAAGATCAAGGGAGACAATTCTAAATACATTTATAATACTTATTGCATATTGTATATTAAATATGCTTAGTAGCTGTATATATGTTTTTTTTTATAACAAAATAAAAACATTTTACTTTAAATTTGTAAATCTAAAGTATTAGTTTTATTTGTTTAAAATTGTATTGTATTGAAAGGTATAATAAATATTAATTTGTCACCATAGGTTGAACAAAACTGATTCATAAATAAACATAAATATAACTTATGTTTGAGATTTTATACTGTAGCTTAGTCTAAAAAATTAAACACAGTATTGAGTGATAAATTTGAATATAATTCTGGCCCAAACCTCAGAACACTGACCAAATTCTTGATCATAAGAAAATTAAAATATACAATTCTGTCCATCATAATCTGAGTCAGATATTATACTCTAGTAAAGAAAGTATCAATATCTGTTATTTATATTTATTTTATTGTTTAATTCAATATTTTAGCAAGATCCAGATCATGTGAATTGGGTAATTTTTAACATTGTGAATAACATTTGCTTTATAATTCAATAATGATCATTGGCTTGGGATAATTTCAACAGCTTTTTCAGTTTATGTTTGGAAATAAAGAATATAAGTTTACTTGATAGTATCTGAATGATTTGTCAATTTGCATGTTATTTGTTATATTTAATGGGCTTCATTTATTTACTAATGATAATTGTTCGTATTTGTATGGAACTATTATCTCTACTAGTAATTGTAAAATCTTCACCACTCTGTCTAAAAATATTATCATATGTATGAGAAACTACAGCCCAGCCAGTTTATACTGAATTTCACTTTGTATGATGGCAAGATAACAAAAGTTCCATATACAAATGGATGATGGTTGCAGTGGTGGTGGTTGGATGGGGTTGGGGGTGGGGTATTTACATGGTACACAGATGAACCTCATTGCAATATATCACTCTGCCTCTGTCATAATGAATATATATTTACTAAATGGTTACATATAAAGTTTTTGTGATTTATGCATGTAAATAAACTTTGTGGATTGAGAAAATAATGGTTAAAATTAACACTGTTAAGATAAATTGTTGTAATGGTGGTATGATAATTTAATATTGTTATGATAATGTAGTGCTGGAATGGAAATGCTTGTACTCTAAAAATTGATTGAATATTAATTTTTCAATTTCATAGTTGCATTTCTCATTGAACATCAGTTTGAGGTCTATAAACTCACTTTAATGTACTGTATGTTTATCTATCACACAAATATTACCTGGCAAAATTCACCAAATCTCATTTACCATATAGATACAAATAACACCTCCGCTACTTGAACAAAAAATCTTCAAAACTTTTACATGTATATACAAGCTATATGATGTATTACACATCAATATGATAACATATATACAAGCTACATGATGTATTACACATCAATAAGATTACATATATACTAGCTACATGATGTATTACACATCAATAAGATTACATATATACAAGCTACATGTTGTATTACACATCAATAAGATTACATATATACAAGCTACATGATGTATTACACATCAGTAAGATTACATATATACAAGCTACATGATGTATTACACATCAATAAGATTATATATATGTACAAGCTACATGTTGTATTACACATCAATAAGATTACATATATACAAGCTACATGTTGTATTACACATCAATAAGATTACATATATACAAGCTACATGTTGTATTACACATCAATAAGATTACATATATACAAGCTACATGTTGTATTACACATCAATAAGATTACATATATACAAGCTACATGATGTATTACACATCAATAAGATTACATATATACAAGCTACATGATGTATTACACATCAATAAGATTACATATATACAAGCTACATGTTGTATTACACATCAATAAGATTACATATATACAAGCTACATGATGTATTACACATCAATAAGATTACATATATATACAAGCTACATGATGTATTACACATCAATAAGATTACATATATACAAGCTACATGATGTATAAAACATCGACAAGATTACATATATACAAGCTACATGATGTATAACACATCAGTAAGATTACATATATACAAGCTACATGATGTATTACACATCAATAAGATTATATATATGTACAAGCTACATGATGTATTACACATCAATAAGATTATATATATTTACAAGCTACATGATGTATTACACATCAGTAAGATTACGTATATACAAGCTACATGATATATTACACATCGACAAGATTACATATATACAAGCTACATGATGTATTACACATCAATAAGATTACATATATACAAGCTACATGATGTATTACACATCGATAAGATTACATATATACAAGCTACATGATGTATTACACATCAATAAGATTACATACATACAAGCTACATGATGTATTACACATCAACAAGATTACATATATACAAGCTACATGATGTATTACACATCAATAAGATTACATACATACAAGCTACATGATGTATTACACATCAATAAGATTACATACATACAAGCTACATGATGTATTACACATCGACAAGATTACATATATACAAGCTACATGATGTATTACACATCAATAAGATTACATATATACAAGCTACATGATGTATTACACATCAATAAGATTACATACATACACGCTACATGATGTATTACACATCGACAAGATTACATATATACAAGCTACATGATGTATTACACATCAATAAGATTACATATATACAAGCTACATGATGTATTACACATCGACAAGATTACATATATACAAGCTACATGATGTATTACACATCAATAAGATTACATATATACTAGCTACATGATGTATTACACATCAATAAGATTACATATAAACAAGCTACATGATTTATTACACATCAATAAGATTACATATATATTACACATCAATAAGATTACATATATACAAGCTACATGATGTGTTACACATCAATAAGATTATATATAATTATATACAAGCTACATGTTGTATAACACATCAATAAGATTATATATATACAAGCTACATGATGTATTACACATCAATAAGATTACATATATACAAGCTACATGATGTATTACACATCAATAAGATTACATATATACAAGCTACATGATGTATTACACATCAATAAGATTACATATATACAAGCTACATGATGTATTACACATCAATAAGATTACATATATACAAGCTACATGATGTAGTACACATCAATAAGATTACATATATACAAGCTACATGATGTATTACACATCAATAAGATAACATATATACAAGCTACATGATGTATTTCACATCAATAAGATTACATGTATATACAAGCTACATGATGTATTACACATCAATAAGATTACATATATATACAAGCTACATGATGTATTACACATCAATAAGATTACATATATACAAGCTACATGATGTATTACACATCAATCAGATTATATATATACAAGCTACATGATGTATTACACATCAATAAGATTACATATATACAAGCTACATGATGTATTACACATCGACAAGATTACATATATATACAAGCTACATGATGTATTACACATCAATAAGATTACATATATACAAGCTACATGATATATTACACATCAATAAGATTACATAATTTATTATATACAAGCTACATGATGTATTACACATCAATAAGATTACATATATACAAGCTACATGATGTATTACACATCAATAAGATTACATATATACAAGCTACATGATGTATTACATATCGACAAGATTACATATATACAAGCTACTATTTTGTATTACACATCAATAAGATTACATATATACAAGCTACATGATGTATTACACATCGATAAGATTACATATATACAAGCTACATGATGTATTACACATCAATAAGATTACATATATACAAGCTACATGATATATTACACATCAATAAGATTACATATATACAAGCTACATGATGTATTACACATCAATAAGATTACATATATACAAGCTACATGATGTATAAAACATCGACAAGATTACATATATACAAGCTACATGTTGTATTACACATCAATAAGATTACATATATACAAGCTACATGATGTATTACACATCAATAAGATTACATATATACAAGCTACATGATGTATTACACATCGACAAGATTACATATATACAAGCTACATGATGTATTACACATCAATAAGATTACATATATACAAGCTACATGATGTATTACACATCGACAAGATTACATATATATACAAGCTACATGATGTATTACACATCAATAAGATTACATATATACAAGCTACATGATATATTACACATCAATAAGATTACATAATTTATTATATACAAACTACATGATGTATTACACATCAATAAGATTACATATATACAAAGTACATGATGTATTACACATCAATAAGATTACATATATACAAGCTACATGATGTATTACATATCGACAAGATTACATATATACAAGCTACATGATGTATTACACATCAATAAGATTACATATATACAAGCTACATGATGTATTACACATCGACAAGATTACATATATATACAAGCTACATGATGTATTACACATCAATAAGATTACATATATACAAGCTACATGATATATTACACATCAATAAGATTACATAATTTATTATATACAAGCTACATGATGTATAACACATCAATAAGATTACATATATACAAGCTACATGATGTATTACACATCAATAAGATTACATATATACAAGCTACATGATGTATTACATATCGACAAGATTACATATATACAAGCTACTATTTTGTATTACACATCAATAAGATTACATATATACAAGCTACATGATGTATTACACATCAATAAGATTACATATATACAAGCTACATGATGTATTACACATCAATAAGATTACATATATACAAGCTACATGATGTATTACACATCGATAAGATTACATATATACAAGCTACATGATGTATTACACATCAATAAGATTACATATATACAAGCTACATGATGTATTACATATCGACAAGATTACATATATACAAGCTACTATTTTGTATTACACATCAATAAGATTACATATATACAAGCTACATGATGTATTACACATCAATAAGATTACATATATACAAGCTACATGATGTATTACACATCGATAAGATTACATATATACAAGCTACATGATGTATTACACATCAATAAGATTACATATATACAAGCTACATGATATATTACACATCAATAAGATTACATATATACAAGCTACATGATGTATTACACATCAATAAGATTACATAATTATATACAAGCTACATGATGTATAAAACATCGACAAGATTACATATATACAAGCTACATGTTGTATTACACATCAATAAGATTACATATATACAAGCTACATGATGTATTACACATCAATAAGATTACATATATACAAGCTACATGATGTATTACACATCAATAAGATTACATATATACAAGCTACATGATGTATTACATATCGACAAGATTACATATATACAAGCTACTATTTTGTATTACACATCAATAAGATTACATATATACAAGCTACATGATGTATTACACATCAATAAGATTACATATATACAAGCTACATGATGTATTACACATCAATAAGATTACATATATACAAGCTACATGATGTATTACACATCAATAAGATTACATATATACAAGCTACATGATGTATTACACATCGATAAGATTACATATATACAAGCTACATGATGTATTACACATCAATAAGATTACATATATACAAGCAACATGATGTATTACACATCGACAAGATTACATATATACAAGCTACATGATGTATTACACATCAATAAGATTACATAATTATATACAAGCTACATGATGTATAAAACATCGACAAGATTACATATATACAAGTTACATGTTGTATTACACATCAATAAGATTACATATATACAAGCTACATGATGTATTACACATCAATAAGATTACATATATACAAGCTACATGATGTATTACACATCAATAAGATTACATATATACAAGCTACATGATGTATTACACATCGACAAGATTACATATATACAAGCAACATGATGTATTACACATCAATAAGATTACATATATACAAGCAACATGATGTATTACACATCAATAAGATTACATATATACAAGCTACATGATGTATTACACATCAATAAGATTTCATATATACAAGCTACATGATGTATTACACATCAATAAGATTACATATATACAAGCAACATGATGTATTACACATCGACAAGATTACATATATACAAGCTACATGATGTATTACACATCGACAAGATTACATATATACAAGCTACATGATGTATTACACATCAATAAGATTACATATATACAAGCTACATGATGTATTACACATCAATAAGATTACATATATACAAGCAACATGATGTATTACACATCGACAAGATTACATATATACAAGCTACATGATGTATTACACATCGACAAGATTACATATATACAAGCTACATGATGTATTACACATCAATAAGATTACATATATACAAGCTACATGATATATTACACAATAAGATTACAAAGTAACTGTTATAGAAGTGTAAGAAGTTAACAGTGTACAAAATGGAAACTGTAACAACCAGACTCACAAAGATCTGAAAATAATACACAAGATAATACAATTTAACCAAGGAATGACTTTCTACTTGTTGAGAAGTTTAATTTCACAACTAAAAAACTTTATACTGATACAGGATAAATCATTTCAATTTGTGTGTTTTACTAATAACTATACTTCTGTTAGATTTTAATATCTTATTTTCTAGCAGCAATATCTATTCTGCATTATCATAAATTATATTAAAATTACTACATACATGCATTTAAAAATTGCCAGTCAACATTATGGTCATAGGCATTGAAATTATATTAAATGCTATCAAAATCAGTTGACTTATGTTAAATTATTTTTGTTAAAAATGTGCTAACAAAATCCTTGAAGGATATTTGTGTATTTGTAACTATCATTAAGGTTTTAATTTATTCTAATTAAAAACATTTTCTGTTTTTTTAGATCACTAGAGATGGAAAAAACATATATGTTTATGTGAGTAAATTGTCAGTATTTTTATTCATGATGAAAAATTATCTTTTAATTTATGATTTGCTAAAGGGAGATAACCCTTTTACCTATAGTATTATCTGACATTTATCACAATTTATACCTTTATTATACATTGTTCATAAGTGAAACATTGAGACTGATTGATGTGTGATTAACTTTTGATGGGTCAAGGACATTGTATAATGGAAATCAGAACAATTTATGTTAGTGATAAGTCCTGTTCTGTATTATGATTTTGGAACCGGCAGTGGTTTTGTAATGAAAAGAATCAGAAAACCATAGACAGAAGGTAAATATAGTTACCGGTATATAATAAATAATGATCTTATATATTGCATAATACATACTAATAATTTCATTCAAATTCTATAGAAAAAATGTGGAAATTACAGTTAAAAGTTTTGCACTAACCCAACAAGATAAACTCTACTTTGTTTGTTAAATTTAAGCTTCAGGATAAAAGTTGACAATTTTTTTTATTTTTCAGAGTGTAGAAGACTTAGTAGACAGTAGAGTGTTATGTGCTTTGATTAATTCCTTTGTGCCAAATACTTTTACAACAGACTTGTTACTAAACGATAGGTATGTAAATATAAACTTAATAATGTACTGGACATAAGTTTTGATCAATAAACTGTTTTTGAGTCAAGAAATTTCTAATCGTTTTACCCCTGCTAAATTTTATGCTAAACTTTTTTAATTTTATCATTGACTTCACAAAGTTTTATATTTTCATTTGCCTTGTGAAATTCCCATGCAAGCATGAGAGTTGTTGTGTTCATAATTCACAATGATAGACAATGTATGAATGTATGAATATATATAAAAGCAAAACACAATCCAGAACTACATTCCAATAGGTAAACAAACATGGCTGCCACTTCACTTTTGTTTAAAAAATCAAATGGTGTTTTTGATGACTTGTTGAAAGAACGGACAAAAACTGGTCTATCAAAACCAACAAACCACAAAAAATTCTTGAACAATCAGATCTTATAAAAAATTCTTCCTACCTTGGCAAAGCTGCTACATCACCTATTATTTTGAGACAATGTGTAGTGGTATAATTTATCAATTAATTTTGTGTCTCATCGGATGCAAATTTCAAGTGTGGTAAATTTCAGTTGAAATTAGATTCAGCAGAAAAATCACAAGGTGGATTTGGCACACATCCAAAATATGTCCCAGAAATGTATGTATGCCACATCCAGTGCAAATTGTCAGTTTCACTTGCTGTGTTTGTTGATCGGAAAAACTGACAAATTTAGCTAGTAGTATAGGGTAAAATGATCTAAAGTCGGACACGATCGAAAGGCGGACAACTTTAACGCAGCACGGTTTAGTGATGCAAAATAATGCTGATGTCAGGAACAACAACCTCGATATTATTAATAATTAAACCCTTTAGAGTTATCTCTTCTTAAGCATTCGCGTGATTCCGGTCTTTTCAATAACCTTGTGAGGGAAGGCCTCCCGGCGGGAAATTTTAAAGTGTCTCAACTAGAATTTTTAAAGGTATGTTATCATTACAGTAATCAAAACTTTGCTGTTATGTTAAGTTTGACTTCAAGATCAAATTGAACGTAACGTCTAATTATTTTTCTTTAAAATTACGTATTTTTACAGTTTAAATTCTTATTGAAAATATACTAAAGGTCATTTGAAAGCATTGTCTGGATCGATCGTGAGTCGGACAGTAAAAATAATCGTTTTGATCAAAAGTCGGACAGTGTCCGACTCAAGATCAACAGAGTCAAAAACACTTGATGAAACCATTTTAATACTGAAAAATGGAGATAGCCTTGACTTGTAATATATAAACCTAAGATTTCTTTAGAATTACGAAATATTAATGTTGAACACGCTTTTCCAATATAGCTGATCATATTTATTTTATTTATTTATTTATTTATTCATTTACCTATATTTCTGTGTATTTTGAAGCACCTTAAAAACCAATAAGTTAAATTTGTACCTCAGAATTTTATACATTAAAATATCACAAAGTGATAATTATAAATAATGTACATCTAACAGTAACAGCAATGTCAAGAACAAACAGTTTTTGATATTTCAGATATCAAGTCGCAATGAATAAGGTTATCGCACAAAACCTGTATGCTGTTCGGATGTATCACTCAGGTTGCAGGGAACTTCCAATTGAAACTGTTCACTACTGTAGCCTGGAACTTGACAACCCAAAAGACAAAAATGCCATTGCTATTTACAGTGATAGTGAACTTAAGCATCGTGTTGCGTATTTCAGACAAGAGGATGCTGCCAAAATTTCCTCTTTATTTAATGAAAACTTCGTTCATGGAAAATGCTACATGAAAGCAAAGTTTCACATTAATAAGTATTAAGGTCCAATGCAGAAATGTAGCATTGGTTTTCTTTGCCATGATTGCAATATTGAAAAAGTTAAAGAAATCTTAAAGACCTATGAACTTCAGATATTTTGACTATGACTTCACAAATCTACCTTCACCATACCTCAGCTCCTGATTATCATTTATGTTTCATTTATTTAATTTTGTTTTTGTTTCGTTTTTTTGTTTTTTTTTTGATTATTTATGTTCTTGAATTAAAACTTATGAATAAACCCAAGCTTTGTTTTTCTTTATCAAAAGAAAGTATACGATTTTTCATTACAAAAGAGATGAAGTCCTGGTAAGAGGAGTCAATGTCATCAGCCGTGGCTGAAGTAAAAGGAGGAATGTCTATATGAAAGGCGGCTAAAAAGTATTCAGTACCAATGTCTTCCCTAGCGGATTGTGTCACGGGCAAGGTTGTGGAAGGTGCAAGGTGGGGCAGAAGACCTGCTTTCAGTTTTAACGATGAAAAGCAGCTGATTGAAGTCTCAGACAAGAGAGCCAAGATTGGCATTGGGTTTACGAAGAAAACGTTTTTTCGTTTCGCTGGCGCATTAGCCAAAGCAAGAGGAATAACATTCAAACGTGGAACACCTTCTGATATGTGGTTTCGCAGACTAAAAATGCGTCAGTCATCATTTTTGCTGAGACAACCAGAGGCTACAGCGACCTCACGCCATGACGCTATGACTAGACCCCGGCTTTCCAAGTATTTTGCAGCACTTAAGGACGTCATGGTGGAGCATGCTTTTAACCAGAATCCACATCTAATTTGGAATATGGATGAATCGGGGTTTAGTCCATTGCATTCTCCAAAGTGGGTAATTGCTAAAAAGGTCGCAAGACAGTACACGGGAAGACGTCAGATTCTCGGGAACTAGTTACAGTAATAGCAGGAAGGAAATGCAGCGGGGTCGATATCTGCCACCGCACTTTATTATACCTGGAAAAACAAAGAAAAAACTTGAAGGCTATGATGTTGAGTATGCTCTAGAAAACCCTGCTTTGGTTGGAGCAAATTTTTCAGTGTCTGAGTCTGGGTGGACAAAAGATGGTATTGGACAGCTCTGGTTTACTGAAATATTTATTCCAAATATTCGGGATGAGCGACCACAACTCTTGATCGTCGATGGTCACGGTTCACACAATAATCTGGAGTTTATTGATAATGCACGGAAGGAAAATATCATTCTGGTGGAACTTCCTAGTCATACAACCAACTGGACGACAACCATTTGATAGGTCTGTATTCAAATCACTTAGAAATAGTTGTAATCAGGAAGTCGACAATTTTGTAAAAACTACCGGTGTTGCAATTGGCCATGCCCAGTTTCTACGGGTTTTTGCAAAAGCCTTGGAGTCTTCTATGACGAGTTCTCTTCTCATAAGTGGGTTACAAAGCCACGGGTATTTTTCCTTTTGCTTTGCTGTCTAACATTTGAACAGATGAGGCGTTTACTGCCATCAGAAGTAAGTGGTAACCAGTATGCTTCTGCACACTCACGAGTGGATGAGATTGGAATGTCGGTTGCCGCTGAAGATATACAAGAATCAACGAATGCAATGCCAGATCGCTTCTTAAACATTGAGCAAGCAGTCAAAGTGGATGATTCTTCCCTTATGGATATAGACACAGGAATTTTATCATCTGTGACATTATCCGTCCCACTAACAGGAGACAGCTTACAGAATTTACCAGTCTCACTTGACTTCGATGGAAACCTAATTCTAAATTCAGAAGATAACAAGATACACAAATCAGCTGATTCAGAAGTCATCAGTGAAATTAAAGAAGTAGAGAGTTGTTCTGATGAACAGGCCTTAGAGGCTGTCGAATCTGCTTTGTCAACTGAAGAACTTTCTCTGTTTTGCGCAGCATTAGTGGGCAGGCTGTGATATTGATGATGCCTTATTCCACACCTGGAAAAAGTATAAGATTAAAGTTAATACTAGTAGTAAAAGTGATTCCAACAACAGTAAATCTGTTAAGCGTATTGCTGAAGATTTGTACCCCATCCCTCAGAAGTAAGTGGTTAACCAATCCAAGAAAATATCTTATTTTGTTTATTGGTGTTACCAACAAAAAAAAGAATAGACAAGAGGAAAATATCCGCAAAGAAATGGAGAAAGAGAAAAAGGAAAGTTGAGCGTGAACAGAAGCGAATTTTAAAAGATATGGAAAAAGAGAATAACTGAAATTAAAAATGAAATCTAAGGGCAATAAATTGTCGAAACTGCTTTAAGTCACAAATGAAATTATTGAATTACAAATTTAACTTGACACAATTTTGGTCTAATACAGTATACATGTTATTAAAATTTATGTATTCGTTTCTCATATGGTTCGCGCTGTTTGTTTGTGTTTTCTCTTATAAATATTATTTAATTTCCCTGCAATGTCATTGATTCTGCTAGAAACAACACAATGACACGCATTCATAAGCCAATCGAAACACCAAGTGATAACACTTCACTGTTACAACTGACGTTTTAATTTCACACTAAGATAGGAAAAAAATGACAAAATTGGTCATCTGGCTTGTTGCATAGTGCTGAGGTTGTCACAACATTTTTTAAGGTTGTGCCATGTAAGTACACTGAAATAACATGTTATGTATAAGGTTAATGTCTCAAGACTTTGTTACTTTTATAAAGACGTACGAAATGGACACATTGCGATAACTCACTCTGACAACAGTGACAAGATAGCAACAAATACCAGGTTAAACGCAAACGTTTTCACGCACAATTAGCGGATCAGGTCAAAGTTGTTTATCTAATCGTTTGTCTGTCCCGAGACAGTTTCCATCCATTTAAAAATGTACAACATATTCCTTGTATCAAGACACCACATGAGATTGTAACTCGGGTCAAAAGTCAATGTCACAACTTTGCAGATGGGTGCATTGATCAATGTTTTAAACATAACTCTTGTTCTGTTGTATTGTAAGTGCTTGTACCATATGCTACATTTTAATTTTTCAAGCTATGATGAAATATATAATATTTGGCATATCAAACTAGAATGCCTTTGGTTATTATTGAAGCAAGACACTAAATGCAGTTACCTGTTGGATGATAGTATAATTGCACATGAAAATTTTAAATAAAATACACATCTTGTCATCAGAAATGCACCTACAAGATGCATCTTTATTCTTGAGAATAAAGTATATAATGCTGACCTTAAAATATTACTTGTTAATCAGCAAAAAAAACCCTGATTGGAATTTGAGATCATAGTTTTCACTTAGAAATAAATGGCTATGCAGAATAAATCATATAATCACACACACACACACTCACACACACACACACACACACACACATATATATTTGTTCATTGGAAAAAACAAAAATCCTTTTTTTCATAAAAGAAAATGCAGATTTTTCCCCGAAAATTATTTGGTCTTCTTTAAGATTTACTATCGACATAATAATACAAGTCTTGACTGTCCTGACTCAATATCAAACGTGTCCGACTCACGATCGAAAACGTAGTTTCGGGGTTTTCGGAACTTTTCCACTCTTATCTGTATGATATTCACTTTTGTTCTCGAAATAAAAATCCGAGATAACCCGATAGCCATTACCATCAGTTCTGTTTGACTTCTCAAAGCTTTATCAGCGTGGTATAGGGCTGAGGTTATAGTGGGTGTCCGACTCACGATCACTTTACCCTATGCCTTTTAATCAATATACTAAGGATACACTAGCAACTTCTCAAAACTATAATACATGGTTTAAGTACTACAAAACTCCTTGCTAAACTTAAAACGATCATTTTCTTAACTTTGAGTGATATTTGCACCACATCAGGCATAGAAAATAAGTTTACTCCTTACTGCTTGCTTTCTAACATTTGAACAATACCGAGTATGAAGCTCGGCACGTAATGCCAATCATATGAGTGAATCTCAATTTAACAATGTCAACATTCCAGAAAAATCTTTCAGTAAATACCTGTCTTGCTCACATATCCCTATATGCAGATTCGAAACCCACATGTTTGGCCATTTGAAATCATCCCTCTGCTACAGTTTCCTCCATTTCAGATTCACAAATTTTACTTCTGACATATAGCCAGCAATCTTTCAGTGCAAACAACACTTTTACTCCAAACGTCTTTGCAAATTGTCAATTCAGTTCTTGCCCTTTTTACTTCCATAATTGAAATGTGTTGTGTCTACTGGACTGCCCCCGATGTGCATTTGATTTTAAGCCACAATGAAGTTACCATTACAAGACTGCCTTTGACCCAAACTACAACACAAATTTAATAAATGATTTAAAGATTTATCTCTTTAAGTTTATATGAGTCAACACAGTTTCTGTCAAAATGTGACATATATAACAAATTATGCCAATAAAATTTCACACACATTACATCAAAGCATGCATGGTTTATCATTTTGAGACTTTGTTTTTGGTTATACATTTTACATTAGTTTCCTTGAAGCATCCATACTACCAAGAGCAAACTTGTATATTAAAGACTAAATGTAAAAAAAAAAAAACATTATGATGCATAAATCATAAAAGTAAACAAAATTTGTACCCAAAATGTCAAAAATGTAAATCAATAAAATTCTTCATGCTCTATTTAAACACAATAAAACAAATGCCATAGAATTAATTATGTGATCAGTTTTTAGTATAAATAACGATTTACACTTTTTTAATCAATTATGAAATCATTCACTATTGAGCCAAATTGATTAAGTTTTTACCATTTACTTAGTACATTCTTTTTGAATTTATTGTAAGTAATGCTCGTGTGAGCGATAATGGTTTGTTGTTTCCTCATATCTTTTATCAATTTTTAATAAACATATCCTTATTTACACACTTGGGGTCTTTTATTTTGATCAATCTTCATCAAACTGACACAGAATAATCTTATTTACAAAAACGTTGTCAAATTCATGTATGAGTCATATTATTTCAGAAAGTTGGTCACTGGATCAGAACATAAAACATATTGTTAACAAATGCAAGAAGGTTAATTTTTGCTAAATCTCTATCATACTTGCTCAGCTTAATTATCTGGATAAGGTCAAATTTAAGTTCATATACAAGCCAGGTAAATAAAAAAACTAGGTTAACAGTAAATGATATGTTTATACTTTTCAGATGGACCATAAATTTGCACTTAGAACTGCTGAAAAAATGTTTTATGCTGAAACACCATTTGACTCGGAAGACTTGGTTGAGGTAAGCTTATGTCACACAGAAAGTATTGCTAAACATTAAAAATGAAATGTTATCTGTTAAAGTTTATCAATTGCTTAGACTGAAATATTTATAGAAGATTTAAGTCATTATTATGAAATACTCTAGAAATAAAATCTTTTGATTGCATGTAAACTTTCTGTTTTAATTCTTATTTTAATTTGAAAGTTACAATGCTTGTATAATAATTATTACTTGAGATATTTTATAAATGAATGTTGTGATGTGTTACCAACCTCAACTTTAGCATCTCTTAGTTTTAATATATAAACTTTATATATATATATATATTGCCAACAATCATTCATTTTGTTTATGTGTGTTTACTTCATTATTTCAGGCAGACCCTATGTCTGTTTGTGCCTATTTTGCATTCTTCTTTATGGTGGCTTATAAACTAAGACAGTGTAGAGCAGTAGTGAATCGAGTGGTAGGTACATCTTTTTAGCTATTCATTTATATAAATAAATATTGAACTGGTCTTATTTGTATTTGTGTACTGGTTGCAGCAGAGCTCTATCATTTGTGACCATGTGGACAAGTGGAAATAAATTTCACTTTTCAGAATGTAAAATTGGCTTGTCAAAATGAAAAAAAAACGTAAATCAAAATTTTAATATTTATTATGGTGTTATTGACATAACTGTGCTCAGTGTCTATCTGAAGTCTGAAGTGTTTTAATATGTGATCTAAACATTTTACCATACAATTACAAGTCTTGTATTTTTTGTTGTATAGTTTCTTTGCCTAATGATTTTGAGCTAACTACAAAAGTATTTAAACCTCATCTTAAACACATTGACAAACATGTAATATCTACTGTTTATGAAGTCCTAGAAGTATAAATATTCTTTTTAATTTTTCATTGGTCCTGGCTTTTAGAGTGATCTAGTTTTAATTCACATCAGTCTCTCCATTACAAGCATCAAACATAAAGTCCTGTTTTAGGCAAATAGATTCCTCCAGCATACATTTTGGAATTTTATAATTCTTTTTTGTACTGCTGTTTTATTTATTTTTTTCCGATATTAGCAACAGAAGTAAAATTAGCTTATATTGAATAGACAATTTTTCAACCAGGTTTTTGTAGAAACAAATGTCGGCGGGCGGACGGGTGGGTGGGCAGGCATCAAAAAATGGTTTCCGGATGATAACTTGAAAATTAAATGACATTTTTGAAAGAAACTTGGCACATATATGAATTGTGATAAGATCTTGGTTGGGATTGCTTTTGGGATAAATACATCAAAGGTCAAGGTCACAGTTGCTTGGTCATTTCACAAAATAAGCAACCTCTAGCTATATCTTGGCCATATGTAAAGATAATGACATTGGGTTTTCACTTTTCATATTTTCTAGCAATGCTGATGAAAATAAAGCCAAAATCAAAGATCAAGGTCATGACCTACATTTTGACCTTTGTGTTTTCTGCACTAAAATGGCTATTGTTGCATGAAATTTACAATTTTTTGCATGAAATTGGCTATTTTTGATGATATTTAGACGTAGAATGTACTATTTATGGAATTTTAGTTTTGTAAAATGATTATGGTGGCAAAATATTTTGATGTTGACTATTTTTGCATTAAACTGGATATTTCCGAATATATTTAGGTGCAGATGCCACTATGGATCTTTTCTTAAATGAAATTATATTGAAATGAAAACACAACATTCAGATTTCTAAATAATTTGTCATAATTGCAATCTTTTAACATGTTCTGATGTATGATGCTTTTATATATATATATATATATATATATATATATATATATATATATATATATATATATATATATATATATATATAATCATATATATTAAATCTTAACCCATTACGGGTACCCTTTACTATCAAACAGGTCCCTGCCAGACACATGATCACCCATAATTATTGTTGTACAATTTCTCTCTGAAACCCTCTTCTCCGAAATACAAAAACCTGGTTTTCACAGAGTTTCCGTGACTCTTGTTTCATTTGATATTTAGGGGCCTTGGTCGAAAAGCAGTCTAAAATGTCTGCTTACAGTTTACAGGCCTGTCTGTGTTCATATAAGTAAGAGAATCCTGCTTCTGCGTTAAACACCATTACTACACTTTTCTCTGAGATGTAAAGGGGAGTAACTCTTTACTTTGAAATAGATGGATATAGCAACTAAAATAACATTGATTTGTTCTTTATGTTTCAGGCATTTATTAACATGTTGATTAGAGAGGCTAATCATGAATTAGATAAGTTCCCTCCTATAGTGGCTAATTTACAAGAATTACAGAGAAGAAAAGATTTAAAACATGAAATTGAAATGCACAAACAAGGTAATAACTGTGTCTGATTTATTTCTTCTCCTCTACAGGATTTACACTAGATCTCATTACTGGGATGGAGTGTCAGGGTTATCTTTTAAACATTTTGATAAGTGTGTTAAATTTTTGTAATGAAATATCAAGATAAATTAGCTACTTGTTAAATTATTGTTTGTGGTTATGAAACAAGCGGAAACAAGCGGTATGGTTAACAGCTCTTACTACAGATTTACTTTCACCCATACCATCAGATAACATTTGTCATCATGTCTGTTGTGTGTCAAAGATTACATAAACAAAAGGGCTTATGTGACACCCCTGGAAAAAGCAACAGTAGTGAACCTAGCATCCAAAATTGAAATTTGTGATGAATCAATTTAATGTTAAAATTTTTTTGTTAAAGTTGTTTTTTTTTTTTTGCCATTTCATCTACTAGTATGTTGATTTTGATAAGATAAAAACTGATTTTTCAGTTTTCAAATTGACTCAAAACCTTTGAGTATATTTTTTTTAAATACTGTATATCAGTTTCTAAACTATGCTGTTCTTGATGACATTACAGTTCAGCTTTTAGTGTTTAAGATTAGTCAAACATATTCATTATAAATATTTAACTATGTTATATTTTTAGCTATTGAGAAACTGAAAGGTAGATTTGATGTGGAATACTGTAGAAAGTGGTTACAACATGTAGAAAGTGTTAAAGGGGAGGTAACTCATTTTAACTTGAATAATACTGGTCAAAAACATTAATGTTTGTATAAATCATTAGAGTTTGAGTCTCTGATTGCTGCATTACATTCGATATATGTTGAAGTTAAGAAAGAAATCGTTGCATTCAAATGTTAAATCCAAATATATATAAAGGTAGTCCTCTAAGCAAACCAACACAAACACACACCCGCAACACTTCTACATACAGACACTCTCAGTTCCTCAAAATAAATTCAAGAAAATATAAATATACCATAAGTGTGCTGTTACATGTATCATTACAATTATAATTATTAACATAATTGTAAGCTTTGACATTCATTGCTTGTAACCAGTTAAACTTGATATGTAGAAAAGAGTGGAATTGTGCTTTAAAAATTATGAGTTCAGAGTATTTTTATAAAATTATTATCATTATAAAGCCTTTCTCTTTTGCTGTCATATGTACACTGATAGAATTTTTAAAAATCTTTTATAAAATTTTAGTTTTACAATATTTTTTTTCCTCTGGGTCTTGAACAAAACAAGTTTCTGTATCAGTAAAGTAATAATGTCATCAACTACTTTCTTTACCTTAAGATAATATTTGTTTGTGTATTAAGATCTCTATAAACATTAATTCAAGATTGTGTTAAAAAGTGGAGATATTTAACCCAGTGGTTTAAGATCAATCCTGATTCAAGGTATTCTGATGTCTAGCAGTCTGTACACAACATAAACCAGAATGGCAGCAGGACAGATATATATATATAACAAATACCTGCTAAATTTTGATGTGCCAGATTTGCACATTTCGGTAAATAATTCCTCATCAGTGACACTAGGGGCCGAAAAAGTTGATAGATTAAAAAACATACGCCAAACAGTTGCAAATAATGAATCTAAAGTTCCAAAAATACGTGAATCCAAATCCAGCTAAGGAATGTTTTGCAGGAGAGAACAGACCTTAGTAGTTAGTATAATAAATTTCAAAAATTAAGATGACTGAAATTTTTGCTAAATGGTATATTTTCTGACAGCACAAAGTACTGCCTACTGAGTTATGGATACCATCGGGGAGATTTACTCCACCAGCAGCGGTACCCGCTCAGGGATAGTAAATATATAACAAATACCTGCTAAATTTTGATGTGCCAGATGTGCACATTTCGGAAAATCATTCCTCATCAGTGACACTAGGGGCCAAAAAAGTTGATAGATTAAAAAACATACGCCAAACAGTTGCAAATTAATGAATCTAAAGTTCCAAAAATATGTGAATCCAAATCCAGCTAATATATATATATAATTATATATTATTTAACACATTTAATTATTTAATTACTGTTTTCTTGATGTTGATTTAGGTAAGAAGGGAGATTCGAGACAAGATGAGTAACAGATATGATATAGTTGAAGTACCACGGAACATAACAGTGAACGATCTGTGTTTATCATTTGTTATAAATCTGGTAAATATACATAATAAAATCTGAGTAAAATAAGTTAATTGTTTAAGCCTTTACCAATTTTTGTGCAAGAGGACAAAGTCATAGTGTATCAGTGATGTAGATTTAGATGTAATTGTGTTTCATGCCCCCAGTCAAGATTCATTCACTTATTTTGAGAAGGCTGTAGCCTGGGTTGGAAACGTGTATTTGGAGAAAACCACAAGAATTTATCACATTAATATCTGCCATAGTGGGAATTAAAACTGGGTATTAAGAGGCAATGTGACATGTTAGTCTGTCCCTAAGACCACTCAATGTGACATGTTAGTCTGTCCTTAAGACCACTCAATGTGACATGTTAGTCTGTCCTTAAGACCACTCAATGTGACATGTTAGTCTGTCCTTAAGACCACTCAATGTGACATGTTAGTCTGTCCTTAAGACCACTCAATGTGACATGTTAGTCTGTCCTTAAGACCACTCAATGTGACATGTTAGTCTGTCCTTAAGACCACTCAATGTGATATGTTAGTCTGTCCCTAAGACCACTCAATGTGACATGTTAGTCTGTCCTTAAGACCACTCAATGTGACATGTTAGTCTGTCCCTAAGACCACTCAATGTGACATGTTAGTCTGTCCTTAAGACCACTCAATGTGACATGTAAAGTTCTGTTCTTTAGACGGCTCTGTCAATAGAAAGATTAATCACAGTTTTAAACACCATTACTTCACTCCATTTAATAATTATAACATTTAAATGTATTTTTAGAACTACAGCAAAATAAAGACCAAAAACCGTTTTTATAAACATCTTTGACAAAAGATACATGACTCTTTACCAGAACATCAACATAAGCTTTTGTAATGAGCTTTTATACATGTATGTTCTTGGGATATAGTTGTCATATTTTACCCCAAAATATATACACTTGTAGGATAGTCTGATACTCACAAGTCTGTATTGAAAAAAAAGGTATGGTCACTGATTAGATGCCCAACTTATAATAGATACAATGCTAAACTACTAGACACCATTTTGTTTTGGCATATACACATGTAATTGGTTTTATTCAGCAGATTCTATTGTCAATTTTATGCCATGGTATTCAAATTTATTTTTGTTTAAAAATTAATTATATATTCGAAATAAGAGATGCCAACATGAATAGTATTGTATGAATTTAATAGATTTTAGTTAATAGTAATTTTTTATTTATGAATTATTTTGTAAACTATTTATTTTAAGAGTTTAACAAATGGATCAGGATTTTATCTAGCAACATCTAAAGAATCACTACCTGAATTACGTAAAGTTGTTATCAGGAAAAAAGATACAAAAGAATTTATTGATGATTTTGGTAAAGCTAAAGGTTGGTATTATTTACAATATTGACATACTTACACTTATATATGAGAGTCAACTATATTTATAATTATAATAATAATATATCACTATAGTATTTTAATTTTGAGTCACCTTTTTCCAGGGCTTGTGCAGAATTGTTGTTTTGTGACATGAACTTTTTGGATATCTGTGATGCAATGAACAGTTTCTGTCATTTATTTCATTATGACTATTGACATGCAGGAGTTTGTTGTTACTGATAATTTAAAAAAAGGATATTGCAAAATAAACAGAATTTTACAACTTACTTGTCTTTGGTAGCCATTACCATACATTTTATTATATATTATTATTCACTTAATAAGACAAGACAAATAGACTCTGGATTATGTGTCCAGTATTATTACTTACAGTGTACCTTAAGCACGTTAAAGAGAAACTGATTGTTTTAGTTTTAAATCTGTTGAAAATCAGAAATGTCCACACACACACACACACACACACACACACACACACACACTAAAACAATTTTAAAAAAATTGTGGCAGTGTTTTATATTTCATATATTAATTTCCTGTTTGTAGTTCGGCATTATAAACCCAAAAATAAAGGTGGGAATGATATAAAGTTAATAAAAAGGATTGTCATTGATAGACATATTAATACATGTTTATATAAAAAGTGACCAAAATATTGCAGAGTAGATTGATTTTTTATATTTACATAATGTAATAAGTAAGAAATATGTTTTAAAAACATTTCCCAGAAGAGAATATCATTATATTTATTAATAAAAATTGACCTTTTTAAAATGCCTAGTCAGGGTTAGGGTTTTTCTTATGAAGATTTTATCCATATAAAAATTAGAAAATTAATGTAGTTTTTTTTTTTTAAATAAATTGAATAAAATAAAAGTTTGATAAATAGTAAACTTTTTAAGTCAGGTAAATTTATGTTTTCATTGGTCAATTTAACAAACATATTTATCCCATGTTTTTGTAAAATCATAGTTTTGTTACAAGTTTGTCAATTTACACAGGGTTCAGTTTTATCAGGTTTAACTGTATATATCATGGTATACCTGTACATGATATATGTGTACATGATATATGTGTTCATGATATATGACATGATATATGTGTACATGATATATGTGTACATGGTATACCTGTACATGATATATGTGTACATGATATATTGTGTAGTCAACTGACCACTTATTTTGGGCAGATAAACTGTGTAATATAAATCCTATCTTTATGTAAAACTGTATTAATATTATTTCTTTTTATGACAATCCTTAAATTTGTTTTGATATTTTTGGGGTATATATAAAAGCATTGGTATAATTGTTGACATATATATCAGTTCTTTACAGATGATAATTATTATGGCTATGGTATTGGAAGGTGAGGGAATGTCAGTCAGTGTACATGTACTTTAACCCAGAAATAGTTTTCATGTTATTGTTTGCATCTAATGACTATTAATTGGAATATTTTTGTAGTAATTAATTTTAACATTTAAAAGACAAGATTTTTTACTTTTGTCATGCTTTTATCAATTCTCCATTGTGCCATCTTTTATTTTGGTCAAAGGATTATCAGTATTTAAGTTTTACAATTTTTTACATTTGTTTATTTCCTGCTTTCTTGATTGGTAAAAAACAGACACAGAATCAGTCTAAAAGTGTTAACCCTGGGAGTTGTTATATTTTATATTACAGGGTAGTGTTAAACATAAAAATATGCAGTGGAGTGGGGTGGGGGTAGGATGTGTGGGTTGGTGACAATGTACTCTTAAAAGCATGTTTACAAAACATAAGATCTCTCACTGCCTAGGTTCTGACTTCGACCCTGATATAAAAAAGTTAGTCAGCTTGCCAAAAGTAGGTAGTTTTCCCTGGTCATTCTAGTAACTACCACAATCTATGAACTATCCACCACAACATGAGTGATAGAACCTTGACTTTGGCTTAAAAATCTAAATTACAATTGAATATAACCCCTATAAAAATTCCCTTGTAGCAAAAGCCATGATGGTCAGTGTAGCTTTAAGTGTTTGTAATGTTAAAGATTGTTGTTTTTTTGTATTAACCAGTTGCCTTTTCCTTTGTTTTTTTGTCCTTTACCAAACCAAATAAAGGATTTAACAGGGGTAAAAAGTCGGAAGGTATATGTGTAGATTTTAATGTTACATAATAGTGATATTATTTGTTATGTATATTATGTAGGCATTGTAATAGAGCTATATTGATTGCATTTATTGTTGTATCTTGTGTGTTAATAATTTTTGTTTACTTGTAGCTTGTTTTAGATTTATAATTGTATAATATACATGTATAAAACTCATTTTAGCAAACCCAAGTCTTATAGATATGTTGTAAGTTGATACTGGTATATTGTGTGGTTATATATATATAGTAATACTATAGTTGTCTACATTGTTTTAACTTACTGTAAACTTTATTTTATCCTTTATAATACAGCATAAACTGTGTCGCTAGGAGTGGCTTATCATTGTGCCATTATTGAAGACTTCATCTTGACTGACTAGATGAACATCTCCAATTAATTAAACTGGTTTTTGTATATGTATTTGTGACATGATCTGTAAGATTTTTCAGAACATTTTATATTTTAACTGAAGATTTATGTTATTTTTGGTTTGAAGACTCCAGTTTTACATTTATTTCTGTTTTAGTTTACTGATAACATTCATTACCATTTATACCACCATTACTGTCCACTCTGGCAACAGTTTTTTTTTTCTGTTCAGTATAAATGATATAATACACCTTGACAAAAGCAATACAGGAAATTGCCACTGAACCAGATGTACTGACTAAGTTTAGAGTTTCTAAGAATGTTCATACAAAACATAGGAAAGAGGAAAGATAATTGTTACTAAGACATATTGAGATCACTGATTTCAAAATCATCATTTTGTATTTATAATACATTTATATGTTTGCAGAGGTCAGTGATATTTGACTATTTGAAATTATCCTGATTGTGTCAGTAGTGTACATCTTAAGAACATAATAAATTGTTTGTCTGTCTTTTTTTATTCATTGTGTGACTAATAAAATGCAGACCAGGTTTTTTTTTTCTTTCTCGTTGTAATTAATGACTTTACATTTCACTTTGAGTTTAATCAATAATAAGGTTGTTTACCAACACTTTATGAAGTAGGTCTCTGTTACCTTGATATATCCAGTATATCTACCATGTTTCATTTATCTAATGGTAATTTAGTCCCTGTGACCTTGATATGAGCTATGTGTTTACCATTTTCAACATTATGATGTGTTTGTATTAAATTTTGTAACAGAAGATATTTAAGTGTGGTGTTATTGTTTATATTATTTTGTATTTGTAACAGAAGATATTTAAGTGTGGTGTTATTATTTATATTATTTTGTTTGAATTATGTTCGATTTTTTCTTTTATTCAAGGTTTAGTAAGAAAACTGCTTCAGTTACCAGAATTAGGTGTTGTGGATCTAAATCCCTCAGACTACCCAGATTTAGAGGTAAGATTCAGTTACCAGAATTAGGTGTTGTGGATCTTAATCCCTCAGACTACCCAGATTTAGAGGTAAGATTCAGTTACCAGAATTAGGTGTTGTGGATCTAAATCCCTCAGACTACCCAGATTTAGAGGTAAGATTCAGTTACCAGAATTAGGTGTTGTGGATCTTAATCCCTCAGACTACCCAGATTTAGAGGTAAGATTCAGTTACCAGAATTAGATGTTTTGGATCTAAATCCCTCAGACTACCCAGATTTAGAGGTAAGATTCAGTTACCAGAATTAGGTGTTGTGGATCTAAATCCCTCAGACTACCCAGATTTAGAGGTAAGATTCAGTTACCGGAATTAGGTGTTGTGGATCTAAATCCCTCAGACTACCCAGATTTAGAGGTAAGATTCAGTTACCAGAATTAGGTGTTGTGGATCTAAATCCCTCAGACTACCCAGATTTAGAGGTAAGATTCAGTTACCAGAATTAAATGTTGTGGATCTAAATCCCTCAGACTACCCAGATTTAGAGGTAAACTTCAAGGTAAAAAGTGAGTTTGTATATGAGTTCTTTTCAAAAAGAAGTGAAGGTTGTATATGTTTATGATGTAAGCACAATTTTAAGACACTTTTATTTTGAAAATTTTTTAACAGTTTTTTTTTTATATCAGGCATATAGATGAATTATAACAAATTGAAATAATGAGGAATTTATAGTGCCTTATCATATTACCAGTATTCCTTTTATTTACATACTCATCTTGCTGGTGTTGATTTAGATAAAATGACATAATTAATTATTAAATATTTTATATTTCATTTTATTACAGATATACGTTGAAGCACCAAGTCGTAACAAGCAATTAAAACCAGGATCAATGTTCTTGTATCAGGTTTTTCCTGGTAACACTTTATCCTGGCAAAGACATTTTATAAAATCTGCCAAAGAAAATGAAATTGAAACTGTAGAAAAGATGATTGTGTTTTTCCAGAGTCATCCCCAATTTATTAATTCAAAAGAGCCAAAATCTGGTAACACAGCATTACATTGGGCATGCAGGAATGGTCACTTTGTATGTTGAATTTTTATTTAAATTGCATGTTTAACTGGATTAGCCACAATACATACAACATTATATTGACTAGCATTTGTGCCAAACAATTATTTCATTTAGATATATTATCACAACAGTTGACATTCCCCATTAAAATATTGGTTTTCCTAGAAATTATGATTTAAATACAATTTTTTATCCAATAAATGTATTGCTATATCAAGTACATTGATGACAGAACTTTTTTTTTTGACAAATTGCCTACAACTACATATTTCTATTTTTGCTTATCTTTTGTTAGTCATAGAATATCTGAAATTTTTTAAAATTTCATTAAAAGAAAAGTAAGATGCATTGTAGGATAATGACTGTATATTAATTTCTGTATGAAGATGTATCCTTTTTAGTTTTTGGCTAATAAACTTGATAAGAAAAACAAAGAATTTATTGTTAACTTTTTTGCCCGTCATTTATTCATGATAATATTTATTTTAATAAATATTTAACTTTGCCAGGAGGTTGTGAGATTATTACTGGAAAATGGTGCCAATATAGATGTACGTAACTTGTTCAAATGTACTCCAATATTTTCTGCCATAGAAGGATTACAAAGGAAAATTTGTCATGTAAGTTCAAAAATCAGTGTAATTTGTTTTTTATCTAACTTTTTTTCTCCATTATTTCTAAACTTTTTGGTAAGAAAAAGAAAACTGGAGAGCCTGGAGAAAACCCACAAACAATTGACAAGCTGACTAACTAACAGAATACTTTCCACACTAGAATCTTTCCTTTATGTAATATTCAGGCTCCACTTGATAAATTACTGGTTTTACATCTCAGTTAAGAGAATTTCACTGATATCAAACCTGACAATTCTAGGATGGTGGAGGAAATCAGCAGAATAACAAAAGAAACTACCTTTGACCTTTGACCTTTGGCAAGTGAACAGACAGACTTTCTAACTTGAGATCTGTAGATGCTTGGATTCAAGCAGATTCTAGTGGTAATGTATGGGTTAATTATTGTATAACTTAAAAGTCAATGATGTATGATGTCTATTATTTTTTATCATATTTTTTATATTTCAGTATTTGATTGAATGGGGATGTGACGTTCATTGCAGAAATTCTAAAAATCAAACACCATTTGAATCTGTTAAAAATGATGAATTTAAGAAGTATCTTATAGGTATATATATTATTATTTATTTATTTGTTTTGAAGTTTTTAGTTACCATTATAGTTATGACATGACATGACATACCCAGTAGTTTCCCACTTGTAAAATGTTTATTTTAATTCACAAATTATGAAATATCATAATTATAATATTATAACAAGGCCAAATTTAAACATTAGAGGGTTAAATTTGACAAAAAACAAAGAGAGAGAGAGAGATTTTAAAGCAGTATTTGTCATTTTTAGTGCAGTTTTATATAACAACAGTTACTTAACATATTTATTATAATCTATTGTAATCAATTTTGTACAAGTTATGTATTGTTGTGCACTTTTATTACCTTACAAGTCAGCTTTTTTAATTTTGAGGCAAATTTGACTCATACCATAACATAGAGATTGATCAATGATTGTTAAAAAATAGTAACATTGTATTTACAGATACATATGAATATTATTCAAGCATTGTACCAAGAGTTATGGCAGGGGACATGGCCATGTTTGATGAAGTTGTAAGGAAACATGTAGCCAGAGAACAGGAGTTATGTTGTTTAAGGAGCAGGTAACATCATACATGAGAGAGAGAGAGAGAGAGAGAAAGAGAGAGAGAGAGTTGTATAAGGAAACATGTAGCTAGAGAACAGGAGTTATGTTGTTTAAGGAGCAGGAAACATCATACATGAGAGAGAGAGAGAGAAAGAGTTGTATAAGGAAACATGTAACTAGAGAACTGAATTAACATAATTATGTTGTTTATGAAGCAGGTAACATCATTTGAGAGAGAGAGAGAGAGAGAGAGAGAGAGAGAGAGAGAGAGAGAGAGAGAGAGAGAGAGAGAGATACAAAATCCCTTCCAGAGAAAGTTTTAATTTGTCCCATTGTTGTGATATAGTTTTTTGCTTCAGAGAGGAGGGAGTTTATCTTAGTGTTTTCCACCATTCCAGACCTGGCCTTCCTAATACAAGTGAAATAAGACTGAGTTGAGCTTAAAACTTATTTCCATCTCACTATTCATCTCAGATTTCTTGCATAGTTTTTTTTTTATTTTAGGTTAATTAATGGAAGCACATTACTACATACAGCAGCTTACTATGGCCATATTGATGGCTTGAAGGAAGTGATGAGGTTACGTGTTGATGTCAATGTACGGGATTATAAAGGAGCAACACCATTACATAGAGCCAAAAACAGTGATATTTTAGAGGTATATTTATTTTAAAAATTTTATGTTAACGTGATCACCTAATAGCCAACAGTAATAAAATTTAAAAAAAAATATAGGTAAATATTAAATAAATGGGCAAAATAGATGTAAATTGTAAATTTTATCCCACTGAATTAAATAATTTAAAATATCAGTAAAATGTTTATCATTTAATTCCTTCTCTAGAACATTCTTTGCATCAAATAGCCTATGCACTTTCTTCATGTATATCTATGGGAAAAAAAATCGTTCAAATTAGTTAAATCTCTCCAAAGCCTATAGTCTCAAGGAGGGTAGCATACATGTATATCTCAGTTTCTGTGGTGTGAAGTATTTCAGAGAAGAAAAATAATACAGAATACATTATCATTATGCAGAATACTGAAGTTTATTTCTTTAATATATATATATATATATATATATATTTTTTTTTTTTTTTTTTTTTTTTTTTTTTTAATTTGCCATGAATTTAAGATATTAGGGCACAGGAACAAAAAAGTGAAACTTTATCAAATGATTATAATGTATAATGATTCCATTTACTGCTCAAAGCAAATCTGTTTCACATTTATTAATTGGAATTTTAGTTTGCCCTGGCTCAGATCACAGTTATTTTTCTTCGTCATCATTTTGAATCTACACAAAATCTTTTGAATTATTTGTCAAAAGTTTTATTGAATTTAATGTTTGTAACAACATTTTTTATAAAAATTACAAATTAGTTATAGGTCATCTGTACTACATGTCTGTCTGTAAATTACAGTTACTACTAGATGCTGGTGCAATGGTGGATGCTGAAGATTCAGAAGGAAATACTCCATTACATGTTAAGTGCTATGGGGAGTCTAACAAACCATCAGAGATGACTAGTATAGAACTTCTACTACAGAGAGGTGCAAGTCTTGTTAAGAGGAATTTTAGAGTGAGTACACTTAAAAATAAAATAAATCACAAATAAAATATCCAAAAAATAGAAAAGTCTAGAAAGCAGAAACATGAACAAATTATCAAATAAAGTATCAAACTTTTGATATTGTTATATTAAATATAATTTATTCATAATTGCATCATTTATAGTGTTTATTATATTATTGGCTAACTTTGATATGCAGTAGAACTTTGATGGCTCGAAGTTCAAGGGACTTTGACCAAATAAGCGAGCCATCGAACATTGAGGCATGAACGAAGGTTCAGGTTCTCATGATTATCGACGGACAAAGAATCTTATAATTTGTTATACATGTAAATGTATTTAAAGGTTAAATAACAAAATGTCCGAATTAAAATTGAAGTTTTCATCTTGAAATATTAAAAATCCATAGATAATGCAACGGTAGAAACGTGCCAAATAAAAATACAAAATTCATTATTTATCAAGATATCTCGATAATATTTTCAAACTTAAATGTTGACCTACGATCTGCCGTATGATGTGTTATGGCTACAGGGCTAAAACATGACACTTTATTTTAATTTTAACAAATGATGATACAAAATAAACTTACTTTATTCTAATAAAAATACAAAGCTCAGTTAATACCAGTCATTTTAATCACAGAAAACAACAATAATACACACTACTTTACATAATCTGGTGACATGTAAATTACAGATAATCAACTGTGGGTGACTAAGGTGGTTTATCGATCAAACAGTTCCGTGTGACGTAATCGAATCGAACACTGTCTTATTAGGTTAATTGATAATCTAGAGTAGCACTCAACATTTCAGGTAACTGTCTAATCTAAATGTTTCGTTCCACTCTTACTTTTGATGAAATCTGTTTCATGGCTATGTTTACAATGAGACGGTTCATGTGTCGCTCTGAAAAAAAATGTATTTGAGGGAAAGAAGTTGAATTTTCACTAACTTTTTATGTTTGAAAATTTTTTATTGTTCGAGCGAGCCGAGGTATTTGAGTTAACTAAGTTCAAGCCATCAAGGTTTTATTACATAGGTTATCATAGGAAATTGGTCAGGACCGAGAGATGACTTCGAGTTATCCCAGGTATTTGAGGTAACGAGCGATCAAAGTTTTACTGCTTTTATTGTTTTCTCTCTTTTTGTATATTATACAGTATTATTGATTGTGATTGTTCTATGTCAATAAATATGTAATACAAAAAATAAAAAAAATAAAAAAAATGTATTTTTAAATGATATGAGTAATGTTATAATATCATACACAGAAAAATAAACACACACACACACACACACACACACACACACTTTTCCAATATTTTATATATATATTTTTTATAGAACTGTTGCCCATTCATTGTTGTGCTAATAGCCTATGTAGGGTCGGGTAGATGTCCTTATTTTTTGTATATATTACTATAGGAGCTGTTGCCCATTCATTGTTGTGCTATGTAGGGTCGGGTAGATGTCCTGATTTTTTGTATATATTTTATAGGGGCTGTTGCCCATTCATTGTTGTGCTATGCAGGGTTGGGTAAATGTTATGATTTTTTGTATATATTTTTATAGGAGCTGTTGCCCATTCATTGTTGTGCTATGCAGGGTGGGGCAGATGTTATAATTTTTTGTATATATTTTTATAGGAGCTGTTGCCCATTCATTGTTATGCTATGCAGGGTCGGGTAGATGTTATGATTTTTTGTATATATTTTTATAGGAGCTGTTGCCCATTCATTGTTATGCTATGCAGGGTTGGGCAGATGTTATGATTTTTTGTATATATTTTTATAGGAGCTGTTGCCCATTCATTGTTATGCTATGCAGGGTCGGGTAGATGTTATGATTTTTTGTATATATTTAGCTCACCTGAGGTGAAAGCTCAGATGAGCTATTGCTATCCATCTCCGTCCGTCGTGCGTCGTGCGTCGTCCGTCGTCCGTCGTCCGTCGTGCGTAAACTTTTTACATTTTAATCTTCTCCTCCAAAACCACCAGGCCAAATTTAATGAAACTTGGTAACCATCATGCCTGGGTGAAGCCCTTTCAGATTTGCACAAATGAAGGAGTTATGTCCCCTTGGGGCCCCACAAGGGGGGAAATAGTGAAAAACTTTAAAAATCTTCTTCTCTGAATCTACAAGAGATATACCTTAGTTATTTCATTTATAACATCCTTAGGTCATCTATTTTCAGATTTGCACAAATGGTAGCCATGGGGCTCAAAATGGGGAAATTATAAGGCACTGAGTGGGGAAATTGCTAAAAACTACATATTTATCACTATATCTTGAAAACTATCAACTTTTTGTATAGGCATATATATTTGAATATTGCAGGTATTGACATGACGATCATTTTGATATATGGTTCAAGGTCAAATGTTGATAGGTCAGGGTCACAGCTGCAAAAGAAGACTTAAATTGCTAATTATCTTGAAAACTATTAACTTTTTGTATAGGCATGTATATTAGAATATTGTAGGTATTGACATGACGATCATTTTGATATATGGTTCAAGGTCATATATTGAAAGGTCAAGGTCACAGCTGCAGAAGAAGACATAAATTGATAATTATCTTGAAAACTATTAACTTTTTGTATAGGCATATATATTAGAATATTGTAGGTATTGACATGACGATCATTTTGATATATGGTTCAAGGTCATATATTGAAAGGTCAAGGTCACAGCTGCAGAAGAAGACTTAAATTGCTAATTATCTTGAAAACTATTAACTTTTTGTATAGGCATATATATTAGAATATTGTAGGTATTGACATGTCAATCACTTTGATATATGGTTCAAGGTCATATATTGAAAGGTCAAGGTCAAAGCTGCAAAAGAAGACTTAAATTGCTAATTATCTTGAAAACTGTTAACTTTTTGTATAGTCATGTATATTAGAATATTGTAGGTATTGCAACAACGATCATTTTGATATATGGTTCAAGGTCATATATTGAAAGGTCAAGGTCACAGCTGCAAAAGAAGACTTAAATTGCTAATTATCTTGAAAACTATGAACTTTTTGTATAGGCATGTATATTAGAATATTGTAGGTCTTGACATGACAATCACTTTGATATATAGTTCAAGGTCATATATTGAAAGGTTAAGGTCACAGCTGCAAAAGAAGACTTAAATTGCTAATTATCTTGAAAACTCTTAACTTTTTGTATAGGCATGTTTATTAGAATATTGTAGGTATTGACATGTCAATCACTTTGATATATGGTTCAAGGTCATATGTTGAAAGGTCAAGGTCACAGCTGCAGAAGAAGACTTAAATTGCTAATTATCTTGAAAACTGTTAACTTTTTGTATAGTCATGTATATTAGAATATTGTAGGTATTGCAACAACGATCATTTTGATATATGGTTCAAGGTCATATATTGAAAGGTCAAGGTCACAGCTGCAGAAGAAGACTTAAATTGCTAATTATCTTGAAAACTATGAACTTTTTGTATAGTCATGTATATTAGAATATTGTAGGTCTTGACATGACAATCACTTTGATATATAGTTCAAGGTCATATATTGAAAGGTCAAGGTCACAGCTGCAAAAGAAGACTTAAATTGCTAATTATCTTGAAAACTCTTAACTTTTTGTATAGGCATGTTTATTAGAATATTGTAGGTATTGACATGTCAATCACTTTGATATATGGTTCAAGGTCATATGTTGAAAGGTCAAGGTCACAGCTGCAGAAGAAGACTTAAACTGCTAATTATCTTGAAAACTATTAACTTTCTGTATAGGCATGTATATAAGAATATTGTAGGTATTGACATAACAATCATTTTGATATATGGTTCAAGGTCATATATTGAAAGGTCAAGGTCACAGCTGCAAAAGAAGACTTAAATTGCTAATTATCTTGAAAACTATGAACTTTTTGTATAGTCATGTATATTAGAATATTGTAGGTTTTGCGACATTGATCATTTTGGTATATGGTTCAAGGTCATATATTGAAAGGTCAAGGTCATATCAACATAGGAATACTAAAAGTATTCATTATCTTGAAAGCTATTAATTTCATGCATAGGCATGTATATTAGAATATTGTAGGTATTGACATGACAATCATATATGGTTCAAGTTCATATATGTTCAAAGGTCAAGGACATAGCTGCATAAGTATACTGAAATTGATTAATGATTTTGAAATTATTCATTACATTACAGTTACTTCATGCGTATTATATAAGCTACTTATAAATGAAAAGTGAGTGGATATATTTCTGATTAAGTTTTGTGGGAGTTCTTAACTTGAGAAAACTTTTAAAGTTTCTGTACTTAATATATTATCTATTGCACTTTGCAAACAATATTGGACATATCTTCAGGTGAGCGTTAAGGCCCATGGGCCTCTTGTTTTATAGGAGCTGTTGCCCATTCATTGTTGTGCTATGCAGGGTCGGGTAGATGTTATGATTTTTTTATATATTTTTATAGGAGCTGTTGCCCATTCATTGTTGTGCTATGCAGGGTCGGGACCAGATGTTATGATTTTTTGTATTTATTTTTATAGGAGCTGTTGCCCATTCATTGTTGTGCTATGCAGGGTCGAGTAGATGTTATGATTTTTTGTATATATTTTTATAGGAGCTGTTGCCCATTCATTGTTGTGCTATGCAGGGTCGAGTAGATGTTATGCTTTTTGTATATATTTTTTAGGAGCTGTTGCCAATTCATTGTTGTGCTATGCAGGGTCGAGTAGATGTTATGATTTTTTGTATTTATTTTTATAGGAGCTGTTGCCCATTCATTGTTGTGCTATGCAGGGTCGAGTAGATGTTATGATTTTTTGTATATATTTTTATAGGAGCTGTTGCCCATTCATTGTTGTGCTATGCAGGGTCGGGTAGATGTTATGAGATTAATGATGAGACATGATACAGATGCTGGGATGCCAAAATCAATCAACTTAGAAGAAGATAAAAAACCTCCTAGTTTACTTCATTTATCAATAGCCAATGACTTCATGGAATGTGCTGACTGGTGAGACATAAATTTTTTGTTCCATAATTAATAAACCTGACACTGGTCTACTGTGTAATACATCATAACAGTTGGAGGAAACAATAACATACATATTTTATTTGCAATTTACCATAAAATGATGATTTTCTAAGAATTTGTGGTGTGGACATTTTCCATATTAATCTACACTTACATTAATTGGTATTGATCATATAATAAGCAGGCTAGTTTCATTATCATAAGCTTTTGATGCCTTATTTACCAAGGTTTAATTATACATAAAAACTTCCAAAGCTTTGACAGAGTCATGCACATGTGAGTGACTTTATATATGTATAAATTGGTTAAAAGATCATACTGATGGTTTTAATTGAAATCCTACCGGCATAATATCTTATCGATATTTAATGCTTCAAACATTATAAACTGTCAGCTTACAAACATTTTAACCAATGTTCTTTAATTTAATAGGCTGGTATCAAATGGATTTTTCTTCAAAGAAAGAGAACAAGATATATTGTTAAGAAGAATTTTATCAGAACAAATAAAACTGTAAGACTTAGTGTGTAATACATGTAGTTTATAATTAATCCTGACCAGTTTATTTTTTGTAACTTGTGTCATACCTGGCCATGATACAAGACCCAACATCGACATCCTATATTAAAATGGTAATAACTAAAAATAACAGCTGATTAACACAGATTTGAAGTATAATTTTTCACTCATAATTGATGTTATTTATTTATGGAGGTTTTCATATTTAATGATGTTAAAAATGTTAAATGACATACAGTAAAAAATTTAAAAGAAAAAGAAATTAAAAAATAATACATTCACATAACTGATGTTGCTTCCTTAATTACTTTTGATGAAAATTTGAACTTCAGGACAGATATTTTAACTGTTTCAGTTGTTTTAATGTATTAAAATTGCACATTTTTATAAGCAATAAAGTCAAAACTAAATGTTTAACTATCATTTAAATTATTTAACAGAAAAAATAGAGAAGAGGCAGTGAAGTTTTTGTTAGAGAATGGAGCAGATCCTAATCCAAAATATCCAGGTGGAAATAGGTAAAACTGCTGTTTAAAATAAGTGAAATTAAAAATTTGATGTTTTTCACATCTTTTAATATTAACTTCTGGTTGTAAGATAAATAATGGTGGTAGAATCCCCTTCTAATAACACTATAACCTATCTACTGAAAATTTACTACAGTGCCTGTCCAAAATTAGGAATTGTTTAATACATGGTTCTCTTATGTATTTGTATTTTCTTTGCATTGTCTTGTTTTGTTTCATGATTGATCCGCATTGTTTTATTTTCTAGTTGCATTGGCTGTTGTCATATACTAGATCTGCATTGTTTTATTTTCTAGTTGCATTGGCTGTTGTCATATACTAGATCCGCATTGTTTTATTTTCTAGTTGCATTGGCTGTTGTCATATACTAGATCCGCATTGTTTTATTTTCTAGTTGCATTGGCTGTTGTCATATACTAGATCCGCATTGTTTTATTTTCTAGTTGCATTGGCTGTTGTCATATACTAGATCCGCATTGTTTTATTTTCTAGTTGCATTGGCTGTTGTCATATACTAGATCCGCATTGTTTTATTTTCTAGTTGCATTGGCTGTTGTCATGTTGTCATATACTAGATCCGCATTGTTTTATTTTCTAGTTGCATTGGCTGTTGTCATATACTAGATCTGCATTGTTTATTTTCTAGTTGCATTGGCTGTTGTCATATACTAGATCCTTTTAAATTGCAAATTTCTTACTTTTATTTTTTTATTTATATATTTGGGAGCTTTGGTGGCCAAGTGATCTAAATGCATGCCTACATACGAAAGTTCTTTTCACCACCTAAGTTTTGTCTCACTTTAACAAAATATAGTGTTAGAAAGTGTGTCAATTTGATTTCCAAAAGTTGATGGTTCTCTCCAGATAACTTTATTTCTTCACTCATTTCAGGAATGACTTCTGAAAGAACTTGAATGGGACATAAATATCCACTTCTTTCATTTATTGTGCCTGGTTGTTTTGGTTATTTAATGTTATTCAGTAATTGTATACTTTGATATTCTACTTTAATTTACAGTGCATTACATTATGCTGCTGGCATGGCTGGATCGTCTGATATATTAGACTTATTGTTGTCATATGGAGCTGAAGTGGATGCCTTTAACGAGGATGGAAATACTCCATTGTTCTTTGCGACACAATCAGACAATCAATACTCTGCCTCTGCTCTTATTGACCATGGAGCTAATTATAGACAGAAAAATCATCAAGGTTTGAGCTGTTCTTTATACTGTTAAGTAATATAAGTTTCCTCAGTGTGAAAAAGAAATAAGTTGTATATAATTCATAAATTCTGTGAAATAAGTTTTCCTTGTTTCAGTTTTTTCATGATTTACATGGGACATGTTTAAATGTCAAGTAAAATAAATTTTTAAAAATACTGTATGATACACATAAAGTGTGAAAAAAAGGATTGAAATATTTAAATTCTTATATGTATAGAACACTGTAGAATATTGATATGTTTATTGCATTGCTGACATTAATGTTTATTCTTTTTCTATTATTTTTGGAAGTAAACATCATTTAGATCATATAGGTTAATCATCATATCAGCATTGTAACCAACTTTAAATGTTTTTATATAATCATATTAAGGTTTGACAGCATTAGACTATATAGTAGATTATGATGAATGGATTGATTGTGGATATTTTGGAGATGAAATTAAAGCCAGGTTAAAAGGTAAACAATATTTAATAAGCTTGATGACCAATGAAAAAAAGAAAAAAGAATTGTCATTGCAAACAAAATACAATACACTTTTATAATAGTTCAAAGATCTTTGAAAATTAATTAAAAGAACTCTATCCCTACAGTGTTGTCTGTAGAGGTGTAGTGATTGAGAACATAGGGTTATTGTCGAGCCTGGCATCGGGGCCTTGGTGGCCGAGTGGTCTAAAGCGCGCACTTACGGATCACAGTGCCTCTCACCGCCTGGGTTCGAATCCAACTCAGGACAGATCCTAGTGTGAGAGAGTTTGTCAGTTTGTTGCCGAAGGTCAGTGGTTTTCCCGGGCACTCCGGTTTCCTCCACCATTTCAGAACTGACCGCCTCAAAATAAATGAAATATTCTTGACTTGGGCGTAAAACACCATTACTCCACTCAGCTCCACCTGAGCCTGGCATAGCCATAAGGCGAGACTTTGGTGTTACTTTGCCATGTCAGCGGCAGCAGCGTGTAAAATAAAATAAATATAAAAGTTTATGTTAAAGTAATTTATTTTCTACTTGATCAAAAACTAACCAGGCAAGACATATGAATCCGTGGAATTTTTGTTTTGTATCATGGTTGATATTTTTACATTTACATAAATTTCCTATTAGTAGTATAAGTTTCTATATTTTTCTTACATTCAACAATTTATTTCAATGTTATGTGTTGAAGAGATATAAGGGTTGTTCATTTATTATTTGGTAAAACAAGGCTAATTATGTGCATATTTGTAGACCATTGTGTGTAAATTAAAGTAGATCATTGAGAACCTCACAGTAGAACTGTAACCACACCATTTAACAATACAGCATTAATCTTCCAACAAGAGATGTATAATAATCATAGCTCTAAGTATATGTTCATCCTTTCTTTATCCTATTTATCTTCTTTATCATGGTTGATTTGTATTTTTTTTGTTCCTTGTTGTATCAATTGTTGTTAAAAACAAGTTTTTGTTAAAATTTAAAAATTTTTAATTTTCATTGTTAATAAATGTGATCTCAATCTTCCATAATTATTAAGATATGATTTAAAATTTCAGCTTATAATTTAAAACATGCCAGAGATCTTATCAGGGCAATTTCCAAAAAAGTGAAACCAGTACCTTTCCATCCCATGTTACGAATGGAGGAGTCATCAATCCCAATGACAACAACAGGTTCAAGGACAAAATCTCATCCATCTACCCCACTGCTTACAGCCGGTACTTCACACATCTCTCTAGGATCAGCCAGTATATTTGGACATCATCCTTTACCACCACTGAGAAGAGTATCTGTGGCTGCTGGATACCTTACCAGATAGATGATATTCAAACTGTTGTGTCTGATTTATAACCTTGCCTGTGTAAAACACAGGAGAGTGATCATTATTATACAAGTGTTTGTATCAGGATTGACATTAGTTTTTATAATGTTTGTTTAGATAGAGTTTAATGATGAAATAATTGTATAGACAAGTTTTCCTGGCACTTCTTTTTGATCAAGGCATTTTCTATACACCGTTAAATGTAGATAAGGTTTTTGATATATGAGTGAAGTGAAGTGGAGTAATAGTGTCTTATGTCCAAGTCAAGATTTTGTAACTTATAATGAAGAAGTCGATTGTTTTCAGTCCTCCTTTATAACAGTTTTTTTAAATAAAAACTAAAAAACTCATAATGCTAATGACAACTCAAAATGATTTAAATTTTTACATGAACAGTCATATTTTGTACAAAAGTTCTTGAGGTTTTACATGAACAGTCATATTTTTGACAAAAGTTCTTGAGGTACTGTACAATTACCAAAAAGAAGTAATCTTATTACAAATTAAAAACAATTTTAAAAAATTATTGTCATACTTTGACATCTGCATCACTAACAGTGTACCATTTTAAGTTTGTGGGGAAATATGTTTAAACTGTTGATGCATCCATGATGGCAAGCTATTTGTTGGTATTTAAGTCTCTTAGTAAAACTAAAAAGGACAACTCAAATACAAACATTTATTAGTAATAAGTAATTAAGATTTGATACCTTGTTCTGATTTTGTTAATGGCAGTTAAATACTAACTTTTGGTGCTAATATATACTACAGAACACTATATAGTTACTTATATAATTACCTCTTTATTTATGATATGTTAGAGAATATAGAGATGTTTTATACATTTAGATATATTTAGTACAATAGTAGTAATACATAAGTTAGATAATGCACAATTATTGCTTTCTAGTCTGATATTAAATATTAAGCATTTAGATTTTTTAAGATGCAGTTAGATTTTTAAGATGGTTTTTTTTTTTTGGCTATTGTTATAAAAAATTAAACTGGTTAATCACTAGGCCAGTAATTCCAATTTATTGTAACTAAAAAAATCTGAATATTTATTTTTATACAGTTTAATTTTTAAAAAGATCAAATTCCTTGTTTGTCCTTTTTGTTATGACACCTGTATATATTAAAGAGTTTTACAATTCTTTGGGATGTTTAAATTTTGGCATTTATTGCTTTTGTTGATATTTTGATTTGCTTGTAAATGGTATTTTTTGAATGCACTGGTAAGGGAATGACTTTGTGTTATTACATTGCTATTTGAATGCACTGGTAAGGGAATGACTTTGTGTTATTACGTTGTTTTTTGAATGCACTGGTAATGGAATGACTTTGTGTTATTACAGTGTTATTTGAATGCACTGGTTAGGGTACGACTTTGTGTTATTACAATGTTATTTGAGATAAGGTTTACAGTTTTTAAATATTTGTTTATCATTACCACATGATAATCAAATATTTTTCTGCTGTTCTCAATGTCCGGTGTTTTTATTTGAATATATATCCAGTCATGTTTTAAAGGGTACCTGTAACGATTTTCAGTTTTGACATATTTTATTCGTGGTACTTAAATATGGCTGTAGCGAAAATTCCATAAAACTCCATTTCATAATAAGGTAGATATCGGTGATTTTTCTAATACATATCTAGAAATCCAAATCAAAAAGGTCAATATTGAGGCTCCCGTGTTGTGACGTCATACCAGTAACATACCTCCACAGAAAATTATTTACCAACTACTAAAATTAGTCAAATACGAACTCGTAGTTTAACTTTCTATGATTATTTTATGAGAAAACTATTTAATGAAGTGGAATTAACATCCGTTAGACATGTTCCAATAATTAAGATTATTATTAATCCTTTTGTTTATTAGACACCTTCCTTAGATTCAGACCCACACATGTAATTAACAGGATGTCACTTATAATTTGCAAAATTGATTTGCAGGTTGATAGAGTTATCTTATGTCCTGTAATATACAATAATATATTTACCAGTTTACAGTTCAAGTAAAGTTAAATATTTTTATTTGGTAAACGTTATTTGTCATATACAGTATAAAGATTTCACTCAGGAAAAAAATGGATATTTCATTTGTAAATTTTAAAAAGTAAGAAAAAAGAATTCTTTCTTAGTTTTCATGTCAATAATAATAATAATAATAATTATAAAATATAACTTTTAGGCAAAATTAAAAATTGAGGAGCAGAATAGTCTATTTAAAAGATGTTTATTGATCTACTTACAGCATTTGATTTTACTAGATTTTAGTTTTCACTTTCCCTTGGGCATCCATTTAGCTGTGATATTTTTAAATTCTTTATTCTATATATACAAATCCATAAAATTATTATTATTATTATTATAATTATTATTATTATTATTATTATCTTTTTTTTTTAAATGTGGTCTCATTCTAAAATCCGTGTCATTTCATTTTAAACAATTATAATATATTTCGCGTTAAATAATTTGAGATGGAATATCTTGTTGTTTTTTCTTTTTAATTATCCCAGCATTAATTAGCCATCAGGCAGTTGAAAAGAACTATGTTACAAACTTTAATTGTGTGAACATTATCTAATTATCAAGGAAATGTGATGCTGCCAGACTACTCAAAAGTTTTCTACATCATGGCCATTTAATTTCAACTGTCAATAAACATTGCACAAAAGAGCAAAGGTGATTGGATTTTTATGTATTGATTTTTAGCCGGTGCCACTGTCCAGTGCTGATTTTGAATTTTTATTAAAATCAGCACATGACACCAGAGTTAGTTCCATAATATTCATCCGGTAGTCTGTCCAGTCCAACTTGATATTTAATTCATTTTAAAATGTAGACGATAAAATTAATTTTTCGTGTATTTGACAAGTTAAAACTAATTGCGAATTTTTTGTTATAGCTATGCAACTTTTCGTAATTCTCAAGTCTGTCCAGTCCGACTTCATAAAATAATTTATTTTCTTAAAAAAGTCAAAGATTTAATCAATTTTCATGTTATTGACAAGTTAACACTCGTTAAGTATTTTTCAACAGCTATGCAACCAAATGCAGTCACAATTCTTGAGTAGGTCGGGACTCGACTCAATGTGTTCATCAGATTCGTCCATTTCTGGTTCGAATAAATAACGGTTTTACTCTAAATCCATCACTGATAAGATTGTCTACTGCTTCCCGAAATATTAATGACGAAATATTTGACATAAATAGGTACATTTCAGAGTCGTTACTTTCTTCTAAATATGTCAGTATATCATCATTATTACTACTGTCTATTATGTTAGACACTACTTCTAATACTGCAATGACGTCGCACGTTTATAACTCAAAACGAGGTGTTTCACTTTTCGATAAAGAGTAAGTTATAAAATGTGGATTTCAAATCGCTATAACTTTTTTATTTTGTCACCAATTTTGATGCTGTTTTCAATATTGTTAAATTTAAGTAATATATAAAACAATTGTGATAAAAAAAATTTTTGTTACAGGTACCCTTTAATGTTCAAATAAATATATTTACCAGTTTGTTATAGATGTGTTCATAACTCACACTATATTAAGTTTGCTTGTTGTGTCACAATTACCATAGTCTGACATAGTTTCACTGGGTTCCTATTCTCACTTTCTAGCTAAATTTTATGTAATTACAATTTCAGAATTATTCTAAAGCAAGTAAAAGTATTAACTATGGTTTTGACAAATACAGTAGAGTTAAGTAGTGGGGTAATGAAGTTTAACACCACAGTCAAGATTCTTTCTTCTATATTGGAGAAGTCAGTTCTAGTGCTCAAAGAAAACCACAACTTAATGGCTAGTGAACGGAGGACCATTCACACTCGGATCTGTCCAAAGTGGGATATAAATGTAGATGGTGAGAGCCACTGTGATCTGTCCAAAGTGGGATATAAATGTAGATGGTGAGAGCCACTGTGATCTGTCCAAAGTGGGATATAAATGTAGATGGTGAGAGCCACTGTGATCTGTCCAAAGTGGGATATAAATGTAGATGGTGAGAGCCACTGTGATCTGTCCAAAGTGGGATATAAATGTAGATGGTGAGAGCCACTGTGATCTGTCCAAAGTGGGATATAAATGTAGATGGTGAGAGCCACTGTGATCTGTCCAAAGTGGGATATAAATGTAGATGGTGAGAGCCACTGTGATTTATAAGTCACATTTTACACAAATTGTTTACTGATGCTACAAAATCGGCTAAGATTGAGACAAGATAGAAGAATCTGTATGTAATGAGAACTAACCGTCTTACTCACATACCAATATAGTTTTATATACCTATAATAGTTAGTTATTATAATTGTATATACCAAATATTGTGCTAGTAATTATAGTGTAATATTTTCCTTCTATTACATGGCTTATAACTGTAAAATTGAGTTTATATTTAACACATATCACAGTATTCTACGGTAATTTTAGAAATAGGATTTGTTTAAACTTAATATTCATTTAAAACTTCAAAGAGATTATCATTTATAATTATTCTTTATGTCCAAATGAATTATAAATCCTGTTAAATTTTGTGAAATTCAGTTTTTATTAATTAAAATAGAGTTTGCTGTAATCAAAAAAATAATTAAATTTATCTTATACAATTTAGGATCATTGTGTATTGTACATTTTGCACTTTTCTTTGAAATTTTCAATTTATTTTATTGAGCAATTCAGAATAATTTTGACAGAATTGATTTTTTTGCCAAAATTAATTGATATATCACACTATTTTTACAGCTTTTTTCTTTTTCTTATTTTTATTTATTTATTTTTTATTTTTATGCATTTAATTTTGCTCAATTTTATATACAGTCACATGAAAATATTGACACTGACAGATTTTGGGCTTTATTCTGTCTTGGACATTTAAGTTTGGGAGTCCACAGTTGAAAATGTTTACTTAAGACATTTTCATTCATTAAAGTGTTAAATAAATTGGAGATGCCAAATGGTTATGATACACTTATTTAATATAGAACACAAATACCTGTTAAATTTAAATTAATAAAAAAACTAATATGATATGTAAGATTTTTTTTTTAGATTAAACCTATTTTTGGAAAAGTGCCAATATATTAATATATACAATTTATTTATTGCACATACCTGATTACCTTTATAATGTTGTTAATTTTGATAATTATTTTTATAGAATTAAATAGATTGTCATAGATTCCATAGATGTTATAACTTTTATTTTATACAGTTTTATCTTATAAAGCTATATGTTATAAACATATGCTATAAATCATTTTTCTGTTAAATTTTAGGATGTAAAATGACATTAATATATTTACCCGTGTATCACATTTTTAAAAAATAGAACTAAATAAGCAAAATAGCATTAGCATTGAACTATATATATATATATATATATATATATATATATATATATATATATATATATATATATATAAATCTAATTGTAATTATAATAGTCATCAAAATGGCAATAAAGTGTTACTTTTAATTAAGATTTAGATATTAGATGTATAACTAGGATTATTAAAATATAATTATAAATATCCAATATCCATCAACTTAATTTAACGTTCAATATTGATAAAAGTAAACTTAGGATGGTATTCTCCCTTTTTGGCTTTATGCTGTGGTCCTTTTCAATTATTTCGGTATTCCTGTTCTTTACATTTTTTAAAAAAATCTAGTTCTTGAAAAACAAATTGATTAATATATATTAACATGATTAGGTATGTGTGATGTTTTCATGCTTGTTAATTTACTTGTTTAAAAGCAGCATGATGATACACATACATACAATATGAATTTGTTAAAAAGTACAGTACGGATAGGTCTTTTATTTAGTCACAATTTTTGAAAATTTTATTAAAAATTAAAAATTTTACAATTACTGTATGAATTCTTGTTGATACATCATTTTTTTTAAAACATTTAATTTTATACTGATCTGCTTTGTAGGTCCGTGATACTAAGTATTCATTTTTTTTTGAGAAGAAAATCAAACCTCTCAGATGTCCTTATCTAGTCTATATTATGCTACCATTTTTGATCCATGACATATAAACTGAATTCATTTTTGAAAAACACTATAGCTCAGTACGTATTTCACATTTTATATTTAATTTTCTGTAAAATCTTTATAACTGTATGATTACATTTTTTATTTTGACTTATTTTTCGTAATTCAGGAAAACTTAATCATACTAGTAATATTTAAAAATACATTTAACAGTTAACATCCAAGTTTTGTGAAAAAAGCAAAAGAATCCTTTTTAATTAGTGATTGTTTTTTCTTCAAAATGTTAACTTGTGTGTATTACACAACTAAAAAAGTTAAGGCGGTAATATTTCTATTTGTTTATGGTTGTAAGATACATGTACTTATCTCAGTTTGTTTCAACTTGTTTCTAAATCACTCCTAATGTTTGTTTAATAATCTTAAAATACTGATGCTGTTGTTATTTTTTATATTAAAAATTTCTAAGAGTTAAAATGATTTGTTATCTTTAATAGAAATATATTATGCTTATTGATAATGATCATTCTTATTTCCAGTTCTGTTACAGTTTATAACAGACATCTTGAGGAAATAAAGAAAACTATTCTGTGTCATCCTTTCTTTGAATTTCATAAGTTTTCCATTTTATGTTTTTTTTCAAGAGAATGGAAATTTAGGGTAATATTATTTGAACAGGTAAATGTTGTTATTTACAAATTCAATAATATATTAATATGAGATTTGCCCTAAAAAGTTAAATTTTGACACTGTATAATCCACGTCAGTGTAGAATATCTTTGTTTACCATTCACTAAATTTCCAATTTATTCTAAATGAAAAATCTGAGGATGTCTGTATCGTTTGAAATTTTACAAGGTCATCTTTACAACATGATTTATGTTCAAAACACCCCCATGGACATTCTACCTGAAAAGATTTCTAGTCTTATAGAGTTTATTGATTTATAATCAGTGGTACTAAAATTTGTTCACCTTGTCTAATTTTAGTTTTTGGTGTTTTCATGTTCTTGCTTGTATTATCTATGGCCAATTACAGACAACCAGTTACAAATCACTTCCTTTTCAGCTCTACTGATTTAAAGGTTAAAACTATTATTAAAGGCTAGACTTTAGATATTTTAAGTCTGACATCTTTATGACATGCAGTTCAAAAAGTGTTAATTTGCACAAATATTAGGTGAAGACCACATATAGATAAACTGTAGAGGAGTCCTTATTATGTAAAAAATGTAACTGATTTATTAAGGACATCAAAATAGTAGAGTTTTTACATGTAGCATCCTAAGAATAAGTTTTAATTTATTTGCACAAACCTAGGATATAGAGTGTCAACTTCAGGTCAAGAAGTACTCTTGATAAAACCATGACTAAGAAAAAAGAAAAATTCTACTTGTCGATAATTGCCCAGCTCATCATTAATGGATTAAAATCAGTAAAGATTGTGTTTCCCCCCCCTAACACCACTTCAGTTCTGCAACCCATGGACCAAGGTGTAATTCGAAACCTCAAAGTTTCATATCGCAAGTGTCTTATCGATTACCTGTTAAAAACTATAAGAATATTAGTGACCCCGTTATTAATTTAAAATTGGCAATCAATTGGCTGCATTGGGTTTGACACGAGGTTTCACTTAGCTGTGTGCAAAATTGTTTTAAGAAGGCAGGGTTTGTTTTTGACGGTCGTAATCGGATGATGACCTGGATTTTGATCTTCCTCTAAGACAACTACAATTAATGTTAAATAGATTGTCTGAAAATCAGAACACTGAGTCCATCAATGTTGAGGAAGTTTTAAATGTTGATTCTGAAATAATCGTTTCACAAACTGTAACTGATGAGGATATTGTCAGTGAAATTTTACACAAAGATGACACTGAGCAGTGCGATGATGATGACGATATTGATGAAATTCCTGTACAAGAAAAAATGTCTCGTGCACTGACGCTATAAACTGTATAGACTCTCTGAAACTTTTTATGCAAAAGAGAGGTAATGTACCGACTGAACTGTTCCGTTCCTTCGAGGATATTAGAAAATTCATTACTCATGATGATGATACAAAAAAAAACAAGCTCGGATAACAGACTTTTTCAAATAGAGTAACCGATTTATTTGTGATGTAAATAATGTGTGAAATATGTAAATAAAGTGTAAAATAACCTTTAATAAACATTTTATAGGACTTAAACTTGTCAGGATAATAAGTAAGTACATGTCTTTGTTATATACTCATTAGTTAATGTCACTTTTCCCCGACTTCCGGTTTCGGATATAACAAATATCGGCTATAACGAGGTGATCGATCAGCCCCCTACAATTTCGTTATAACCGGAATCGACTGTATTCATACAAGGGGTGTTGGATTCAAATAACATTTACATTATTTCACCTTAGATATTTAAAGTGGAAGTCGTATTCGATCTGTATTCTTGACACAATAGGTTTCATGACAAGGTGTGTTTTGTCAAATTCCCTTTTAAATGCTGCAATATGTAAAAACAGATGACATTGTGTGTTCTGCTAAATTTATATTTCATAACATTTTTTTTTGGTTTCATAAATAGATACATGAGGTATTATAACATAAAATCTTTACTTTTACACACCACAATTAAACATTATGGAATCATATTGACTATATACCATCTCGGTAGCTCAGTGGTAGAGCTTCTGTCTAAAGAACATGAGGTCTTGGCTTCAAATCCTGATCTGCTTATACATAAGACTATAAAATTAAAATAATGTTTTCTCGCCTAGCGCTTGTCATTAAGAGGATATAGTATCGACATGATCACTGGTGCTGGGATAATTGACTGGGGGAATTGTATAAATGCCTGTGACATACTGACTCAGTGAACTAGCACCTTACCAAAAAGTCACACTGAGTACCTGCAAGTACATGACAGACTATAACACACATCACATTCATAAATTAACTTCTTCTTAGATCAATTTATAAATATTAAGAAACTTTTTCTTGTCAGAAATTGCTGGAAAAATGCTGATGCGACATTAAACATTATCACAACATATTCACGAATGGTGTAAATTGTAAACAGAAAATAGAAAAGTATCAAATTGCATCTGCATTTTATTAAGAATAGATAAAGAAAAATTATCACAGTCATATTTTATACATAAAGCTAATATTACTCAAAAGCGATAAAACAAATATTCCTTCAGGTCTTCATCCTTCAACTTATGTGAAAAAAATGTTGCTTATAAAATGTTTTTTGTAAAAATTGCAGTTGACTTCAAGAGTGCAACATTTTACGACTTCTTAATAGAAACATAGAAATCTACAGAAATAAAACACACTTAAGGAGGGTTGTCCGAAAAGATCAAGGAGGGTTATCCGAAAAATCAAGGAGGGTTTTTCGAAAAAATCAAGATCAAGGAGGGTTGTCCGAAAAATCAAGGAGGTTGTCCGAAAAATCAAGAAGGGTTTTTTTTCAAGGAGGGTTGTCCGAAAAAATCAAGGAGGGTTGTCTGAAAAAATCAAGACCAAGGAGGGTTGTCCGAAAAATCAAGGAGGGTTGTCCGAAAAAATCAAGTTAACATTATTTTTTCCCTAAAACTTCGTAGTGTTAAAAAACTCTCTCTATATATTTTTATACAGCTTAATCTTATTAACATTAAAGCTTCATTGAGCAATCAATTTTCTAATTATTCCAATTAACATAAAAAAGCTTTTACTTTAAAGTAAATTAAAAAAAAAACGCTGCTAACTGTTAAACATAAAACTACAATGGCCGATATGATGATTATTTTTAAACAAATGTTTTATAATTAATCATGTAATTTTCTCAGATATTCTGTAAGTAGTAGTAGTCGGAACTTTTTAAATGATTGTTCATAATAAATGGAACATTGTTGAAATAAAGAAACATTCTGATTTTTCAATAATTTTCAGTTACATTGGTCAAATGATACCCAAAGATTATTTGACATAAATTTTACACAGCAGATCAAATGATATGTCGGGTTAAAACACTTTGGTATTATATGTACATGTATGCGTAAGATTGTAATTTTTCATTTTTTAAAAAAAAAAAAAATGAGGGGTAGCTAATATATAAGTTTTTGCCAAATAATTGTGAATACATAACATTGTTCAGAAAAATCATAAAAATATTAAAAAATATCAATGAAAGAAAAAGGTTTCAAGCGACGAAATAGATTCCGTTAAATTAAACGAAAGTTATTAAAAACTTAGACACAAATACATTCAGGGTTAACATTGTGTTTCAATGACGTCAAAACGCGAGATAGTACCTTCAAGATTATTAGCTGCGAAATAGATATAGCTTTTTGAGTATAGATAATGAATAACGTGCCTACTAATTATACAATACAAGCAATAAAAGGCATAAGATAGAGCATTAGATTGTCAAGAAAAAATTCTTATTATGTATTTAAACCCTATTTTTGTTAAAATCCAAACTTTTATTTTTTGTAGAAAAATTGTATGATTAGTGAAAAACATCGTGAAAAAATCCACTAATCCAGACAGTTTGGCTAAATTGAAACCAGGTAATTTTCGTAATGACATTTTTTGATCTTGAAATATATAAATAAAATCATCTGAATTTTTTTGATAGCATTCTAAAAGCAAAAATTAAGACATAATCCACTTGTTGAAAATAGGGAGGTGCAAATTACGTCTGACCATTGATGTAATTATTTTATATATCACAGTTAACAAAATGTACAGAAAATTTCTTTAAGGACTGTCTAGACGTATTATGTTATAGATAACAAATCAATAAAAAAATTAATCTAAAATTGCATACAAATAATTATTTTACAAATATTCAAAAATCATTCTCGTTTCGAAACAAAACTTGTGTTGAATATAACAGTTTGTTAAATGGTTGCTATAGTAACATGTTTATTAACATAAACATAAATACCGCTGGAGGTAAAGCAACGCACGTGGAGATAAATACTTAAATTTGATTGGTTTAGCACTTTTTCTGGTAACTCAAAAGAAATACTTGTGTATTTCGTTTCTTGCCACTGTATAATATCAGCGCCTCCTGGTACTGTTCCTGCTGACACTTCGTAAAACTTTTCGACGGACACACCAGCAAATACATTATTCCAAGAAACAGTTAAATGTTTCTTTGAACTATCAAATGACACCTGAAGATTACCTGAAATAAATCATATACAGGAGGTCAATTGACACATAAAGATTACCTGAAATAAATTATATACGGGAGGTCAAATGACACCTGGAGATTACCTGAAATAAATAATAACAAGAGGTAAAATGATACCCGTAGATAACATGAAACAAATTATATACAACAGGTGAAATGATACCTGAAGATTACTGCAATAAATTATATACAGCAGGTCAAAAAATTACTTAACTTAACGGCTCTTTTATGATTTGTTTCCGTTTGGATTTGCTGTAAGAATTAGATTTGGGGCAAAACATACAGCTAAAACAAAAAGCTTGCCATTTTAACTTTTGTTGGAGATGATCATCAATCATTGATCAGTCTGTAACTATGAAATGAATATACTTCAATGAATTCAAAATATACGACTCTAATTATTTCACTTGGCGATTTACAAACAAAACATACATATTATAAGCAATACTTACTATTTAACACCGCTGGCTGTGTGTACGATGTAGTTATATTACTTGTCACCATGTCACTTTCGATGTATAGACTGTTGATTGCTTGAACAGATATATCTATTGGACCTTCAGTCATACTTAAATCTTTGACGAACAAATACATGTAATCCTGATCAGCAGCATACAATGTTTCATCCAAGTATACTGATGATGAAGATCCGTCTTGAACATTTATCTTATGATAAAAAAGACAATTAAAAAAATTAACTGGTAATTTAACAAAGTTTAAAAATCTATAATACCTCCCTTGTCAATTCTATTTTTAATAATCAAATCATTCTTATCCGCACTGTTTTTAGGGTAAATTTCCACAAAGTTTTTAAAATTGATTTTTTCATAGAGATCATACAAATTCTCTGTAAACCTTAGAAGGCATTTTTTAAAAAATCAATATTTTTTAAATTAGTATTTGAAATCATTGGTTAAAATAACCTTGTTTAATTGCTTCATGCCCTTGGTTGCATTAATTTGACGACCAAGAACATTCTTTTATAGCATTATAATCAAATAATCTTTTTATCCATAACTCAGTAGGCAGTACTTTGTACTGTCAGAAAATGTACCATTAAGCAAAATTTTCAGCCGTCTAAAATTTTGAATTTATGTAAAATTAAGGTTTGTTCCCTCATGCAAAGCATTCCTTAGCTGGTTTTGGATTAATATAATTTTGGAACTTTAGATCATTATTTTCAACTGTTTGGCTTATGTTTTTTATCTATCAAACTTTTCGGTTTTAGTGTCACTGATGAGAAATGAATTTCGGAAATGTGCACATCTGGCACATCAAAAGTTAACTGGTATTTGTGTTATATATTTTTTAATGGGAGTATCTTATAAGGTTTTACGGTTGCTATTGATTTGTTTAATAGTAAATTCGTCAGGATTCCTAAAGAGAATTTAATTATGGACATCTGTAACTATGTTGACTTCCATTACCTTGTATTTTTCAATTCCAATTGCTCCTTTGAATCCGGTCCACTTTAAGCATACTTTATTAGTAACACTCTGATAGTTGTTACGTGGGGAATATTCTGACACTGACAGTGGTATAGGTGTTATATAGGCCAGGGAGGTGGAGGCAGCTTCCTTAGATATTATAACACCATTAGATGATGCAATAGCTTGAAGTCCTGCTTTGTTCTGACATCTTATTGTTACAAAAACTCTTCTTGCTGCGACTATATTATAATCAACGTTTCTGGACATCTGTCTTTTACCGTTTGGTACTAAGGTAAATACTTGAATCTCATTTCCGTTTGGTTGAAATCCTAAAGCAATAAATATCAATAATCTATACATTATGTCCGAGATTTCCAATCATTGACAAAAAAAGATAAAATATATAACGAAAAATATAATAAAGGAAAATATAAAATATTTCAACATTAGAAACAAAAAAGAATTACAGTTTAATACTTTCAAATAAATGAAAAACATGCTTTATAATAAGAAAAATGGTTAAGGGCTGCCAAATAAACTACTGGACATAATCATTGGTCATTTTTCTTACCAACAGCCAAAGCAAGCAATATCGCGACACAATGAACGTTAAAAATAGAAATACCAAAATTGCAATGTAGTTGACAATTCCATTTTTACTTTTTAAATCGACACTGTTTATCCGGGTATTTTTTCCTTTTGCAATGTCTCTTGACACTATGTTTTTTCTTAAATAAACAGACCCTCTTCAATCGTATAGATAAAACCAACTATCTAGAAGTTTTTATATTTCATAGTTAACCTTTTGTATACATTTTTAATTCATGAAAATTAAATGTTTATTGAAATAAGCCGTGATTGAAGCATATTTTTTCTCTCCATTTTTTACTTTCCTGGAGTCAACGTGGCCCAACTTACCGATAGCCCATTCACAAAATTCGATACTAGATTCGGGATCGGTTGCACTCCATTTTGTTGATATTTCATTAAGCTGTCTTGCATCTTCATCCCAAACTAAATAATACAATACATCATTTTATTATACCAATTTCTAGAAATGCTAAATCAAAATATTGTCAATGAACACATAAAGAATATTCCCTGCTTATAATTATTTCCATTTCTTAGAAACAACTAAAGCATCTATTTTTTAACAAAATAAAATGATTTAAATCACCATTAAAACAGCATTGTGTGTTTTGATGACTTTCTTATTTTACAAGGCAAATCAGTTTAAGAGGATATTAAGTAGATTAAACTAATCCATACATAAGCTAAATTGCGAATGTTAAACATATCTTAATATTGGTTACACATCAAACCGAATTCAATACAACAAACTAACATACCAGATGCCAATGTAAAAATTGATTAAATTATTTTATGTCAATTCAATTATTTTTACCGTCCCTTCTGAAGCTAAAACGGCATATGTATTGCAAATAATGACTAATAAGAAATTTACCCAGTCCATCTATTACATCAGTAATTACTGGCGGTGTCAAATCGATCAAAATCGGATCAGAATACGAAACTCCAATTAAACCAGCTGCATTGGTAGCAATTACTGTGATGAATATATAACTGTTATGAACTAGCGTTATATTCTTGTTATATCCATAAGTCTTTAATCCAGTGCTTTTGAAACCTTGTATCTGTGTACCTCCTTTTCTATATCCTAAATCATAATTATTAATCATTATAATTGCAAATCTGGTAAATTAAAAATAGCAAGAATCATCGGCAAACAAACCAATCTAGTTAAATAACATTTCATATAAAAATCTAGCCCACTTGACTTAACAATTCACATGACTTTACAGTAATGTATGACAGATGTCTTTCAGTTTTTTTAATTACAAACAAGAACAATCGGTTTAAAAATGAAAAAAGATGGGAATAATGATCTATTTTCACAATTACATTCAACATTTAAATTTTGCCATTCACTGTTTGTAGTTGTATTTGTTTATCATGAAAGGGGTGGTTTTGTTACTTTATTTCAGTTTCTATATAAAATGTTCATAGAGATAAAACGGTTTTAATTAGAATAATCATAAATAAATATTTTTTTGTTTCTGATACAATAATATAACTCTTTTTATATTAATACTCATGAGTTTGCAATAAATGTAACATTTGTTATTTCAATAGATAAATGTAAGAAAAATTACCTATAGCCCAGGAATAATCGATGATAGGACTTTCTGAATCAACAAACTTCCAAGATCCATGTATTGAGGCCCACTGATGTAAAAACACAGCATGAGCAATTGCATGACCGGATTGACTGGTTTTGTTATCCACCTCTATCATTTGTATCCGTATGTCGTCAATAAACATTCCTGTTTTATCATCAATAGTACTCAATGAGAAATTAACCTCAGATTCCAAGGCTTGGAAATAAAATGTATGATTGTGCCAAGATATCACTTCTCTGTCTGGTGCACTGCCATGGCCGTCTTTTCTGTATCCCTTTACATATAACAAAAATACATGATGAGCCTGTCCAAACTGTACAATTCCTTCTTTACTGGCTAAAACCGAATTGTTAATTGGCAAATGACTAGAAACGAATGTTACACGGTAATGTTCGTTTTTCTGTACTGAAAGTGTTTGGGAAATAATTCCTCGGAAAAACAAAAAGTTTCGTCCATGCTTAGCAAGGATACTTGAAGAAGAAATGGTGACGGCACAGGAATAAGTATCAAGATTCCACATATCTGGCTTGTACATATTCGTTTTGCATATATCTGTAGTGTCGATGTTGTTCCAATCCATAGGAGTTCCACCAATATTTTCAAAAGAAGGGTTTTGCAAAACATTTTCGTCTGTATGAATCAGGTAGAGAGGCACTGGAGGTGTTAAGTCTAAAGTTACGCCATCTGATGTCGCTATATTTGATTTCTGCCCAGCACTATCAACAACATATACTTGACTGTACACTTTTCGTCCTTTAAAAACAAATATTTAATGAATTTTTAATGAACAAAATCATTTAACCGTGTGCAGTTTCAGTTAAGATAGTTCAAACCATTGTATTTTAAATGCTTTAACTGTTACATCAATATTAGGATTCCAGATGATAGATAAAGCTATAATGTCAAAACATGATTGCAGACATTGTAATGAATTTTAAAGGTAGATTTACTAATCTATCACTTTCATAAAAGGGGATCTGCAGCGATTGAGTGGATAAGTCTTTGGTCTTAAAAAGCAAGGCGTTTCACCTCACTGTACGTTCGAGCCCAGTCGACAGACAATTAAAAAAAAGTTTATCTTGTCGTAGGTCTTAACTTGTCTTGATTCCAATATAGTTGAAGTTATCTGCGACACTGTAGCAAGTGTATGAGCAAATTGTCACAAGTGTACACTGGTATAATGCAGATCAGAAAACGTGAACACTCAAACAAAACACAGACTTATGTTAAGAATAATTTTGGAGATTTAGAAAATATTTTCTTCTGACAAATAGATAAAAATTTCTTATATGAAACATAAAATGTGTTTATATATAAAAAATAACATTCAGCAAAGTCACAAATGTGGTATTTTAAAAAAAATGAAATTTTGGTATTTTAAAAATATTTACATAAATTAACACTTTTTATACAAATTTTAGTTTTATACTTCAATGTCTTACCTTGTAAATCAATGGAAGACTGTGTTACTGCCCTAGAAGCTGATGTATGTAAACCATAATTTTTCCAGGGACAAACGACCTCGTCAGTATCAATTGTGATGACTCTCCAGTAGTAACTTGAGAGACTTGAAATAGTGTCTTTAAAACCCCTCCATGACGCACTGCAGACATCGGTAGAATTTTGGTATTCTAAATCATTTACTCCTAAAACAAAATAGTTAATACAGAACAACTACAAAAAACAATATTAAGCAGATAAAAATCTATGTCAAAAGAAAAATAAACTTGTATTTCTACAAATAATTATGGGCACCAAACATTCTATGTCTTATCCTTCAGAACAAATACTAGTACTGTGGCAATGTATTCTTCTTATACAATATCTAAGAATCCAAGACTTAAAAGTATAATCAGCATGTCTAAATGTATATAGAAAAAAACACTTTCTTAAAAAAATAAAAACTATATACACAAATTATTTAAATACTCAAAGGATGTTTAAACATCAATTTGACTCGACAAAGATAAGTTTACATATACAAACAATTATAATGGTAAAAAAGTTAACTTACCAATGCCATCATACACATGTCCGATGTCAGGTAAAGTGTTATCCAAAATAAAACCATCTGACGAGGAAGTTGTATGCAATCCAGAATGGCCATATCCAACAACATTTGTAAAATACTTTCTACCCGGAACAAGCCGGTGTCGAACAACATCATAATGTGAAACGGATCCAGAGAGCAAATCGTCAGTGGTATAAACATCATGTCCTTTAATAAACAAAATCGTATTTTAAAGGATAGTATTATATAACTTAACATTTAACCAATTGAATAAAATGGTCCTAACTAGACGATTATTGAATAGTTTATTTAAGAAACAGTCAATAGAGCGGCTTTTATTCACAAGTATCCTGCTCTACTCCGCTGTACTCTATTAATCTTCGGAAAAAAAAATATAGTAAGACATATGATAACAATGCACTCACTTTGTATTTATAGCCGAATTCAATTGCATTTTGCCTTGTTCGGGTACACTGAGTTGAACATATAAAACCTTATGAAAATAATTTTGATTTTGACTTTAAAATGTGAATATTTTTAAAATGTGTTTAGCATCGGAACATGTATAGTGCAAACATATTTAGTATATGAAGTACACGGTTAAAGAGAAACAGGAAAGTGTAAAGCAATTAAAAAAGGTATTTTCGATAATTAATAGTAGTAGTGTAAAAATGCGTAACACAGGGTGAATTACTAAGAACCATAAAGAAGTCTTGAAAACCGAGTACAAAGTCGTGAAACATTCTATACACTACTATTGCAGTAAAAAAGAAACACGATGGTTTAATTTTATAGACTATTTATTAATCACGTATATGTTTTTTATGTGATGATGTGATGTATAGTTAATGTGTGAGGCAGTAGTTAAGAGGAGTATACAAATAGAAGTATACGCGATATGTGATATTACACATATTGTTAAATACATAGTAATTTGCCATTTGCCTAATACTTGCATACATTTATAGGGGCGTCTTGTATGACGTTTTTGAGAAAACGAAAGTAATACTTTTGGTAGCTTTAGGTAATATTTCAAAGATTAAAATTGTTTTATATGAATACGTTTCAATTGTATGGTCTCATAAAGAGGTCATATACTATTTACCAAAACTCCAAAATTTTGAAAACTCGCATCAACTTTAACAATGTTACTTATTTTGGTACAAAACTGGATAACAACCATTTCTAGATGAATTAAATCTTTTTGGACAAAATTGTATTGTAGGTAAAATTAACTTTTTGAAAAAAGTTACAGTGCAACAGATGTATATAATAATGTTACCTGGCTAAATATCTAAGTTTATTTAAGGCTTACCTCCAGGATTTGTGCTCAAGTAAACTTTGAATTCATTGATTGAGTTTAAAGCGTCGAGAAATTTGTTTGTCCATTCAATTCGTATTGGACTCGCATGCTTGATATAATCCTCGTCTTTTAATTTACTCCAAATAGTTTTTTCTACAACCTGAATATATTAAAGTGTTAAATATAAAGGCTTTTAAAATGAACCGTTTTCCTTAACACTAAATTCTTTTATCGATTCATGCTGAAATGCACATAGAGACTTTCTTCAAATTTCGAACGTATCTCTCACAATAATTGTAATTTTGATTTAAATCAAGTTTCTTCTACCAACGTTGTAAGTACAACAGGACTTGTTGGCATATGGATAATAATTCAAATACAGCAGTAATGTTTAGTTTTCGATTTCATGAACTAAAAAAATTATCTTATAGCTTTGATTATGTAAAAGGTTAAGGTTATGGTGTATTACCGACCTTCTGATTTATTTTAGATTTCACTAAAATTTATATTTTTACTCTTACCGAACTACCTCTCATATTTGTAGTAGCCGGAGCTTTTGTCGATATAACAACTCCATCTGATTTGAACAAAGCATATTGGTTTGGACTATACCATGCCCGAATGAAAACAGAATATCGCATTCCTTCTTTCAATTTGGTTCCTACAATAAACGATTACATTGTATCAGATTCATAAAATAGTAAGACGTCCTCGATTTAAGATTTATAATTTTATTTCATTTTTTTGAAATACATTGTCGTATTCCAAACGCCACGTTAAATGGTAAAATAAAGCATGTTTATAACTTCAAATAAAACAAACATACCAGTCCTTGTCCATATCACAATCCCAAAAACAAAGTAAAAACTTTGCAAACTGGCAAAATAGGTGATACACGTGAACTTCTATCAAGGATTTTTGAACAATCAAAAAACTATTTTTACACTTTACATTTAATATATGCTTTAAAATAGTGCCAATAATTGAAAAACAATTAGTGATAATTAAAAACTATTTGTTCACCTTGTTTTGTGGTGAAAACCACATCCATATTTTGACCTGCATCATGCCATACACGGTCAGTTATTGGATCAAAAACTCCTTCAGGATTAGTGTGACTTGTAATACCTACGCTCCATTCGTACCTGTAACAGAAATGTAACTTACTGAAATAAATTACCGATAGAAATACTTTTTATTTCCTTTTTACCTTTATGTATATTTTGATGTTTCCTCCATGACTATCATTTGCCTTATACTTCGAGATACAGTTCTATTTTAGACAAACTTACATTTGTGTGTATTAGTGGTCTAATAAGGCACAAGCTCAGTCTCGAAATCAAACTTGTTCGAATACATTTTGATCAGTTAAGTTCGTTTTACTAAACGTACTGTAGGACCATTTCTCTCTAAAGATGTAGAGTGCAACGTATGTTGACCGACATTTTTGGAGATGAATTATTGAAGTATTTTTTTTTATTCTGCGATCAATTCTTAACACTTTTGATAATATGAGGACACATGGTTGTTTTACGTTTAGCAATAATGTCTTTAAAATAAATTAACGTTTTTATTTTTGACCAATTTGATGATAAAGAATGTGAATTTTCCCTTTGTCATTACTTAAAATGACCGTTGTTAAGAGCTTGTTGGGTACAATTTACCAGTCAAAAAACAAACGTAAAGTCATTTTCTATGATTTGATTAAACGGATATATATGTGAGCAAATATATATATATATATATATATATATATATATATATATATATATATATATATATATATATATATATATATATATATATATAATTGAAGAACCTTTTGTAAATCGTAATACAACTTGTCAAATACAAATATTGTTGTTCTTTTATTACCTACCACAATGGTTGTTTTCCTTTAGCATGTATTATGCTCCAAGATGCAAACAGATTTGTATCAGAAGGAATATAATCTATATCTATTAATCCAGATCCAAGGGTTATAAGATCAGCAACAGACAGTATGTTGTTGGGATTATCTGTAAGAAAATATTTTATAAAATAAAGGCTTAAAGAATTAAATATGATTAATGTTCAAAACTAACAATAAAGGTTAACAATTTTTCTTTTGTGTACAATGAAAGGTTATCGCTCCGTCTGATTTGTTATTAGTTATAAAAATTACTGAAATATAAATCTTTATAGATACTCTAGCTTTTAAATCTAACGAACATTAGAACACACTTAAGCTAATGTTCTTGAACATAAGGTAAATATGTAAAGTATTATTTAAACGTGTTTATGTTTTATTAAGATTTGAAACTTACTATTAGTCAAATCCAGACAAGGACCAATTGTTGATGATAACGAACATATTTTATCTTGTGCAGCACATATACAATGTCCAACACAGCTGTAAGCTGTACAACGTCTTTCAAGATCTAAGAATCCTCCTGGTATCAGTTTAAACTTGGAATGAATAATAGCACTCCTTAACCCAACCTGCGAAAAAAAATGTTATAAAAGGCTTATTTTTCAGCTATCAACTAGATTATTATTACTTCTTTCAGATAAATCTTTGCTAGTGGATGAAGTTAAAATCTTACTAAGATGACCAGAATATGTCATAAAGGTCATAAAGGAACTGAAGCAAAATGATATGTAAATGAGTATGAGTTAATCATTTCAATAACTCAAGTGTCAATCATTTAAAGTAGAAAAATCATAGATTAGAAAAGATTTCAATGTCAACGTTCCAATTTTTAAGATACATTGACAAGTCTTTCTATCTAAGTGCAATCGGCTTTGTAATTTTTCAAATTTGATTTGTTACAGATTGTCTTTCAAATTTACATATTAAGAAACTGTTACAGATTTTCTTTCAAATTTACATATTAAGAAACTGTATTAATTAAAACATCGAAGTTATATTAAAAACATCAGCTTGTAACTTATGTTTTTAAGAGGCTTTCATAATGTAACCGACTATTTTCAAACAATTTGTTTTTGTAAATTTCAGATATTAAGATATTTATATTACATGATACTTTACCTTATTGACAGCCCATACACTGACATATATATCATCAAGCTGGTCCAGATTTGTTGTTTTAACAGTGACCACCTGAACATATCCTTCATCATCTAGATCAATACTATTGTTTACATGCGAAAATTGTTCCGAGTCTCCACGGACCTATTATAAAAGATTTTAACATGTGATTATATTCAATCTTTTAGTCTTGCTCAATTGGAATTAGCAAAGGTAACTTAATAAATAAATAAATAAATAAATACATTATTATAAATATATCAAGACAAGCTAACGTATTATAATAAAGTTTTTTTTAACTACAATGAATTTTTAAAGTCACCGCAAAAAATGTTATTTGCCCCAAGTAATGTGTTATTTATATTTTCTCTCGTGCGACAAGTACACAGGCATAGAGGGTCGATTTCAGGTTCGAATTAGTGGAATAATATCTAAATGTTTAGTATTGGTGACAAAAAACAAACACTAACATGCCGGTCCATGTAATGTTCAACTAATGTTCAAAACGTAGATCTGATAAAACTAGTAAAAGAAAAACTCTTACATTTTTCCATTTGAAATCATTTTTTAATTATACACATACAATTAAATAACAAAACTGATTACCTTATTACTTATCTACGGTAACATTTTAAAACACATTTATCTAGCCTGCAAAAAGCAATATATCGCTCCACCCGGATAAAAACATTTACCTGGTTTAAATCATTGTTCATGTAGCTGCTGCCGACAGAAACCAAGTAATAATCAATTCCCGAGTGAATATCAAAAAAACCAAGCCAAGCTATTCTAACTTCATTTGTCATCCAGAACATTGTAACTCCATCGTGACGTTTAAGATTTGCAGCGTGGTCAGTTTTTATGGCAAACATTCCTAAATATTTTACATATATGAAATACTTGACTTATTGCAGAGAAATATAATAGTATATTCAAATTCCAATTGTGATGGATGCGTTTTATTTAATAACACTGTGACTTCAAAACATGCTTGAAAATTTCAAGCAACGGTATATTCTACAAATGTCAGAGACATTTAATGGTAGATTCCAATTCTAATTGAAAAGTTCTATATGTGTTATTTTAAATCACACCACGACTTAAGACATGTGGGAAAATATGGACACATGTTATTTAATTATCCTTACTGAAATGTATATTTTATTCTCATTGTTTAAGTGATGTATGCGCTATATTAAAACCACACCAGTACTTTTAAATTAATACTTTTACATTCACTCTATCACTATACAACTGATTTTTGTTGTTTAAATATAAATAATTTCTGGATTTAGTTATGCAGAATCAGAAATGATTCGAACAACTGCGTTTTACTCTTAATGCATTGTATATTTTATTGTTTTTATATATTGAAAGAAAAGAATTTGATTTCAGTTATTTACTATTTATCTAACTATAAAAAATTAGCATTTTAACCGTAAACTTTATTAAATAACGTTGTTTTTTCTAAAAATATTAAAACTATATTTAACGATAAGAAGCTAGGAGAAGAAAAATCACTCGCTGAATATATCAGGGTCTATTGTTCTAATATGTATATGTTTTTAGATCTTCCAATATCTTCTATATCCTACCTCTTGTTGGTGGTGTACTGTCCATACAAATAGATTCAGACGTAGCATTTGAACACAATTTTGCACCGTTGCAAACGATCAATGTAACAAAGTAACAACTCCCGTCATGTAACTGTAGACCAGTAAAGAAATATTCCCTTACTATCCCATTAATCTGAAAACAAATTGAATTTAAATCATACCAGCCCATGTCCAAATCACAATTCAAACAATTTTTAAATACTAGCTAATTTAGTTATACATAAGAACTTCCATCTAGGAAGTGAAGACGGGTGCTCCGGAAGGCTAATCACCTCTTGTCTAGCTAGCTACACCCGTCACGTGCAAAGACAAATTTAAAAAAAGGAGTTATTTGAAGTAGCAGATGTCTGACTACACATTTGTATATTTTAATATTAATATTACGATCGATTGGCAATTGATTTAATGGATTTACAGAAGATCGTATCACTTGTAACAAATATATATGTTTCTGAACTTTATTTTTTTTATCGTTAGCACTATTTATAAATAAATACCAGTTTGTTTTACTTGTTTTAATTATTTATTCCGTGCAGTTTCACACCTAATTGAGAAATTTTTCATATTTAGTTTATATACCAGATTTTATAACACCAACAACAGTTTTATTACCTGCATGTTTCACGAACTAATGTTTACCTAAGATGTTAATTGATTGATACAAAAATAAAAAGTTCCCCGAAGACAGCATTTTACTATAAACATGTATATAGCTCTACCTGTATTGAAGACAGATTGAATTCTCCACCAAGATGGGACTCTATTGATAAATATTGTCGTTCTATGTATGACTCCTTATCAGTAGCTGTCCATGAAACTCCAAATGATGTTCTGTATACTATAGTATCAGATCGAAGTGATCCTTTTTTATTCAACATTGGAGAAGTTATTACTGGTGTAGTGTTGTCTATGATGAACCCATTAGAAACTGATTCCGTCATCAAACCTGATGAAAAACGTATTGTAAATAAATCGTAGGTTTTATTTATAAATGGGAAAAACATGAACTTTGAGGACCATTAGTACTAAATAACTTATCATAGCGTAAGTTGACTTCAGACAAAAGAAGAAATCTACTGTAAATACTTAAGCTGCAATGAACGCAATGAACAAAAACTGCTCCCTAAAAAGAACATTTAAGTAATTTAATGACACATAAATAGAAAAGAAACAACATTTTTATTAATTTAGAAAGGGTTTACTAAAGTCAAAAAACTTTGTAAACTAATATAAGTTCTGTTAATTGTTCTGTTAATTTTTCTTATTTCAGTTTTTTGAATGTATAAAAGACTTGTTAAAATCGATGGTTTTTTTTATTGTAGTTCAAAATACACTTTCTTCAAACGTATTGTAAGTACAATTATATGCTTGTTTAGATTGACATATATAGTTTCAAACTGTTTCGAACTGTTTCAAACTGAAAAGCTTGTTAAGCATACTATGTTCATATTGAAATTTACAATCAGAAAAGTATGGTTGACTGTATACAAAATAAGAGTTTTTGAATAAGTGTTCATAGACAATTCGTTGTTAATATGTAAGTAATGGACTTTAAATTTACCTAACCTTAAGCAGTGGATCTTTTTGTTACATCCAGGACCCTTCAAGTTATATAATACATGGTTGTTAGATATACTAATCTTTTATAATCTTGTTTGCCTTTTTCTTAAATACAACTATTGTTCATTATTCCTTTTTATTTTTGAATTTTTGTCAAGTACAAGTTTTAATAAAAATCGTCTTTGCCTAAACAACAGATTTTTTAAATCGGTTCAACTTAATACTGAATACTGTTATACCCTTGCCTTTGCATTATTAAGTACACCTTAAGCATTTAATTAAAGGCTTAAATAATTTATTGTCAATGCATACATATTATACATTGTATTCAAGCTCACAAAGACATTCTTACCAGCCTTATTTACAGCTCTAATGGTCACATATATTCTCTGGTTAATAGGAAGCTGTTGGATAGTAGGTGTTCCAATTGTTGCCATTTCCGCTAAGTGCAGTCGGGAATTTGCGAGAACATTATCACCTTTTGGTGTTGTTCCTATTCTCCATTCATAATGATCAATACCAGATTCTGGATCCTCAAAGCCGTACCATTTGGCCCCGACAATTGTTCTTAAAACGAAACAAATCATTGTGTTTTGCGACCAATAGAATCATTCTTTTTAATTTAAAGAGAGAGAGAGAGAGAGAGAGAGAGAGAGAGAGAGAGAGAGAGAGAGTTTTCAAGGTGAGGCAATATTAAAAAAATCAATTAAGATACCTGGTATACACACAATGAATTAAACATCATTATTTTTGAAAAAATCATAAAACAATTTTTTGGCAAAATTATGGTCCAGTATTGTGTTTAACATATTATCAGCAACGTTTAGTGACAATATTGTTTCCGATAAATTTTGTATAAGGATAATGTAACATAAATTCTAATGGTTTATAAATCCTTTATACCTTATAGATTGGTATTCAATATCCGCAACATCAGTACCATCAAACACAATACCAGGACTTGGAGGACTATTGTCGAGTATAACTCCATCTGACATTACAGATGTACAAAGGTCTGCTGTATTACACGCTGTTACAGTAACATAGTACTTCAATCCAGTGCTAAGTTGGATGTTTCTCAATACAAACTCTGTAACAGTAATGGTAACATAGGGGATAAAATAGCAATATTAGGGATAAAATATAAAACTTCATACATTAAACATGGAAGGGTGGAATAACAAGCATTTATGAATACTTTTGTGTTGTATTGGAACTGAGAAGTTTAAAGCTGCAAAGTCATAGTATATCAAACATGAATATAAATGCAATTTTTACCATCTTAGAGAATACGTTTAATAATTTTCCATCCGAAAACGGCTTGGTAACGTGGTTATTATGGTTTATATAAAGGCTTTTCACAGATTTTCGTAAGTTTTTAACCAATATTAATCTTTTTTCATTTCTTTAAAAGTAAGGAAACTTTCTAGATACATTTACTTTTTGATGTTTTGATGCTTGTTAATTACAAACAGTCATTCCGTAGTCGAATCTTTAGAGCCTTGTGTTTAGTAGTGTTCCATTAAGTTGGAAGTATTACAAAGAAATGTACTGTTTGTTTAAATAAAAAAATACTAATCTAAAAACATAAATAATCCGCATAAACGTGATTAATCTTTTCAACAAAGAATATAACGTAATGGCTTGCTATTAGTAAAATCCTTCCTTTTTCATTTTGAAAACGATTGTTAACAAAAAATCATACCAAATATTATCATAATGTGCATTGTGATATGTAAAATAAATGAGATTGCATTTTAAATATGTTTTATTCTAGTGACACTAGCGAGCAAGTGCATAATTAGCTATATTTTAAAAAATAACCTGTTGTTATTCCAATAGATTGACAGCTAAGTACGTTGTCACAATGCGGACAATCTCCAACACAGACGAAGAAGTCTTTGATGGCTGAATGTTGGTCATGAAATCCTTCCCAGAACGCATAAAGTGACGACGTGTCAGTCTGATAGTCGACATCCTTAATTTCGTTAGAATTACTATTATTACCATCATATACATGACCGGCTACTGGCGGAGTTGTGTCAACAACAAATGCCCATGATGTAGCGAGAGACGACAATCCTGCACCATTAAATGCCTGTATAAATTAAATAAACTATTAATTAACACTGTAAACTCGAAACTATTTTTATTTTGTCACTATAATTTGGAAAGTACCATTACTAACGATTATTTTTCCTAATATTTTTACACTTTAGTGAATCACACTCGCGATGCGATATTCTCGATATTCTTTATCTTTGACATTAACCGTCCTAAATTTTCTATGAATAATCATCCTATTTATATTTTGATTTTTTTTGCAGTTAACATAAAGGATTAGTTACATAGATTTAAGGTATATGCTTTGTGATTAATTTGTGTTGGTGTAGAATAAAATTGGATTAATTGTACCGATAGGATTGGTTGAATTTAGTTGTATTAAGTAAAAGTATAAAATACCAGCAACAAGTGTTTTACACAAGCCATTTTTTCCATCTCTCCTTTCAAATATCAAATTAGGCCATGAATTAAATTTTTTGTTTGTTCCCTGTTGTCCATCCTATCCTGATGTTAATTGTTGGGCATACCCTAGAATTTTTATTGCAAGTTTTAACGAACATGGGTATTATGCTACATGATAAAATAGAAAGGAATTAAAATAAATGACGCAGACCCAATTATATAATCATACAAACATTAATCAGGTTATTTATGCGATAAGCTTTTACAATAGCGAAAAGTAACACAAGTCTTAATATATCATATAATTATAAAAGTTTTGAATTAGTTAAATAACATTAATATCGTCGTATACATTCTAATAAACTTACAATCATGAGTTTTCCATAATTATCTATAAACAATAATGGCATCAATCATACCATTTAAAAAGATAGAAATACTAAAACAAAAATCGTAATATAACCTTTAAAAGCAAAATAATTATTATACCTCTACATTTATAAAATAAGCATGACCGTCTGTCATTTTCAATGCATTTTCTGAGCTTGATACTCCACATTCTAATTCTGATTTCAAAGATGACATGATATCACTGTAACCTGGTCTTGACCCAATCGACCACATAAACTTTTCAATTCCAGACTCGCTATCATAAAATAAGTTTTTCCAGCTGCAATATAGAATGTGTGAATTTTATTTAATTTAGCTAAACAATCTTAATGTCTTTACTTAGGTATTTCTTTCAAAAAGAAGAGCAATTAAAAAAAACAAATGACAAAGCACAAAAATGAACCCAGATTTTAAGAATAAAAATAATGTTTATCTATATTTAATCAATGGTTAAGAAAGAAAAAAAATCAAAGTAGCAATCGATTTAATCGAAAAATTGTTTATAAAAACAACTTTGATAAACAGAATTATGTTTTTAATGAACATATGCCGTACGAAACCTTACCATGCTTTAATTTCGGTCAGCGATGTTATATGACGCCCATTTATTGTTATCGGTTCCTTAGTTTTAATAGGTGGCGTTTCGTCTATTATAATGGGTTCCGATACTTTTGTGGTCGTCCTATTTGCAAAATCTCTGGCTAAAATGAATAAATAATAAATCAACACAGAAGAAGAATATAAACTATCGTAAAAAATAAAACAGAAAATGCAAGCATTCTAAAACCATGTTAGAACAAAAAACAATTGAAGGCAGGAACTCACAATACATATTTCCACACAGTGCAATGGGCAAGTATTATGAAATTCGAGATCAGATTTTTTATCAGGTTTTATCAGGTTAAATAATATACTTTGCAAAAATGTTTAAGTCTGAGTGGCATGAGCTACATTTATACCCAATGAAACATAATGCTTATTCAGTTGTATGTTTTGATGTCGATTTATTGGTTTTTGTGCTTGTCCTTGACTTAACACAATCCCGTAGACTACCGAACAAAGAGACAATTGAGTAACAAATATGTCCCTTTTAAAAAGGTATTTGAAAACATTTTTAAAAAGATTTTTAACTACATGGCACATAAAAGTATAAAATATGTTTTTCTTTGTAAGAATGTGCAACAAAGAAAAAGCCACAGAACATTTCAACAAAAAAGAAAAGATAAACACAACGCTTAATAAACAAATTCTCGACTTTGGGTTAAACAAATATATGTTATATGAACAAAACCGTTCAATATTGAGAAGAAAGTTTCGAAGATATTCGGCAAAGTATCCACAAACAATATATATATATATATATATTTGTGTCTGTCATGTTGTAAGATAATACTTGCCAGTAATAGAAGCAAAATACTTATGTCCATTATTCAAATGTAGGTTATGAATGGCTATATGGTTTGTGACACCAACATTTTTACTTGCAACAATGTCGTGACCATTCGGTGATGAGCCTAAAAATAAAGTGTAGATCTATTTAAAAAATAGAGCTATAATTATGTGAACTTGCATATCAGCTAACTTGTGCTTAATGAATAAAAAGTTTTTAACTCAGAGTCTATGTTTCAAATGGATGTATGGTTATACATATTCAAATATACATCTTAAGGAGTATTGAGTATTTTTTAAAGTTATGTTGTATAACAACTATCAGTACTACACATAAAAGATTCATAATTATGATTGGAGAACTTCTAAAAAATTCACTACTACTCTTTACCTGAAGTAAACAATCTGTAATATATAACATGCCTTACCTACTCCTATGAGATATTCCTTTACACCAGTAGCATGGGGATTGGTCCCAAATTCTTCTATGTCAAGGAACGACTCCCAATTTATATACAGGTTTGAAGTTGACGACTTTTACAAAAATAAATAAATAAATAAATAATCACCAAGTATATATTGTATTATGAAGGTTAAATACGATATGCAGTTATTTAAAATATAATATTCATTCTGATCCATAACGTCGATACCAAGATAAACAAAACTAGAATTTAGTATGGTCTAGTAAGATACATCTCACATCATTAACAGGTTTGCAAACTTCCCTACATGAACTGTCTTTAATTTACTATTGGAAACCATGTACATGCATGTTGTTTTTGTACTTTAGAAAGCTGTCAGAAGTGTACATCCTTAGTGTATATAGAAATACCCTGTAAAGTTTCAAATCTGTATGTTTAAAGCTGTTAGAGTAGTTGAGCACACAAAATGGGTACCCTTTGAAAGAAATATTGTTGAAAATTCGGGCAGACAGACAAACAAACATGCTCAACTTAAATATACCTTCCAAACTTTGTTTGCGGGAGCGCAATCGCAAAAAGGAAAACAAAATGCTAAATTATACAAAAAATGAAAAATTAAATATATAATACCCAACTTTACGTAACTTAACGTTGTCATTAAACACAAATGCCAGACTTGCATTTAAAATTGTAACCATAAGACGACTTAACATGTCAATTAAGAACAAATAGGTAGTAGTGATAATAAAATCATACAACTTTCTTAATTGCCGCTACCAATAACACAAAGAGTAAATGTAAAATTATTTATTGAACTGCCAAATATTGTATGATATGAAAATATTGCAAGATTTAACCTGATATTCTATTCCTGGAGAATGGCCTATCCAAACACGTTTAGCCTGAGGAGATGTAAGATCAACTACAACTCCATCACTACATGTATTTATCTCAGGAAGAATTTCTGTCCACCTCTCATGTTGGATACTTGTTTCCACTGCATGTATACATATAATATAGCGGTGGCCATGATGAAGATATTCCGATTCACTGAACTTTAAATTAACATATTGGTTTTCTGTAAAATAAAACATTATAATCAGCGCCAAAACAAGAAGTTTTACACATATATCATTTATACTTTTATCTGGTGAATGAATTCGAACAGTTTATTAAAAGTAATTATCGCCATATCAAGTCAATATTTATTATTGTACATTTTTAATGTTAAAATTTAATCGCAGGTTAAAAACTAGTCAAAGAAAATATTTAAAAGAAAATAGAAATAGAGTTCTTGCAGTGGCAACAAACGCTACCATACTATATTACTTGAAACAAGTACACAATGTAAAAGAGACGCAGAAACATTGCTGCAAAAAGGCGGAAAGAGAAATGAATGAAAGTAGGCCTTTCGTGTAACAGATTAGAATTATTAATAAAAAGGACTTTAAATCTTTATAAGGGCAAAACAAATACGATAAGCATTTTAGATGTGCGAGCTCAAATGAAAATAAAGATTAATATTTACAATCGTACTGAATTCTCCTCAATAAACCATTTGAGAGCAACTGAAGATATTTCCCAATAACTTTAGTTGGGCACGTGCGACCTTTAACCCATGACGTCAAGACCTGTATAACTGGCGTATACGTCAAAAAAGTTCTACTACAACATTGTTTACAAACAAAACCTTGCAGTGGCGATCAACTGATCGCTATGTTTTTGTTGCGTTTTTTCCCGAAATCGCTAGTTTATCAATCGGATTAGATTTTTTTCTCAGAAATTAAATAAAATTTAGTGAAAAATGCAAAGGATCAATCTGTGTTTGTGTTTTTTTATACAAGAAAACCAGGACCATGTCGGGATTTTTTTGTAATAAAATTCATAAATTTCAAGGAAACCTCGAGTTTTATCGCCATTCATTCAATTTGCGTGTGACCAACTGAAGTTATCACCCAATAAATTCAGTACAATCAAAGTTCAATCCTTAATTTTTACCGTTTATGATTGGCGAATAGTTTAACAAGATTAGAGAATGACCAAATTCCCTAAAGTCTATTAAGAGTTCAACGGGTCCTAAAATAGTTAGAATAAATAACATTAAGAAGATCTAAACTGTATGCTGAATTATTGACTCTGAAAACTTGAGGAATATATACATATAATCTCCAATTGCAGATGGAAAAAATTATAACAATTTAGATGCATGTGTTGGTAGAGTTATAGTGTATGCATAGTTAAAATGTATTAAAATAATCCGTGAAAATATATGCAATGTGATTCTAAATTTATCAGTCGGAGTAAGATTTTAAAAAATTCTAATTAAAAATACTACTCACGCGTGGTACCACATTTTACTGATTCTGGATGGCTGCATGGATCAGCTAAGGATAGACTACTCTCTGGAAGATAATATGTTGAAGCATCTAGAACATTGCTAGAATCCAATGCTGCCCAATTAAAACGGCTATGTCTTAAAGTTGGCCAGACAGCAGACAATACATTTTTGTATGGCGTGTAATCCTTGTCAACGTATTCCCATTTGCTATTTGGTCTCATATAAATAGGTTTTCCTAAATCTTCGCTTACTGTTCCATCTAAAAAAATGTCTTACATGTAAACTAAAATTTATTGGAAAAAATGTAAGTGATAAAAATAAGAATGATTAAGAATAAATATTCTTATTATAACCATAAAACAAGAACAAAAATAAAGCTGGATAAAATTAACATTTTCAATACTCTTGGCAAATTAGATAAAGTTTAATGTCAATAATCATTTGTTTCGCATTTTTGTCTTCAAGCATTTAAATTTGGACTCCTTACTTAATTTTTTTTGTGTTTAAAAACACACTAATAAGCACCAGACTTCTGTTCTGCACGATGGACAGTTTTACTAACCTCGCAATAAAACAGACCAATCTCAATCACAATCCCAAAAACACAATGTAAAATATTTAAAAAATGACCAATTTAATTACACACGTGAACTCAAATCAAGGAAGTGAGACCCGTTCCTGTGAAAGAGTTGGCACCCCTGTCTAGCTAGCTACATCCGTCACGTCCAAAGTCAAATTTGACAATGAAAGGATCATTAAAATATCGTAAGTCAAATATTTCTACTATAAGTTGTGCTACAGTGACTTCATACTTATCAACAACATTGTGGCGTAGGCTATTAAATAACTGGATGTAATAGAAATTATAAAGTTAAAAATATTATATAAACTTAACAATAGCCGTATTCGACTGGTCGTTTTCCGTTTAGCAAGAGGCTCTTCCATGTCAGAATTAAAAGTTATTCCAAAGAAAAGCATACCGATTTAATTCTAACGTTTTCATCCCTTAAAGGACTTTTCAAGAATGATCGGTAATTATAGGTTGTTTATGACGTCATAATTATTCCTTGTTGATTGTTTATGACGTAATATGCAATTTGCAATTTAATTTAGGCATAAAAGTTTTCAAAAATAAAGCTTCTTTAACGATGAGGAAATGTCCTTTAAAGAAGGATGAAAACGTAGGAATTTAATCAATATACTTTTTAGGGAATTTCTTTAATTTCTGATATAATTTACAATGTGCAAGGAACTTTGAATTACTTTCAATATATATATAAATATATACTAGTTATTTTTTACTACCAACCGGAATTAATATCTGGCAGTCCTACAGCGTCAATAACTAAATTTGGTACAATAATTAACGGATCAAAAGCTGCACATTCTTTAATCTCTTTAGATATAACAGAAGACATCAATACTCGATTATATCCTCTTACTGAGAGTTTTCTACACCTGGAGAAATCTAGTGTTCCATTTAGGCTGATGTCAAAATTCATCTGTCGAAACACAAATATTTAGTTTAAAACAAACCGATGTGAGAAAACATTTAGATATAAAATCATAGATATGAAGATGAGAAACGTATACTTGACAAAAACCAACAATACATAATATTTAATAACCAACTAATGAATTTAGTACATGATAGAAACACGTAATATTTAGAACTCCTATTTCAAAATATTAACTTCATTTAATGTTAAAATTGTGCAAATTGCAGGGATTTTATTACCATATAAGGTTTTCAACTCATAATGATTCAACACTAAAACATGTATATTTTCAACTTTATTAAATGTTTATATCTTTCTTACAGTTTTTTACAGATTTATTTTTCTTGTTTAATTGTATTTGGCAAATGCTATCTTACTTCTTTTTAGTAAATACAGTAACATGAAACGTTTTTATATAAACACTGTTACAACTCTTAAATATCAAAAGAGGATGTATATAGTAAAGATATTGTAAGAGTACTGTCCAGATGATCAGTAGTAACACGAAGTCTTTACCGAGATTGTCCAGATGATCAGTAGTAACACGAAGTCTTTACCAAGATTGTCCAGATGATCAGTAGTAACACGAAGTCTTTACCAAGATTGTCCAGATGATCAGTAGTAACACGAAGTCTTTACCCAGATTGTCCAGATGATCAGTAGTAACACGAAGTCTTTACCCAGATTGTCCAGATGATCAGTAGTAACACGAAGTCTTTACCAAGATTGTCCAGATGATCAGTAGTAACACGAAGTCTTTACCGAGATTGTCCAGATGATCAGTAGTAACACGAAGTCTTTACCAAGATTGTCCAGATGATCAGTAGTAACACGAAGTCTTTACCGAGATTGTCCAGATGATCAGTAGTAACACGAAGTCTTTACCGAGATTGTCCAGATGATCAGCAGTAACACGAAGTCTTTACCGAGATTTCTTCACGTAAAAGAGTGTAACTATTGCTAAATTGGAAAACAGTTATTAGGATTGTTCATACCTAAGCAACTAATTTCATAACGACAGTAGAGTGTCCGAAAAAACAAACATTTGAAAAACAAACTTTCAAAAAATCTGTAACTTTTGTACTGAGATTACTTTAGTCTATTTACTTTTGTTTATTTCAGTAACACATATTTAAAAATTCACCGATACTTACTTGTCCATTTAATACATTGAATGTTTCAATACTCTTCCATTGTGTATGAATATGACCATCTTGTGAGTTATCAGTAATTGTCCATTCATACTTATCCACAACATCAAATTTCAGTGTTGTGTCTTGAATATCTGGATCGTAGAATCTATCTAAGACAACTTTTAACTACAACAAATATGGAAAAACAAGCAAATATATATGTAAAAGTTGCTTACATTGACAATAGTGAGAAGGGAAAAAATGCCTAACTTTAATTTTTTAAAATCAATCAACAATTAATTCAACAAATTTATTACCAAAACGGTTAAATATATATCAGTTTTATATAGTGTAGGTTTTCATCATGTGCCTTGCAATAGTAAAAAATATTTAAATATTTTAACATAAAGATGTAATTACGGTTTTTAAGAAAACACAATTTTAATTATATATATGTTAAGACAATAAAACATTCAACACGATCTGATACGTGCAATGATATGAAATATTTCAAGCAAAAACGCATAATTCATTTGAAATTTTTACTTGTAAACTGCCGTTTTATTTTTTAAATATTATTGCGCCGTAAAAATGACCTTTTCATTTGGTATACAGCTATTTATAACATTGATATTGTTAAATTTTCCATTAGGTTCGAATACAAGAAAACAAACACTTTGAATACTGAATAACTTTGATCCAATTGTTTTAATTACAACCCTCAATGGTATATTACAATTTAAATATTACCGTATCTATATATCCTGTTACTGTGGATACATTTTGATGTGTTATAACTAGATTCCCAGTCGCTGGAGGATAAGAGAGAACAAGAACACCATCACTTCTCAATGGTTCAAAGCAAATCTCGGATGCACAAAACTTAACCACGAAGCGATATGCCCGACCAGGTTTTAGATTCAGACCATTGGAAGTCACTGTATTCGTTGTATGGATGTATTCATAACCTTTGAACATTGTCCAAAAATCTGAAAATATAATTTGATTAAAAAAACAGAACATAAGTAAAATTGCTATGTAAACTGTAAAAAAATTCACGTATTTAAAAAAAGTTTCTTCATCGTTACTTGGATACAACAATAACCTTTCTTTTGTTAAATATCGTGTTTCAAAAAGAACCATTAATAATATCTGCATTTTAATGCATAATTGCTTCAAATAAAGTTTATCTCCGAGGCTATATATAAATATATGATTTTAAAAACGCTTTCTTGATGTAATAAATATTTGAGAAAATAGCACATAATTAGTACCATTATTTATTTTGATATTTTTATTTAGTTTTATTACTTCCAACTGTAGCTCGTTCTTCGATTCCATAGAAAATATCAGGAGTGTATAATTTCATATCCGAGGGAACGCTCCAGTATGCTTGTAATGTTGTAATTGACATTTGGTAATTAATATCCTCCTCACACACCATCCTTCGCTCCTGTATATAAATTTTTATTTTAACTGTGTAGTTATTACATTCCAATGAATATAAAATAAAATATAAAGGAATTCTAAGTTTCCAAAGATGAATTTTACTCTGTTTGAAAAGTTTGTATTGTATCAAAGACTGAAGAAAATTTCAAAACATATTCTTTTAACCATATGGCAAGCTCATTTATAATAACTGCTTAAACGAGCATTTTACACGTGGTTATAAAACAGAAATATTTAACATGATAAAAAAATAAAAAGAATAAAATGAAGCATTAAAAACAGAAACTTTATACAAATCTCTTCTTTCCAGCTTGATAACTGGCTGTTGTTCCATTCAACTTACCGCGTCATGATGTGTAAACATTGTTTCGTTATACTCTAAAAATGTAAAAAAAAAATCTTTTTTATTATCAACTTATTTTATGAATTCAAAAGAATATGAAAACAAGGGTTCCTCATTCATGCAGCAATTGCAACACTTGAGGAGCAATATTACTACGAACAATACCTAGACAACAACAAGTAGTAATAAAATCATAATAAGAAGACGAAGAAGAAATTAAAAGGAAATAAAATCACACTTAAGATAAGTATGAAGATATGAACATGGTTCAAAATAATGATGTTCGACATCCTTGATTAAAATTTCCACAGCATTAACCTTGAAATTTTCATTAACATTCCATGGACTGTTCCACTTTTTATTACCATTTTCATTCTCTTATTTTGTATCCCCTAAAACAAGTAATTAATTATTCATTAAATACATAAAGTAAAACATTAAATTAAAACAAATTATAAACATTACCTTCGGAGGTACAGTTTATCCCATCATGTATTGTAATGCCAGTAAGTGTCATGTTTTCCTGGACGATAGTTAAACCATCACTAGAAACATTAACACTTCCAATGTCTGTCAGTGCTGTCACTGTAGCGAAGTAAGTCTGAAAAAAATCGTTATTTATTTGATTAAACTTACCTTAAATAAAATCTAGCTTTTTTAATACTATTTGTTACAAAATAGAGAGCAAGCAAAATACTTAAAGCAGGACCATTTTAAAAATTTTCAGACTTTCTCGACAGAAAAAACACAAATTCGCAACGATATGTAGATTTGTTTGAATAATATACGACCGTAAATGTGTTTGTCTCAAACATTGATAAACAACAAATATGAATCAAACCTGAGCGTTCTAAAATCAAACTGTTGTGCAAAGAAAAAAACATGTTGTGCCATTAAATAAGGCTAACTTTGATAAAACTGGTTAACGATTCGATTTTATTAAAATTAAACAAACTGTATCAATACACTGTACATGTATATTACAAAGAATTATGCATTCGGGATTTTGCAAACTGAATTTCATGAAACGGTTTATATGTAGGAATAAAACGAGTCATATTTCTGTACAAATACCTGAAGAAGTTGTAGATTTAGACCAGTCTGTGTATAGGAATTGCTTGTACCAAGATCTGTCATTTGTAAAATATCAGATGCTCCTACAGATGACCCTATACTTATCCTATATGTCACGTTAAGATGTGGATGTTCAAACCCTGACCATCTTATAGCCATTTTTGATGTTTCCGTTGTAAAATCTATATCCTCAATATCCTACAAAGATTGTATCCAAATACAAAGAATGATACAAAATATACAAGAATAAAAATTCCTTTTTTTATAAACATGTTTGTAAATCTTGACATAAACCGATTTATTTTCGTTATATAAAGAAGTAAAAAAGTATTAATATAAAGAATTCAACCATTATTCATATATATTATATTTTATACATTGCAAGAAATTATAATGGTGTCATTACTTAATCATTTATTATAACACATAACACCAGAGAATCAATATTATCCGTTACTGAGAGGTTAGAAACATTTACTACAAATCTTTACTCCTCCCCTATACTGCTTCGAAGGCTTAGAGATAAATCGTCCGCTTCGAGAGCAGAAGGTCGGGGTTCAAACCTTTGACGGGCTATACATAAAACTTTAAAAGTTTACTTACTGTTTCCTCTGCTTTTGATAGGCATTCATTTGACAAGTAGTGATGCCAGGATAATGTTACTTTATTGCAAGACATACACACTCGCACATCTAACGAATGCAAGAACTTGTCTTTAGATAAATTCTTAGATATTTATAATCTTGTTGTCATCGCAAATGGCTGCAAAATTGCTAATTCGCATTAAACAACTTAACAAACCAATCTTAAGTACTCACCAGTAATGGAATGTCTTCTCCAGAATTCTGGAAAAAAGACCCAGATACTAGTATATTATTCATTTTTACAGTAATGTTGTTCGTTGTCGTTGTTATTAGCCTTACTCATAAATAAAGATATCATGAAAAAGTGAAATAGTGTAAGGACTTGCCACCCTAGAAAAGGAAATCACTAAATTCCATACAGAATGTTGTTCATTATGGAAACAACGTAAATAAGACACCATGAATTTTAATCCCTGTATCAGATTGCAACATGTCAGAATTACTAATTGTCATTGATATTGTAATAATATACAAACTGGGCTTCTTCGGATCTCGACCTTGCAAGTCCTTTAATTCTGTATTTGAAACATTCCAATGTATTTGTCTTTCTAAATAAGGTCTTCTATACAGGAAAAACTAGTGTAATATATGCAACGTAAAGATAAATTTGACTAACCCTTTTAACTGTGTGTTACAATGTGAAAGATTGTATTTGAACCCAAAACATATTACAGTACAGGACAATTTTAATATATTGTTAACATGATTTGAATTATACCTAAATAACTATAATGAGAGAAAAAAAATAGTCATATTCTATAACAATCACAAGGTTATTATTAGGAAAGTTAAACTTTTTTACCTGTGGATTGATATCTAAGACAACTCCTTTTGATGGCATTTGGACATCATGAATGTATGGACTTGATGTTTTTACAGATACTAAACCAGCTGTATTTATCACTCTTACAGTAACATAATATGTATGATGTCCATGCAGAAACCAGTTAAGTTCGCCGACTCTGACAGCCGAGCATGTTGGTTGATTGCTTACAAAACAGTTGGTACCATTTCCTAATGGTTTGAAATCCATCACATCATTCGAATGTGGAAAATGTCCTTAAAACATAAAAAATGTAATGAAAACAATTATATTACTATCCTTCAATTTTCTTCTTATGAAAGACTTAAATGCACATCGTTTTTGCATTTCTTTTCTAAATTAAATTTTCAATTAGAAAAAAATAAAGATAAAATAATTCAATCATGAAGTTGTTTTGTTGATGGAAAAAATAAATGTATCATAAATGTATCATAAATGTTTATTTTACCTTATAGATAAATAAAACATTTATAGGCCTTATTTGTAACTTAACTGTTAAATCGAACGGTTTTCTGTACATCTAACAAAAGTTATACATACCGATGGCAAACGTGTAAAATAAACTATACGGTTCTTCAGTATCAACAAACATATTTGATGGCCAATTAGCGACAAGAAAGTCGTCCACTAGATTAACATCAATAGCCGAATTAGGAGCAACATCCGGAGCAGTTGAGTCTAAAACACACGGGCCAATATGCTGTAATATGTTAAAGAAAACAGATCCAACCGTTAAACGTTTATAATCATATACTTCTGGTTTATATATATATATAGAGAGAGAGAGAGAGAGAGAGAGAGAGAGAGAGAGAGAGAGAGATGTTATTATTATCAACACCTAATATTATTCATAATATTTGCATCAGTTTATAATACACGTGTTTTGAATAGTATTTCAAAAAATAACAATAATAATTTGTATGCTATTAAAATTTCTACGACCATTTACTTTATATGGTTTATGAAATAAAGACCAATCCTCTCTGGACATATTATATTGATGTTATACTAACCTGCCTAGATATAATGTTTGATTTGCTGATTGTTTCAATTACTATATAAAACAAGGAACCATCAGGTATAATTAAATGGTGAAATATGTAATGAGCATGTTGTTTGGTTGATGTTAAGGGTAAAATATCAGGTGCACTTGTGGACACGGTACTTGACAATCCAACATTGAAATCATGAACTCCGCTTGGAGAGTTCTCTACCAACCAGTGGATCATAAGCTGTAAAAATGATAGACGTTGTTGAAATGATTCATAATCAGTGACATTGCCTGTAAAAAGTTATCAAAATAAATTGCATGATTCGGGGTTCGATCATGTTCTATAAACATTTTAATGTCTACATGTCTACCACATTACACAACTATATCAAATGTATGATTAATATTAAATTTGTTCCATGAATATAAAAATCTTAAACAAACATAGGAGCCAATCCTGTCATAACAAGAAGGTCTGTGCTGCTCAACTGGCAGACCAAACGCATTGCTAGATAGGAAACATGGGTTTGAGCTAACTTGTTTTAGATCCAGTTTCGGAATTCTTATGAAAGTGAGGGTATATCAACACTTGCTTTTAACTATTGGCATAAAGTTATAATTGTTTTACAAGTTTGTGCTCTGGGTAAAATAATGATCAGTACTGTGGGGACTTATACAAAATCTGATGAGTAAATGTCACGTGAATAGACAGTGGTATTTGTTGGGTCAGTGACCATTGTCAAATAAAATATACCATTTAATATCTTGCATGCATGTTAACATGCTCTTTGAATACTGTTGCATGACCCATACAGTTATGATGACTTTAAACTGTGAAATTTTAGCGGCAGTGTTTTTAGCGATGTTGGCAGTCATTTTGTTTTGCTAAAATGATAATGCGCTAAAAGCATATGAAAAGAATTCCGAGTACACGCATAAAGCTTGTGCACCAGGTTAAGATGTCGTTACTTATGTTGAAGGAAATTGCTTAAATAAGTATGTACTAATAAAAATTGGATTACAGTACTTTCATTAAGCTTTTGAAACAAGTGAATTGATGTGGACAAATTGGCATAACATGTAAGTAAACAATATCTGTTAGCAGTAAAATGTACATAGGTAAAGTGTTGTACATTCTCATTCATCAAACTGGAATTTTAGCAGCAAAATTTGGCGATGTAATTAGGTAGATAAAATGTATATTGCTAATGTCCAATTATGGTTACAAAAGCACGGTTGTTACATATAAATTCTGAAGTCATAAGTATATGCCACAGTAACTATATTTAGCTTCTAATGTGCATATTGCGACAATAACAAGGCCATGAAAATAGTTACGAAAAACCCGTTAAATATATTAAATGGCAAGAGTTCTACATTCCATATACCAAATTTGAACCAAATTGATTAAAAAATATGTTATGGCCATTTTCCTGTTTTTTCTATGTATAGTAACAGCGGCAATGTTGGATTAGGAATCGGGCTGAAATCATAAATTTTAATGTACTCCATCTAGGCACCTCCAACATCAAATTTGGTTTAACCTGGTCATGTGGTTTCAGAGAAGAAAACTGAAGTTTATGCACGCACGCACGCACAGACGTAAGGACGCTTCCAAATGCCATAAGCTCAGCTGACTATAGCCGGCTGAGCTAAAAAGGAGGACATTTTAAAACTTTTACACAAATAAAATCAAACCATTGGTGAAATATTAATTCAAATATAGAACTGTGTTTTAAAGATTTTTTTATACATACCCTCGATGATTGAGACAACACAGGCGTTAAACTGTTTGGAGCACTTGATGTATTTGAACAAAAATCTGTTGCGTTTACAGATATAACGATTCCATTTGCATCATGCTGAACAGGGATCAAAGCTAAATCTGATAACACTGTAGCCTTTGTTCTTTTTTAATGCAATGTTAAATGATAAATCAATAAATTATAATGCACATAACCAAATAAAAAAAAACAAATATGTAAAAAAAAATGTTTTCAATGGAACACTTATTAAATTTTTGAATTTCAAACAATTGCTGAGAGTGTACCAGCTTTGAATATTTTGGTTTTTTTAGCTGATTTCAATGTTTGCTGATTATAAATATGTACTAGTTCTATAATTTGTTATATTTAAAAGACTCTTTTAAGTATATTTGGCACACGTAAAACAAAATATACTTTATATGTTGTGTATTGATGCGTAATCTAGAAATCACGTATATTTATAACAGTGCCTCTTACAGTAGATTGATGAAAGACTACCTATTCACTTATCCAAAACTAGGTATATAGTTTCCTATAAATACTCTTATTAAAACAACGAATTTGTCGGGTTCTATATGAAATTTTCACTAAGCTCAAAGTTTAAATACAGCTGCAATCATCCACTGATTTATGTCATTTACTTACCTACAATATGCAGGAGGATTCGCAACAAATCGGCGGTAACGATCATTTCCAACCACCCACACATCACTACCATCCGTTACTAAACCTCCTTGAATTTTTGCTCCTTCAATAACAACCTCTTTAATTGTTGGTAATAGGGTATCTACAACAACACCATCTGAACAAACAGGAGCTGATGGTTCGTACGCACGGTTATATGCCACAACCGTTATATAGTATTTCCCCTCTGTCGTGACGGTTGTTGAAGCATGAGTGGAATATGTTTCTTCAAAAACCTTTAAAAATAACTTTTGTTAGACAGTATTTGATAACAATTCTATAAAAATAATGACAACTTTCATGTTGATATTAGAAAGATTATGAACAAGAATACAGTAATTTTTTGACAACGTTGAAAATTTTGAGTAAATGTAGGTGTGTCTGAGAACAAAAAACAAAAAAATCTGACATGTTTCCTTGAGGTTTAGTTATTAAATAACGTTAAAAGGAGAGAGAGAGAGAGAGAGAGAGAGAGAGAGAGAGAGAGAGAGAGAGATGCTTACGCCTTTTCCAGCATCATCCAAGTTAAAATCCGATGCATCAAGACATCTGTTATGAAAACCATATTGGTAATATTTGACACCACTCTCGCGGTCAAAAAATCCCTCCCAATGAGCATGTAATGTTTTGCTTTGTTGAAAATCGATTTCTGGTTGTCCTTTAATACCATCATTAACTGAACCAGTAGCAGGGGGCGTTGTGTCAATTGTTATCTAAAACATTTAAGTAAATTTTATTTTGATTTTAATAAATAAGACACTGCTACTTACTTACTGAAATTTCAAGAAAAATATTTGTCACAAGCATTTTGGTTTTAATTCGGGAATGGTAGACTATTCCACAACATTGTGGTTTTAAAGAAGTTTCAAAAGGTGAAGTTTTCTTCTAAAATATACTTTAAGATTTTAAAGATCTTTTTCAACGTATGAAATTTGTCCTTAATTATATAATTTTACACATGCTCAATAGTTTTCTTTACTCAAATACTTTTTATAACAGCTTAACCTGAAGCGTAGAATAAAAAAGGTTATTTCAAAGAAGTATTTTGAATCATCAGAATAGATCGGTAATACTAGAATAGAATGAGCAAATACATGCGCAGAATAAACATAAAATAAAGAAATTCAATGTATGTCATATCTAAGTTAGAAAATATTCTAATCACAACAATTTTATCGTGTTTGGGGTTTGAGATTTTGTCTTAACTGCAATAAAGTGATATATTAAACGAAATAGTGAATTGCTATATTTAATCCAAAGAACTAATACAAAAACAGTTTTACCTTTATGATTTTCTGGGTTTTAAGTTGGGCAATATTTGTTACATTAACTTCAATAAAATAATCATAATCATGTTTTCCATTATCTTTTCCAACTAAGAGGCCCGCACCATCAACAATTCTTGGCTTCACTTGAAAATGCCTGTGAAAACATCCATGGAACTGAGTACAATAACACTTGTGTCCTCTAGGGTATGACCCGTAACGATTTTCACAACCGGATAAATTCTGTAAAAATAAAGACTTTTCATTTTCATAAAAACTAAAAATATCGATTAATATAATTAAAATCGTATAACTGTCAAGATAAAGATATATAACTATGAACGAAATAATGAACCATAAAACAAATGTCATATAGTTTCCCTCAAGCACGTTTTTGTTCTTTTCACGACAGAATTTTAAGAAGTAAACTGTTTTCGTTATTTTTGGTTACGTCGGCTGTTACCAAGTACGTTTTCGGTTATATATATATTTATATTATTTATTTCTAAAAAGTTAACCAAAATTATACCGAAGCTAGACCCTGTGCTGGTAAATGTTCCAGTCCATGCAATATTGATACTCCGGTGTAGTTGTCAAAAAGTCTCCAGCTAATGGTGTCAATACCACTGTGGTAATCATACGCTTCCCATTCAATTCTGAAAATATTAATTAATATATAGCCAACAGAATGAAATCCAACAATTTGCTAGCCGTGTGACAACTTAAAAAATTTGTCATGGAAACATGTTTTCGAAAACCAAGCAAACTGAAACAATAACTCTCATATAGAATATATTAGGTACAAGAGTTATAATATGTGAAATGTGCCCATGCTTACAATGAAATTACTCTATATTAAATATAAATTAACTGAATAAATTGGGTACAAAATGCGTTTAAGTTTATTAATAGTTTTTTGTAAGTAAAGAAAATCCCACTTTTTACTTTAGCTATTTTAAAACAGAGAAAGGTTGAATTTTTTTTTTCATTTATCACCTTCATAACCAAATTATTTAATTTAAAAATTACGTTTGTTACCGTATGCAACGCATTCCTAAGCTTGATTAAGATTCTTATAATTTTGGAACTTTATATTAATTAATTTTCAAGTATTTGGATTTTCTTTTTTATTTATCAACTTTTCGGCACCTAGATTCACTGATGAGGAATAAATTTCCGAAATGTGCACATATGGTACATCATAAATAGACGGGTATTTTGTTACATATAAACAACATCAACAAATAAAACATAATATTTTCCAGTGGATTTTATGGATTAACAGAAAACACAAATATAGCAACTATTAAGACCGTGCAAATTGTAAGCATTATCTCATAGAGGATATACAAGTTATATGCATTTTTTACTTTATAATATATAGTAGGAGTATTTCTCAGAAAAAAATTATTACGTTAACTTTGTAAAATCCTCAACACTATGTACGCTAATGTTCAACTGGTTCCCTCTAGTCAACCATAAGTTCTGTATTACTGGGTAAGACGCATCTCTGTAAACGGTTACGGAATCATTTGCTGATTTTCCAAGTACATCAATGGCTTTGACTGTAACAACGAGCTGATCTCCATCGTTCCAGTTAACATTGTTTAATGTTTTGGATTGATCATGAATATTTGATATAGATGTAAAACTCATTTCCTGCTTAACCGAGCTAGGTGTGCCATACAATTTAAAGGCCACTTGAAAGTCAACACAAGCTGTAAAACAAAAAGGTATTATAGTGAGTCATTTTGTAAATAATTATCATTTATAAGTATGCTGGAATCTGTCAAAATCCGAAGTAAAATACTAATGTTGTCTTGGGTATTGATCTCCAGTCAACTACACATATATATGGATAATCAAAGATGACGTATTACATGATTAGTACTTTTATTGTTTGAACAACTAAAAAAGATAAAAAAGTTAATGAATTAAACATATTGCACCTCTTGCTTTAATTCAGTTGTTATTTAATTAATTTTTTTAAGTAGATACAAGCAAAGTTTACCACACTTACCACGGACATTATTAATCTCTGCAGTTGTACGTCGACCATATTTATCGTCATATGCTGTTTCAATATGAGCTGATGCCTCAACCTCTTTCAACCACAAGTTATTCAAATGTCTCTTATTTAAAAACCTATTCTCCCAATCAATATGGACAGATGTTGTATCATAAACAATCCACTTTTTTCCTGTATCAGGAGAAGCATTGGTGACCTGAACCTTTTTATCCGGGTCTTTATCAACAACGGATTGGTCATCAAACAAAAACAATGCTCTTGAGGTTTTATAATTTCCTGCTTTATCAAATGCTGAGAACACCAACCCATACATTCCAGGTTTTGATAATGTCAGAGTTTCCTAAAAATTGAGTTCAAATCATCAATAATTATAAATCATCTTTTATAAGTTGTCTTATCAAGCATAAATATTTATTAAAAAAAAGATGTAAAGTTTTTACAAGCATGGGATTTATTTTAGTTTTCCATGTTTACATATTTTAAATTAATTCTACCCTGGAAAGTTAAGAATCAGAAGGATCGCTAAGTATATTTTCTTTTTTTCAAATCAATGATGCATACATCGACTTTTAGAAGAAAACTGTTTTAAAGAATTAGCAATACCACAACCTTAGGGAGTATTCTTGTCTTAGAAGGATAAAATAATTTATACAAATACCTAAATGCATATTCAAATATATAAATGTTCTAATATGCATAGCATGTATTTGAATAACAAAAAATCATTTTAAATTAATTTTATAATTTGATAGTGATTTGGATTTAACATAATTACTAATATTTCAATTTCATTAAATCGATATTGTGTTAGCACCCGTCAAACAATCCTTCAATTATTGTTTCCTTTTAATCATCAGCCTTCAATCTACCCCTACACTATATACTATATCTCTACATACCTGGGACTTTGTAACATCTATGTCGATTGGTCCTTTCACCAGAGCTCCTTTGTCCTGGCTTAGTAGGCTACCATCGTGTCCAAGGTCATACAATTCATACTGATAATACCCCAGCTGAGAAAGATCATCTTTCCAGTCTCTCCAAGATAATACTATTACAGGCTGTGTATAAAAATATATACAAGTTTATACTTTTATCGCACATGATAAAAAAGCGAAAAAATGAAAAAAAGTATTTTGCCGCCTCAATTTCATCGGTTGTATTTTTACTATGTAGTAGGGTGATTTTTTGTGTATCTATACTTGAATTATAGAAAGCAAGCTCACGTTTTTTGGTAATGATTTCTCTACGCAAGTTTAATCTGGGAGAAAATTTTTCGTCGATTCGATTTTGTGCCAATTTTACAATTGGAAAAATGCAGTTTAGATAAAAAGAAATAAAACAAGAATCACAACTTACAATTTTATTAAAATGATAAATATTTTAGTATTTATATAGGTATTTAAGCAGTCACTATGGAATATTCAATAAACACATAAAAATAAACAGTGATTAGATGTTTGATATTCGTATATTTACAACACTGGACAGTATTTCAATAATTCGCTCAAAGTAGGAGATTTAATAAACAGTGATCTAAAATATATCGTTTATATTTTCTTGTCCTGTTTGCTTTAATCTTTTGCAAGTGTGTTATTATCTTTGTTGATTTTTGTTGTTGTTAAATACATTATTTCCGTATATATAATTTATTACAATCTTAAAATCTTACATTATCAGTAATATCAGGAGTGGAGATTGGTTGTGAACATCCACCAGCATTAGTACCAACACAATGATAGGGTGGTGTGGTATCCCAGTGATAAATGTACTTTATTGTTGTTGTTTTTCCTTGCAACCAGAACTTTGTACGCCGATTGAACAACTCTCTGTTGATGACTTCTACATAACCACCATTTGAAACTTGGACAATAAATTCAACTCTTTTGAAATAATAAAAAGAAAAAAGACAAAAAAAGGTGAATATGTATATTGATATCATTCACATTTATGTTAAAACAGCAGAAAAAAAAACAGCTTTATGGTACATCTAGTCAAAAACACTGATACCTCCCCCCCCCCACACATTAAAAAACTAAAAAAAACCTTGAGACCTTGAAGAGTTGGAGATGGAATCTGAAATTTTAAAGTTGCAAGATAAAACAAAAGAGCTTATGCTTTCACAATATATATATATGTATATCACTAAAATTAAAACATTAAAGTATTTTGCTATTGAAAACAATGTAACAAAATAGCATTTAAGCTTACCTGTCATTGTGTTGGAATGGGACTGGCCATCCAGCTGAAGAAAACCACATGGTTGTTTTACAGACATAATTCGTTGGTTTTGGTGAGGCCTGGGAAGCTCCGGGACAATTATACGTTATTGTTTTCTGTGTTGTTCCTTAAAAAAAATAAATGAATTACAGATAACTAGCTTCATACGTTTGTTCCCTCCTTTAGTTCTCATATATGGCCAATTATGTGTGCAAAAGTTAGATCGGTAGTGTATGCGCACGTTACTCCCTTTGGTTAGGCCGGTAGTGTATGCGCACATTCCTCTCTATAGTCAGACCAATATTGTATGCGCACGTTACTACTTTAAGTTAGGTCGGTGGTGAATGCGAACGTTCCTCCCTTTAGTTAGGTCGGTGGTGAATGCGAACGTTCCTCCCTTTAGTTAGTCCGGTAGGTATATGCGCAAATTCCTCTCTTTAGCAAGGCCAGTGTTGTATGTACACGTTCCTACTTTAAGTTAGGTCGGGAGTGAATGCGCTCGTTTCTCCTTTGAGTTAGGTCGGAAGTGTATGCGGACGTACCTCCCTTTGGTTAGGCCGGCAGTGAGTGCGAACGTTCCTCCCTTTAGTTAGGCCGGTAATTATTGCGAATGTTGCTCCCTTTAGTTAGGCCGGTAGTTTATGCGCACATTCCCCTCTTTAGTCAGACCAGCATTGTACGCGCACGTTCCTACTTCAAGTTAGGTCGGTAGTGAATGCGAACGTCCCTCCCTTTAGTAGGGCCGGTAGTGTATGCGCAAATTCCCCTCTTTAGTCATGCCAGTATTGTATGCGCTCGTTTCTCCTTTAAGTTATGTCGGTAGTGTATGCGAATGTTCCTCCCTTTAGGTAGGCCGGTAGAGAATGCACACGTTTCTCCCTTCAATAAGACCGGTAATGCATGCGCACGTTCCCCCCCCCTTTAGTTATGCCGGTAGTGTATGCGCACATTCCTCTTTTTAGTCAGGCCAGTATTATATACGCACGTTCCTACTTTAAGTTAGGTCGGTAGTGTTTGCGCACGTTCTTTCCTTAAGTTAGGCCGGTAGTGGGTGCGAAAGTTCCTCCCTTTACTTGGGCTGTGGTGAATGCGTACGTTCCTCCCTTCAGTTTGGCCAGTAGCGGATGCGCACATTCCTCTCTTTAGTTAGGCCGGTAGTATATGCGAACTTTCCCCCTTTAGTCAGGTTGGTAGTGTATGCTCACGTTCCTCCCTTTAGTTAGGCCAGTAATGAGTGCGCATCATCACAGGAAGTGTATGCGCTCGTTTCTCCCTTTATTTAGGTCGGTAGTGTATGCGCACGTTCCTCCCTGTTCGTAAGCTGGTAATGAATGTGCACGCGTCTCCCTTTACACAGGCCGGAAGTGTATGTGCACGTTTCTTCTTTTATTTAGGCCGGTAGTGTATGCGCACGTTCCTCCCTGTACGTAAGTTGGTAATGAACGTGCACGCGTCGCCCTTGAGTTAGGCCGGTAGTGTATGCGCACATTCCTCCTTTTATTTAGGCCGGTAGTGTATGCGCACGTTCCTCCCTTCAGTTAGGTCAGTAGTGTATGTGCACGCTCCTAACTTTAGTTAGGGCGGTTGTGTTTTTGTTTGTACTTACCCCTGGTCAGGCTGGTTCTGTATGCCGATATTCATTCCTTTCATCAGGCCTATAATGTATTGTGTCCTTGTCTTTATTCAGGCCAGTACTGCTAAGCTGTGGCCAGACTGATATATTCTATGCGTTTGTTCTTATCTAATTACAAGCTTTTACTGTATATGTGCATTCGTTATGGTTAGCCAGACAGATAATGTGTGCGTACCTCAACAATTAACGACGTTTGATGCGTATATGCCCAACGCCTTGTAACGTCTCACAATGCATCTCACAGCCTGTCTTATTTTGAATTCGGCCGGTGAAATTCTTGTTAACAAATTGTCATTATGCATGCCGAAGATAATTAGTTTTCTCTAGATAATCCAGACGGCAATTTTATAGAGACTAGACAATACCCTATGATGTGTAAAACAGAGTTGAATTAAATGTTACTGTTACTGATGATTTTTGTAGGCGGCAATTCCGTATCAATTATTTTAATTGGAGGTCAAACAATCAAACGAACTTTAGATGCAACTTCATGATCAAAATGACCTTTGAAATTAATATGACCAGCTTACCTCTTAGAAGATTCATTCTGATTGACCCGGATATGATTCCAGAAGCCCAAGCTGTGACGTAATGACTTTCCCCAGTTGGATCCGGTGCAGGTGGAATTCTGTGATCACATACTTGCCCTTAAATTCCACATTAGCATAGTAAAACCTGATGTTGTTTGTCCAGACTGTGGGTTGCGAATTTGAAGCAACATTAGGGTCAGTTGGATTCACTAAAACATTTTTACCATCTTCTAATTTAGCTTCATTGTACAATATTTCTGGTGATTCTGTCACTGTAAAATGACCAATGATAAAGTATAAACAAGCGACCAGTGGACAATAAAAATTGGATTTGTATTGACTGGATGAACGGATTGATAGCTTAATGGTTTTTTTTTCACCGAATACTTCATTTGCAAAATTCATGAGCTTTTGCAGTAGATCCTCCGCCAGGATTGGTCAAAGACGTGAAATAAGTAGATAAGTAGTATTTAAGTAGGGTTAATTGTAAACCTACAAGGTATAGATATGCAAATAAGAAAGGAAGGCAAATTACATGGGTGTGTTCCCTTAAACTATCTAGTGACGTCTCAATAAAATGTAGTGTGAAATTTTTATCACAACATTAAATGAATATCTATTATAAAATTGATGTCATATGAAATCTATACTAAACCAAAAAGTTTATCTTACTTGTCTGACAATGATGTCCACTGAATCCCTTTAAAAAGTTTATCTTACTTGTCTGACAATGATGTCCAGTGAATCCCTTTACACATTGACAATTTGCTGCTAACTCTTGGCTGCATCTTCCGGGATAACATCGCGTACTTGATGATCTCCAAGAACATGCCTCTAGAAACGTAATGTTAGAATGGAAATATAACTAATAAACTATTTTATCATCCGGATTTATTCAATTTATTCTGATTATGTGATTATTTTATAACAAACACAATTAACAATTCAATCTGACAAGTAATCATAAACATTTAATCAATATTACAAATAAAATAGCAGTAACTTGTATTGTTTTGTCTCATTGGGCTGGTTTATCATTAACTTCTATTGTTTTGTCTTATTTGACTGGTCTATCATTAACTTTTATTGTTTTGTCTCATTGGGCTGGTTTATCATTAACTTGTACTGTGTTGTCTCATTGGGCTGGTTTATCATAAACTTATATTGTTTTGTCTTATTTGACTGGTCTATCATTAACTTATATTGTTTTGTCTCATTGGGCTGGTTTATCATTAACTTGTATTGTGTTGTCTCATTGGGCTGGTTTATCATAAACTTATATTGCGTTGTCTCATTGGGCTGGTTTATCATAAACTTATATTGTTTTGTCTCATAAGGGTGGTTCATCATTAACTTGTATTGTGTTGTCTCATTGGGCTGGTTTATCATTAACTTGTATTGTGTTGTCTCAATGAGCTGGTCTATCATTACCTAGTATTGTTTTGTCTCATTAGACTGGTCTAACATTAACTTGTATTGTTTTGTCTTGTTGGACTGGTCTATCATTAACTTATATTGTTTTGTCTCGCTGGGCTGGTCTATCATTAACTTGTATTGTTTTGTCTTGTTGGACTGGTCTATCATAAACTTATATTGTTTTGTCTCACTGGGCTGGTCTATCATTAACTTGCATTGTTTTGTCTTGTTGGACTGGTCTATCATGAACTTATATTGTTTTGTCTCACTGGGCTGGTCTATCATTAACTTGTATTGTTTTGTCTTGTTGGACTGGTCTATCATTAACTTATATTGTTTTCTTTCATTGGGCTGGTCTATCATTAACTTGTATTGTTTTGTCTTGTTGGACTTGTCTATCATTAGCTTGTATTTATTGGTCTTTTTGGGCTGGTCTATCATTAACTTGTATTGTTTTGTCTTGTTGGCCTGGGCTATCATTAACTTGTATTGTTGTGTCTTATTGGGCTGATCTATCATTGACTTGTATTGATTTGTCTTATTGGACTGGTCTATCATTAACTTGTACTGTTTTGTCTTATTGGACTGGTCTATCATTAACTTGTACTGTTTTGTCTTGTTGGACTTGTCTATCATTAACTTGTATTGTTTTGCCTCACCGGGCTTGTCTATCATTAAATTATATTGTTTTCTCTCATTGGACTGGTCGATCATTGACTTATATTGTTTTGTCTTATTGGACTTGGCTATCATTAACTTGTATTGCTTTGTCTCATTAGGCTGGTTTATCATTAACTTGTATTGATTTGTCTTATTGGACTGGTCTACCATTTACTTGTAATGTTTTGTCTCATTGGGCTGGTCTATCATTAACTTGTATTGTTGTGTCTTATTGGGCTGATTTATCATTAACTTGTATTGATTTGTCTTATTGGACTGGTCTATCATTAACTTGTACTGTTTTGTCTTGTTGGACTTGTCTATCATTAACTTGTATTGTTTTGTCTTACCTGGCTGGTCTATCATTAAATTATATTGTTTTCTCTCAATCGACTGGTCGATCATTGACTTATATTGTTTTGTCTTATTGGACTTGTCTATCATTAACTTGTATTGCTTTGTCTCATTAGGCTGGTTTATCATTAACTTGTATTGATTTGTCTCATTGGACTGGTCAACCATTAACTTGTAATGTTTTGTCTCATTGGGCTGGTCTATCATTAACTTGTATTTTTTGTCTTATTGGACTAGTCTATCATTGATTTGCATTGTTTTGTCTCATTGGACTGGTCTATCATTAACTTGTATTTTTTGTCTTATTGGGCTGGTTTATCATTGATTTGCATTGTTTTGTCTCATTGGACTGGTCTATCATTAACTTGTATTGTTTTTTCTTGTTGGGCTGGACTATCATTAACTTGTAATGTTTTGTCTTTTTGGGCTGGTCTATCATTAACTTGTATTGCTTTTTCTCATTGGGCTGGTCTATCATTAACTTGTTTTGTTTGTGTTATTGGGCTGGTTTATATTAACTTGTATTTAGTTGTCTCATTGGGCTGGTCTATCATTGGTTTGTATTGTTTTGTCTTGTGTACTGGTCTATCATTAACTTGTATTGTTTTGTCTTATTTGACTGGTCTATCATAAACTTATATTGTTTTTTCTTGTTTGACTGGTCTATTATTGATTTGAATTGTTCTGTCTTATTGGACTGATTTATCATTAACTTGTATTGTATGTCTCATTGGGTTGGTTTATCATTAACTTGTATTGTGTTGTCATATTGGGCTGGTTTATCATTAACTTGTATTGTGTTGTCTTATTGGACTTGTCAATCATTAACTTGTATTGTTTTGTCTTGTTTGAATGGTATATCATTGATTTGTACTGTTTTGTCTTGTTGGACTTGTCTATCATTAACTTGTATTGTTTTGCCTCACCGGGCTGGTCTATCATTAAATTATATTGTTTTCTCTCATTGGACTGGTCGATCATTGACTTATATTGCTTTGTCTTATTGGACTTGGCTATCATTAACTTGTATTGCTTTGTCTCATTAGGCTGGTTTATCATTAACTTGTATTGATTTGTCTCATTGGACTGGTCAACCATTAACTTGTAATGTTTTGTCTCATTGGGCTGGTCTATCATTGATTTGTATTGTTTTGTCTCATTGGGCTTGTCTTGTTTTGTTTTGTCTTATTGGGCTGGTTTTTATTCACTTGTTTTGTGTTGTCTCATTGGGCTGGTCTATCATTGGTTTGTATTGTTTTGTCTTGTTGGACTGGTCTATCATTACCTTGTATTGTTTTGTCTTATTTGACTGGTCTATCATAAACTTATATTGTTTTTTTCTTGTTTGACTGGTCTATTATTGATTTGAATTGTTCCGACTTATTGGTCTGATTTATTATTAACTTGTAATGTTTTGTCTCGTTGGACTGGTCTATCATAAACTTGTATTGTTTTGTCTTATTGGGTTGGTTTATCATTAACTTGTATTGTGTTGTCTTATTGGACTGGTCTATCATTGGTTTGTATTGTTTTGTCTTGTTGGGCTGGTCTATCATTAACTTGTATTGTGTTGTCATATTGGGCTGGTTTATCATTAACTTGTATTGTGTTGTCTTATTGGACTGGTCTATCATTAACTTGTATTGTTTTGTCTTGTTTAAATGTTCTATCATTGATTTGTATTGTTTTGTCTCATTGGGCTTGTCTATCATTAACTTGTATTGTTTTTTCTTATTGGGCTGGTCTATCATTAACTTGAATTGCTTTGTCTCATTGGGCTGGTCTATCATTACATTGTATTATTTTGTCTTGTTGGGCTTGTTTATCATTAACTTGTATTGTTTTGCCTCACTGGGCTGGTCTATCATTAAGATATATTGTTTTCTCTTATTGGACTGGTCGATCATTGACTTATATTGTTTTGTGTTATTGGACTGGTCTATCATTAACTTGTATTGTTTTGTCTCATTGGGATGGTTTATCATTAACTTGTTTTGATTTGTCTTATTGGACTGGTCTACCATTAACTTGTATTGTTTTGTCTTGTTGGACTGGTCTATCATTAAATTGTATTGTTTTGTCTTGTTGGGCTGGTCTATAATTAACTTGTATTGTTTTGTCTCATTGGGAGGGTTTATCATTAACTTGTATTGTTTTGTCTCATTGGGATGGTTTATCATTAACTTGTATTGATTTGTCTTATTGGACTGGTCTACCATTAACTTGTATTGTTTTGTCTTGTTGGACTGGTCTATCATTAAATTGTATTGTTTTGTCTTGTTGGGCTGGTCTATCATTAACTTGTATTGTTTTGTCTCATTGGAATGGTTTATCATTAACTTGTATTGTTCTGTTTTATTTGACTGGTCTATCATTACCTTGTATTGTTTTGTCTTGTTGGGCTGGTCTATCATTTACTGGTATTGTTCTGACTTATTGGGCTGGTCTATCATTACCTTGTTTTGTTTTGTCTTGTTGGGCTGGTCTATCATTGACTTGTATTGTTTTGTCTTGTTGGACTGGTCTATCATTAACTTGTATTGTTTTGTCTTGTTGGGCTGATCTATCATTAACTTGTATTGTTTTGTCTTGTTGGGCTAATCTATCATTAACTTGTATTGTTTTGTCTTGTTGGACTGGTCTATCATTTACTGGTATTGTTCTGTATTATTTGACTGGTCTATCATTACCTTGTATTGTTTTGTCTTGTTGGGCTGGTCTATCATTAACTTGTATTGTTGGTCTTATTGGACTAGTCTATCATTGATTTGTATTGTTTTGTCTCATTGGGCTGGTCTTTCATTAACTTGTATTGATTTGTCTTGTTGGGCTGGACTATCATTAACTTGTAATGTTTTGTCTTTTTGGGCTGGTATATCATTAACTTGTATTGCTTTTTCTCATTGGGCTGGTCTATCATTAACTTGTTTTGTTTTGTCTTATTGGGCTGGTTTTTATTAACTTGTATTGTGTTGTCTCATTGGGCTGGTCTATCATTGGTTTGTATTGTTTTGTCCTGTTGGACTGGTTTATCATTAACTTGTATTGTTTTTTCTTATTGGGCTGGTCTATCATTAACTTGAATTGTTTTGTCTTGTTTGAATGGTCTATCATTGATTTATATTGTTTTGTCTCATTGGGCTGGTCTATCATTAACTTGTATTGTTTTTTCTTATTGGGCTGGTCTATCATTAACTTGAATTGCTTTGTCTCATTGGGCTGGTCTATCATTACATTGTATTATTTTGTCTTGTTGGGCTGGTCTATGATTACCTTGTATTGTTTTGTCTTGTTGGAATTGTCTATCATTAACTTGTATTGTTTTGCCTCACTGGGCTTGTCTATCATTAAATTATATTGTTTTCTCTCATTGGACTGGTCGATCATTGACTTATATTGTTTTGTGTTATTGGACTGGTCTATCATTAACTTGTATTGTTTTGTCTCATTGGGATGGTTTATCATTAACTTGTATTGATTTGTCTTATTGGACTGGTCTACCATTAACTTGTATTGTTTTGTCTTGTTGGACTGGTCTATCATTAAATTGTATTGTTTTGTCTTGTTGGGCTGGTCTATCATTACCTTGTATTGTTCTGTCTCATTAGGCTGGTCTATCATTAAATTGTATTGTTTTGTCTTGTTGGACTGATCTATCATTAACTTGTATTGTTTTGTCTTGTTGGGCTGGTCTATCATTAACTTGTATTGTTCTGTCTCATTTGACTGGTCTATCATTTCCTTGTATTGTTTTGTCTTGTTGGGCTAGTCTATCATTAACTTGTATTGTTTTGTCTTGTTGGGCTGGTCTATCATTAATTTGAATTGCTTTGACTCATTCGGCTGGTCTATCATTAACTTGTATTGTTTTGTCTTGTTGGACTGGTCTATCATTACCTTGATTTGTTTTGTCTTGTTGGACTGGTCTATCATTAACTTGTATTGTTTTGTCTTGTTGGACTGGTCTATCATTACCTTGATTTGTTTTGTCTTGTTGGACTGGACTATCATTACCTTGTATTGTTTTGTCTTTTTGGGCTGGTCTATCATTAAATTGTAGTGTTTTGTCTCATTGGGCTGATCTATCATTGATTGGTATTGTTTTGTCTCATCGGGCTGGTCTATCATTAACTTGTATTGTTTTGTCTTGTTTTGTAATTGGACTGGTTTTTATGAACTTGTATTGTGTTGTCTCATTGGGCTGGTCTATCATGGATTTGTATTGTTTTGTCTCATCGGTCTGGTCTTTCATTAACTTGTATTGTTTTGTCTTGTTGGGCTGGTCTATCATTAACTTGTATTGTTTTGTCTAATTTGGCAGGTCTATCATAAACTTATATTGTTTATTCTTGTTTGACTGGTGTATTATTGATTTGTATTTTTTGTCTTATTGGACTGGTCTATCATTAACTTGTACTGTTTTGTCTTGTTGCACTTGTCCAACATTAAATTATATTGTTTTCTCTCATTGGACTGGTCGATCATTGACTTATATTGCTTTGTCTTATTGGACTGGTCTATCATTAACTTGTACTGTTTTGTCTTGTTGCACTTGTCCAACATTAAATTATATTGTTTTCTCTCATTGGACTGGTCGATCATTGACTTATATTGCTTTGTCTTATTGGACTTGGCTATCATTAACTTGTATTGCTTTGTCTCATTAGGCTGGTTTATCATTAACTTGTATTGATTTGTCTCATTGGACTGGTCAACCATTAACTTGTAATGTTTTGTCTCATTGGGCTGGTCTATCATTAACTTGTATTTTTTGTCTTATTGGACTATTCTATCATTGATTTGTATTGTTTTGTCTCATTGGGCTGGTGTATCATTAACGTGTATTGGTTTGTCTTGTTGGGCTAGACTATCATTAACTTGTAATGTTTTGTCTTTTTGGGCTGGTCTATCATTAACTTGTATTGCTTTTTCTTATTGGGCTGGTCTATCATTAACTTGTTTTGTTTTGTCTTATTGGGCTGGTTTTTATTAACTTCTATTGTGTTGTCTCATTGGGCTGGTCTATCATTGGTTTGTATTGTTTTGTTTTGTTGCACTGGTCTATCATTAACTTGTATTGTTTTGTCTTATTTGACTGGTCTATCATAAACTTATATTGTTTTTTCTTGTTTGACTGGTCTATTATTGATTTGAATTTTTCTGTCTTATTGCGCTGATTTATTATTAACTTGTATTGTTTTGTCTTATTGGGCTGGTTTATCATTAACTTGTATTGTGTTGTTGTATTGGGCTGGTTTATCATTAACTTGTATTGTGTTGTCTTATTGGACTGGTCTATCATTAACTTGTATTGTTTTGTCTTGTTTGAATGGTCTATAATTGATTTGTATTGTTTTGTCTCGTTGGGCTGGTCTATCAATAACTTGTATTGTGTTGTCTTATTGGACTTGTCTATCATTAACTTTTATTGTTTTGTCTCATAGGGCTGGTCTATCATTAACTTGTATTGTTTTGTCTTGTTGGGCTGGTCTAACATTAACTTGTATTGTTTTGTCTAATTGGACAGGTCTATCATAAACTTATATTGTTTTTTCTTGTTTGACTGGTCTATTATTGATTTGTATTGTTTTGTCTCATTGGGCTTGTCTATCATTACCTTGTATTGTTTTGTCTTATTGGACTTGTCTATCATTAACTTATATTGTGTTGTCATATTGGGCTGGTTTATCATTAACTTGTATTGTGTTGTCTTATTGGACTGGTCTATCATTAACTTGTATTGTGTTGTCATATTGGGTTGGTTTATCATTAACTTGTATTGTGTTGTTGTATTGGGCTGGTTTATCATTAACTTGTATTGTGTTGTCTTATTGGACTGGTCTATCATTAACTTGTATTGTTTTGTCTTGTTTGAATGGTCTATAATTGATTTGTATTGTTTTGTCTCGTTGGGCTGGTCTATCATTAACTTGTATTGTTTTGTCTTGTTGGGCTGGTCTATCATTAACTTGTATTGTGTTGTCTTATTGGGCTGGTTTATCATTAACTTGTATTGTTTTGTCTTGTTGGGCTGGTCTAACATTAACTTGTATTGTTTTGTCTAATTGGACAGGTCTATCATAAACTTATATTGTTTTTTCTTGTTTGACTGGTCTATTATTGATTTGTATTGTTTTGTCTTATTGGGCTTGTCTATCTTTAACTTGTATTGTGTTGTCTTATTGGGCTGGTTTATCATTAACTTGTATTGTTTTGTCTTGTTGGACTGGTCTATCATTAACCTGTTTTGTTTTGTCTAGTTGGACAGGTCTATCATAAACTTATATTTTTTTTCTTGTTTGACTGGTCTATTATTGATTTGTATTGTTTTGTCTTATTGGGCTGGTTTATCATTAACTTGTATTGTGTTGTCTTATTGGGCTGGTTTATCATTAACTTGTATTGTTTTGTCTTGTTGGGCTGGTCTAACATTAACTTGTATTGTTTTGTCTAATTGGACAGGTCTATCATAAACTTATATTGTTTTTTCTTGTTTGACTGGTCTATTATTGATTTGTATTGTTTTGTCTTATTGGGCTTGTCTATCTTTAACTTGTATTGTGTTGTCTTATTGGGCTTGTCTATCTTTAACTTGTATTGTGTTGTCTCATTGGGCTGGTTTATCATTAACTTGTATTGTTTTGTCTCATAGGGCTGTTCTTTCATTAACTTGTATTGTTTTGTCTTGTTGGGCTGGTCTATCATTAACTTGTATTGTGTTGTCTTATTGGGCTGGTTTATCATTAACTTGTATTGTTTTGTCTTGTTGGGCTGGTCTAACATTAACTTGTATTGTTTTGTCTAATTGGACAGGTCTATCATAAACTTATATTGTTTTTTCTTGTTTGACTGGTCTATCATTGATTTGTATTGTTTTGTCTCATTGGACTTGTCTATCATTAACTTATATTTTTTTGTCTTGTTGGGCTGGTCTATCATTAACTTGTATTGTGTTGTCTTATTGGGCTGGTTTATCATTAACTTGTATTGTTTTGTCTTGTTGGGCTGGTCTATCATTAACTTGAATTGCTTTGTCTCATTGGTCTGGTCTATCATTAACTTGTATTGTTTTGTCTTGTTGGGCTTGTCTATTATTTACTGGTATTGTTCTGTCTTATTGGGCTGGTCTATCATTTCCTTGTATTGTTTTGTCTCATTGGGCTGGTCTATCATTAACTTGTATTGTTTTGTCTTATTGTGCTGGTTTTTATGAACTTGTATTGTGTTGTCTCATTGGGCTTGTTTATCATTGATTTGTATTGTTTTGTCTCATTGGGCTGGTCTTTCTTTAACTTGTATTGTTTTGTCTTGTTGGGCTGGTCTATCATAAACTTATATTGATTTTTCTTGTTTGACTGGTCTATTATTGATTTGTATTGTTTTGTCTTATTGGGCTTGTCTATCTTTAACTTGTATTGTGTTGTCTAGTTGGACAGGTTTATCATTACCTTGTATTGTGTTGTCTTATTGGGCTGGTCTTTCATTAACTTGTATTGTTTTGTCTTGTTTGACTGGTCTATCATTGATTTGTATTGTTTTGTCTCATTGGACTTGTCTATCATTAACTTGTATTGTTTTGTCTTGTTGGGCTGGTCTATCATTAACTTGTATTGTTTTGTCTTGTTGGACTGGTCTATCATTAACTTGTATTGTTTTGTCTTGTTGGGCTGGTCTATCATTAACTTGTTTTGTTTTGTCTTGTTGGACTGGTCTATCAATAACTTGTATCGTTTTGTCTTATTGGGCTGGTCTATCACTAACTTGTAATGTTTTGTCTTGTTGGGCTGGTCTATCATTAACTTGTATTGTTTTGTCTTGTTTGGCTGGTCTATTGTTAAATTGTATTGATTTGTCTTATTTGACTGGCCTATCATTAACTTGTATTGTTTTGTCTTGTTGGACTTGTGTATCAATTACTTGTATTTATTGGTCTTGTTGGGCTGGTCTATCATTAACTTGTATTGCTTTGTCTCACTGGGCTGGTCTATCATTAACTTGTATTGTTTTGTCTTATTGGACTCACTATTGCAAAGACAATGATATTACAATATAAATAAAACTTCATATATAAGATTACCTCTACATGTCTTCCCGCCATCTATAGCTGGAGTGTAGGCTCGCCAGAAACTCTTTGGTTTTACTTCTCCATAACAATACTTACATACATTGTCACTTGGTGATGAACAAGCTCTGTGGTTACAGTAATCTATTTTAGGACAAACTGAAAAAAAATACTTAAGTTCTTCAATTGTTAAATCTAAATAAGATTATTTTAATCGTTAAAACCATTTTCTAAGTGCATTTTAAGAACTATTGGAAAGTTAAAACTTTAGATAATACTTAATTTGTTTTGACAAATATATAAAAATGAACACAAGTTATGTTATACATGTATAAGACTGTCAATATTCATCCTCATATAATAATGTTTTCATTAGGTTCAGAAAAATGTAAATAAATAAAATAAAATTTTTCTATTTAAATGTTTGATTTTATTAATTTATTTATTTATTTATTTATTTATTTATTTATTATTGATGATGATGATTATTATTATCTTATTATTATGATTATTATTATTATTATTATTATTATTATTATTATTGTCGTTTTCGTCATTTATAATTATTATAGTTGTTATTATTATTATTATTATGATAATATTTTTCATATTTTGAATGTCAATATTTCGCACTTGAAGTATGCTGTACGTACTATCACACGTTGGTCCAGTCGAGTAGAATCCATCATTACAATTTTCACATGTATTTGGCGACTTACAAGTTCCACCACTTGACCTCTGGATGCTACCCGATCTGTATCTTATGTAATCATAAGTGTAAAACTGGTTACAGGCATCATCGGGGTTAATTTTACCATCACATATAGCTACAATATATATATATATATATATATATATATATATATATATATATATATATATATATATATATATATATATATATATTTATATATAACAATTGAATTGTTTTTAAAATGGTGTTCAATGTCAGTATGAAGGCAACAACTTTGCAAGCAAACGGAATAACGCGCGTTAGCTTGCAAAGTTGTTGCCTTCATACTGACAATGAACACCATTTTAAAACAGTTCAATTGTTATATTTTCGTTTAATATTTTTTTTAAAAAAAAATTATTCATTTAGTTTAAGAAAAAAATTCCCATCTATAACACATGCACATCGGGGGAGTCCAGTAGACGCAACAGCTGAATTTAAGACTTAGAACGACACATTATTAATCCGCAATATTTAGAATGTGGGGTAACAACGGTGAGTTTTGGTTTGAAAAATTATAGTGTTATCAAATATTTTGATTGTATTTTCTCGATTTTTCATTAACATAATGATTTTTTTAGAATATTGGATATAAATAATATATATAAAAATTGAATATCAACGATAAATGTGTTGTTATTTGTGGACTTTATTTCGGTCGAAAATCAGGTGCACCTGTGTAGCCCCATTTCAGTTTGCAAAGAAGTTTGGAGTAAAAGATTGCTGGCTAAATGTCGGAAGTGAAATTTGTGAATCTGAAATGGGAAGGGGGGAACTGTAGCAGAGGGATAATTTTCAATGGCCAAACATGTTGGTTTCGAATCTGTGATATGTGGGTAGACAGGGATTTACCGAGAGATTTCGTCTGTAATGTCGACATTGTTAGGTTGATATTCACTCTAACATAATGTGCCGAGCTTCATACTCGGTATCATTCAAATGTAGACAGCAAATCAGTGAGAAGTATACTTATACTTTACGCCTGGTGTGGTGCAAATATCTCTCAAAGTTTAGAAAATTATCGTTTTAAGTTTAGCAAGGAGTTGTGTAGTACTTAAACCATGTACTGTACTTTTGAGGAGTTCCTATTGTATCCCTTGTATATTGATTAAAAGCATGTAGATGATTTTTCAGTTTTTCCGATCAAGAAACACAGCATGTGAAACGGACAATTTTCACTGGATGTGGCATACATGCGTGAATTGAAATTTACATCACTTGAAATTTACATCCCGCGAGACACAAAATTGATTGACAAGTTGTACCATTACACATTGTCTCAAAATAATAGGGTATATAGCAGCTTTGTCAAGGTAGGGAAATTTTTTTAAAGATCCGATTGTTAAAATTTTTTTGTGGTTTGATGGTTTTGACTTATCTGTTGTTGTCCGTTCTTTCAACAGACCATCAAAAACATCGCCCTGTCTCTCACAATGTCAATATTAGGTGAATATCAGCCAGGTGCCTATATATGTTATCAAAATATTATTTTATTAATTTCTTTGATTTTACTTTGTAATATCTCTTAAATGTGTTTTTCAGTCTCGTCTCGAATGTAAACAAATGTGACGTGACAGTCATGTTTGTTTACCTACGATAATGTAGTTCCGGATTGTGTATTGCATTTTATATGTATTCATACACGGAGTGACAAAACAAAATTTTTTGGCATTCATTGTCAGTAATAATTACAACGGCTCTCAAGCTTGCAGCTATGGAAATTTCACAAGGCAAATGAATATATATATATATATATATATATATATATATATATATATATATATATATATATATATATATATATATATATATATACAATTCCTTGGCTGATATTCACCGTAATATTGACATTGTGAGAGACGGAGTTTAAAAAATCAAATGGTGTTTTTGAAAGACAAGAACCGGTCTGTCAAAACCATCAAACCACTAAAAAAAATTCTTGAACAATCGGGTCTTATAAAAATTCATTCCTACCTTGGCAAAGGTGCTATATCCCCTACTATTTTGAGATAATATGTATGGTACATCTTGTCAATTAAATTTGTGTCTCGCGGAATGTAAATTTCAAGTGATGTAAATTTCAACACGCATGTATGCCACGTCCAGTAAAAATTGTCTGTTTCACATGCTGTGTTTGTTGATCGGAAAAACTGCTTTTTAATAAGTTGACTAGAGATAAATAACAACTCCTCAAATCTAAATTACTTACTACAAAACACCTTGCTAAACTTAAAACGATCATTTTCTAAACTTTGATAGATATTTGCACCGCATAAGGCGTAGAGAATGAGTATACATCTCACTGCTTTGCTGTCTGCATTTGAACGATACCGAGTATGAAGCTCGGCACATAATGTGATAGTGAATCTCAACCTAACAATGTCGACATTCCAGAAAAAATCTCTCGGTAAATCCCTGTCTACACTCACATTTCCCGGCGCAGATTCGACACCCACATGCTTGGCCATATAGCTGACATATAGCCAGCAATCTTTTACCCAAAACTTCTTTACAAATTCTTCCACAACTTGATGAAAAGGGACCGCACAGGTGCACCTGGTTTTCGATCGAAATATAGTCCACAAATAACAACACATTTATCGTTGATATTCAATTTTAATATATATTACTTTATATCCAATATTCTCAAAAATACATTATGTTCATGAAAAATCGAGAAAATAACATCAAAACCCCCATTGTTACCCCACATCAAACATAGTGCGGATTGATAATATATGTTTCATTCGATAAACGTTAATTAACATATTTCAAAAGTAGAACATGACATATTGATTAAAAGAATTAAAAATCTGGGGGCGGTCAAAATATTGAGTGACACCAGTAGCGACTTTGAGCGCAATGTTTGCCTCTTAAAATCACGGTTGCTACATATAACGTGACAAGTAGGTATTATATATAGCTACCAGAAAGTTCCTACATATAACATGACAAGTAGTTATTACATAAAGCTACCAGAAAGTTGCAACATATAAAGTGACAAGTAGTTATTACATATAGCTACCAGAAAGTTGCTAGATATAACGTGACAAGTAGTTATTACATAAAGCTACCAGAAAGTTGCTACATATAACCTGACAAGTAATTATTACATATAGCTACCAGAAAGTTGTTAGATATAACGTGACAAGTAATTATTACATATAGCTACCAGAAAGTTGCTACATATAACCTGACAAGTAATTATTACATATAGCTACCAGAAAGTTGCTACATATAACGTGACAAGTAGTTATTATATATAGCTACAAGAAAGTTGCCACATATAATGTGACAGTAGTTATTATATATAGCTACCAGAAAGTTGCTACATATAACATGACAAGTAGTTATTGCATATAGCTACCAGAAAGTTGCTACATATAATGTGACAGTAGTTATTATATATAGCTACCAGAAAGTTGCTACATATAACATGACAAGTAGTTATTGCATATAGCTACCAGAAAGTTGCTACATATAACGTGACAAGTAGTTATTGCATATAGCTACCAGAAAGTTGCCACATATAATGTGACAGTAGTTATTATATATAGCTACCAGAAAGTTGCTACATATAATGTGACAGTAGTTATTATATATAGCTACCAGAAAGTTGCTACATATAACCTGACAAGTAATTATTACATATAGCTACCAGAAAGTTGCTACATATAACGTGACAAGTAGTTATTGCATATAGCTACCAGAAAGTTGCCACATATAATGTGACAGTAGTTATTATATATAGCTACCAGAAAGTTGCTACATATAACATGACAAGTAGTTATTGCATATAGCTACCAGAAAGTTGCCACATATAATGTGACAGTAGTTATTATATATAGCTACCAGAAAGTTGCTACATATAACATGACAAGTAATTATTACATATAGCTACCAGAAAGTTGCTACATATAACGTGACAAGTAGTTATTATATATAGCTACCAGAAAGTTGCTACATATAACGTGACAAGTAGTTATTATATATAGCTACCAGAAAGTTGCTACATATAACATGACAAGTAGTTATTGCATATAGCTACCAGAAGGTTGCTACATATAACATGACAAGTAGTTATTACATATAGCTACCAGAAAGTTGCTACATATAACGTGACAAGTAGTTATTACATAAAGCTACCAGAAAGTTGCTACATATAACGTGACAAGTAGTTATCATATAGCTACCAGAAAGTTGCTACGTATAACGTGACAAGTAGTTATTACATAAAGCTACCAGAAAGTTGCTACATATAATGTGACAAATAGTTATTACATAAAGCTACCAGAAAGTTGTAACATATAACGTGACAAGTAGTTATTACATATAGCTACTAGAGAGTTGCTAAATATAACGTGACAAGTAGTTATTACATAAAGCTACCAGAAAGTTGCTAAATATAACGTGACAAGTAGTTATTATATATAGCTACCAGAAAGTTGCAACATATAACGTGACAAGTAGTTATTACATATAGTTACCAGAAAGTTGCTACATATAACATGACAAGTAGTTATTACATATAGATACCAGAAAGTTGCTACATATAACGTGACAAGAAGTTATTACAAATAGATACCAGAAAGTTGCTACATATAACGTGACAAGTAGTTATTACATATAGATACCAGAAAGTTGCTACATATAACGTGACAAATAGTTATTACATATAGTTACCAGAAAGTTGCTACATATAACATGACAAGTAGTTATTACATATAGATACCAGAAAGTTGCTACATATAACGTGACAAGTAGTTATTATATATAGCTACAAGAAAGTTGCCACATATAATGTGACAGTAGTTATTATATATAGCTACCAGAAAGTTGCTACATATAACATGACAAGTAGTTATTGCATATAGCTACCAGAAAGTTGCTACATATAATGTGACAGTAGTTATTATATATAGCTACCAGAAAGTTGCTACATATAACATGACAAGTAGTTATTGCATATAGCTACCAGAAAGTTGCTACATATAACGTGACAAGTAGTTATTGCATATAGCTACCAGAAAGTTGCCACATATAATGTGACAGTAGTTATTATATATAGCTACCAGAAAGTTGCTACATATAATGTGACAGTAGTTATTATATATAGCTACCAGAAAGTTGCTACATATAACCTGACAAGTAATTATTACATATAGCTACCAGAAAGTTGCTACATATAACGTGACAAGTAGTTATTGCATATAGCTACCAGAAAGTTGCCACATATAATGTGACAGTAGTTATTATATATAGCTACCAGAAAGTTGCTACATATAACATGACAAGTAGTTATTGCATATAGCTACCAGAAAGTTGCCACATATAATGTGACAGTAGTTATTATATAGCTACCAGAAAGTTGCTACATATAACGTGACAAGTAGTTATTATATAAAGCTACCAGAAAGTTGCTACATATAACGTGACAAGTAGTTATTACATAAAGCTACCAGAAAGTTGCTACATATAACGTGACAAGTAGTTATTACATAAAGCTACCAGAAAGTTGCTACATATAACGTGACAAGTGGTTATTATATAGCTACCAGAAAGTTGCTACGTATAACGTGACAAGTAGTTATTACATAAAGCTACCAGAAAGTTGCTACATATAACGTGAAAAAATAGTTATTACATAAAGCTACCAGAAAGTTGTAACATATAACGTGACAAGTAGTTATTACATATAGCTACTAGAGAGTTGCTAAATATAACGTGACAAGTAGTTATTACATAAAGCTACCAGAAAGTTGCTAAATATAACGTGACAAGTAGTTATTATATATAGCTACCAGAAAGTTGCAACATATAACGTGACAAGTAGTTATAACATATAGATACCAGAAAGTTGCTACGTATAACGTGACAAGTAGTTATTACATATAGCTACCACAAAATTGCTACATATAACATGACAAGTAGTTATTACATATAGTTACCAGAAAGTTGCTACATATAACATGACAAGTAGTTATTACATATAGTTACCAGAAAGTTGCTACATATAACATGGCAAGTAGTTATTACATATAGCTACCAGAAAGTTGCTACATATAACGTGACAAGTAGTTATTACATATAGTTACCAGAAAGTTGCTACATATAACATGACAAGTAGTTATTACATATAGATACCAGAAAGTTGCTACGTATAAAGTGACAAGTAGTTATTACATATAGCTACCAGAAAGTTGCTACATATAACATGACAAGTAGTTATTACATATAGCTACCAGAAAGTTGCTACATATAACATGACAAGTAGTTATTACATATAGATACCAGAAAGTTGCCACATATAACATGACAAGTAATTATTACATATAGCTACCAGAAAGTTGCTACATATAACGTGACAAGTAGTTATAACATACAGCTACCAGAAAGTTGCTACATATAACATGACGAGTAGTTATTACATATAGTTACCAGAAAGTTGCTACATATAACGTGACAAGTAGTTATTACATATAGTTACCAGAAAGTTGCTACATATAACATGACAAGTAGTTATTACATATAGATACCAGAAAGTTGCTACGTATAACGTGACAAGTAGTTATTACATATAGCTATCAGAAAGTTGCTACATATAACATGACAAGTAGTAATTACATATAGCTACCAGAAAGTTGCTACATATAACATGACAAGTAGTTATTACATATAGCTACCAGAAAGTTGCTACATATAACATGACAAGTAGTTTTTACATATAGCTACCAGAAAGTTGCTACATATAACATGAGAAGTAGTTATTACATATAGATACCAGAAAGTTGCTACGTATAACGTGACAAGTAGTTATTACATATAGCTACCAGAAAGTTGCTACATATAACGTGACAAGTAGTTATTACATATAGATACCAGAAAGTTGCTACATATAACGTGACAAGTAGTTATTACATATAGTTACCAGAAAGTTGCTACATATAACATGACAAGTAGTTATTACATATAGATACCAGAAAGTTGCTACATATAACGTGACAAGAAGTTATTACAAATAGATACCAGAAAGTTGCTACATATAACGTGACAAGTAGTTATTACATATAGATACCAGAAAGTTGCTACATATAACGTGACAAGTAGTTATTACATATAGTTACCATAAAGTTGCTACATATAACATGACAAGTAGTTATTACATATAGATACCAGAAAGTTGCTACATATAACGTGACAAGTAGTTATTATATATAGCTACAAGAAAGTTGCCACATATAATGTGACAGTAGTTATTATATATAGCTACCAGAAAGTTGCTACATATAACATGACAAGTAGTTATTGCATATAGCTACCAGAAAGTTGCTACATATAATGTGACAGTAGTTATTATATATAGCTACCAGAAAGTTGCTACATATAACATGACAAGTAGTTATTGCATATAGCTACCAGAAAGTTGCTACATATAACGTGACAAGTAGTTATTGCATATAGCTACCAGAAAGTTGCCACATTTAATGTGACAGTAGTTATTATATATAGCTACCAGAAAGTTGCTACATATAATGTGACAGTAGTTATTATATATAGCTACCAGAAAGTTGCTACATATAACCTGACAAGTAATTATTACATATAGCTACCAGAAAGTTGCTACATATAACGTGACAAGTAGTTATTGCATATAGCTACCAGAAAGTTGCCACATATAATGTGACAGTAGTTATTATATATAGCTACCAGAAAGTTGCTACATATAACATGACAAGTAGTTATTGCATATAGCTACCAGAAAGTTGCCACATATAATGTGACAGTAGTTATTATATAGCTACCAGAAAGTTGCTACATATAACGTGACAAGTAGTTATTATATATAGCTACCAGAAAGTTGCCACATATAACGTGACAAGTAGTTATTACATAAAGCTACCAGAAAGTTGCTACATATAACGTGACAAGTAGTTATTACATATAGCTACCACAAAATTGCTACATATAACATGACAAGTAGTTATTAGATATAGTTACCAGAAAGTTGCTACATATAACATGACAAGTAGTTATTACATATAGTTACCAGAAAGTTGCTACATATAACATGACAAGTAGTTATTACATATAGCTACCAGAAAGTTGCTACATATAACGTGACAAGTAGTTATTACATATAGTTACCAGAAAGTTGCTACATATAACATGACAAGTAGTTATTACATATAGATACCAGAAAGTTGCTACGTATAAAGTGACAAGTAGTTATTACATATAGCTACCAGAAAGTTGCTACATATAACATGACGAGTAGTTATTACATATAGCTACCATAAAGTTGCTACATATAACATGACAAGTAGTTATTACATATAGATACCAGAAAGTTGCTACATATAACATGACAAGTAATTATTACATATAGCTACCAGAAAGTTGCTACATATAACGTGACAAGTAGTTATAACATACAGCTACCAGAAAGTTGCTACATATAACATGACGAGTAGTTATTACATATAGTTACCAGAAAGTTGCTACATATAACGTGACAAGTAGTTATTACATATAGTTACCAGAAAGTTGCTACATATAACATGACAAGTAGTTATTACATATAGATACCAGAAAGTTGCTACGTATAACGTGTCAAGTAGTTATTACATATAGCTACCAGAAAGTTGCTACATATAACATGACAAGTAGTAATTAGATATAGCTACCAGAAAGTTGCTACATATAACATGACAAGTAGTTATTACATATAGCTACCAGAAAGTTGCTACATATAACATGACAAGTAGTTATTACATATAGCTACCAGAAAGTTGCTACATATAACATGACAAGTAGTTATTACATATAGATACCAGAAAGTTGCTACGTATAACGTGACAAGTAGTTATTACATATAGCTACCAGAAAGTTGCTACATATAACATGACAAGTAGTTATTACATATAGATACAAGAAAGTTGCTACATATAACATGACGAGTAGTTATTACATATAGTTACCAGAAAGTTGCTACATATAACATGACAAGTAGTTATTACATATAGATACCAGAAAGTTGCTACATATAACATGACAAGTAGTTATTACATATAGCTACCAGAAAGTTGCTACGTATAAAGTGACAAGTAGTTATTACATATAGCTACCAGAAAGTTGCTACATATAACGTGACAAGTAGTTATTACATATAGACACAAGAAAGTTGCTACATATAACATGACAAGTAGTTATTACATATAGCTACCAGAAAGTTGCTACATATAACGTGACAAGTAGTTATTACATATAGTTACCAGAAAGTTGCTACATATAACATGACAAGAAGTTATAACATATAGCTACCAGAAAGTTGCTACATATAACGTGACAAGTAGTTATTACATATAGTTACCAGAAAGTTGCTACATATAACATGACAAGTAGTTATTACATATAGATACCAGAAAGTTGCTACGTATAAAGTGACAAGTAGTTATTACATATAGCTACCAGAAAGTTGCTACATATAACATGACAAGTAGTTATTACATATAGCTACCATCAAGTTGCTACATATAACATGACAAGTAGTTATTACATATAGATACCAGAAAGTTGCTACATATAACATGACAAGTAATTATTACATATAGCTACCAGAAAGTTGCTACATATAACGTGACAAGTAGTTATAACATACAGCTACCAGAAAGTTGCTACATATAACATGACGAGTAGTTATTACATATAGTTACCAGAAAGTTGCTACATATAACGTGACAAGTAGTTATTACATAAAGTTACCAGAAAGTTGCTACATATAACATGACAAGTAGTTATTACATATAGATACCAGAAAGTTGCTACGTATAACGTGTCAAGTAGTTATTACATATAGCTACCAGAAAGTTGCTACATATAACATGACAAGTGGTAATTACATATAGCTACCAGAAAGTTGCTACATATAACATGACAAGTAGTTATTACATATAGCTACCAGAAAGTTGCTACATATAACATGACAAGTAGTTATTACATATAGCTACCAGAAAGTTGCTACATATAACATGACAAGTAGTTATTACATATAGATACCAGAAAGTTGCTACGTATAACGTGACAAGTAGTTATTACATATAGCTACCAGAAAGTTGCTACATATAACATGACAAGTAGTTATTACATATAGATACAAGAAAGATGCTACATATAACATGACAAGTAGTTATTACATATAGATACCAGAAAGTTGCTACATATAACGTGACAAGTAGTTATTACAAATAGATACCAGAAAGTTGCTACATATAACGTGACAAGTAGTTATTACATATAGATACCAGAAAGTTGCTACATATAACGTGACAAGTAATTATTACATATAGTTACCAGAAAGTTGCTACATATAACATGACAAGTAGTTATTACATATAGTTACCAGAAAGTTGCTACATATAACGTGACAAGTAGTTATTACAAATAGATACCAGAAAGTTGCTACATATAACGTGACAAGTAGTTATTACATATAGATACCAGAAAGTTGCTACGTATAACGTGACAAGTAGTTATTACATATAGCTACCAGAAAGTTGCTACGTATAAAGTGACAAGTAGTTATTACATATAGATACAAGAAAGTTGCTACATATAACATGACAAGTAGTTATTACATATAGATAAAAGAAAGTTGCTACGTATAAAGTGACAAGTAGTTATTACATATAGATACAAGAAAGTTGCTACATATAACATGACAAGTAGTTATTACATATTGCTACCAAAAAGTTGCTACATATAACGTGACAAGTAGTTATTACATATAGATACCAGAAAGTTGCTATATATAACATGACAAGTAGTTATTACATATAGCTACCAGAAAGTTGCTACGTATAAAGTGACAAGTAGTTATTACATATAGCTACCAGAAAGTTGCTACGTATAAAGTGACAAGTAGTTATTACATATAGATACCAGAAAGTTGCTACATATAACATGACAAGTAGTTATTACATATAGCTACCAGAAAGTTGCTACGTATAAAGTGACAAGTAGTTATTACATATAGCTACCAGAAAGTTGCTACGTATAAAGTGACAAGTAGTTATTACATATAGCTACCAGAAAGTTGCTACGTATAACGTGACAAGTAGTTATTACATATAGCTACCAGAAAGTTGCTACATAAAACGTGACAAGTAGTTATTACATATAGTTACCAAAAAGTTGCTACATATAACATGACAAGTAGTTATTACATATAGATACCAGAAAGTTGCTACGTATAAAGTGACAAGTATTTATTACATATAGCTACCAGAAAGTTGCTACATATAACATGACAAGTAGTTATTACATATAGCTACCAGAAAGTTGCTACATATAACATGACAAGTAGTTATTACATATAGTTACCAGAAAGTTGCTACATATAACATGACAAGTAGTTATTACATATAGATACCAGAAAGTTGCTACGTATAACGTGACAAGTAGTTATTACATATAGCTACCAGAAAGTTGCTACATATAACATGACAAGTAGTAATTACATATAGCTACCAGAAAGTTGCTACATATAACATGAAAAGTAGTTATTACATATAGCTACCAGAAAGTTGCTACATATAACATGACAAGTAGTTTTTACATATAGCTACCAGAAAGTTGCTACATATAACATGACAAGTAGTTATTACATATAGATACCAGAAAGTTTCTACGTATAACGTGACAAGTAGTTATTACATATAGCTACCAGAAAGTTGCTACGTATAAAGTGACAAGTAGTTATTACATATAGATACAAGAAAGTTGCTACATATAACATGACAAGTAGTTATTACATATAGATACAAGAAAGTTGCTACGTATAAAGTGACAAGTAGTTATTACATATAGATACAAGAAAGTTGCTACATATAACATGACAAGAAGGTATTACATATAGATACAAGAAAGTTGCTACATATAACATGACAAGTAGTTATTACATATAGCTACCAGAAAGTTGCTACATATAACGTGACAAGTAGTTATTACATATAGCTACCAGAAAGTTGCTACATATAACATGACAAGTAGTTATTACATATAGATACCAGAAAGTTGCTACATATAACATGACAAGTAGTTATTACATATAGATACAAGAAAGTTGCTACATATAACATGACAAGTAGTTATTACATATAGATACAAGAAAGTTGCTACATATAACATGACAAGTAGTTATTACATATAGTTACCAGAAAGTTGCTACATATAACGTGACAAGTAGTTATTACTATAGATACCAGAAAGTTGCTACATATAACGTGACAAGTAGTTATTACATATAGCTACCAGAAAGTTGCTACATATAACGTGACAAGTAGTTATTATATATAGGTACCAGAAAGTTGCTACATATAACGTGAGAAGTAGTTATTACATATAGATACAAGAAAGTTGCTACATATAACGTGACAAGTAGTTATTACATATAGATACAAGAAAGTTGCTACATATAACGTGACAAGTAGTTATTACATATAGATACAAGAAAGTTGCTACATATAACGTGACAAGTAGTTATTACATATAGATACAAGAAAGTTCCTACATATAACATGACAAGTTGTTATTACATATAGATACAAGAAAGTTGCTACGTATAACGTGACAAGTAGTTATTACATATAGCTACCAGAAAATTGCTACATATAACGTGACAAGTAGTTATTACATATAGATACCAGAAAGTTGCTACATATAACATGACAAGTAGTTATTACATATAGATACCAGAAAGTTGCTACATATAACGTGACAAGTAGTTATTACAAATAGATACAAGAAAGTTGCTACATATAACGTGACAAGTAGTTATTACATATAGCTACCAGAAAGTTGCTACATATAACATGACAAGTAGTTATTACATATAGATACCAGAAAGTTGCTACATATAACGTGACAAGTAGTTAGTACATATAGATACAAGAAAGTTGCTACATATAACATGACAAGTAGTTATTACATATAGATACAAGAAAGTTGCTACATATAACATGACAAGTAGTTATTACATATAGGTACCAGAAAGTTGCTACATATAACGTGACAAGTAGTTATTACATATAGATACAAGAAAGTTGCTACATATAACATGACAAGTAGTTATTACATATAGATACCAGAAAGTTGCTACATATAACGTGACAAGTAGTTATTACATATAGCTACCAGAAAGTTGCTATATATAACATGACAAGTAGTTATTACATATAGATACCAGAAAGTTGCTACATATAACGTGACAAGTAGTTATTACATATAGATACAAGAAAGTTGCTACATATAACATGACAAGTAGTTATTACATATAGATACAAGAAAGTTGCTACATATAACATGACAAGTAGTTATTACATATAGCTACCAGAAAGTTGCTACATATAACGTGACAAGTAGTTATTACATATAGATACAAGAAAGTTGCTACATATAACGTGACAAGTAGTTATTACATATAGCTACCAGAAAGTTGCTACATATAACATGACAAGTAGTTATTACATATAGTTACCAGAAAGTTGCTACATATAACATGACAAGTAGTTATTACATATAGATACCAGAAAGTTGCTACATATAACATGACAAGTAGTTATTACATATAGCTACCAGAAAGTTGCTACATATAACGTGACAATTAGTTATTACATATAGATACCAGAAAGTTGCTACATATAACATGACAAGTAGTTATTACATATAGCTACCAGAAGGTTGCTACATATAACGTGACAAGATGTTATTACATATAGCCACCAGAAAGTTGGAACATATAACATGACAAGTAGTTTTTACATATAGCCACCAGAAAGTTGCTACATATAACGTGACAAGTAGTTATTACATATAGATACCAGAAAGTTGCTACATATAACATGACAAGTAGTTATTACATATAGCTATCAGAAGGTTGCTACATATAACATGACAAGTAGTTATTATTTAGCTACCAGAAAGTTGCTACATATAACGTGACAAGTAGTTATAACATACAGCTACCAGAAAGTTGCTACATATAACGTGACAAGTAGTTATTACATATAGCTACCAGAAAGTTGCTACGTATAACGTGACAAGTAGTTATTACATATAGCTACCAGAAGGTTGCTACATATAACGTGACAAGTAGTAACTACAAATAGGTACCAGAAAGTTGCTACATATAACGTGACAAGTAGTTATTACATATTGCTACCAGAAAGTTGCTACATATAACATGACAAGTACATGTACTCGTAAATGCCTATCGGAAGTCACTTCTGGTTTTATTTTGTCAAATTATATCACCGTTTTATCATACGTTTATGTTTTCCAACACACACACACACACACACACACACACACACACACACACACACAGAAAGAAATCAGAATACGTTTTGTTTCATAGTTCAACATAAATGTACGATACTATGAAATAGTGATATGATAGTCGATATAGGTTGAAAATAATTTAACGATTTTACTTCAGTATTTACTGATTGTATTTACCGATTTTACTTCAGTATTTACCGATTTCTCTAGCCAATATCTAGAAAACGTGAGAAGCAAGTCGGCTATAAAATAGTGTCGACATGGTTCATTTTCAAGTATTAATAGATCGTGTTCAAGTACAATTTTATTCATAATTAAATTTGTATACTGCTTACAAGTATATTTATTTTTTACCGACCAACAGTGGAGTCTGCTTTGGTCCCCATACCGATTTCGCTTTGTGTACTTTAATCACCCCAAACTTCCGATTGTTTTGATAAATGTTGAGCCTCAAATGTTCACACATCTATGATGTCAAGCTTGGCAGTAAATGAAACTCCTGATAATCTTCTCGATGGTTTATTTGTTTATGCAACGCTTAATAATGATCGGAAGGTCAGTGCAGTTTAATAATAATTATTGCATTAATTTAAAATCAACAGTGCCATCAGTCACGGTGTTTTTTAAGTAAATAAATCGACCAAAAAATCTGTTCGAGTTCACAATTAATTTTTTTAAAATTTTTGTTCGAGTTAACGACTGTGATTTTTCTAGGATTTTCGTTCAAAGGGACGAAAAAAATGTTAGAAATTTCCGTAAATTCGAGATATCCGAGGTAGAAATAACCGGAGTTTTTTTGGTTGAATAAAGAACAACTCTGTCCGGACTTTTTTGTAAAAGTTCGACTTATCCGAAAGTTCGAAATATCTGAGTTCGAAATAATTTGCCAGCATTGTTTTTATCCTGCACGACACTCTCATCGTCCACGTTTTAATCCCACTACAAATAGAACTTAGTACGAGAAACTTTTTCAATTTAAATTTTTAAAGGTCGATGTTTATTTTAGGCGCTCCAGTTTCCTTCACCATAGCAGAACCAACGGGTTTAAAAACATAAATTTTTCACACCTATATTAGTCTATACTTCAAATATATGTACAACACCAGTACGTAAATTAACCGCTCTAACGGTCACATCTTCCTAATTTTTCTTTCGTTATGGTATTTATAAACGGGTTTGTCTGTACTCACCGTAGTTACATTCGTCAGATGTTGAAGGATATTGTTTCCAGCCTGTACAACAACTGTATGTTGATCTATCAACAGTTCTGTATCGTGTACATCTTCCCCATTTCCAGAATGAACATTTTACATGATATTTTTCCTTTACATACCTTTCATTTTTACACACATGATTTCTGAAAAAAAAAATCATCGTTTTAAATACAAAAGATTTTCATTATTAAGTGTAAATCATAAAGAGGAGTTTAGGAAATCAGTGTCCAATTTGTTTTATAAAACATTCTATTTGTTAAAAAAAAACAAAAGAAAAAAAGACAAACGAGAAACATATAGGCCGAGTGATAGATATACAGTCGAGGTCGATGGGAAACTCAGAAGCGGTGTTAAACTTTACAGTCAGGATCACTTAGAAACACAAATGGCGTGTTAGAAATATGCAGTCTAGGTCAATGAGAAGCAAATGGCGTGTTGAAAATATGCAGTCGACTTCAATGAGAAGCAAATGGCGCGTTAGAAATATGCAGTCGAGGTCAATGGAAAACACAAAGGGCATGTTAGAAATATGCAGTCGAGTTCAATAGAAAACACAGAGGGCGTGTTAGAAATATGCAGTCGAAGGTCGATGGAAAACACAGAGGGCGTGTTAGAAATATGCAGTCGAAGGTCGATGGAAAACACAGAGGGCGTTTAGGAAATATGCAGTCGAAGGTCGATGGAAAACACAGAGGGCGTGTTAGAAATATGCAGTCGAAGGTCGATGGAAAACACAGAGGGCGTGTTAGAAATATGCAGTCGAAGGTCGATGGAAAACACAGAGGGCGTGTTAGAAATATGCAGTCGAAGGTCGATGGAAAACACAGAGGGCGTGTTAGAAATATGCAGTCGAAGGTCGATGGAAAACACAGAGGGCGTGTTAGAAATATGCAGTCGAAGGTCGATGGAAAACACAGAGGGCGTGTTAGAAATATGCAGTCGAAGGTCGATGGAAAACACAGAGGGCGTGTTAGAAAATATGCAGTCGAAGGTCGATGGAAAACACAGAGGGCGTGTTAGAAATATGCAGTCGAAGGTCGATGGAAAACACAGAGGGCGTGTTAGAAATATGCAGTCGAAGGTCGATGGAAAACACAGAGGGCGTGTTAGAAATATGCAGTCGAAGGTCGATGGAAAACACAGAGGGCGTGTTAGAAATATGCAGTCTAGGTCGATGGAAAACACAGAGGGCGTGTTAGAAATATGCAGTCGAAGGTCGATGGAAAACACAGAGGGCGTGTTAGAAATATGCAGTCGAAGGTCGATGGAAAACACAGAGGGCGTGTTAGAAATATGCAGTCGAAGGTCGATGGAAAACACAGAGGGCGTGTTAGAAATATGCAGTCGAAGGTCGATGGAAAACACAGAGGGCGTGTTAGAAATATGCAGGCCAGTTCAATACAAGAGGCCCAAGATGGCCCTAGTTTGCTCACCTGAGTTTAAATGTAACTGTTATGTATTGATAATACCTGGTAAGTCATAACATGTCTCAATAGAAGTGGTTTCAGATAACATTATTTTGATTGTTTTGGTTTTTAGCTATATAGGTCACTGTGACCTACTTTTGGTAGCCAAAGCGACCAGAAACACAGATGAGAATGGCAATGGTCTAAAGGTGCTATTGACTAATATGAATGAAATGTGACCAGTAGTGTCTGAGAAGAAGTCTTTTGATGGATGGATGGATGGATGGATGGATGGATGGCAGAGTTCCTATCCATAACAAAAGCTCACATGAGCAATTTTCAGATCCGGATTAAAGACTTTCCAGATTTAACACATTAATTCAAATACTTAAAAAAAATTGTAAAATTCAACTGCAACTTATTTTTAAAAAATTGTTCAATTAATTTAAAGAATGTCACATAACAATGATTTTGTAAAACAAAAACAAAAACAACAAAAAAAACAAACAAACTAAAAAAAAAAAAAACAAAAAAAAAAAAAAAAAAAACAAAAAAAAAAAAAAAAAAAAAACAAAAAAAAACAAAAAAAAAATTCAAGATTTTAGCTAAATCTACATATCAGTATCATATGTATTTCAAAAGTAATAATTCACTATAAAGTAAAAATTCATAACATCTCTTCCATGCACCATTGTAAGTCATAAAATTCAGAAATTAAAAAATAAAAAAAAAATAAAAAATAAAAAAAAGTTGCCTTACTGGGATTTGAACCCTTACGGAAGCGTATTAGGCTCACCTGCGAAAATATTTTTCTAGAGAGTGAAAATATTTTATCTGGCGGCCGCCATTTATTTATCTGGCGGCCGCCACTTAATATCACCTGCGAAAATATTTTTCTCGAGAGTGAAAATATTTTATCTGGCGGCCGCCATTTAATTATCTGGCGGCCGCCACTTATTTATCTGGCGGCCGCCATTTAATTATCTGGCGGCCGCCACTTATTTATCTACCGGATTATAACATGTCGGTCAGTATTTCCGAAGCTACGAAAGCTTGTAAGTGCCTTTTATACACTAGAAAAAATTACTAACTCGTTTAAACAAGATAACTATCTCGTTTAAAGATAATTATATCGTTTAGACAAGATACTTAGTCGTTTAAACGAGTTAACATTTCATTTTTATTCTAGTATATTGACGAAAGCAGTGATAGTTAAAAGCAGTAGTAGTAACTGACCACATATAGCTGAAGCTGGTTACTTGTAGAAGAAAAGTAAGCTACTAGTATCCAGTTGAACGATGATTAAAAATACAAAAGTAGCAATTATTTCTAGTTAGCTTTTATTGATTAAAAATAATATGTAATTGTTGTTTATTTGATGTTATTTAAGTATCTGTGGCTATCTCGGATATTTGATGACTAACCAAGAGTATTCACCACAAATTTGGTCTTACTATTGCTTGGTGAAAATCGGGGTTTTTCAGATAAAAGAGTTGAAATAACAGGAAGTATTAACTCGTTTAAACGAGAAAATTATCTTGTTTAAAAGAGCAAGTATCTCGTTTAAACGAGATAGCAATTTTTTCTAGTGTATAAAATGGCACTAACAAGCTGTCGTACGAAGCACATAATTCTGAAGATATTGTAACATTTCCTGATCAGAAAGCCCGAGACTGTGAAACAATATTATAGCCACTTCCATGGCACCAAATCAGAGACAGAAGGCTAGATCAAATTAATAATATGGCGGCCATCAAAATAATGATCTGGCGGCCGCCAGATAATTAAGTGGCGGCCGCCAGATAAATATGTGGCGGCCGCCAGATAATTAAATGGCGGCCGCCAGATAAAATATTTTCACTCTCGAGAAAAATATTTTCGCAGGTGAGCCTAATACGCTTCCGTAAACCCTCGACCCTTGGGTTGCTAGAATTGAAAAAAAGAAAAAGGTCGAAAAAAGCGACTTGTATTTTACAGAATTTCATGGAAATTTGTTAAACATATTTTTCGTCACATAAGAAAATGATGTTTGGGAAAAGAATTCACCTAAATTTATTCATTATTGTAATTTTTGTAAAAAGTACTTTCTACAAAATACAAAAAATAAACGCAAAAACGCGTAACCTAATTTTTCACAAAAATTATTGAAATTCACAAACTTGGTATATAAGATGCCGTAGATGCCAAATATCACATCAGATTTTATCTCGGTGAAGCAGTCTTGGAGAAGAGGATTTATTTTAGGTTTATAACTATGTAGGTCATTGTGACCGACATTTGGTAGCTATGTCAACCAAAAACACAAATCTGAAAGGCAATGTCTATAGATGCTTTTGACCAAGTTTAAACAAAATGTGACTAGAGGTTTCTGAGAAGAAGTCGTTTGAAGCAATTGTTGACGGACGGACGTACGTCGGACGACGGAGGGTCTGCCTCTATTGATACCAATAGCTCACATGAGCACTTTGTGCTCAGGTGAGCTAAAAAACACAGAGGGTGTGTTAAAAATATACAGTCGAGTTCAATGAGAAGCAAAGGGCGTGTGAGAAATATGCAGTCGAGTTCAATGACAAACACAGAGGGCGTGTTAGAAATATACAGTCGAGTTCAATGACAAACACAGAGGGCGTGTTAGAAATATGCAGTCGAGGTCAATGGAAAACATAGAGAGCGTGTAAGAAATATGCAGCCGAGGTCAATGAGAATCGTATTTTATGAAGAACAAATGAACAACAGGGTTATCATAATGGGTGTACAAATGTTATTGATCTTTTCCAAGTAAAGTTGTTTTAAGCAACGGAACAAGCCAATTAAAATATAATCACAACAGTGTATCAGTCGATGACAAACGTGGGCTTATGAACCAAAATTACAGTAACACTTGCATGGGGTACCAAAGTTATGGACATAACCGACCACTTGCTTATCTACTTCACTTATTGAAGCAGTTGTTACTGATTTATATAGATTCATTCACTGCAAATACCTGCCGTTTTTAACATTTCGTAACATAAATTCTAGAATACTATTAACATGTTTATAAATTTTCTATAGTAAACTTTCCATTTCTATACAGATATATACCTGTTTCTCAAGCTTACGATGTATTTGTTTCATTGATAATACGGTGTGGCTTTATACAACAAAGCAAGGTGTTTAAAAATATTGCATGTCTAGGCTTATGAAGGCCCCTCAAAGATTTATTTTTGTCATTACAATACTTTTGATAAGTCTGAATCACTGTATTCAAACTTATCCTGGAAATATATGACTTTTAATATTTCCATGTTTCTGTCATTCTCAAGTTTGATTTAAACACGTTGTGGGTGTAGCTTACTAGACAGGACTTGCCTACCCTTCCGTTTCGACCGACCTCACTTTCCTGGTGGAAGTGTATTTGTTTTACTTAGTTTTCCGAGTTTTAACTTTTTTGGATTTTGATTTGACACATGGACAAATATATTTTCCCAACATCATTTTTTTAAAATAAGCCTTGTAAGAGAACTGTTGTTTAGGAATGTCTAAATGCTTGTATAACTTGGTTTAATATTCAATTAAGGATCTAAAACACACACAGACACACAGACACACACACGTGTGATGTACAAGAATGTTTCATGTTGATTTATTTAACTTTATATATCTGTATATTTGTCTGTTAACCGTAAATTGTAACATATTACGTTTTGTATTCCGAGATTAAGGAGCGAAAAGGGGCGGTAGGCGGTTTTATAAAGTTCAAATGCTTCTATAACGAGTGACTTCATTTGAATACAAAATTTTAGCACGTACTCGACTTTCGAGAATATTTTAACTCATTTTGTCTACGTAGATATCCACTAGTCTGCGTGTTATATTGATATCTGAAGCATTAGTACAATCAATTTAAGGTTGACACGCCATTTCAATGCTTCTTAAACTAAATAAGGTGAAATTTGACAATTAATCCAATCTATTACAAGCTTTAAAATTCAAGTTATCCCGAGTTCAATCTTGGCTTCGTAAAGATGAAATAATAATTCAATTGTGTTTGCTTTCTTCCGATATTCTTCTTTAATTTGATGACTCTAACAAAAAAAAAAACAAATTGCAATGAAATAAATTTTAATTTCCGAAGTGGGCGTGTTTCACATTAAATACAGAACTAAATCTATACTTCATTAAACCTATGATTATTCTCAGCAAGCGGATACCCTTTGTCCTATTTTTCTACTGCACTTTTATATATAATTTTATGCGTCATGATCCTTTATTAAAATAAACGGTTTTTTATTATGTATGTTTACAACTGGCGCTGCTTTTAAATGTTCCTTATTTAATAACTCTATCATGGTGTACTTATTGACAATTATAGATATTAATATTTAGTATTAATTTTTGTAATATTTTATTGACAATCTCGTTTTTTATGTAAACAAGAGCAGGACATTTTAGCACAATTCTTAATATTAAATTTTTTCCCACCTTTACATTTAGAGTACAAGAGATTTTAATGCACTGATACAAGTTTTATATATATATATATATATATATATATATATATATATATGTAGTACTTTGTAGTACTTTATTTATATCAGATCTCACTCTCCACTAATAGCGAACCTGAGACAATAATTTAATTGATTATTATCCGTTAAAATAGAACTTCTTTCACCGATCTTATTACAGTTACAGATTCTTAAACTTCCACAAAATTGTTAAATTTCAATTCCATTATTTTCTCATGTGCTGCTTTTGAATTTTTATGAAAAATTGCATTCAAAAGTAGAACATGACAATTGTTTCATACAAAATCAAAATTAGAACAATACTTTAAATACCGATAGGCTACTAAGACTTTTCAGATCTTACGTTATTTTTGTGTGGCATCAAGGCATACAAAATGTACAACTGGAATTACGTATTTATATGTTGACTTAATAAACATGTTCCTTTTCATCTGATCGACATCAGTGTTAAAAATCCTCAATATCATTTCATGGACAACAAAGTGTTAAAAATCCTCAATATCATTTCATGGACAACAAAGTGTTAAAAGTCCTCAATATCATTTCATGTACAACAAAGTGTTAATAGTCCTCAATATCATTTCATGTACAACAAAGTGTTAAAAGTCCTCAATATTATTTCATGGACAACAAAGTGTTACAAGTCCTCAATATCATTTCATGGACAACAAAGTGTTAAAAGTCCTCAATATCATTTCATGGACAACAAAGTGTTAAAAGTCCTCAATACAATTTCATGTACAACAAAGTGTTAAAAGTCCTCCATACCATTCCATGTACAACAAAGTGTTAAAAGTCTTCAATACCGTTTCATGTACAACAAAGTGTTAAAGTCCTCAATATCATTTCATGGACAACAAAGTGTTAAAAGTCCTCAATACCATTTCATGTACAACAAAGTGTTAAAAGTCTTCAATACCATTTCATGTACAACAAAATGTTAAAAGTCCTCAATATCATTTTATGTACAACAAATTGTTAAAAGTCTTCAATACCATTTCATGTACAACAAAGTGTTTAAAGTCCTCAATATCATTTGATGGACAACAAAGTGTTAAAAGTCTTCAATACCATTTCAAGTACAACAAAGTGTTAAAAGTCTTCAATACCATTTCATGTACAACAAAGTGTTAAAAGTCTTCAATACCATTTCATGTACAACAAAGTGTAATAAGTCCTCAATACCATTTCATATACAACAAAGTTTTAAAGGTCCCCAATATCATTTCATGGACAACAAAGTGTTAAAAGTCTTCAATATCATTTCATGTACAACAAAGTGTTAAAAGTCCTCAATACCATTTCATGGACAACAAAGTGTAAAAAGTCCTCAATATCATTTCATGTACAACAAAGTGTTAAAAGTTCTCAATACCATTTCATGTACAACAAAGTGTTAAAAGTCCTCAATACCATTTCATGGACAACAAAGTGTTAAAAGTCTTCAATACCATTTCATGTACAACAAAGTGTTAAAAGTCTTCAATACCACTTCATGTACAACAAAGTGTTAAAAGTCTTCAATATCATTTCATGAACAACAAAGTGTTAAAAGTCCTCAATACCATTTCATGTACAACAAAGTGTTATAAGTCCTCAATATCATTTCATGTACAACAAAGTGTTAAAAGTCCTCAATACCATTTCATGTAACAAAGTGTTAAAAGTCCTCAATACCATTTCATGTACAAGAAAGTGTTAAAAGTCCTCAATACCATTTCATGGACAACAAAGTGTTAAAAGTCTTTAACATCATTTCATGTACAACAAAGTGTTAAAAGTCCTCAATATCATTTCATGTACAACAAAGTGTTAAAAGTCTCCAATACCATTTTATGTACAACAAATTGTTAAAATTCCTCAATATCATTTCATGGACAACAAAGTGTTAAAAGTCTTCAATATCATTTCATGTACAACAAAGTGTTAAAAGTCCTCAATACCATTTCATGGACAACAAAGTGTAAAAAGTCCTCAATATCATTTCATGTACAACAAAGTGTTAAAAGTTCTCAATACCATTTCATGTACAACAAAGTGTTAAAAGTCCTCAATACCATTTCATGGACAACAAAGTGTTAAAAGTCCTTCAATATCCATTTCATGTACAACAAAGTGTTAAAAGTCTTCAATACCACTTCATGTACAACAAAGTGTTAAAAGTCTTCAATATCATTTCATGAACAACAAAGTGTTAAAAGTCCTCAATACCATTTCATGTACAACAAAGTGTTATAAGTCCTCAATATCATTTCATGTACAACAAAGTGTTAAAAGTCCTCAATACCATTTCATGTAACAAAGTGTTAAAAGTCCTCAATACCATTTCATGTACAAGAAAGTGTTAAAAGTCCTCAATACCATTTCATGGACAACAAAGTGTTAAAAGTCTTTAACATCATTTCATGTACAACAAAGTGTTAAAAGTCCTCAATATCATTTCATGTACAACAAAGTGTTAAAAGTCTCCAATACCATTTTATGTACAACAAATTGTTAAAATTCCTCAATACCATTTCATGGACAACAAAATGTTAAAAGTGCTCAATATCATTTCACGTACAACAAAGTGTTAAAAGTCTTCAATACCATTTCATGTACATAAAGTGTGTTAAAAGTCCTCAATACCATTTCATGTTCAACAAAGTGTTAAAAGTCTTCAATACTATTTCATAGACAACAAAGTGTTAAAAGTCTTCAATACTATTTCATAGACAACAAAGTGTTAAAAGTCTTTAACATCATGTCATGTACAACAAAGTGTTACATACCTTCTATATCATTTATAAGACAAGTAAAGGGGTTAACATATTTAATACCATTTGATGGACACAAATATTACTTCTTTTTATATTATTTATTCTACTCCTTACGAGTAGATTTCTGTATTAATACAGCATTGTAAAACAGTTACACGACAAATATTTATGTAAATAAAATTGAGAAAACAAACCTTTTTATTGAGTGTCTATATAAGTCACATTTCGCAGAAAACCGAAGAAAATGAATCAAAATTTACCTGCAAGACAGGAAAATATACTTGATGTTTAAAAGTAGTAGATTTACATTTTCAATGTGTTTGCTTTATATAACTGTGTTTGAGACCAATGGTAATTATACCAGCTATAATTACCAATGATATCGGATATAATTACTATTGATCAGCTGACCGGCGTATGGACACATTGTTACATACGGAACTACATTATCTAAGGTAAACAAACATGGCCGCTATCCATAACAACATAAGACTTTTAACACCGTCTGCAGTTGAATCCATGCGCGGTTGCTGCTAGGGCCCAAAGCTATTTTTATCGTAATTTTATATTGAAATAAACAGAGAACATTTGCAGATTAAATGTTACAATAAAACAATTTGTTGAAAAAAGAATTATTAAATTAATGATGTTATCTTGACTTCACTGTTATCTGTTCCTATTTCTCACGCACTATTTTGTTCGGCTGTTCCAGTAACTGGACATACTTGTCGTAATCGGTAAGTATTTGGACATTTTTTAAGGATTAAAATATCAAAATAGTTTTTTAAAAATCGAAAAATGTAAATATAACCATTAAACTGTTTAAAAATAAGGCTTCTAGTCGATATAACTAGCGCGCGATATTCAGTTTGCATTGCCCGGCATTGGAAGTTTTATCGACTTGAAGCCTCATTTTTAAACAGTTTAGTGGTTAATTGTATCTTAAACAGATTGTTGTAACTGAACTCACGCCTAGACGCAAAATAATCTCGACTATCCAGTAACAACTTCCATTTAATCTGTAAAACATATTATTATAACATGTTCGTTGTATTTAGCCGTTTTAACAAATATTTATTTTACGAATTAGACTGTAGATGTATAATCAATAAACAAAACAAATAAATAATCATGTAACGTTTTATATTCAGCATACCTAATAAAACTTTAAAATTTAACTCTTTATTCAACAACATAAACATATACAGTCTTATTATTTACAGTATTAAAATAAATAAATAAATAAATATAAGCTGTCCTTTTAAAGTATTTTTATTTCAGCCTTTAAACTATTATGACTATTATGTATATTCAACCTAATATATTTTTTTTTTAATTTAACCCCCCCCCCACACACACACACACACACTTATCAGCATATAAAAGCTAGACTATGTGACAATGTATATGTATGGTCAACACTTAATTTATTGCTACAATTGTGGTTTTCTATATAACTTGATATTTTCCAAACGCAATTTGATTGCTTAGAGCACTATGTTAAGTATAGAAACATTACTTTATCACGGATCTCAGGGAAAGAAAGCTTGAAAAAAAGTTAGTTTCTGTATTTCTGTTAAGTGATGTAAACTGACACAATTACAAAATCATATATTAAATTGTTTGATACCAAAAAAAAAAAAAAACAAAAACAAAAAACAAAAAAAAAAAAAAAAACAGCATAAATCGTCATTGTAACAACACAATACATCATGTGTTAAATGGTTTGATACGGAAAGCATCGTAAATCGCCATGGTAACAACACAATAAACATATCATATGTTACATGGTTTGATATAGAAAGCATCGTAATCTGACATAGTAACAACACCATTAACACATCATATGTTATATGGTTTGATACAGAAAGCATCGAAAATCGCCATGGTAACAACACAATAAACATATCATATGTTATATTGTTTGATACAGAAAACATCGTAAATTGCCATGGTAACCATACAATTAACACATCATATGTTATATGGTTTGATACAGAAAGCATCGTAAATCGCCATGGTAACAACACAATTAACACATCATATGTTATATGGTTTGATACAGAAAGCATCGTAAATCGTCATGGTAACAATACATTTAACACATCATATGTTATATGGTTTGATAAAAGGAAGCATCGTAAATCGCCATGGTAACAACACGATTAACACATCATATGGTATATGGTTTGATACAGAAAGCATCGTAAATCGTCATGGTAACAACACAACACATCATATGTTATATGGTTTGATACAGAAAACATCGTAAATCGTCATGGTAACAACACAACACATCATATGTTATATGGTTTGATACAGAAAGCATCGTAAATCGTCATGGTAACAACACAACACATCATATGTTATATGGTTTGATACAGAAAGTATGGTAAATCGACATTGTTACAAGACGATTTACACATAGTTAACTGTATTTTATTGCAATGAACAACAGAATGTATATGTAAGTCTATAACTATCACATTGTGACAGGGTATTTTTGTTGAGGTTTTTCTTTTGAATAAAGTAATGCGAGACAATTGTTTTGGTTTGGTCTGGTGCATCCTGTGTAGCTGTTGATACAAAGCCAATATTATATATATTATTGTCTATAACAATCGTTTACGGAATATTGACAAATCCTTATACAGTAAAATTATGTTTCCTATAAAATTAAAACTTAACCACAAGTCCGTTTATAAATTACGAAGAGATTTTTACTCCCACACTGTAAAAATAAACGATAAATCATTGCCATTCAGTGAAACACAATATATCAAAAGTAATTTTCACTTTTTAAACATGTTCAGACTAAATATAACTAAATGTAAGTAACGTTATAAAATTATTACACCGTGAAATTCTTTTAAAAGGGATGATCTCGCTTATATGTCCAGTCTTCTTGCTCAAAGATATTATAAAGAACATTATAATTTATTATACTAGTATCCCAATTTACAAATTTAATGTCAATTGAAATGACCTGAATTCTCTAAATCAGATCCGTGAATTTATCATAATGTCATGTTTGTAAATGTATCTTATATATGTGTTGTTGGAGAACAAGCGACTTCTAATATTGACAAACTTGTTTTTCCGTGTTCTTGTGGCGAATTGCGCGGCATAGTTTATTAATTTTTAATAAATAATAGAGGGATTTAATTACCGATGTAGTAGCAGGATGAAGTAACTGTATTCTCTAACACGATATTTTAGACTTTTATTTATTTTATTAATCAACTTGTTTAAATTTATACCAGGGTTAAGATTTTAATCAGTTAATGAATTGATTTTTTTTTTATTTATTTGTATTGCTTAGTAGCTGAATTGAATGATTTTTGTTTAATATTGATTACATTGATTTTTGATTGTGTTTGAATGAGATAGATACAAAAGGGGATAGTTAGATACAAACTTAAAAGCCAGAAACAAACGGAATATCCAGAAACAAACGGAATAGCCAGAAACAAATGGGATTGTCAGATACAAACGGGATAATCAAATACAAACGACGGTATAGTCAGAAACAAACGGTATAGTCAGAAACAAACGAGATAGTCAGAAACAAACGGAAGAGTCGGATACAAACGAGAAAGTCAATTACAAACGGGATAGTCAGAAACAAATGGGATTGTCAGATACAAACGGGATAAACAAACACAAACGATGGTATAGTCAGAAACAAACGGAATAGTCAGAAACAAACGGGATAGTCAGATAAAAACGACGGTATAGTCAGAAACAAACGGGATAGTCAGAAACAAACAAGATAGCCAGAAAAAAGGGGATAGTCAGATACAAACGGGATAGTCAGAAACAAACGAGATAGTCAGAAACAAATGGGATTGTCAGATACAAACCGAATAGCCAGAAACAAACAGGATAGTCAGATCAAACTGGATAGTCAGAAACAAACGGGATAGTCAGATACAAACGGGATAGTCAGAAACAAACGGAATAGCAAGAAACAAGCGGAATAGTCAGATACAAATGAGATAGTCCGAAACAAACGGAAGAGTCAGATAAAAACGGCATAGTCAGAAACAAACCAGATACATACGGAATAGCCAAAAACAAATGGAATAGTCAGATACAAACGAGATAGTCAGAAACAAATGGGATAGTCAGAAACAAATGGGATAGTCGGAAACAAACGGATAGTCAGATACAAACGATATAGTCAGATACAAACGGAATAGCCAGAAACAAACGGGATAGTCAGAAACAAACGGAATAGCCAGAAATAAACGAGATTGTCGTTTACAAACTGGAAACTTTGAAAACTGATCCATTTAGTTATAAACGTGAACTTTCATCAGGGAAGCAAGGCCGGGTGCTCCGCAATGGTTAGCACCTCCTGCCTAGCTCATATACAATCGAAATAGTCAGATACAAACGGAAAAAATCAGATACAAACGGATACAAACGAAATAGTCAGATACAAATGGAATAGTCAAAAAGAAACGAAATTGTAATATACAAACGAGAAAGTCAGGTACAAACGTGATAATCAGGTACAAACGAGATAGTCAGATATAAACGTGATAATCAGGTACATCTGTATATTTTCTTGTTCATTATGGACTTTTGAAAAGAGTGATAAAAACCTCCAGGAAATCATTTTCAAGAGAGGGTAGGGGTGGGAAGCTAGAATTCTTAACACCCACCCTCAGTCAAGAAACACTATCTTATGGCATACTTGATTTCATTTCTTAAGGCAAGTTTACAGGATTGAATTCCTATTCAAAGAATTGTAAACAAATTCAATAGCATTATTACCTGTTTTGATATGGATAATTGCTTTAATCTCTTTGTCAATTATCCATTAATATGTAGGTTATGGCTACTTCACAGTCATGACACACGTCAATCAAATTTGTTGGTTTAACACCTCACAGTTCGTGAAATAGATTTGCTATCAATCAAAGTTGAATTCCTGTCCAATCAAAATACACCAGCTAATAGAATTGCCAAATTAATGGATAGGACCTTTGTCAGAAGACAGAACGCATGATTCTGATCTTTTAAACTTGTATTTCGAATTATAAATTTATACATGCAGATTCGGACTCCCGTGATCAATTGGTTTCTTTTAACAAAAAACATTGTTGCAACAATGGGGTATGAGGGAATGAAAATATATATTAAAATGAATACTACTCGAATTATAATTGTACAATTCGATGTTAACTTTAAATTTACTTGTCTTCCGCCCTTTCTCTTAGTCAGCTTTCGATTACTAGTAATGGATACTATCAATCCATCTCGAGATCAGTCCATCAGCAGGTGTATGTTTTAGACAATATGTAGATTATGGATGGTGGGGAATCATACGTAACTGGTATCCCAGTTACAATCTCTAGTTATTGTTGTTGTTGTTGTTATTATTATTATTATTATTATTATTATTATTATTATTATTATTATTGTATCACCAAATAAAACGAAGTAAATTAATTTTCAACATTTGTTACATGAAATATAAAAAGGGACTTGTTTAACATAAACACCATAAAAAGCATATAAGAAAAACTAACGAGACAAGCCTGAGATATAACACAAAGTCGCCACAAGCCTGAGATATAACACAAAGTCGCCATAAACCTGAGATATAACACAAAGTCGCCATCAACAAACTACGAAACAGGGTAAACTTTATACAATAAATATTAAATGTGCGCTTGAAAAAAGAGAAAGAAAACAAAAACAGAAAACAAAATTTAGTAATGAAACAGAAAAAAAAGGATTTTTAATTATTGCATGGAAATCGGGTTTTAACATAAAGTTACCCGATGTTACTCGATTCTTAATTATTGGGAGGACATTGGGTAATAAAATAAAGTTTTTCAATGTTACTTGATTTTTAATTATTGGAAGGACGTGGGCTATTGAAATATATAGCTATCTAATGTTACTCGGTTTGTAATTATTGGAGGGTTATCGGGTAATACAAAACTTGAATGTGTTTTCGGATCATAGAGCCTTTCATTGTCTAAGTTTGACACATCAGAACTGACATGTATTACAAGGAAAAACTTATTCCTCAAATGTTGTAGCCCGTCTTCAATGGACTGGTCTTCGTTGAATTTAAAACGAAAGTTTGAAGTTAACAAATTATTTTACAAGCTAGGTAAATTGTCAGGCAAAAAATATTTTTCCTTTTCTTTTAAATTTTAGTCAATATTATCAAACGTTTTGGCATTCTTGTTTTTAAGTATTTTAATAAGCTTCGTGAGTTTGTTTTTAATATTTTATCACGCAAACTTTAAAGTTAATATTATTAATGACATATTATGTAATATTGACAAGAAAAGTGGGTAAACGACGTTTTAATGACAGAAATATTCATCATGGGGACCAAGTGAAAACTATTATCACATTTGAATAATCAAATGGTGCCAGTGCATTTGTTTGAAGTGTAAAATACAGAGACCATTGAAGAGCACTTGCAATTTTTTATGCGAAACAAAATCTTTTACATAAAACCAACGAAATACTGTGATTAAACACAAGTAGAAACTAAGCTACATTTTTAAAAATTTAATTTTAAATGTTTATAATTATCTTATATATATTCTTTTTTATGTTGATGGACAGTCAGTATGAGTAACTTAATCTTTCAAATAGCACCGTGGATTCATTAATATTATATCAGACGACGAGGCACAAATTCTTTTAACTAAATTGCTTTATGTTTAAAAGGCATAAAAGTGGTTGTTTATATTTATCTAGAATACATGTGTACGTTCTATTTATATTTTGTTTTGAATAAATTTTAGACAAGGTATGACGAAATTTTGAGAGAGAGAGAGAGAGAGAGAGAGAGAGAGAGAGAGAGAGAGAGAGAGAGTTTTACTTACCCGCCCGATGTCAATGCAAGAACTCCAAAGTTATGTATCAATACAAAAATCACTAAAAATTTAAATACGACCGACATTTTTAAGATAATGGTTTCATCTCATTCAATCAATTAGAAGTCGATTTCCGAAATTTGAAGAAGTAATCATTTGTGTATATATGTACCTGTATATATACAATCTTATAGCTTTTTTGCACGCATCAAAATGTATTTCAAATGAGACAACCACGTTATTTAAACTCAATATTTTTCAGTCTCACTTCATTGGTCAATAATTATAAACCAGATCTACTGAACGCGAAAGTATTTTATATTGTTTGGTAACTGTAAATTTTAAGTGTAAATATTTTTTTCAGGAATCACGATCTAACTATATCAAATTATAACGGTTGATCAGTAGAGCATTTAGATTTTTCATTATGGTTTACATATAGATTTAAAATTCTTTAAAGTCAACTAATTTGGATAATTATAAAGAGGGCTTACTTTACACAAAATAAAAGTTTCGTTTACTTCACTGAGGTATCACAAAAGCAATAAATTAATAAATCGAACTATAAAACAAACCCTTTGAAAAACAACATGAATTTAAATCTGAATGTTCTTTTATCGGTGGTTATTAAATAATGATTGAAATGGTATTAATAAAATGTTGTCTTGTCCGAAATAGTTAAAAAAAAACATAAATACTAGATTACTTTAAAGAGTTTAAGTAGGAAAGTTTTAACTGCAAAGGCATACGTATAAAAATAAATAAATAATAAATAAATAGTAAATAAAAATAAGAACCACAAATAATCAGTTGTCGGTTGTACTCTGTGGCAAAAACTATTCGACTGGGTGACAATAGAAACATAAAAACGAAACATTCCTCTGTCGAGACGAAAAGGTTGAGCAAATATATTGACGTTATCTTTAATTATACACAAAAATCATCAGATCAATACTTGTTAGTTTACTAAACACGCCTGCTTAGTTTAATAAAAAGTAATAATGGCACGTCTTGTATTTATTTATTTATTTATTTCACTCAAACCACTGGAGGTGGTATATGAGGTTATAAGTAAATACATAATTATTGGCGTACAATGTAGACATAATAGTGAACAAAACATTTATAATTAATTCAAGTACAAACACACATGCACATATACATTCAGTCAAAAAAAAAGATACTCAATCAAATACAATTCAATAACGATAAATTCCGCTATAAGATTTCAACCCTTTCCTAATAAACAAACATGAAATTTTCAACTTATCATTCATCAATTTTAGCATTTTAAATGTATTTGGATACAAATATAAATTTTTGTCAATAAATGTTTTCTTAGGTGATCAAAATAAGAACATTCTAACAAAAAAAATGAAATTCATCCCCAATAGAACTATTATTACATAAGTTGCATATTCTATTATTTCTTTCAACATTTTCCCATCTCCCCTTTTCTATTGGCAATCTATGATTACATGTTCGAAATTTTACTAATATATTACGCAAGTTCTCAGGTAATATATCAAAATATTGTTCAAATTCAAAATTCACTTTAAATATTCTGTAATTTATAGATTTAGAAGACGAGTAAACTTGTGAATACCAATTTTGTATATAATTATCTTTCAATCTCCGCTCTATTGCATTTATAAGCCAATTTCGATTAACGTTCCAACCCTGTAAAATCCAGACTTTACAAAACCCCAAGTTATTCAATAAATGTTTGATATGAAGAATCCAACAAGTTTCTTTTTACCATCAAGTTCCAACATAAGTCTATAAAACATATTAGACAGCTTACAATCACTGTCTGCTAATTTTAACCAAAATGCAATCATTCTTTTAACGACATATATATTAATTGGAAATCTTCCTAATTCACCATAAATCATAAAATTCTGAGTTGAAGATTTTAATTTAAGAATTCGCTTACAAAACTGCAAATGTATTTTTTCAAACATATCTAGTTTCTCAAACCCCCATATTTTACATCCATATAACATAGAAGGCAAAACTAATTGGTCAAATAATTTAAGCTGACAAGAAACTGATAGGTGTAAACTGTTGATTTTTTTGTATAAACAATATAACGCCTTTTTACCCTGTTCTAGTAATTTTTGTCTTGCTTTAGTGAATTTCCCATTAAAATTGAATAAAATACCCAAGTAATTATAACAATCGACATACTCTATCTCCTTATTTTCGAAAACAATCACTGGTAATTTTTTCATTTTTCTTCTACTGAATACGACTGTTTTAGTTTTATCAACATTTACCTCTAATTTCCAAGTTTTACAATATTCAACAAAACCATTTAAAGCTTCTTGTAACCCACTTACACTTTCAGATAAGATAACTGTATCGTCAGCATATAAAATAATAAATAATTTCATTAATACTTGTAATTTATCACACATCAGATCCGCAACAGTTTTAATTCCTAATAAATTTCTATTCATTAAAAAATCCTCCAAATCATTTAGATAAATCGAAAAAAGAAATGGCGAAAGATTTTTACCGTGTCTCACCCCAATTTCGCTTATAAAATAATCAGATTTAGATGTTCCATTACTTACACATGATTTTATTTCACTATAAATATTCTTAATGACAGTAAAGCATTTTCCATTGATATTGTTCAGTTTTAAATCATACCACAAACCTTCCCGCCATACCTTATCAAATGCCTTTTTAAAATCTATAAAAGTACAAAACAATATTTTCTTTGAAGCAAATAAAATTTCCATAATGCAATGAAGACCAAATATATTATCCAGAGTGGAGTGGTTTTTTCTAAAACCAGTTTATGTACGCTTTAGAATGTTTTCTCTATCTGAATAAATTCTAAGTCTATTATTCAAGATAGCTGTAAAAATTTTGCCAAAACAACTAAGTAATGTTATTGCTCTATAGTTATCGGGATTTTTTGTATCACCTTTATTTTTATATATTGGTCTTATAACACCTACAACCCAGTCCGAAGGTATACATCCAGTTTCAAAAACCAAATTAAATAATAAAGTATATATAGGTAACAGTTTTTTCTAGTGAAATTTTAAAGTATTCATTAATAACTCCATCTTCTCCACAGGATTTTCCATTTTTTAGGTTATTTATAACATCAACACTTTCTTTTTCGGTTATTGGAGAATTTATCTCCTCGTTATTTTCGTTACTAGGTTCTAAAAATTGAAATTCGTCTAATAGGTCTTTGTCGGTAACTGTGTTCATATTATTAAAATAGTTATACAAGATTTCAATATTATGTCTGTCGCAACTGCTGTTTTTTTCTATTTAAAATTTTCCAAGTCTTTTGGGTTTGTAGTTCTAATTTTCTTAAGTTTGTCTTCAATTTTCTTTTTGTGAATACAGAAAGCTTTTGATATAACTCTTTTGTAACTTTTACTTGCTATTTTTAAGTTTTTCTTTGCAGAATCAGTTTTCGTATTATGAAAACACTTTTTGCTTCATGAAATAATTTTCTCTTTTGGTAACATTCGACATTAAACCATGGTTTGCTATTTTGGATCTTTAGTTTCTTAATTTTTTTAGCCCCAAAAATTTTATCAGCAGTGGGTACAAACACATTACATACACGTCTTACAGTATCATTAACAAAAGTTTTTGTTTCATTCAAATTTATAGTATTATTATCTTTTTTATTGAATTCAACTAAAGAATTAAAAATACTATTGACTTCATTAAAAGGTAAATTTTCTACAAAAAGTGTGCTTTTTTCTGTAACCCACTTGTTGGGAACAAGGACATTTTGACAATTATTTGGTTTATGAATAAATTGTATTCTACAATCTAAAGTAAGTATAATTGGCGAGTGGACGTCTGAGTATAGCGGGCAAAAGCCGTGTACACAAAAATCTGAAATAAAAGAAAAACAATTTGATGTACACAAAGCATAGTCTATCAGGCTTACGCCGTTTGAAGTTGTTCTACCTATACCTCCATCTTGACCGACTCTACCATTAACAATAAAAACATTACAATTCTTACAAAGATTAATTAATTATCAACACTAGCGATATATATGATATTCATTTTCGATCTGTTTCAAGTTACAGCACACACATACCCGTTGGTTTCTATCTATACCAGCATATCTCTCTTTTCGATATTCAAATCGTGACTGCTTATCCTAACATTTGTAAGTAACTTTCTAAGGTGAATGTCAGTTATACTATCAATATACTTTTCAAATTTAAACTCTGACTTTTATAAGCAATATGATTCAAGTTTTGGACTATTACATATATTGGCAAAAAAAGTTTGATAAAATTGATCATGTATTCTACACTCTAAAGCTTTATAACATGGAAGGTATATGTCTTGGTTATACCAAACATCAAACATTCCAAGACTTGATAATAAGGTTTTAACACCAAATGCCCAATTTAATATTTATCAAGTTCAGCATCATTTCGTAAAACCTCATATACACTATATAGGAGCGATTCTCGATCTGATAAAACTTTTATCCAGTATTTTAGAATTCTCAACTTTCGGATAATCGACAATGGGAAACGACCAAGCTCCCCTAAAACAGCATAGTTAGGAGCGTTCTTCTTAATTAGTAAAACACGTTTACAAAATTTAAAATGAAGTCTTTCTATGTCATCAGCTTTATGGAAACCCCATTTTCTGAACAATATGATACCACAGAAGTAACAAGAGAATCGAATAAAAAACACTTTCTTTCCACTGGTATAATAACATCTTCTAAAAGCCCTAACAAACTATGTAATGACTTGGCTCCTTGTTCACATATACGTTTCTGTGTGTGATTCCATTTGGCATTACTAGTTAAAAGAACCCCAAGATAAACAAAACTTCCCACTATATCTAGTTTTTTCCTCCATATAGAAAAGTATTCACAGATTTTTTCTGTCCCTTTTTAAATACCATTATTTTTGTTTTATTCGTGTTAACTTGAATACCCCATATATTACAAAATTTATATAGCTTGTCCAATAACTGTTGAAAACCTTTTGGAGATTTTGAAAACAGTGCAGTGTCATCAGCATATAACAAAGAAAAAAGTTTTGGTTTCCCAATTGAAACTGCATCTTCATCACTTATACACAAATGGTCATTTAAGTCATTTATAAAGAACAAAAAAATCAATGGTGATAGGGGCCTGCCCTTGTCTCACTCCGCTGGAGACAGGAAAATAATTCGAATTATTACGACCATATCTAACACAAGATGTCACATTTGAATACATTGATTGCAGAAATTTTACAAACTTTGAACTAACCGAAAGTTAAAAAAGTTTCGTCCATAGCTGATGATGTGGAATACAGTCAAAGGCTTTCCTAAAGTCTACAAATGCTACATTAAGCTTTTCTCCATTATCTAGAATATTATTAACGATTGAATGAAGTATAAAAACACAGTCAGATGTACTTTTCCCCGGTCTAAATCCAAACTGACTTTCACGAAGTTTATCCAAACTCTCTGACCATTGTGTCAGACGATTATTAAGGATATGTGAAAACAATTTCCCAAAAACACTGACTAATGTTTTCCCATTATAGTTATTTACGTCGTTTAAATTTCCTTTTTTTCGGAACAGGTATTATCACATCTTTGGACCATATAACGATGGATGCATCGATGAATCAAATATAATATTAAACAATTTACAGAGGATGGGAATCAGAATATCAGCTGCTGTGGTGAAAATTTCTCCAATTAAATTATCCGCACCTGCGCTTTTGCCCCTTTTTAGCTTATTTCACTTTTTTCCTCTTAAATAACACTGTCCAGATACTCATCATGAATTACTGTATAATCCGAATATTCGTCTGAATTGCCACTATCGTGTGTTATTAGCTCACTAAAATGTTCTTTAACATCTGCAACTGATATTCGAATTTTGAGTGTTTTTATTTTTCACGTACTTCCAAAACTTTTTCAGATTTGACTTAGCTGAATTACATATGTTTCTACCTTCCTTGACCTTAAAACGATGTTTAGCACGTCTCTTTATCTTACTATACATGGAACGTTTTACACAAAATTCGACTCGACTGTCAATAGTCTTTTTCCTGTTATATTTATTGCGGGCCTCACAAAAGGCTATTTATTCAATATTGAACCACGTATTTTGTCGCTTAACACCGGTCGATTTATGTTTAATGAATCCATATGTTTTAAATGCTGAATCGTACAGTTTTGCAGACAATCCTCGATTACCGTATCCACCTTTGCTTTAAAAATACCGGTGCATGATGGGAATATTCATTCAGATCGAGAATCTCAAAATTTAAAACTGACGCAAAAATTACATAAAATATAAGAACGTAATCTATTAGACTAACACCGTTTTCATTACAAAACGTGAAATTACCAATGCCATTATCAGAACCTAGTCTACCGTTACATATCAATAAACCGGTTTCTTTACACAAATTCAACAGTTTTCTGCCTTGGGCATTACACACATTATCTTGACTACTTCTACCCAAAACATTTTTGTTAAATTGATTGTGTTCATCATCATCATCGTTTTCATTATGAAAATCATTACTAACATTATTTAACACGTTATCATTATCAATATCAATAAAATCTTTAGTAAATCTTTACTTTAGAAATAACTTTCAATTTGTTGTGGTTTACTGGGTATAAACAAGATTTTTGAAGTGGCAATTCTCATAAATTGCACAGCAATTGCGAAGATTTTGGAAGTGGCAATTCAAAAAATTGCCACTTCCTAAATCTTGTTTATACCCAGTAAACCACAACAAATTGAAAGTTATTTCTTATATTTACAATATTAATGTTTGACATTTCTGCTTAGAATTTGCACAAGGTCAATTATTTTTATATTACAAAATATTGATTTTCATTTTTTATCCGCTGGTTTTTGTCAGTGAACGGAACGGCACCATTCATTCATTCAAAGCGTTTAGCTCCGCCCACTTTGACGTCACACATAAACAAAACACAAATTTGACGTCACACATAAACAAACCACAAAGCAGTGCTGAAACTTCAAAAACAAAGTTTTATTCAAACTTATGCTTGTTTTTTATTAATTACATTTTTTTAATATATCGCATTTTCAACGTGAAAATTTGGGATTTTGTTTATTTTTAATAACCTTGCTAAAAATAAATTTGTTATGGAAAATGAAAGGGGAACTCCCGAATTGACTTTTCACTTAATATGTATTCTTGCGCGACTTGACGAAGGGTTGACAGGTGATGCTAGTTTACTGAAATGTAAACATTATTCGTGTCAAACAGTTTATACAAGAAAAAAAAACAGCAATTGTAAATATTAATATTATATATATATATATATATATATATATATATATATATATATATATATATATATATATATATATATATCAAAGATTAAATAGATAAATAGATTAAAATAAAAAAATAAATATTATTAAGGTGGCAATTTGTAATTAGTGATAACAGGTGGAATCAAATACACATTGCTGTTTGATTTATTATTTAAAAGGTTTTAATCTCAATATTTTCTCTGGCTTTTTTTTTTTTAATTTTTCCCTACAGGGGAAATATTGAGGTTCAAATATATAAAAATAGTATAATCTATCTAAGAGATACGTTTTATGGTTTTAACATGTCTAAACTAATCTTTGTAAAATGAAACCAGTGTCCAATTTAGTTTTAAATTTCTGTTGTTTTCATTCAAACTGACGGGTATTTTAATTACGGATGGGACTTATAGTGACCAACTTGTGACATGCTTGTTTGGAACAAACACAGTAATTATGCTATACAATATTTAAATAAAAATAATTGTTCTGAAAATATGTTTGATAGATAAGAATCATTACTGAACAATTTCCATTATTTATTTTCACCCAGAGTTTCTTATGTCTGTCATCTGATGACGTTACAGTTTACAATCGACGATAACTCTTCCACCAGGTGTCGCGATTTATCGAAAGGGACTTCAATACATGCATGTATTAATTTAAAAACTAATGAAATATGTTTACCTATGAGGACCTAATCAACATATACATGTTTACATATATTTTCTCGTATATTCATTGTGTACAAATAGCAGTGTATTAAAATTTTTAATGTGATACAGAAGACTGATTTTTTATTCTAGTATTTTATCAAAATGGACTTTTTAAATACTCGGGTAATTATTTGCGTTTGAAAAAGTTCATTTTATTTAATTGATATGCAGTCCACTATTTTGGACTTTAGACTGACGCCAACTGTATTAAAAAAAACAAAAGTGTGAACATTTAACTAGATAAAAATCTTAATAATATTTTTAATAGAAAATCGGAATATAAAGCAATTTAAGAATAATTTGAAAATACGAAAAAACATATGCAGATAGGACCAGCGCTTTATAAATATATTTTTACAGTTTTTTGTCATAATAATTATATTTTTACAGTTTTTTGTCATCAATAATTATATTTTTACAGTTTTTTGTCATCAATAATTATATTTTTACAGTTTTTTTGTCAAAAATAATTATATTTTTACAGTTTTTTGTCATCAATAAGTTGAAAAATTATACGCATAAAACTGAGGGGAGGGGGTGTCATGGTTTGGGGTGTCAGGCATCTCCGATTTACTAGTCATGATTGATAGTTCTACCAATCCCAGTTTTGTTTGAAGTTTTCATTTATACCGATTCGTTACAATGGAATCGTTTGCGTGAACTGTTAGAGCATAATACATCGAAAGTACTTACCCATCCTCTTGCAAACGCACAAACCATTGAAACCAACAATGTACGCCTGAGAATACGATGGTAAAAATGAAGAAATAGAAAAATATCCTATACATCAGTGTAACAAACATTTGTCCTAAAACAAAACAAAACGAAACAATATATATATATCTTATACATCAGTATAGTATACCTTTGTCTCAAAACAAAGCAATATATATATATATATATATATATATATATATATATATATATATATATATATATATATATATATATATATATATATCTTATACATCAGTGTAGTATACCTTTGTCCAAAAACAAAGCAATATATATATTGTACATAATATAATACATAATTATATATATATATATATCTTATACATCAGTGTAGTATACCTTTGTATGTATATCTTAAACATCAGTGTATGAATGAATAATGTACAGAGGTTTTAATGACTGTGAATTTATATATAGATAGTGAAGTCTAAAGTGAGCATAAAGAAAAAAAAAATTTCCAACTCCACTCAAAATTATGAAAAAACGTACCCTTCATACTTCATTACAGACAAAATAAGATATATTTAAGAATTGACTGTCATTTTTTCTTGGGTTATCAAGGAATAAACCAGATTTTAAAACTAGCAAATCTGATGAACTGCGAAGCAGTTCATTTTAGATTTGCTAGTTTTAAAATTTGGTTCATTCCTTGATAACCCAGGAAAAAATGACAGTCAATTCTTATATTGAAAATATTTTTCATAACATTCTTTTTACAAACTTCTCGAATGCGTCATACAAATAAGAAAGAAAAACCGGTATATACCGAATCTGTCGGCAGTGTAAACATTCTGGGAACAGCCAATATGTCAATCAAAATAATTCCCGCCTTCTCACTGATTGTGTGACGTAATAGACGGCTTAAAAAATAGTACGCTGGAAACAAAAGAACATTTCATACAATTTTATTCGAATAGACAAACAAAGTTACAAATTCATATTGATTGTTAAATCACAGCTATTAAACGTTGAATTTGTCAAAAATCCCGATTGTATGGATTGCAGGGCATTGGAAACACCAATGCGCGACGTTTTGTTGGACTGTGTTGTGCACAGGTCCGAGCATGGAACCATCACGTAATTATCAGTTACTGGTAGAGAAGAAGAAGCATGGTCAGATGCAGAGGGAATTACGGCAGAAGTATTACCAGTGACAGTTGATGAAAGAAGCGTCGCTGCGAACTGAAAGCATGTTTTTGCATGGTTGAACAGTCGGGAGAGTAGCTCCTGACAGAAGCCTCATTACGACGACCGCTCATAAACATTATCTGTCTGGTCTCAACACCGGCATCGCTCATAGCTTGTATGGTAGTGGCCCGCAAGCAGTGTGCCGTGTAGCGTTTAGAACACCCTGACGATGGAAATATTTTTAAGTATACAATAAAAATCGAAACAAAAATTTTATTTATTTATTTAAAATTCAATATTTTTTCTTTCATTTTCAATGTATATTTAATTAAATAACACTATAGAATGTGATGGCTTGAATGTTAAAAATAGATTGATAAAAGTAGGTCACGGGAATTGCCTAATGTTCTAGATTTTCTACAATGAGTTCATCATAGGAATTCAATAGGTTTTGTAAATATTTTTTATTTTTTGAAAAAAATATTTATTTTGCTATAACGTGAAAAAACTTAAAAAAAGAAGGAAATATCGAAGTATGTACGTGGTTTTGTGAGATAAAAACAGATAGCTAAAAATAGGTCAGTTAGGGAAAAACCAGAATTGGTATTCATGCGCGATGTGAAAAACCGATATTTATGCGATTAATGAAAACAAAAATCAAACTGGGTTCAACGTAGAAATTATTTTTCTATTGTAGATATAAATAAATGAATAAATAAATGAATAGAAAAATAAATAAGATAATTTCAAAAATTTTATATAACAAATAAAAATAGCATTTCGTAACAAAATCAAAAGCGTTTGGGTCCGCAAAAATTGTTACATTAATATTATTTCTATTCAATCCAGTGACTAGTACAATTTTTAAATAACCCACACAAATCGTCTATTTAATTAATCGTTTAGAAGTGAAGTATTAACATTTTTGTCAAATTTATTCACTCTAATAATTTATATCATTGTTTACTCTTATTTTGGACCTAATAAAGTAATAAATTTCTCCAAGTTAATAAGTCTTTAAATCATTATTTGCATATACTGTTCTTATCGATTAAACTTGACCCTGTTTTCATACAAAGCATATTTTACAATTTTTTTTATTTGTATTGGCTTTTTCAAGTCCATATTTTCATTTACAAAAACATCTACTTTTTAAATCTGACAATAATAATAAAATATTTGTTCAGTGTTACTGTGACCGAAATTACGAAACAGCATGTACGTTAGTTAATCACAGCCCGGCTTTTGAAGATTCGAACAATAAAAGGAAATCTATACAACATTAGAAAAGACAATGTTCTATATCCTGTACATATAAAGCCATTAATTAGTCAATAATTATGTGGACTCTAACATTAAGCTTGCAGAAATATAATATATTCAAAACCGAATATCAGCTAGCTTTATTCACACACACACACACACACACACACACACACACACACACACACACACACACGTGTAATTGTGGTTTATAAAGGATCAGTAAAAATCCATATTGGGCGAAGGTGGTAATAACCGCTGCGGAAGCTCAGTTGATAGATTGCTCGCTTCGTATGTGGGACGTCGGGTGTAAGACCGTCCAAAATGAAAAAAATCACGTTAATTCTTTTAAAAAAGATGAAATTGGGCATTAAATTTTAGAACTATTTTACTCTTTATTTAAAAAATGCTACAAATGTTTAAGAAAGGTCGATGTGTACTAAAACACATTTTAACGCTAAAAGTAAAAATGTAGCATTTAATCGTCAGATGTGAAAACATAAAGATGATTTATGTAAAACAAAAACATAGCTCACGTTAGAATAAATCTGCATTGGAGTGCGCATGGGAGGCTTCCAATGAAAAACGGAAATCAAAGTGCTTAAAAGCACATATGTGTGATTTCTTAAGATGTAATAAATGTTTTACAGGATTACACCAAAATTACAATGTTGAAAAGTCACCACTTATTGATATTATCAGCTAAATAATTCAATAGTATTTTAGTCATTTTACGAAAAAGATGTCTTTTATTGAGTGTGCGTATGTGTCTTTTAATTGTGTGGACTGATGCCCACTACTGTGGTAATGTGATTCATATACTAGAGACGTAGTTATGTCATTTCAAATTTGGATTCATAAGGTTTTCTGTTGAAATGGAAGCTGCTGTAGCCTTTTTACAATAAGCATTAGTGAAAATGCATAAGTGACGAAGTCCGTAGGAAGCGACTTTCTTCAAAATAGAATCATGTCTAACGATTTTCCTTCAAGAACCACGTACCCATCTGACACAACAGTCCACCACTACCAACTTAGCTAAAGGAGATCTCCACTGACTACTTCTGCAACTGACAGGGAAGCGTTCCTGCTACACATATTTAACACTAGTTTGTTTATGATGGATATATACCAACCCTTAAGACAGATATGTTTTTAGAAAAGTCCGGGTGTTATTATTTTAAAGAAAATGTATTTTGTGTACATTGTTAATAATTCATCGAAATAAAATTTAAATATCTATGTTAGATTAACTATCGTTTGAGCAGATAAATGTTTAGGTCTAATGTCAAGGCTAATTGACAATGAATCAAGTTGTGTCCTACGAAAACTTATTGATTAAAGAAGAAATGTATTCGATATCCTATTCGCATTTATCTATCAATACTGAAAATATCGAGAACAATCCTAAGTCGCCATATATATAATATCAACATTGTCCTAAAGAAAAAAGAAATGTATATTGTTCAAGACATGTATATTCTACATTCTTTCACTCTATCACTCTACATTCTATCACTCTATCACTCTATCACTCTACATTCTATCACTCTACACTCTATCACTCTACATTCTATCACTCTACACTATATCACTCTACACTCTATCACTCTACACTCTATCACTCTACATTCTATCACTCTACACTCTATCACTCTACATTCTATCACTCTACACTATATCACTCTAAACTCTATCACTCTACATTCTATCACTCTACACTCTATCACTCTACACTCTATCACTCTACACTCTATCACTTTACATTCTATCACTCTACACTCTATCACTTTACATTCTATCACTCTACACTATATCACTCTACATTCTATCACTCTACACTATACCACTCTACATTCTATCACTCTACACTATATCACTCTACATTCAATCACTCTATCACTCTACATTCTATCACTCTACACTCTATCACTCTACATTCTATCACTCTACACTATATCACTCTACATTCTATCACTATACACTCTATCACTCTACACTCTATCACTCTACACTCTATCACTTTACATTCTATCACTCTACACTCTATCACTCTACATTCTATCACTCTACACTCTATCACTCTACACTATATCACTCTACATTCTATCACTCTACACTCTATCACTTTATATTCTATCACTCTACACTCTATCACTCTACACTATATCACTCTACATTCTATCACTCTATCACTCTATCACTCTACATTCTATCACTCTACACTCTATCACTCTACATTCTATCACTCTACACTATATCACTCTACATTCTATCACTCTACACTCTATCACTCTTCACTCTATCACTCTACACTCTATCACTTTACATTCTATCACTCTACACTCTATCACTCTACACTATATCACTCTACATTCTATCACTCTACACTCTTTCACTCTACATTCTATCCCTCTACACTCTATCATTCTATCACTCTACATTCTATAACTCTACATTCTATCATTCTACACTATATCACTCTACACTATATCACTCTACATTCTATCACTCTACACTCTATCACTCTACACTCTACACTCTATCACTCTACACTCTATCACTCCACAGTCTATCACTCTACATTCTATCACTCTACACTCTATCATTCTACACTATATCATTCTACAATCTATCACTCTACACTCTATCACTCTACACTATATCACTCAACACTCTATCACTCCACAGTCTATCACTCTACATTCTATCACTCTACACTATATCACTCTACATTCTATCACTCTACACTCTATCACTCTACACTCTATCACTCTACACTCTATCACTTTACATTCTATCACTCTTCACTCTATCACTCTACATTCTATCACTCTACACTCTATCACTCTACACTCTATCACTTTACATTCTATCACTCTACACTCTATCACTCTACACTATATCACTTTACATTCTATCACTCTACACTCTATCATTCTACACTAAATCACTCTACATTCTATCACTCTACACTATATCACTCTACACTCTATCACTCTACACTCTATCACTCCACAGTCTATCACTCTACACTCTATCATTCTACACTATATCATTCTACATTCTATCACTCTACACTATATCACTCTACACTCTATCACTCCACAGTCTATCACTCTACATTCTATCACTCTACACTCTATCACTCTACACTATATATCTCTACACTCTACACTCTATCACTCTATCACTCTACACTCTATAACTCTACATTCTATCACTCTACACTCTATCATTCTACACTATATCATTCTACACTCTATCACTCTACACTCTATCACTCTACATTCTATCACACTACACTCTATCACTCCACAGTCTATCACTCAACATTCTATCACTCTACACTCTATCACTTTAAACTGTATCACTCTACACTCTATCACTCTACACTCTATCACTCTACAGTCTATCACTCTACATTCTATCACTCTTCATTCTATCACTCTACACTCTATCACTCTACACTATATCACTATACATTCTATCACTCTACACTATATCACTCTACACTCTATCACTCTACACTATATCACTCCACAGTCTATCATTCTACATTCTACCACTCTACACTCTATCACTCTATCACTCTATTACTCTACACTCTATCACTCTACACTATATCACTCTACACTGTATCACTCCACAGTATATCACTCTACATTCTACCACTATATACTCTATCACTCTATCACTCTATCTCTCTACACTCTATCACTCTACACTATATCACTCTACACTCTATCACTCCACAGTCTATCACTCTACATTCTACTACTCTACACTCTATCACTCTATCACTCTACACTCTATCACTCTACACTATATCACTATACATTCTATCACTCTACATTCTATCACTATACATTCTATCACTCTATCACTCTATATTTAAACACTCTACACTATATCACTATACACTATATCACTCAACACTCTATCACTCCACAGTCTATCACTCTACATTCTACCACTTTACACTCTATCACTCTATCACTCTACACTCTATCACTTTACACTCTATCACTCTACACTATATCACTCTACACTCTATCACTCCAAAGTCTATCACTGTACATTCTACCACTCTACACTCTATTACTCTATCACTCTACACTCCATCACTCCACAGTCTATCACTCTACATTTAATCACTCTACACTATATTACTATACACTATATCACTATACACTATATCACTCAACACTCTATCACTCCACAGTCTATCACTCTACATTCTACCACTTTACACTCTATCACTCTATCACTCTACAATCTATCACTCTACACTCTATCACTCTACACTATATCACTCTACACTCTATCACTCCAAAGTCTATCACTCTACATTCTACTACTCTACACTCTATCACTTTACACTATATCATTCTACAATCTATCACTCTACACTCTATCACTCTACACTATATCACTCTACACTCTATCACTCCACAGTCTATCACTCTACATTCTATCACTCTGCACTATATTACTCTACATTTAATCACTCTACATTCTATCACTTAATTACTCTATCACTCTAAACTCTACATTCTATCACTTTATCACTCTATCACTTTACATTCTATCACTCTAAACTCTATCACTCTACACTATATCACTCTACATTCTATCACTCTATCACTCTACACTCTATCACTCTACATTCTATAACTCTATCACTCTACATTCTTTCACTTTATCACTCTATCTCTCTAAACTCTATCACTCTACACTATATCATTCTACATTCTATCACTCTACACTCTATCACTCTACATTCTATCACTCTATCACTCTACATTCTATAACTCTACACTCTATCACTCTACATTCTATCACTCTACACTCTATCACTCTACATTCTATTCTTCTACATTCTATCACTCTAGACTTTATCACTCTACACTCTATCAATCTACACTATATCACTCTACACTCTATCACTCCACAGTCTATCACTCTACATTTAATCACTCTACACTATATTACTATACACTATATCACTATACAGTATACCACTCTACACTCTATCACTTCACAGTGTATCACTGTACATTCTATCACTCTGCACTATATTACTCTACATTAAATCAATCTACTTTCTATTTCTTTATTACTCTATCACTCTAAACTATACATTCTATCACTTTATCACTCTATCACTATACATTCTATCACTCTAAACTCTATCACTCTACACTATATCACTCTACATTCTATCACTCTACACTCTATCACTCTACACTCTATCACTCTACATTCTATAACTCTATCACTCTACATTCTTTCACTTTATCACTCTATCTCTCTAAACTCTATCACTCTACAATATATTACTCTACATTCTATCACTCTACACTCTATCACTCTACATTCTATCACTCTATCATCTACATTCTATCACTCTACACTCTTTCACTCTACACTCTATCACTCTACATTCTATCACTCTACACTCTATCACTCTACATTCTATTCTTCTACACTCTATCACTCTACACTATATCACTCTACACTCTATCACTCTACACTATATCACTCTACATTCTATCACTCTACACTCTTTCACTCTACATTCTATCACTCTACACTCTATCACTTCACAGTCTATCACTGTACATTCTATCACTGTGCACTATATTACTCTACATTAAATCAATCTACATTCTATCACTTTATTACTCTATCACTCTAAACTCTACATTCTATCACTCTATCACTCTATCACTATACATTCTATTACTCTAAACTCTATCACTCTACACTATATCACTCTACATTCTATCACTCTACACTCTATCACTCTACACTCTATCGCTCTACATTCTATAACTCTATCACTCTACATTCTTTCACTTTATCACTCTATCTCTCTAAACTCTATCACTCTACACTATATCACTCTACATTCTATCACTCTACACTCTATCACTCTACACTCTATCACTCTACATTCTATCACTCTATCACTCTACATTCTATCACTCTACACTCTATCACTCTACATTCTATCACTCTACACTCTATCACTCTACATTCTATTCTTCTACATTCTATCACTCTACACTATATCACTCTACACTCTATCACTCTACACTATATCACTCTACATTCTATCACTCTACACTCTATCACTCTACATTCTATCACTCTACACTCTTTCACTCTACATTCTATCCCTCTACACTCTATCATTCTATCACTCTACATTCTATAACTCTACATTCTATCATTCTACACTATATCACTCTACACTATATCACTCTACATTCTATCACTCTACACTCTATCACTCTACACTCTACACTATATCACTCTACATTCTATCACTCTACACTATATCACTCTACATTCTATCACTTTACACTCTATCACTCTCCACTCTATCACTCTACATTCTATCACTCTACACTCTATCACTCAACACTCTATCACTCTACACTATATCACTCTACATTCTATCACTCTACATTCTATCACTCTACACTCAATCACTCTACATTCTATCACTATACACTCTATCACTCTTCACTCTATCACTCTACATTCTATCACTCTACACTCTATCACTCTACACTATATCACTCTACATTCTATCACTCTACATTCTATCACTCTACATTCTATAACTCTACATTCTATCACTCTTCATTCTATCACTCTACACTATATCACTCTACATTCTATCACTCTACATTCTATCACTCTACACTCTATCACTCTTCATTCTATCACTCTACACTATATCACTCTACATTCTTTCACTCTACACTCTGTAACTCTACATTCTCTCACTCTTCATTCTATCACTCTATCACTCACTATATCAATCTACATTCTATCACTTTACACTCTATAACTCTACATTCTATCGCTCTACATTTTATCACTCTACATTCTATCACTCTACACTCTATCACTCTACATTCTCTCACTCTTCATTCTATCACTCTATCACTCACTATATCACTCTACATTCTATCACTTTACACTCTAAAACTCTACATTCTATCACTCTTCATTCTATCGCTCTACACTTTATCACTCTACATTCTATCACTCTACACTTTATCATTCTACATTCTATCACTCTACATTCTATCACTCTACACTCAATAACTCTACATTCTATCACTCATCATTCTATCACTCTATACTATATAACTCTACACTCTATCACTCTACACTATCATTCTACATTCTATAACTCTACACTTTATCACTCTACACTCTATCACTCTACATTCTATCACTCTACATTCTATCACTCTACACTCTAACTCTATCACTCTACACTCTCACTCTATCATTCTACACTTTACACCCTGTACATTACCCTAAGCGCACTACAAAGGTCCAGATTTCTGCAACTTCACTTATAGCTGTTGGACGTAAAATCCCATTTAAACAAATCAAACCTTAGTTCAACAACCAAATCTTAAGCTGTGGCTATTTATCTATTTATATTTAAAGTAACGGTTACTAATTGTTTTGAAACGGCTCTGACAAACACATTTTAATCTATTGTGAAAAGAAAAAATATTCTCCATTTGGTTTAATTCTACCCTTACTAAAGTTTACGGACATACGGACACGCTTTGTAAAGTAAAGCAATGCCATTATTTCTAAATTGCCGACCATTTTTTTCTCCTGACTGCTCTGTTGACGACATGAATTTAAATGTAAATTTAAATAAAAATAATAAATAGAAGCATTTTGGCATATAAATATACAAAACTGTAACAAAAGTGGGTAGTGACTGTTCTTTTGCCAAGCACTCGGCATTACGAAATGAAAGTCACGGTTCTTTCGGATGGGCACTTAAAATAAACGAGGTTCCTTGTCATGGCAGGCATGGCACGATAAAGAACCCTGCTGTATAATGCAATCAGCGAAACGCACAGGCAAAATTTCTGCACTTTCGCCTATAGCTGGCGACGTCTCGATATAATAGAAATATTCTTGACTTGGACGTTAATCACCATTACTCACTCACTCAACTGTACTGTCAAATTCCTGGTTAAATTAGATTCAGAGCTAAACCTGTATGATACCATTAGCATAAGTTAACGAAATAGCTATATAAAATTCCATCATTTGGAGGTAAAATGATAATATTTTTTAATTATATATATATAAATATAATGACATTTAATATAATATATATAATGTCATAAAGTTTAAATTACCATACAAGGTGTGTAATATACAGTCACGGAAAATTAAATACCTACAAAACAGGTCCTTACATGTATTGATCAAGTAAAAGTTATATGAAATATTTAAGGGTTTTTCAGATATGAATTACGGTATTTAACTTTAATAAATAACAGCTCTCCCGTGTACAAATGTGTGATAAAAAGCACGGGCATCATGATGAGTATGTCGAATAGTACTCATTACTTAATATGACAAGTACACAAGTATTAAATTATTTTATTATTTTTATAATAATTAATATATTACCAATGTCATACAATGCATATCATATTTCTTCTTATTTTTTCGATAATATATACTACAATATCATATGACAATGATTTGAGGTTCGTTTTACATAATAGCATAAAATTATGATCATATATTAATTTTCTGTACCATAAATGACCATCCAGTGAAAACATAATTTAAAAACCCATAAATATCGACCTATCCCTTATCAATACCTTGGTTTAATCTGAATCTCGGTCATCAGTCCCCACAGACAATGTATTTACTTTAATTATAAAGTGTCACAGTTTTTATCGGTGCAATCATCTAATCGTTCACGGGTTTTCTGCTTCAGGAGATACAAAGTTAAAAAATGTGATTGAAGTGTTTGATTCTTTAATTAGAACTTACAATGACCTATAAAGAAGGAATTTTTTATGTTTTTTAATTGTGGTTTTCAATCCAAAATACATGGAAATAATTCTTACAATAAACAACTGTAACAGGAGGGAGAAAAATGCAGGGTCGGATGGAAACGAACCCGGGACCTCCCACTCTATAGGCGAGTGCTCTACCAAATGAGCTACTCAGACCGTTACATTCCTCCCCTGTTATTCTTGAGTTTCCCATGGTCCTATGGGAAATCTCACCCCAAATGCCCTCGGATGGACTTTCGCATATATGTCAGTCCATCCCTTCCGAGGGCCACACTGGTCACCAATCTGTAACAGGAGGGAGAAAATTGCAGGGTCGGACCGGGGATCGAACCCGACTGAGCTACCCAGACCGCTACACAACAACATACTATATACTGTATCACTGCTTCCACAAAGAAGGCACCAATGGTTTAAACATTTATAAAAAAAAAAAAACAACTTAATTTTGTTAAATTGTTTTTAAATGATATTATATTAACTTTTTATAAGTAAAGAAATGAAACCATGTTAAATCACACACACACACACACACACACACACACACACACACACACACACATATATATATATCTATATTATCAATTATTATTTCTATTTTAAAGCCAATAACATTAGATCAATTGAAAATATTAAAACTTGATTAACCGAAAAAAAAAAATAGTATCAAAGCGTCCTATGTGGTCCACTAAACAAACATGATTGGTATTTTAATAAGATCTTTAAATTCTCCGTTGAAAATTAAATCTGTACATATCATGTTTTATTTTGATGTTGTTATTTTAATTCAAAATCACACACAGAACATGGAATAGCCGGAAAAAAAAGATAAAAACGTAAAATTAAATCAAACCTGCTATTTAAATAAAATCTGTCACGATTCAAGAGACCTTTTTTAAATTATCATTGCTTAAAAATAATTTTTAAAAACGTACAAAAATTAACTTACCTGGATACACTGTACTTAGCTCAGTTATAACAGTTTAATCTTTCAAAAAGTTATAAATCTAGATATTTAAAGTAATGAAGACTTAATCTGACGGAATACGAGATAAGAAAACAATATAATATGGAAAAAACGAGCTGACAGTCAGAGGATCAGAGGGGACAATAGGAGTGGCAACCAAGGATATCTTAGATATCTACATTATATATCTACATCCTAGTTGACAGTCAGAGGATCAGAGGGGACAACAGGAGTGGCAACCAAGGATATCTCAGATATGTCCATCTATCTTTCTGTCTGCCTCTCGGTAGCAGTGTTTAGTCTGACAGACTTTATATATCGACAACATATTTGGCAGTCAGAAGATCAGAGGGAACAATAGTGATGGCCCTCAAGGATATCTCAGATTTCTACATTATATATATACATCCGTGTTGACACTCAGGGGATCAGAAGGAACAATAGAAGTGGCACCCAAGGATATCTCAGCTATCTACATTATATATATCGACAAGAGAGTTGACAGTCAAGGGATCAGAGAGAACAATAGGAATGTCAACCTAGGATATCTCATAAAATTATTTGCCAACTAACTAAAGTAAAATACCATAGAAGATAGTATAGCTTCAATTATCTCTAAATATGGCAGCGCAAAAGAAGGTTACATATGATAATGACAAATCTAGTACCAGGTACCTGCTCTTATTTGTGGTGCTACGAAGAAGACTTTACTGGCATCAGTATTTATCTGTCAGCTTAACTTAAGTAGGATCGATGGCAAACAGTTAAGTATAAGGTAGCGCGTATCTGTTATTTATTTTAAGTATGGCGCCACTGAAGAAAATATGATGATGACAAAATGGATATATGTCATCAACATTCAAGTTTGGCGCCTCAGAAGGTAGTGTGATGAAGAAAAAAATCTGTGTTCTCCCTTCAGTACCACAGGGTAGAGAATAATGGTAACCAAAACGACACAATATAATTAGTTTTACAACTCTCTCTCTCTCTCTCTCTCTCTCTCTCTCTCTCTCTCTCTCTCTCTCTCTCTCTCGTCACAAGAGTTCCCTCCCTTACCGTAGAACAAAAATGAAAGTAGACTGGAAACTACGCAATAATGGAAAACCAGTTTTACAAAAGATTTGTAGTCGAACATTATGGAGGTAATTGTGTCTTCTCTAGACGAAACTATTGATAGAAAAAGGGTGACAATAACAAGACAACAAGTAAGATATTTGATTGTAAATGTTTCAGTTTGTTATACGGTCTTTAATTACTCACTATACTAAATGATATAATCTACCTTAACATATTTCCTGCTTTAAACAACTTTAATGATAAAGTACAGTTATATACGTACGACTACCTTTATCGATGAATGAAGTTAAAATATAAATCATTGAATACTACAAGTGTTCGACTTTAAACTTTTTCGTAAAAAATACAAAAACGAAAATCGCCGTAATACAATTAATGTCTTAATGAAAAGGTTCGACGGAGTTGAGCTTTGAAGTAAATGTAGCTTTATCAATCAATTATGTAAATACAGGCTATTGATAAAATTTTCCTTTCAACGCTTGCTTGGCTGTATATCTGAGAGAGAGAGAGAGAGAGAGAGAGAGAGAGAGAGAGAGAGAGAGAGAGAGAGAGAGTTTTGAATCCTCTCTCATGGTGTAACGAAGTGAAAGTAGAGTTGGAATTTAAAGTGTGTGTGTGTGTGTGTGTGTGTGTGTGTGTGTGTGTGTGTGTGTGTGTGACAAGACTTGTGTTGTTTATAAGCTATGTCGTGTAATTTCATCTAATTTCAATTTTATTATCTTAACTGTACATTTTCTCGATATACAGACATAACTCATTTAGATTTTCCATTTTACTGAGGAGAATTATACATATTTAATCTACTTTCGGTTTAACAAGTTTATTGCTACGAAATTACAGACAGATCACAACTGGCAGTGATATATTAAATTCATATGAATTTTCAGTTTAACTAGGGTGAAAATATGGCTGTTCTATCTTTCACGCTTAATAGTATGGAGCCCCGTTAGTACCACAGCTATAGATGTTTTGAAATCGTGCGTATGATTTCAATAGATATATATATATCTGTGGTACTAACGAGGCTCCGTGCAATAGAAACTAACCTTATAAGTTAAAGCGATTTAGGAGTATAAATGTACTGAATATTAGCAATACTCTGATTTGATAATACTGAAGATTTTTTACGGATATATAATGTAAATATAAACTGATTCATTTAATTTGCGAACATCCATCTTATTATTAAATAAAAATGAATATTAATTCTTAACACTGCATAATTACATAAAAAGCTGTAATACTACAATACTAAGAAATACACTACATATAACATCACTTGTTAGATCCTGCATGTATGTACTTCCAAATTAGAATGTTTTATAATTAGCCGTCTCAATCATAAGTTCTGTATCCCATGTTGATAAATGTTTTACTTATTTTTCAAGGTTACAACAATTACACAATTGAAAAAGAAACTATCTGGTCCCCTTGGGTTGGAAGAAAATAGCTTTGATATAGTGAAACCAAGTGTAGCAGACCTAGCACAATACAATGAACATATTTCTGACTCGGATTTGCCGGATATACAAATTGTAGTTCATCCAACAACGCGGGAAGTCCCGGAGCATTTACAAACAGATGAAGAAGACTTGATAAACGGTTCGATGGAAACTGACCCACGAGTTATAATGTCCTGTGGTCATGGAATCGGTACGTGTGTACATGTTTTATATGTTACTACAAAGCATATTGTAAACACTTCGTAGTATCTGTTTTATTGGATTTTATTATTTAAAGTTATCAAAATTTGAAATAAATTAGACATTTGCCCAAAATTAATAATAACAACATTTAAATTTGTGAATACAAGTAACCCGTTTAAGACGATATTTAAAATAAAATAAAATATTTATTTATCTATCTATTTATTTATTTATTTACTTTTATCATTTTTTATTGTAAGAACAGATGACAAATTGTTCTTTTTGCACATGTTACTTTTTCAACCAACACCCCTATCGTCTCTTTATAGAGTTAATTGTAAAATATTTCATTTGAGCAGAACTACATTGTACGTAGTATTGTTCTTTGCATAATTTTCTTTTCCAAGTTTATCTTTTTTGAGAGAGCAGTAGAAAAACGAACTGGCATGTTATATTGCAATTAACTTTGTTGTACAATAATTTGAACATCTGAAATGTGATATATATATATATATATATATATATATATATATATATATATATATATATATATATATATATATATATACACACACTATAATTTGTTATTATATATTGCAAATAATGATGATAATAATAATAATAATAACTTTTATGCTTTAGCTCCAGAAAATCTGTACGATTATTGTTGGAACATGCTACGACAAAGAAACCTGAAATTCACCTGCCCTGCTATTGAGTCACATGATCTCCGACGTCCGAAAACTTGTAACGCAGAATGGACGCTGTATGAAATTGACATCAAAGCCAAACTGTCGGTGGATGAAAGAATGTTGTTTGAAATGAAAATGAACCATAACCATTGGCAGGATGAACAAGGCATACAAGAATGTCCAGATTGTCATGCTGTTTGTGAAAGGTTAAGTGCCGAAAATAACAGAGTCATTTGTATGGTTTGTTGTCAGAATGGTAAACCTCATTTTGAGTTTTGTTGGCAATGTCTTGGTCCATGGAAAACTGATAATGCCGAGTATTGTGGCAACATTCAATGCGCAACTGCGAAGGGCCCGAAAGCTGTGCAAGAAATTTTACAAACCTGTCAAAAGAAAAAGATTGACCAGTATATTAATTGTCCGTCAGTTCGTATATGTCCTAGTTGTAAAGCCCTTATAGAGCATATACAAGGTTGTAAGCGGATGACGTGTAAATGTAAATTTCAGTTTTGTTTTGTCTGTCTGCAGACCTGGGATAATGGTTGTGGTTATAATAAAACATGTAGCAATGTTGCACGTTGTCAAACTATCCAATAGGCCATCCCATCTTTAATAATGTATTAGTGATGTATTCACGCCTTGTAACCAGTAAAAAATCATCTTTGATATCGATATCTTTACAAATATAGCATGTTGGCACAGTTGATTGTTTTACTAATGTTTTATACATATCACTGTGAACAGTTCTCAGATTTTTATTTAAAACTATTTAATTGTAACTTTTCACTGCAATACCTTTTTCAGACTACTTTTATGTGTCAGTTGCCCGATTCATCTGGAAGGCGTTTTGGGTTTCGGATGCAAAGTTATCTGTAGTACGTGCATAAAGATTATAGCGCCTTTAGTCTATAGGTAAGATCCTAGTGTGTGTTAGTGTTGTTGTTTTTTTTTTTTTTTTCATTTGTTGATCATTAATTCTAAACTTTTATGCGTTCTTCAGGTTGTTTAAATGTTCTTATATTATTTGTAAATTATATTTACATAGCTAACGGGAATGAGATTAGAATATACATGAAAAACTTACCGATTCTACAAAAACTTCTACTAAATAGACTTAGGAAATATTTTTCTTTCATGATTAGTTCTGGTAATCACTGGTTGATTTTTACTCAAAATTACTCTACTTAAATCAGAATCTCTTTAAATTTATGTTTGCAATGAAGTAGAACGCGTTAATTTTTTTCATCACAAAAGAAAAAGATCAACATTAATTTGTTCTTACTTTAATTCAGTCCTCTTTGGAGTTTGGATACATCGTTTGGGACAATTTAACTGTTGAGTATATATATATATATAATATTCTTACAATATTAAAAATGAACTATGGACTATTTTTTATCTACTTAAACAATAAAACACAAGTACCTTTAAGTATCTCTTGAAAATAGTTACTCAATCAAAGAAAATCTTATATTTATTTGAAAATGATGAAAATTATAACACTTTCTTACTGTTTGTTTTCAGATGTTGAAATAAGACTTTCAACTTTTAACTGTTAGAAAAATATCGTAAATCTTTTCTTAGAACAGAATTTCCTCTAATCTTAAATTAGAAACTTATTTAGTATTTTGGAATAAGTAGATTATATGTTATTTACAGTTATTATAGTCTTAATCAAACGTAAACACAAGATTGTATCTGATAATGCACACACACACACACACACACACACACACACACACACACACACTCTCTCTCTCTCTCTCTCTCTCTCTCTCTCTCTCTCTCTCTGTGCTTTATTTAAATTATGTTACAATGTTTTAAATAATTTTCAATATGTTGTATGTATTTTTTATTATAATATGAAGCTGGTTAATTATTAAGGTCTTTGCTCCGGCTAAATCTTTCATTTAAAATTGTCTTTGTTTATTCAGTCTTAAAATAAATTTTTCAGATTAAAAATCCTATTTCTTTGTTTGTTGTTAGTATTCCTTTACATTCATCATTGTCAAATATATTTATGTTGTAATTTTGAGTTAAAATCATAGGCGGGTTTTGGCTAACCCTAAACAGTATGCATAAAATTTCATTCCAGTTTGACTGTATAAAAATATTATACATGTAGTTGGGTCTAAAAATTGACCAAATAGCTGTCCCTGCAAAAAGTGGCATCATATTGTTATGTATGACCTTTCTGTAGCATGGATATTAAGATAATAAAACAAACATACCAGTCCTTGTCCATATCACAATCCCAAAACAAACATACCAGTCCTTGTCCATATGACAATCCCAAAACAAACATACCAGTCCTTGTCCATATGACAATCCAAAAACAAACATACCAGTCCTTGTCCATATGACAATCCCAAAACAAACATACCAGTCCTTGTCCATATCACAATCCCAAAACAAACATACCAGTCCTTGTCCATATGACAATCCAAAAACAAACATACCAGTCCTTGTCCATACGACAATCCCAAAACAAACATACCAGTCCTTGTCTATATGACAATCCCAAAACAAACATACCAGTCCTTGTCATATCACGATCCCAAAACAAACATACCAGTCCTTGTCCATATGACAATCCCAAAACAAACATACCAGTCCTTGTCCATATCACAATCCCAAAACAAACATACCAGTCCTTTTCCATATCACAATCCCAAAACAAACATACCAGTCCTTTTCCATATGACAATACCAAAACAAACATACCAGTCCTTGTCCATATGACAATCCCAAAACAAACATACAAGTTCTTGTCATATCACAATCCCAAAACAAACATACCAGTCCTTGTCCATATCACAATCCCAAAACAAACATACCAGTCCTTGTCCATATCACAATCCCAAAACAAACATACCAGTCTTTTTCCATATGAAATCCCAAAACAAACATACCAGTCCTTGTCCATATCACAATCCCAAAACAAACATACCAGTCCTTGTCCATATCACAATCCCAAAACAAACATACCAGTCCTTGTCCATGTCACAATCCCAAAACAAACATACCAGTCCTTGTCCATATCACAATCCCAAAACAAACATACCAGTCCTTGTCCATATGACAATCCCAAAACAAACATACCAGTCCTTTTCCATATGAAAATCCCACAACAAACATACCAGTCCTTGTCCATACGACAATCCCAAATCAAACATACCAGTCCTTGTCCATATCACAATCCCAAAACAAACATACCAGTCCTTGTCCATATCACAATCCCAAAACAAACAAACCAGTCCTTGTCCATATGACAATCCCAAAACAAACATACCAGTCCTTGTCCATGTCACAATCCCAAAACAAACATACCAGTCCTTGTCCATATCACAATCCCAAAACAAACATACCAGTCCTTGTCCATATCACAATCCCAAAACAAACATACCAGTCCTTTTCCATATGAAAATCCCAAAACAAACATACCAGTCCTTGTCCATACGACAGTCCCAAATCAAACATACCAGTCCTTGTCCATATGACAATCCCAAAACAAACATACCAGTCCTTGTCATATCACGATCCCAAAACAAACATACCAGTCCTTGTCCATATCACAATCCCAAAACAAACATACCAGTCCTTGTCCATATGACAATCCCAAAACAAACATACCAGTCCTTTTCCATATGACAATCCCAAAATAAACATACCAGTCCTTTTCCATATGACAATCCCAAAACAAACATACCAGTCCTTGTCATAGGACAAACCCAAAACAAACATACCAGTCCTTGTCCATATCACAATCCCAAAACAAACATACCAGTCCTTGTCCATAACACAATCCCAAAACAAACATACCAGTCCTTTTCCATATGACAGTCCCAAAACAAACATATCAGTCCTTGTCCATATGACAATCCCAAAACAAACATACCAGTCCTTTTCCATATCACAATCCCAAAACAAACATACCAGTCTTTTTTCCATATGACAATCCCAAAACAAACATACCAGTCCTTGTCCATACGACAATCCCAACACAAACATACCAGTCCTTGTCATATCACAATCCCAAATCAAACATACCAGTCCTTGTCCATATCTGATGAATAGGAATTGACAGTTCTACGCCAAATGCTTTATAATGGGCAATCCTCATGAGGTGAGGATTGTATAAACCTATAGGGGTAACCCGACCGTGACGTTATCGAGTCTAAGCATGTCTGTGTATCGATTGGGGATTTTCAATGGCTATTTTTAACTAGGTTTTCTCTGTACTATATTTAAATGCTGATCACTGATTGGTCCATATCGGAACAGCTCTTTTAAAGGTTTATTTTAAGGTGTTTTATTAATATTAAGTAGATAAGGTAAACATGTCAGACTGGAAGGAGTATGTATCAAACGTATATTTTAACCCTTAACAACCGGCAGGTTTTCGTGGCCCGACCAAACTATATCGGCTTTTGAAAGCTAAAAACTATAAAGTGTCCTTATATAATGTAAAGAAATGGCTTCAAGACCAAGATAGTTATTCTTTACATAGACCTCTCAAAACCAAATTTAAAAGATTGAAGGTCATATCAGACGGGATAGATGCGTTATGGGACACCGATTTAGCCGATGTTAGTAATTTAGCTAAGTACAATGATTCTATGCGTTACTGGTTGGTGGTGATTGATACTTTTTCTAGATATCTATGGGTAGTACCGATGAAAAATAAATCTGCATCATCAACCCTTTCGGCATTCGAAAGCGTTATAACAGAAGGTCGAAAACCAAGGAAATTGAGATCCGATTACGGCTCAGAATTCAAAAATTCGCTTTTTCAGAAGTACTTAAAACGGAATCATATCACACAGGTTATTAGCGGTAGTATATCAAAAGCGGCATTCGCAGAGAGAGTTTTAAGGACACTAAAGTCAATGATGTATAGATACTTTTCACATAATCAAACCAACCGGTACATAGATATATTACCTAGCCTGGTTTATAACTATAACCACAGCGTACATTCAGCCCTCAACGGACTAAGTCCAGCTGCAGTAAATGAAGAAAATGAAGTCCAGCTATGGAAATATATGTACATGGATAAGAAACCCAAGACTATAAAAGTAGAACGAAAATCTAAACCCGTAAAAAAATTTCTACGCCAAATGCTTTATAATGGGCAATCCTCATGAGGTGAGGATTGTATATAAACCTATAGGGGTAACCCGACCGTGACGTTATCGAGTCTAAGCATGTCTGTGTATCGATTGGGGATTTTCAATGGCTATTTTTAACTAGGTTTTCTATGTACTATATTTAAATGCTGATCACTGATTGGTCTATATTAGGTTTAGACGTGTTGTTTAATATTATCCATAATATACTTAGTATTTATAAAAGGTTGCGCAGCGTCATCGTTATCAGTCTTCACTGAAAAGCGATTGAAGTCATATCGTTATATTTTATAATATTTAAAACAGCTGTAAAATTATTTACCTGAGTGGATTTTTTAAAGTCATCACAGGTACACAGTATAGAAGTTTAGCAGACGATATTTACCTGGGCGATTGCTTAAGACACTTTAAACTTGAATCATGGATTTAAGCAGATTTCAGACCATAGAAGAGCTTAACGCATGGGCTGCAATAAACAATTTAGAGGATGATGTCGTCGTTAATTTAAGACGCATTGAAATAAGTGCAGATAAGATATCTACACCATCCGGAGGTCAAACATTTCAATGTAATATTTGCAGTAAATCATTTGCTGTAAAGCATAACTTAAGAAGACACCAACGATCAACCCATGCTAACGTTGGTTATACCTGCGGCTGTGGTTACAGTTCAAGTAGAAGTGATAACTTCAAACGACACCAGATGTTTTGTAGCGGTCAAGAAAAAGAAAATAGGAAACGTCCACATGAAGAAGCCATCCAAACTAATGGTAAAAAGCAAAGGAAAGAAAAGAATGATGCCCCAGCAAAAATCCAGTTATCTAAATGTAATTGGTGCGGCCACGACAAACAACTTTTACCGGGGAAGAAATTTTGCAAGTCATGCGGTGAACAGGGCAGAGAATGCAACTGGTGTCACAGACCACTTCCTGAAAGGTTTTACAGTCTCAAGACAGATGTATGTGATTCCTGCTTAAACCGACGGGATAGATGGATGAACAACCAGACGGGAGGAGGAAAAGAAGCTTTGGAAGGCGCTGTATCGACCGAAGAAATATTACCGAACCCAGGTAATTTGTGGGATGTGCTACAGTATTTTATAGACAATGAACCTCATATTATGAATATAATTACCAAGAAACTTAAATATTCCAAAGGCCTCAAATGGTATTTAACTTTATTTGTTAAATTAATTAAGTACAATGCTAATAACGAAACCGTTTATGCCGAGCCTGTATTTAGATCTATAAATTTTACTTGTACGAATGTATCACAATTGAATCAACAAATTGCTGAAGCTTTTCAGAATTTATATACTTCCTTTCAAAATTTCGAAAAAGATGGCAGCGGATGGTCTATTGATCAAATTGTGAAAATGGAGGTGAATACTGCCGAATATGCACCTGTTTCTGGCAGTTCTTTTATTCCTTTGCCTGCTAAAATAGTAAAAAAGAAAGCAATTCTTAATATTCAGAATGATGACCAAAAATGTTTTCTATGGTCCATATTAGCCAGTTTACATCCCGTATCATATACAGATCATGCTGGACGTGTGTCGAATTATCTGCAATATGAACAGGAGTTGAATGTGTCCAATATAGATTTTCCAATGCCTTTATCTCAAATACCAAAGTTTGAAACACAAAATGAAATTTCTATCAATGTGTTCGGGTATGAGGAAAAAGAGATTTTTCCTCTACATATTACTGAAAACCGACATATGAAGCACCATGTCAATTTATTTCTATTTTCTAAAGGCGAGAAGAGACATTACTGTTTAGTTAGAAATTTAAGTCGACTGCTGGGTGACAGGACATCTCATGACGGTGCCACACATTATTGTAATTACTGTCTACATGGTTTCACTTCAAGTAGTCTTCTTAAACAACATACCCCTTATTGTTCTTCCCATGGTCTCAAAAAATTAGTTTTCCAAAACCAGAGCAACAGTGGGTAGAATTCAAAAGTATTCAAAAGCAATTGAGAGTCCCATTTATCATTTATGCTGACTTCGAAGCTTTTACAAAACCAATATCAGTAACAAATAGCAAATCAACAGCACCTTATCAAAAACATGAACCATCGGGATATTGTTATAGGGTAGAATGCTCTGAAAATGAGTTATATAAACCTGCTAAAGTTTATAGAGGACCCAATGTGATAGACCATTTTTTCGAACGTTTACTTGAGGAAGAAGAACATATTTCTGAAATTTTGAATAATGTAAAGCCTATTAATCTCACCAATGATGAAGAAATGTTATTTCAAAGTGTTAACGATTGCCATATATGTGAGAAAGCATTGGGTGCAGACCGAGTTCGGGATCACTGTCATTTGACGGGTCAATTTAGAGGTGCTGCTCACAATAATTGTAATTTTCAACTCCAATATAGAAAATCGAAAAAAGATGGAAAATTTGAATTTTACATTCCAGTTATTTTTCACAACTTAAGAGGCTATGACACTCATCTGTTAATGGAATCGGTTGGAAAGTTCAAAGATAAAAAAATAACTTGTATTCCCAACAATATGGAAAAATATATCTCTTTTTCAGTTGGAAATTTGAGATTTATTGACTCACTACAATTTTTAAATACATCTCTAGAAGCATTGGTTGAAAATTTAGTTCAAGAAGGTAGCTCTAAATTCCAAAACTTGCTGAGCCATTTTCCTGATCCCGAACAGCATAATCTATTACTGAGAAAAGGTGTTTATCCTTATGACTACATTTCGAATTCAGGTGTGTTTTCTGAGACAAGTCTCCAAAGTAAAGAGTGTTTCTATAATAAATTGAATGAAACCGAAATCTCAGAAAATGATTTTCAACATGCACAAAATGTTTGGCAAACATTTAATCTTTCAACTGTGGGGGATTATCATGACTTGTACTTGCAAACAGATGTATTATTGCTAGCAGACGTTTTTGAGAATTTTAGATCTGCTTCTCTCGATCAATACCTGTTAGACCCAGGACACTACTAAAGCTCACCTGGTCTTGCTTGGGATGCCATGTTAAAAAAAACCGGGGTTAAACTTCAGCTACTGGATGACATTGACATGGTATTAATGATTGAGAAAGGTTTGCGAGGAGGAGTATCTATGATCAGTAAAAAGTTTGCTAGAGCTAATAATCCACAAGTACCCGGCTTTGACCCCACTCAAAAAACTACTTGGCTCATGTATTTTGATAAAAATAACTTGTATGGGGAAAGCATGTCTCAGCCACTTCCAGAGCGAGATTTCGCTTGGTTGACACCTGAACAACTACAAAGTTTAGATGTTAAGAATGTACCTGAAAATGCTGAGACTGGTTATATACTGGAAGTTGATTTAGACTATCCCGAGCATTTACACGAGAATCATAATGATTATCCCTTAGCTCCCGAAATATTAACTGTGACAAAGGACAGGCTTTCTTCTTACTCCAATGAACTTAGAGAAAAACTAGGTATCAAAGGAAAATCGTCAAAGAAGTTAGTTCCCAATTTATATCACAAAAAGAACTATGTACTCCATTATAGGAACTTGAAGTATTATTTAGCCCATGGTCTTATACTAACTAAAATACATAGGGCTATTGAATTCACACAGTCTACTTGGTTAAAACCCTACATAGATTTCAATACAAAAAAGAGGAAAGAAGCAAAAAATGATTTCGAAAAAGATTTTTTTAAATTGATGAATAATTCTGTCTTTGGGAAATGCATGGAAAATATGCGTAAACGTGTAAACGTAGAACTTGTGACAACTAAACGAAGACTGAAAAAATTAACATCTAAACCCAATTTTCAGTCTTTTAAAATTTTTAATGAAGATTTAGTAGGAGTACATTTGAAAAGAATCAATATTACAATGAATAGACCTATCTATGCAGGGTTTTTTATTTTAGATTTATCGAAAATATCTATGTATCAATTCCATTATGATTTTATGAAGATAAAATATGGTAATAAAGCGATCCTAATGTACACAGACACTGACAGTACTATTTTTGAGGTGGAAACAGAAAATATTTATCAGGATATGCATGACCATGCACATGAATTTGATACCAGTAACTATCCCAAAGATCACTTTTTGTACAATCCTAAAAATGCAAAAGTATTAGGAAAAATGAAGGATGAATGTGCTGGTAATCATGTGCATGAATTCATAGGATTACGACCTAAGATGTATTCTGTACTTTATGATAAAAATTCTGTACTGTCACAAAAATGTACAGCTAAAGGCATTAAAAAGTGTGTAATTGACCAGCAGTTTAAACATGATTTGTATAAAGAATGTCTTTTTAAAGAAAGTGCATTAAAGCATAGCATGAATTTAATTAGAAGTTATAACCACCAATTGTATAGTGTATCATGTAGTAAAACAAGTCTATCACCTTATGATGATAAACGCTATGTTTTAGAATCAGGAATAGACACTCTAGCTCATGGTCATAAAGATATTGATTATGTATAATTTGTATTACTTTTATATTATTAACTATATGAAAATGTATTTAATATATAATAAAAAGTATAAGAATATATAATTGTTGTTGTTTATAAGTTGTTATAAAGTTGAATAAGATATGGAACATACAGTTCAAGATTATTTCACTTTCAATATCACATCCGTTAGTACGTGAGTACTAGAAATAAAGGCGAGCTTGCTTCCAGTAAGACTGGATACTTCACATAACATACCAGTCAGAATTATTTCACTTGCATCTGTTCTAGAATAACGGAAATGTATAGTAAGCCTTATACTATTTTTGTTCTAATACTAATAATAATCTTATACTCAGATTCAAACTCTCCATATGTTAAATGAAATAAGACAACGAAGTTTCAGATATATTTACAATTTATTCTCCCCGTCATGTGTTACAATAGGTCGGGGAGCTATCCCATTATAACTTTACAAAATAATCTCAATCTTCATCTGTATCTCCATCATCATCATCATCATCATCGTCGTCGTCGTCATCTGAAGCCTCATCGTCAGAGTCATATGCTGCATCCTCGAAGAGAGGGTCAAACAGGGTTTAGTGTTTTCTCAGTACTCTTGACACGGCCGTTTCTATATCAACGTCCATCTCTAATTCATTATCAATATAGGATATTATTTTCCTATGAATTGAACTATGTTTTAATTTATACATAGTACACATGTAATCATCATAAGTTTTTAATAATTCACGTCTATACTTCGGTAACATTTGTTCACTTGCTTCTTCTCTGGCTTCGCTTAAAGAAATGTCCTGATCATCTTCTATAGACTTCACTTTTCGATTAAACTCTCCCTGTGTCTTCTTATAAATTTCATCAATCATAGCATTAAATCCAGAATCATCCTCGTCCTCACTAGTCTCACTACCGGCATCACTTTGTTCAGAGTCAGTGATATCGGAATGATCGCTGTCTTTTGAGGGGTAAGATATCCACTTCATTTGTTTGGCTGGACTTTCCTCGAAGTCTTCATCCGCCATGGGACACTTACGTTTAATATGTCGCTGAAGATCATAGCTAGTTGAAAATAATACACCACAGTCGATACAGGATGGTTTTTGTTCCATGTTAACTGGTTGCCTCTCTCTTTCCGTGTTATGGAGGAGTTCTTGTTTCTCTTTCTGCGTCTGTTCCGTCCGAGTGCTATCGTCAAAATGATCTGAATTTGAAGTTTTCTCGGTATTTATAGAGTTTTCGGCAGTTGTTAGATTCGACTGACTGCTAACTTTCCAATTGAGACCATTGATTCTTAGCCGTTGTGCTTCGGGCGTAGTGGTTTTCAAATCTACGACTAAATATCCGTAGGGCTGCTCTGTTGCTTTCTCGAATTGTTGAATAAAGTACTGTTTTTTTCTAAGGTACATCTGTCTAGCTAACGTTTGAATACTCTGTCTATCAATCGGATTGTTAAACAGTATTCAATAATGACAGTTTCTTCTCTGTGTCGGATCCTTATTGAAATACAAATTCTGATTGATAACAATTATAGACAGGTTTCTATGATGACTGCCTTCAGTGAATAAATCATTTAAACGCGAATCTTTAACCGACATCAGATCATCTATAACTACTAAATTCCTCACTTTTGGATCAATAAAACTATCTTTATCCAAATCCATAGGTATACCCTCTATAAATTCTACAGGTGGCGAGACCGACTGTCGAATAACATAATACAACGGCTGCCATCGTCTATAAAGCCAAATGATCCTTTGTGGAGTAGGTTCTATTCTGGTATCTTGAAGTAAATTGGTGATTAAGTTCGTTTTACCACACCCCGTGGGACCTGATGTGATACAAGTAAATGGATGTTTGAGTATTAATTCTTCATCTTTTGCAAATGCATCACTTCTTTGTGGTGGTGGTGGTGGTGGTGGTGGTGGTGGTGGTGGAGAGACTTCACTTCTCTGTGGTGGTGGTGGTGGTGGAGATATTTCACTTCTCTGTGGTGGTGGTGGTGGTGGAGATACTTCACTTCTCTGTGGCGGTGGTGGTGGTGGTGGTGGAGATACTTCACTTCTCTGTGGTGGTGGTGGTGGTGGTGGAGATACTTCACTTCTCTGTGGTGGTGGTGGTGGTGGTGGTGGAGATACTTCACTTCTCTGTGGCGGTGGTGGTGGTGGTGGTGGAGATACTTCACTTCTCTGTGGCGGTGGTGGTGGTGGTGGTGGAGATACTTCACTTCTCTGTGGCGGTGGTGGTGGTGGTGGTGGAGATACTTCACTTCTCTGTGGTGGTGGTGGTGGTGGTGGAGATACTTCACTTCTCTGTGGTGGTGGTGGTGGAGATACTTCACTTCTCTGTGGTGGTGGTGGTGGTGGTGGAGATACTTCACTTCTCTGTGGCGGTGGTGGTGGTGGTGGTGGAGATACTTCACTTCTCTGTGGTGGTGGTGGTGGTGGTGGTGGTGGATACGCTTGGTTGATTTGTGGATACGCTTCGCTGATTTTAACATTTTGTGATTCCTCTCTCTGATGTGCACTTCTTATGTGCCTTAGTAAAGCATCTCTTCTTGAAAACTTTTTACAGCAAACATAACACGATGTTGACTCCATGGTGGCTATTTCTAAAATGATTATCTTTGAGTAAAATGTTCTTTATATATCCTTCAAGTCTGAATCTGGAATCCAAGAATTGAATTTCTTGGGCCACTGATACCATTTAACATACACTTCGGGTATACCTCTACGTGTACGCCGCTTAAGAATTTTCTCCACTTTCCACAGCTCATCGGGGTCTTTGTGCACTTTCTGAAGCTCGCTTTCATAGAATGAACCTTCTATGGGATCAGAATTATAGTCTGTAATTTTATAAACTGGAATATTTTGTCTCCAAAATCGTCTCCATATGCGGAACACTTCATGACTCCATTTCTCTTCATAATCCTTCTTGAATGCGTGTCGTAGCTGAGTAATCCTAACCAAATCTCCCACAATAAACTTGAATTTTTTTACGGGTTTAGATTTTCGTTCTACTTTTATAGTCTTGGGTTTCTTATCCATGTACATATATTTCCATAGCTGGACTTCATTTTCTTCATTTACTGCAGCTGGACTTAGTCCGTTGAGGGCTGAATGTACGCTGTGGTTATAGTTATAAACCAGGCTAGGTAATATATCTATGTACCGGTTGGTTTGATTATGTGAAAAGTATCTATACATCATTGACTTTAGTGTCCTTAAAACTCTCTCTGCGAATGCCGCTTTTGATATACTACCGCTAATAACCTGTGTGATATGATTCCGTTTTAAGTACTTCTGAAAAAGCGAATTTTTGAATTCTGAGCCGTAATCGGATCTCAAATTCCTTGGTTTTCGACCTTCTGTTATAACGCTTTCGAATGCCGAAAGGGTTGATGATGCAGATTTATTTTTCATCGGTACTACCCATAGATATCTAGAAAAAGTATCAATCACCACCAACCAGTAACGCATAGAATCATTGTACTTAGCTAAATTACTAACATCGGCTAAATCGGTGTCCCATAACGCATCTATCCCGTCTGATATGACCTTCAATCTTTTAAATTTGGTTTTGAGAGGTCTATGTAAAGAATAACTTGGTCTTGAAGCCATTTCTTTACATTATATAAGGACACTTTATAGTTTTAGCTTTCAAAAGCCGATATAGTTTGGTCGGGCCACGAAAACCTGCCGGTTGTTTAGGGTTTAAATATACGTTTGATACATACTCCTTCCAGTCTGACATGTTTACCTTATCTACTTAATATTAATAAAACACCTTAAAATAAACCTTTAAAAGAGCTGTTCCGATATGGACCAATCAGTGATCAGCATTTAAATATAGTACATAGAAAACCTAGTTAAAAATAACCATTGAAAATCCCCAATCGATACACAGACATGCTTAGACTCGATAACGTCACGGTCGGGTTACCCCTATAGGTTTATATACAATCCTCACCTCATGAGGATTGCCCATTATAAAGCATTTGGCGTAGAACTGTCAATTCCTATTCATCACATATCACATCCCAAAACAAACATACCAGTTCTTGTCCATAGCACAATTCCAAAAACAAAGTAAGAACTTTGCAAGCTGGCAAAATATGTTATACACGTGAACTTACACCAAGGAAGTGAGGCCGGGTGCTCCGGATGGATAAGCTCCTCCTGTCTAGCTAGCTACACCCGTCACGTGCAAGTCAATTTTGAGAATAAAAGGAGCAAAGAGTTATGGTCAAATATATCCAGTATAAGTTTGAATACAGTAACTACATACTTATGAACAATATTGTGATGACGGCCATTAAACTTTTTAAGAACCTTGATTAGCCTAGGCTTGCAATATCCTTGTGTCAATGTTTAGTTTAATTAGTTGGTTATAATGTTGTTTTACGTCGCATTATCAATTTTTTTAGCATTCGCGACGAAATGTAAGGTTTAGAAGAAACTCCCTTAGGTATAATTTGGCTTAAAATGGAACAAATGAACAGTGGTTTAAAAATTTAACATATACAGAGAGAGTTAAATTACTTAAACGGAATGACACTTACAATATTATATGAACTTATCATGCAGAAGCCGACAAAAGTGGACAAAATGAACAAAATCTAAAATTCAACCACACTATTGAAATATTTCTTTATTTGATTAAATTTCTTAATTTGATCTAGCATACAGTTCAAAAATGAATTTAAGTATTATTTATATCCTACACATTATATTAAGAGGAAACTTGCTCTGGTCCAAATAACCAAAATTTAGCAAAAGGACATAAATCGCAATACGGCAATACATAGATTTAGTTAAGCACACTTATAAGATAGAATCATGTTTATCCTAACAATTCAAAAGACAACTGAGTTTTAATTACAAAAGTAACACCGTATCAACAGTAACCTTGTGATTTATCTGAATGTACAGAAAACTAAGTTGGTAAATTTATTTAACTTCAATTATTCCAAGCGATTTACAAGTTAGATTGATTCTAACAAAGAAAGAAAAAAATAGTTGTATGGTAAAACTGGCACAGAGGTGTGTGTGTGTCTGTGTGAGTGTGTGTGATATCATTATAAGTAATTGTACAAGGGAGACAATACACACGAAACTTGACATCCTTTTAACAGGTTCGCAAAACGCAACTTAAATGGATCAAATAAAATCAATGTAATCATTCTCCCTCTCAAATTAACACGTGATAATCGATAACAGGTTGATAAATTGTGATACCTTGAATCATTTCTAATTATAGAAATACATCGGTATAAACAAACCGAAAATGAAAGTACAAAGTTGTTATATTAACAACAGTACAACATGGAGGTCCGTGTTACCAATCTGACCAATAAGAAGCAATATACTGGACGTTTAGTTCTATATTTAAAGGTAACTATTTATAATATTTAATTTAAAAACTGTAATTATAAAAACAAAATAATGTAATATCTTTGGTGCTTCTTATAAAGCTATATTTTGTAACACTAATCATTAAGAGTGTCAGTATGTATCTGTTTTGTCATAAATTGGATTTCCCTGACCAGCTACTGATAGCAATAAGATTTCTTATTTGATAATAAATTTCCTTATTCTAGTATTTGAACCACTCCTTTTATACAATTCCTTCTCTGTTTTGTCCATTGTAGGGAGTAAATTTGACAAAATAAAATGTTTTGTTCACGCGTCTCTCCTAAATATTGCTGATAAGTTTCCAGTTATTATTCGAAAACAATTTTTCCCTCTAATATGAATTTATTTCTAGTTCTGTTTTGTTGCTTGCAGTAGCTATTGCTAAGGACATGCTTTCAGTTTCAAATTGCTCCTTTTCTATTTTAAGCAGAGTACAGTAACATGTCACCAATTGAAGACAGAACTAGGAAACGCTATGAGAAGACAGCCAGTTACATTAGACATACTTAACGTCTCAGATGTACTGTTATATAGCGATGATCATACATTCCCTGTTGAAGATTTGATGAGTATTACAATCATTGTTCATCCAGAGGTTAGAGATACACCTGATCACTTATTGACATCCGATCAAGACATGATTAATGGCGCTATGGAAGACCACACATGTGTATTAATGTCATGTGGGCACGCCATAAGTAAGTTCTTATTTGTTATGTTTTCTGACCTACATAAATCACATGTACATTTTCGTGACTACCTTATTTCTTTGCCAACATGGTGAGAAAAGCAGTTAACAGTCTACTAATTAAGCCAACATAAAATTCAAATAGAAAATAGCAACATGGATAAATTTGTAAAGCATCTAACACACACACACACACACACACACACACACACACACACACACACTTAATAATTTCACAATCAAGTTCACCCGGTATATATATATATATATATATATATATATATATATATATATATATATATATATATATATATATATCAACAATCTCCAACTTTCTACTTTGGTAAACTTTTGTGATATCGGGCCTCAAAATGCTAAATTGTCGATGTGACAAACATAAGCCAATAGCATCTTATTAAACATGGTCAACGTGACTCTTCGCCTTCGAGTGACTTATACGGATATTTGGTTGAATTTTCTGTCTTGTTTTCGGAAGAGGGGATCGAAATTTATACAACTCTCTCTCTCTCTCTCTCTCTCTCTCTCTCTCTCTCTCTCTCTATATATATATATATATATATATATATATATATATATATATATATATATATATATATAAACTACTATCATATTTTATTACAGCACCGGCTAACCTATATGAATACTGTTGGAATATGCTTTTGCAGGGAAAACTGGTTTTTTCCTGTCCAAATGTGAATTCTGTAGGTCACACAAATGTAAATATTTGTGGAGCGATATGGACACGATATGAAGTCAGTGTTAAAGCGAGATTGACCGAGGACGAATACGCCATGTTTGAGATGAAACTTAACCACAACTTTTGTCGAAGCAAAAATGATATCCGGTCATGTCCGCTCTGTGGTACGCTATGTGAAAGGTTAAATAAAACTAGTAGTAAGGTTGTATGTCAGGAGTGTTTAATACAAGGTAAACCACATTATGAATTTTGCTGGCAGTGTCAAAAAGTTTGGCTAACAGACAACCTAGTGTATTGTGGTAACGTTTCGTGTGAAACTATGACAGGCATGCGAACAGAACAAGAAATGTTACGACATGCTCGGAGAAAAGATTTTGATGGGTATTCATGTCCGGCTATCAGAATGTGCCCAATGTGTTCCACATTTCTGGAACACGATGCAGGCTGTAAACATATTACTTGTAACTGTGGATATCAGTTCTGTTTTGTATGTTTACAAACCTGGGAAACAGGTTGTGATCATTTTACTAACTGTAATGTAGCTCCAATTCAAAATTTGTAAATACTAAATCCATGCAATCGGACTAAACTCGTCGATAAAATATATAAGGGGCCTTATTTAGGAACGTTTTCAGAGCATTAGAAACATTCAAATAATTAATGTAAATTTAGTCATAAAATCTTGCTGAACAAAACATCTCTTCTATAATTTTTAATTACCTGTAGGTACTCTCACAGACTTTGGTAAATATCTCTTACATTTAGATTATTCAGAGAACACTATCACGAAGGAACAAACGAGATTATCGATACTGATATATCATTTAGCATGTTTATGAATACTGCTATCAATTAGCAATATTGACAATATTGTTATCAATTAGCAATATTGGCACCAAGACAATACAGTAGGTTTGAGGTACCACACTTATAAATGTATCAATTTTTAGGGAAACAATGTAACTTTTTTGGACACAAGAAAATTTTTAATTATGTATGTTTTGTTTTATTTCTGATTGTTAGTAAACTGTTTTAAGGGCACACGTTGGATGTTAGTAGGTCTTAAATCATAGAGAGATAAAACATTAGCGCATGATTAGTTATTTTAATAGAATTTTTTTAAAAATCACATTATTTTCTTGTTTCGGTAAAAATAATTATCACAACTGTATTATTTTATAATTAGTTATAACTGTGCCTCTTTCTATAATTGAGGTTCGTGGGCCACCTCTCGCAGCCTAGGTTCCAAATCCCATCAGTTCGATAGTTAAAGTCGGTGTTTTTTCCTGTTTCAACCATTTGTGAATTGCTGAGTACCTCTATGTAGAAAGAATCTCGACTGAATACTAGTACTCTACAGCATCTGTTGACTCTACTCCCCCTATATTATAAATCCATATATTTCCTGTGGTTACACTATAAAAGTTGGATATCGTGGTTAACATACAGTATTGAGGTGCACGATTTTGTAGACAGTTCTATATAAATATGATGCATTGAGCAATAAAACTATATATACATGTATAGTTAGTTATTGTTATTGCTAATATTTCTCTGTGTTGTAGTGCAGGTTATATTCTTGGTCATATTGTTTTGTTTTGGTTTTTTTTTTTTTTCGTATTATCTGGTTATTAGTACGAACTACTTTTAAACGATTGTACACTCAGGTTGACGGTAAACTTGAAAAATGTCCAAACCATGATGCAATGCTTGTACATATCAATAGCCTCTAAAATAAATCATTCATTATCGCGTAATTATATAATAAAATATTTTAACTAATTTCAGTTGGAACTGTCATGTTATGCGAGATTATTAATGAAGCATTTTTTTTTCACTTTAAAAAACGTTGTCGGTTTTCATATTCATAAAATAAGTTTTATTATTATCACCTATTATTTATCTCTAAGTTAGAAAAATACCATGGAATGCCATTGATTTTGTTTGCAATCATCACCGGGTTGGAAAAATTAAAATAAGCAATGTTAAAAATGATCAACAATTTGTGCCCGAGATTGAAATTTTTAATACGGTTAGAAAATAGCCATTGTCTGTTCTGTACTAAACGACCAATATAATTTTAAAACTTTATGTAGTATAAGTTACTTCCAAGAAATTATATATTATATATAGGTGTAAAGTTTAGTTTATATCAAATTATGTTTTATCTTTTATTAACGTCATATGCAAAGTTTTGAATTGCATATGGCAACATGCAAAAGTTTGAATATTTTGTCTTATAAAAATGTAAAATTTCGTATATGACATCTATAATAAAACGAAAAAAAAAGAAATATCATGAGCAAAAAGTTTATTATAAAACGTTTGTGAAGGTCACAATTAAATAAATAAACTGTTATATTTACAAGACCTGTGGTCATTATCATACAAGCATTCAATGAAACTGAAAGAGATGGCAAACATAACGATTCAAAGCATTAATTATACATAAATGAAATGAATTCAACAGATTTTCCACTTTCATACCAAACAATCAGAACTGGTATCATATGATCGGATGACGTCATGAAAATGTTTGTTGTCATTCATATGGAAGACTATCAGCACACATGGTACATAGTATCACGTGACCGGATGACATGGTGATGCGACATTCATACAGTAATCTTGCTGTCATCTGTTTAAATAAAAGTACATAACATTGTGTTAGATTTAAACATTTGTTGTTCAAAGAACAATGCATGCAATTCATTTTTTATCTTTAAGCATAAAACGAAGAATAAAATTCATTGAATGCGTTTTGAAACTTATAATCTGATCTAAGTTTGAAAATAGCGACAAGGGTATACGTAACTTTTATCAACAAAACACAGGCACCAGTTTCACAATAATTTCATTACTAAGATTTTCCTTGACTTAATTCCGACAAATTTGAAATCTAAATAATTTTGTTAATTCTTAAGATATTCATGAGTTGAAGTTGTCATTTTGAAGACAGCATCAATTTTGTAACATTTGTATTTAGTTTTATCACAAATGTTTATTTGTTATTCAAAAAGAAATTGCCAAAATTTGATAAATTTAAATTACGAAAAATCTTAGTTAAGGAATGATTGTGAAACTGGTGCCAGGACATTAGAATTAAAAATATTATATACAATGAAGACTTGTTAATTATAATTCTAAAACCCCGAACATGGTGACAAAATGCTACCTACTTGTGTTGTTGAAATTCTTTTATAATATATCATGAGCATAATTTAGAACTACAAAACTCGCTATTTCTGATGTTTCAATCTTTTAGCACTGTTTTATACATCGTGTTACCGACAGTCGGTTTCCATTCGCTTTTTTCATAGACATTTTATATATAGATTGTAAATTTGTTTATTCTTTCTTTGTTTTTGGGATAAGTCGATTTGTCTCATATGGATTATTCTTTAGGCCAGATAAGGATAAACCTGTTTTATTTCAGAAATAGGTATTGGCGAAGAAGTCACGGCTGTAGGGGAAATTTTCACTATCATTAATACTATCCACAATATTTGTAAATGCATGCAAAGGCAGATTTAAAAACAAACAACAGTATGTTAGAATACAACAGGGTTTCCAAATGCAATAAATTATCCCTGTTTTCATGGATTGGTGTATTTAAGGACAATTATTGTACACGTATTACACACACAGTAACCTAAAGTAAAACTGATACTTCAATAGCATATAAAGTACTCTGTCAGTTTTAAATATTGTTACCATGAAATTATAAAAAAGCAACATTTTTAAAACGGGCACTTATGGAAATAGAATAAATATAACGTACATATACTTTTGTATCCACTTGTCGCTAAATTTACACCATTTAAACAACGAAAGCTGCATACCTGAAATCTTTTACATCTTTGCAGATTTTATCCGAATCCTCCAAATCCTAACTTCCACCTGTCTTCAAAACTGCGCCCACCACATCGATTAGCCCCACATCCTCTACAAATCCGTCCATTACGAAGTCTGTAATAGGAAGGTACTATACACCAATCTGAGTGTGTTTCTGGACATCTGAGTACTGGACAGCCGTTTCTTAACCTTGTTGTTTGTCTCGATCTTGTTTGAACTATTCTGTTATTTATTCTTGCCCTTGGTGTTGTTCTTAACCTGGTTTGTGAAGTTGGAGCGACAGATTGTATACGATTTAACGACCTTGCTCTATTTATTGATAGAAGTCGGGATTGCACTGTCGGACTGATTGCTCCTTGAAGACCGATTAACCGACGCCTGGTTGTGGACCGTAAACGAGTTGGAGACGTTGGGGAAATTGCCTGAAGAGTGGTCAGTTTTGACGGTGTTTTACGTGAGGGGACTATTTCATTTGCGCTTTCAACAGCATGATTTATATTGTTCGGTCCTGCTTTGTGGAAATCATTTTGCTGAACAACTCTGTTTCCTGCATCGCTGGCTATGGCTTGTCTAGATAACCGCTGTGCTGTAGAACCTCTTGCTGGAACCACCTGTCTGTCAACGAAAATTTGTCCTGGAATATCAGATGTTAAAAACATAAATATATACTGCTTATTTTAAAATTTTAAAACACGATTGAATGGTGTGAATCTCTCTCTCTCTCTCTCTCTCTCTCTCTCTCTCTCTCTCTCTCTCTCTCTCTCTCTCTCTCTCTTTCTCTCTCTCTCTCTCATAGTTGAAAAACTATAGATGTATGTTGGTATATTGAAAATAATATATAGTATCATTATTATAGGTAATTCAGAATGTATATTGGCAAAAAATAATAATCTTAGTTGTTACAAAAATATTTACAAATTTTATTTTCAGATTTAGCGCAACAACCTGCTTAGGTCTCATTATACTTTTCCGGGTCAAAGAGCACAGGTCACTGAAACCACTAAAAGTCATCAAAATTCTTATATTACGGATAAGGCCGATAAAATTCAATTAGTTGTCTTTATAAAATAAATCTCGATTTGTTTTTATTTATTTATTTATTTATTTATTTATTTATTTATTTATTTATTTTTTGGTTGTTGCTGGCAAAATATGCTAAGGATAATTTCAGGAAATCTTATTTTATTTATTGTAAAAATGAAGCCTGAAATTGGAAGTACAATGCAACACCATCAAAGAACTAATTAACAATATATTGTGTAAGTTATCATGCATTGGCAGACGTTATTAGGTCAGAGAAATCTCGGTTATTTTAGAAACAAACACAAATGGAAACCTGCGTTATATAAACATGTAGTTTACGTTCAGAAAAAACGACGGTTAAGGTATAATCGTAACACTTTAATTTTGAGACATTTTAAATTCGCTTTAAATGATGTGTCAATAATAGTGCCTATTTTTTAGGTAGCCGTAGAAACTATTTTATTTGACTTAATGATTGTACATTTTTATCGTAAAAATATATAACATTACATTTGTAGGTATGAACTGTCATCTTAATCATGTCACTTGACTATACTGGTCAACGTATACACAATAAAATACGTCCATCAATGTAGGAATAATGTCCCTCACACTTAGAATATACGCCAGTGTCAAATGTGTGTAATAGTCATGATTCTATACTAAGAAATACAGGAGTATTGTGTAATAAAACAATAGATTCTTTAATGATGAGAGAAAGAATGTGTACCGAGAAGTTAAACACACAGCAGTATGATCAATGTTTAACGTCACATCAGCAATTTTTCAGCCATTCGCGACGAGAGCAAGATTATTAATCTCTATGGATTAATCTAAGAACAAGATTGTGTATTCGTGGTGTACGTTTTACCAGTGCGTATTTAGGACACCTTTTGGTAAGGTGCTAGCTCACCGAGTCAGAATGCCGCAGACAAACATAAATGTATAAATGATCCAATAAAATAACATTAATTATACAAACTTTTAGTTTATGTTTAGAATAATATAATAATGCAGATTTAGGTTTACTCGATTTGCAAATGTGTGTGTGGTGTGTGTGTGTGTGTGTGTTTTTTTTTTTTCAGAGATGTCGAAAGTTCGCTAATTATATATATAAATTCAGCCATTTCTGGATGAATTTTAAATGTTTGGTATAACGGTGAACTAAAATGTCACCGTTCAGATATACATACAATACCAGGCGTTAGTGATGGTAATATATTTATTTTGTAGCTAATAACAAGTTTGGTACCAATCCGAACATTTTTTTAATCATACTACGGCGTTTAATAATGTACAGAATCATAAAAAAAAAAAAAATACTTTTTATGAATTTAATCGCAGAATATTCTAATAAAATATTTAATAATCTTGAACTAAAACTAAACTGAAATACCGTTAAAAGAAATAGATAATTTAGATTTTTTTTTCTTTTTACAAAATACATTATTTAAAAAAATGATAATAATAAAATAACATTACGTACCTTTTGTTGTGTATAGAATTGTTAACAATGTTAAAAATAGCACGTATAATTTGTTGTATGATAAAACATCCATGATTGTAACATCTCCGGATAATTTACAATGAATAAAGAGTTAGAGACTGACAAGTAGATAGATATATTAACTATGTATCAGGTGATTGATCTGTAATGTGACAGTTATTACTACCACAATTGACCTCTGTGATGGACAGGTAAAAACTTAACACGTATTGTTCGTTTCAAAGGATATATTTGTCATAGAAAAGTGGCAATAATAAACGCTTATAGACGAATTTTACGTAATTATTGGATGAAGTAACAGCCTTTGAATATTTAAATCAGGAAAACGATCTGATTCTATTTTTTATTGTACCGAAGACGTAGATAAAATAATATAAATAAATCTGATTGTTCTGAATACTTTGTAAAACAAAAACTTTTTTTACCACTTACTCGTTTTTATGTGATTAAACTTTCTTCTGAAATAAGGAAATTATTCATTATGCATAAATCTGATTGTTCTGAATACTTTGTAAAACAAAAACTTTTTTTACCACTTACTCGTTTTTATGTGATTAAACTTTCTTCTGAAATAAGGAAATTATTCATTATATATTTTTTATAATATTAGATATTTCTGAAAAGAATATATCTACAAAATGTATAAGGTAATAGATATAGTCTTTTTTTAACAGAAATATCTAATATTATAAGTATTTATTGTTTGTTTTTTATAACAAAGGAGAATATTTGTTTATTTATTTATTTATATATTTATTGTACAATGCCCTTCATACAATTATTTAGGGTAAAATATATAAAACCTTATTACTGGCTGAAGCCGAATATGTTTAAGTTAATACAGTTGTTAAGTGTTAATAATATCAAAGAACTCTACAATCTTGACATTTTCTTAACATAATCTTTTATAATAATAATTAATAATAAAAATTTTATTTTATTAAAGTGTCACAAGTTTATACTTCGTTCTTACCAACAACCTTAATAGTATTGTTGTACTGTTCTCCTTGATATGTTACACATGATATAATACATATGATATATTACATATAATCTATTACATATGTCATATACCACTTTTTGAATGTATTTTTATGATAAATTCAAAAAGTGGTATATGACACATAAATTGTTAAATATCTTGTACATTTTGTACCACTGTTACTTATAATATATATTTATATTGACGAGTATTAATACTCAAAGTAATAAAGTAATAATAATATCTTATATTATTTGAATTTTTTCATTGTTTGACATATGGTGTCAAAAACTTATTTTTTCATTTATAACAATAAAAAGACAACATTAAGTGTTTTGTCATAAAACTCAGTTTGAAACAAAATATTAATTAGCTCGAGTTTTCTGTGTCGTTTTGACTTATGTATTTATTTAGTGTAAGTTCAGCCAAATTTTGCAAAGCTCTTAATATAAAAATATCAAGTGTTAACACAAAAGATTCATCAATAGTTTTATTGCCAGAATTTTGAATTTTACAAAAAGAAATATTCAAAATTCAGCACATGGCAATTATTGTTACAATCATACTTAACTCTGGCATTATAGCAATCGATATAAATGGGAAAAAAAAATTCTATTGCATCAAAACAAAATGCATAAATTTTACACATTAAAATTTTAAATTAAATTGAATTTAATATTTAATTAAATTTAAATATTTAAATTGAAGTAAAAGAGAGTCTCTTTGTCATCATAGTTTAAATTTGTCAATTGGTTAATTTCAATAAAATTTGAACGCTCATTGCTGATACTCATTATACACCCAGTTATAATTTTAGAAATTTGGATTTATTAATTTTCAAATGTTTTGATTGTCTTTTTTGTCTATCAACTTTTTTGGCCTCTAGTGTCACTGATGAAGAATGCATTTTCAAAATTTTCACATATGGCACAGCAAAAAAGTAGATATTTTTGTTAGATATTTACAAAACCGTTTAAACCCGCGGTTAATTTTTTAAAATTACACTTTGTGGTCTATACTTATTTATTAAATTTTGACATATAAATCAGTTGAAAAACATGACGGATTCTTTTGCGCATACGACGGAAAGCGTCACCAAAAACATCACTTCCAATTTCATGGTTACCACGGATGCGCATAGCAATTTCCTGTTACGATTAGACTCAAGTAAGTCAAAGATACCAAACTTAATTAAAGTAAATTGCATCTTATATGAACATCTGCCATAAATAAACACAGTGACACAAGAAGTAATTAATTACACATTATTTATAATTGGTCCAGTTTATACTAGTTTACCTGGGTTCAGTCGTTTAAAGTTTGGTAAGTTTAATCAATGGTTAACACAAAAATCAAAACATCAATAAAAATCAACATTACAATAATATATTGATAGTTTTATTACAACCTGTTGTAGTTTGTCATTTGTTTTTACTTTCAACATTTTCAGCATTAATTTCACAACTAATTTTAGAAAATGCAAAATTGAAATGCTGACTTATTAATCGATTAAATTAATCAAGCTTTAAACCCATGACCCCTGATGATGACCCCTGATGATTATAAGTAATACACTTTGGTTTGTCATCAATACATTAACAACATAATAGGTTTGATGGATATAGATGTATGTGTTACTTCTCACTTAGAAACACATAGTGACAGTTGTCATCATACACGGACATTCCCGAAAACGTTCTGTGAATGACTTTACGTACACATTTCTGAGTACTAATGTGTTTACATCCCCGAAAACGTTCAGTGAATGACTAATCGTACACATTTCTGAGTGCTAACACGGTGTTTACATTTTCTACATATTAGTCATATAAGATGTATAACATTATTTAGAGCAGTTGTCTATTCTTTGATTAAGCTAAATTAGAGATTAAACAAGAAAACTCAAAAGAGACAAAGAACTGACTGCTATCGGTCGAGAAAACTAATTTCATACATAATTAGATATATATAAAAAAACAGTCTTAATTTTTTATGTAACGCTCATTGAATCATGATATCATCAAACAGGGTAAAAACGGGCTTTGAACCTAACAGACTGAAAACAATGCTTTATTTATCTTTTGTATTCATTTATATATATATATATATATATATATATATATATATATATATATATATATATTTGAACAGGCGCTTTATAAAACGCGACATCAGACCCCCAAAACCGAAACGGCATGATTTCTTTATTGTAACTGCGATATTATTTTATTTTAACCGTCAAGTCGAACATAAATAATATTTCTCTACATTATCTAAGTGTCTTCCCTTCTACAATCGGTTTGATTTGAGGTTGTATTAGCGAGGTGTGTTTTAAAAATTGTTTTTCGTTTAAAATACCAATAACACTGGAAACAATTTATAGGTGAAAGAAATAAGGCGGACTGGCGCGTAATTTTACCATTTATTAAAACATTGAGGTAAAAGTCTTTCAGCTCTATGTATGGTAGGGAAACAGGTTTGAAAATAAAATGATTTATGAAAAATTTAAAAATGAAAATGACGACCCAAATCTTGTACACATATATATGATTACAATTTATCTCAAGCGCAAATGCAAAATTGTAACTATGCATACGGATGAATATTATTGTTAAATCCTATTTTTGAAAATCCTCGTCAAAATACCAAATATGTTTTACGTTAATTTGACCTTGTAGCTTTACAGTCATCTCATGCTGGATGTGCTGTGTGAGATTTTGTTCCGCTAAAATATCTCTACGTGCGCATTTTTGCGAAATTCCGATACGAAAACGATGTTCTTTTACCGGAAGAGGAGTATAGTATTGATTTTAACACCCCAGTTAATATTCATTTACTTATATCATGGGGATCAGATTATATGAAGAAAAATGGAAACTTCGGTAACCCAACTGGAAAACCTTTTCACACTGCCCCGAGTAAGATTTAAACAGAGGTAGTTAAAAGGTATTGTGATCCGTAAGCGAGCTCTTGATATCAATATTGCTCAAAGACACCAAAAAAAAAAAAAAAGCTTCTGGGGAACGATTTTTTTTTGTTATTACAGGCAATGTAATATCATCTATCAACACTCGTACATGCTTGCCAGTAGTAACTGTATTACAAAGTAAACTTAATATTTTATTCACTAATTTGTTTGCATTTACAGCATTTGATATAATATACATTGTATAACATAAATCATTTTTAAATCCACTGTAAAATACCGGTAATACTACAATCAAATATGCATCAATTGATTCATCACTCGCCATATTGATACCTTTCATAACCCACCATTACTAAAATATATATGAAATACGTCTATAAAACTCTCATTTCCAGAATATACAACTAAAAAGCAAGAGCGTTGATAATAAGTTCAGTTTGAACCTATGTAAATACAAAATCCATTGGAAATCATTACAGATGGTACAATGTTATCTGTACATAACGGCTGAAGAGGGAACATAAAAATACAATAAGTATGTGATAACTTATGTGATAGAGACTTTATGTATTAGTATGTAATATAGTTTAAACAAATCCAGTCTGTGTAACATCATATATATATATATTATCATGCCTGTATATATTTTCAGTTGCTGTTTTATATGCATGTTTTATAATCATAACACCATCACATACAACATTTACACGTTGTTTATGTACTTAAAGGTACAAATCGGATTAAGTTGTCTGTTATATATGAGTATTATATCCATGTTTGTGATCAGTATGGTCTTTATCCAGAGAAGGCAGTGAAGAGGTTGATCCATTCATATTATTAACACGCCGGAGTACTCGTAAATTTGGCGAATCTTGAATAGCCTGTTTTGCATACAAGTCGAGCCCTATAAAACATAGATGTACAAATGTCAGCAGAAGTGCATTAAACACTAAATATTTTCTCCTGTTTCAATAAATTGTCGGTTAAAATACAAAAATTAAACAAGTTTCAAATAATAAGTCTTTTTCGCTGGTTAAAAATGATAATAATAATCAGAAGAAGAACATGGGTAATAATAAAGCATACCTTACATAACCAGCAAAATGAGGATAAGGACATCGATTATACTTTGGTATCTGTATGAACAAACCACCACATGGAGTTAAAAGTGTCACTGATTAAATTTACAATAGTTTTAAATTTGTATATATGAAATGGTTATAAGGAGATAACTTATATGAAATCTCCAACAAGCCCATCCTCTACACGACGTCATTGTAGACAAAAAAGTAGACAAAATAAAAGTAAAACTGAAAGTACGACGTCATTGTAGACAAAATAGAAATAAAACTGAAAGTACGACGTCATTGTAGACAAAATGGAAATAAAACTGAAAGTACGACGTCATTGTAGACAAAATAGACATGAAACTGAAAGTACGACGTCATTGTAGACAAAATAGAAATAAAACTGAAAGTACGACGTCATTGTAGACAAAATAGAAATAAAACTGAAAGTACGACGTCATTGTAGACAAAATAGACATGAAATTGAAAGTACGACGTCACAGACAAAATAGACATGAAACTGAAAGTACGACGTCATTGTAGACAAAATAGACATGAAAATGAAAGTACGACGTCATTGTAGACAAAAAAGTAGACAAAATAAAAGTAAAACTGAAAGTACCACGTCATTGTAGACAAAATAGAAATAAAACTGAAAGTACGACGTCATTGTAGACAAAATAGAAATAAAACTGAAAGTACGACGTCATTGTAGACAAAATAGAAATAAAACTGAAAGTACGACGTCATTGTAGACAAAATAGAAATAAAACTGAAAGTACGACGTCATTGTAGACAAAATAGACATGAAATTGAAAGTACGACGTCACAGACAAAATAGACATGAAACTGAAAGTACGACGTCATTGTAGACAAAATAGACATGAAAATGAAAGTACGACGTCATTGTAGACAAAAAAGTAGACAAAATAAAAGTAAAACTGAAAGTACGACGTCATTGTAGACAAAATAGAAATAAAACTGAAAGTACGACGTCATTGTAGACAAAATAGAAATAAAACTGAAAGTACGACGTCATTGTAGACAAAATAGACATGAAATTGAAAGTACGACGTCACAGACAAAATAGACATGAAACTGAAAGTACGACGTCATTGAAGACAAAATAGACATGAAACTGAAAGTAAGACGTCATTGTAGACAAAATAGAAATAAAACTGAAAGTACGACGTCATTGTAGACAAAATGGAAATAAAACTGAAAGTACGACGTCATTGTAGACAAAAAAGACATGAAACTGAAAGTACGACGTCATTGTAGACAAAATAGACATGAAACTGAAAGTACGACGTCATTGTAGACAAAATAGACATGAAATTGAAAGTACGAAGTCACAGACAAAATAGACATGAAACTGAAAGTACGACGTCATTGTAGACAAAATAGACATGAAACTGAAAGTACGACGTCATTGTAGACAAAATAGACATGAAAATGAAAGTACGACGTCATTGTAGACAAAATAGAAATAAAACTGAAAGTACGACGTTATTGTAGACGAAATAGACATGAAATTGAAAGTACGACGTCACAGACAAAATAGAAATAAAACTGAAAGTACGACGTCATTGTAGACAGAATAGAAATAAAACTGAAAGTACGACGTCATTGTAGACAAAATAGAAGTAAACCTGAAAGTACGACGTCATTGTAGACAAAATAGAAATGAAACTGAAAGTACGACGTCATTGTAGACAAAATAGAAATAAAACTGAAAGTACGACGTCATTGTAGACAAAATAGAAATAAAACTGAAAGTACGACGTCATTGTAGACAAAATAGACATGAAATTGAAAGTACGACGTCACAGACAAAATAGACATGAAACTGAAAGTACGACGTCATTGAAGACAAAATAGACATGAAACTGAAAGTAAGACGTCATTGTAGACAAAATAGAAATAAAACTGAAAGTACGACGTCATTGTAGACAAAATGGAAATAAAACTGAAAGTACGACGTCATTGTAGACAAAAAAGACATGAAACTGAAAGTACGACGTCATTGTAGACAAAATAGACATGAAACTGAAAGTACGACGTCATTGTAGACAAAATAGACATGAAATTGAAAGTACGAAGTCACAGACAAAATAGACATGAAACTGAAAGTACGACGTCATTGTAGACAAAATAGACATGAAACTGAAAGTACGACGTCATTGTAGACAAAATAGACATGAAAATGAAAGTACGACGTCATTGTAGACAAAATAGAAATAAAACTGAAAGTACGACGTTATTGTAGACGAAATAGACATGAAATTGAAAGTACGACGTCACAGACAAAATAGAAATAAAACTGAAAGTACGACGTCATTGTAGACAGAATAGAAATAAAACTGAAAGTACGACGTCATTGTAGACAAAATAGAAGTAAACCTGAAAGTACGACGTCATTGTAGACAAAATAGAAATGAAACTGAAAGTACGACGTCATTGTAGACAAAATAGAAATAAAACTGAAAGTACGACGTCATTGTAGACAGAATAGAAGTAAACCTGAAAGTACGACGTCACAGACAAAATAGACATGAAACTGAAAGTACGACGTCATTGTAGACAAAATAGAAATAAAACTGAAAGTACGACGTCATTGTAGACAAAATAGAAATAAAACTGAAAGTACGACGTCATTGTAGACAGAATAGAAGTAAACCTGAAAGTACGACGTCACAGACAAAATAGAAATAAAACTGAAAGTACGACGTCATTGTAGACAAAATAGAAATAAAACTGAAAGTACGACGTCATTGTAGACAAAATAGAAATAAAACTGAAAGTACGACGTCATTGTAGACAGAATAGAAGTAAACCTGAAAGTACGACGTCACAGACAAAATAGACATGAAACTGAAAGTACGACGTCATTGTAGACAAAATAGAAATAAAACTGAAAGTACGACGTCATTGTAGACAGAATAGAAGTAAACCTGAAAGTACGACGTCATTGTAGACAAAATAGAAATGAAACTGAAAGTACGACGTCATTGTAGACAAAATAGAAATAAAACTGAAAGTAAAGACCTTATACATGCAAACATAAAATTATTATTAAGTGATAACACTTGCTTAAATTGCTTTGTGATTCACTACATTGTGTTAAAGTCGAAACATGTACAGATGTGGGAAAATAAGGATGACCAACATACCAGGTGATACACAATAACGTTTGTGAGGGATAATTATATTCAATAGATATAGAATACGTCAAAAATGAATGAAGTAACGCTATTTGTACGAGAAAACGCGAAATCGCTTAAGTTTCACATAATCATTGTTGGCTACGTATCTCAGAGTATGATTGTTTACCCAATTTACATAAAGCCAACAACTGCTTACAGAGATCTAAACAAACTTACTACTATCCCTGGTGCTTAACGTCGTTGTAGATGTTTCTACTGTTGGTAATATCATAGTTGATAAAGCGTCTCCTTTTTCACCCCAGCCATGACCGTAAGCTTCAAAAGGATAAGCTGGTTCTCCGTGTTTAGGAATATCTAATCCTTGATAAATAAATAAAATCAGTTAAGAAATAATTGTTAATTGATTTTGGTTTAAAAATTAAACATTATACAAAATGATGTGCATATACGACTTAATAATTAATAAGTACATTGTCTAGTTTCTTCCTTTATTTATGAACAAACCTTGTTAAAAGACTGTATAAGGTGATATTTCTCAATGTTTTGAGTACAAAAAACCATGTTGAGTAATATAGTTATAGTTTTATATATACGATCGGAGCCACCGTGTTTGTGACAGTAAATTATACACAAACACAATACTAACTAAAAACCTCTTAAACTTGTCACTGAGTTGTAAAAATCTAGTAAAATTGTAAGTGTTCACTGTCTTTTTTAAAAATTCTGAAAATGTTCTATGCAAAAATGAATTTAAAAGAACAATTTTAGCCAATGTTGACGTTTATTACTGACAAAATTTTATAATACTTGGATCTAAACTGAAACATTTTAAAATTATTAACAGTTCACGTTTTTATGTAAAAAGTATTTTGCCGAAAGAACCAATTTAAAAATAAATGAAGGTAATTATATAAAGTTAAAACCTTTGTATTCATAGGCAAAGGGTACACGAAGTAGCCGAAGTTTCTTTAGGGTGTAAAACATAATCAGACACGTGACAGCGGTCCAAGCTGCAATCGCGCCTATTCCTGCTAACTGCCAAAGTAAAACCTGAAAGCAGAAATATAAAACAATGTCAATACAGCTTCAAAGAGGGAAGAATCTAGTCTCATGAAATTTCTGAATTCTATTTAAAAAGTCGATCAAGTTAATAGGAAGTGTCATATACAATTTTTTTTAAAAAATTATAATTTTAACATTCCAAAAATTGTATATTGTCTTTTGTTATATACCATTTTTGAATGCATTAAAAGAGGTATAAAACAGAAGTATGCCAAACAGAGGGGGTTAAATTGGTAATTGACATCTTACCTCGTAGTCAAGATTCTCTTATTTATATCAAAAACTCCATTTCTTTGATACTTTAGGGAACAATAATGCCCATAAACCCGACTTTAAGCAAACTTGACAAAATTTCTTACACTAGGAAATGCCCAAATTGGATTTTTAATCTATTTGTCAAGAAGCACTGAGATCTTTTGGCGTGTATATTAGACAGCTCTAATTTACTTTTACCCCCTACCTAAAATGTAACACAGAGAAACAAATGTTGTATGTTGTCATTGTAACTTGTAGATAATTGTTATATTCTTATAAACATTTTCTTGTCCCTAGTGATCATGGCTAATGAAATGTGACTATGGCTGATACAATGTGATGAAGTCTGACGATGAAATGTGATTATGGTTGATAAAATGTGATTATGTCTGACGATGAAATGTGATTATGGCTGATGTAATGTATGAATGTAACACTAATTACAAAGATGTCAACAGGATTCAAATATAACCTAGTCAAATCAACATTAAAAACATCTTACCAGTCCAGATCGCTTGTCCCAGTTGTAAAGTATACCGACATCATTTGAAAATATAGCTACGGCTATCACACCCCAAATTCCTCCTCCATAATGGACTGAAAATAAAGAAAAATATCCCATAGAGCAATAGAAAAATCAGACAAAAATTATAATCTTCACTAAACACTTTTCTCAGAAAATTATATACAAACATACTATTAATGTATTTAAGCGACTAAATGTTATATCCAAACTTCAAAAATATCATATTAAATCTAGAAGATTTCATTTAAATAGAATGTAATTGAAACAAGATATACGGTTAATAAAACAAAGTGCAAGTAACATAAAACTGATTTTTACCGAATCTGTACAGATAACTATCATAACAACGTGGATTAAACATCTTCATATATCCCTTACTACCATAATTCAGTTTTATATCTAACGACCAAAAGAAAAGAAAACATGTTTTTTTTTCTTTTGCGTATAGGAAAGTATTTTCCGAAGTGTACCTTTTACCACTATTTTTTCATAAAAAACAACACACGAGCTAGCTAGAATGTGAGGCTAAGCAGATTACTTATGATCAAGCTAAGACTTCAGCAAAATTGTCAGATATAATTATAAAAACCTTAAGATATTAATTAAGCAATGTGCGAAATGTGAGGAAATAAAGATTATTTAAGACTGCAAATACTACCAGCCGTGGCGTCTAATGGATCATCTACTTTAAGTTTGAGCATTGCCCGCGTCGTAATCATGTATGCCACACCTCCCGCCATGCCCATAATGAATGCAGCATATGTTTCTATTTGGTTACAGCCAGAACAAACCGATACCTGGAATTAAATGGATGAATACACACGTACTCTGACCCTTCAAGAAAATGTTTTTATCTATTTATTATTTAATTATTATTATTATTATTATTATTATTTTTTTTTTTTTTTGCTTTTCTTTGAAGTGTTCTGTCTTAGCAATAATCATGAATCTTGGTGTGTTCAAATAAGCTGTTGTTTTTGTTTTTGCTGACAATTCTCTGTATCTGGCCAAACAGTGCGTTAACAATAAAATCACTAAAATAAACTCTACATACTTTAACGAAAAATATACCTAAATCAATTTTGATCATAATCAAATCTTTATCTATCTATCTATCTATCTAACTATCTAATTATCTATTATTATTATTATTATTATTATTATTATTATTATTATTATTATTATTATTATTACATCCTTATCGATATAATTTAATAACTTCATTAAGTACCATTCCAGTTAGGCATCCATTGAGGGTTATAAGAAAACTCCATTTCCTATCTCCAAACCATTTAGTTTTGTTCATAATCATTGTTGTAAAAGCCCCGGAAGATCCGGCTACTATTGTGTTTTTAATAGCAATTGAAATGGCAATTCCATCACCCTTTGATGCGATCGATCCCTGGGATGCCCCGTTAAACGCTAAAAATCCAAACAGTAAGATAAATGCCCCCAAAGCTGCCAACTAAATAAAAATTGAAACAAAATATTATAGTATAAGTATTTAAATATACAATTAGCGTGCATCTTTCGCCCACAGGGTCACAGTGTTAATTGTTCTTATTATACGTTTTCTAATATAGGACTTTTTAGTGCTATTAAAAACGATGACCATAGATCCTTCAATCCAGGTTAAATTTACTCAAGGCTTGCTAATTATAATGACATATTTACTCGATGATATGACTTAATTGCATCTTTGAAATTTTTTATACGTTTAGTAACACCCTGTTTATGTATCACGGGGGTAATACCAATTTCGCGATTTCCGCATACGACCGATTGGTACTTGCGTTTTCGCATTCGACCGATGATGATGTTACTAACGACAAGGTACGGCCATCGACCGATGCAAAAAAAAAAAAAAAACGTCGGGTGAGGTAAATTGCTGTATATTCTTTTTTTAAAATCAGTTATTCAATAATTATTTTAGCAGTGATCAATCATTTAAAGCTTTAACTTGATACTCATTTATCTGAAACGTATTTGTTCGTCTGCTTTTAAAGATTATTGCCGTTACAAATAACAGTACCAATTTACAACGAGAAAGCTCAATTTAAGCAACTTTTACAAATTGGCCAATTTTGTTATCTCATCAAATCTTTTATCAAAATAGAATCTTAATTTTGCAACAAAAATACAGTACATAGTTTTTGCGGATTTTAAGTTTTTGTCAAAAATATTTTTACCGATACGGCATTCGACGAACAAGTATTAGTGGCAGTACGGTCTTCGAATGTCGTACCATGAAAACACCACCAGTTTATAAAATATCAATAACTGCCTTTAATTTTATGTTCAGCCAGAAAAAAGTTTGAATGGATGTAATGTATGCATTAATTAAACATTGGTGAAAAATTAAATTCGATATATTCCATTAAATGTATTATAAAGAGATATTTAACAAAAACTTGCCATAACGACTGATTAATGCCGATATTTTATATATAACCCTACACTAGGTAAAATTCACTTCCACAGACTGATCAATATCTGTGAACAAAAAAAAAAAAAAAAAAAAAACATGTTATCTATCTTTAAATAATTATCATCGTTTTGAAATTTATCTCCGTCTTCAGGTGGTATGTTTTTTGTTTTTTTTTTTTTTTTTGCATCGGTCGATGACCGTACTTGTGTCGTTAGTAACATCATCATCGGTCGAATGCGAAAACGCAAGTACCAATCGGTCGTATGCGGAAATCGCGAAATTGGTATTACCCCCGTGTGTATGAAAGTTCCGACTATGAGTTAAATCTATAAACATGGATATGATATTGTGTAGTGTTGTTTTTATATGTGATGGAACATCGGTATGAATTGAATTGAAATTTTGATATGATTAATGTAGACTACTTGTTTATTTGTAAAACATTATACATATTATATTTTTTTAAACTGACCGGAACAGAATGTCCCCTTATGTCTTCCGGTTCACCAGTCTCTTTGTTGAATCTACCTATTCTTGGACCTAACATGACAGCTCCACAAAATGCCGCTATACCTCCCATCATGTGTACGGCACCACTACCTGCAAAGTCCTTAAACAGTACAAAGGTTTTAGGTAATACTTATGTCAACAATCAAATAAACGCATAAAAAGCGAAAAATATTAAACAGAGATGCAAATATTACTGGAGCTATGAAGAACATACGAGGGGAGACCAAAATGCCATATCATAACAAGAATATATTTCAGAAGCAGAACATACATTGTTATATTTGGTTCCTAGTCTCCGTTCTTCAATGTACTATTCTATCATGCTGCCTATATCTCTTAGCATTGGTTCTCAACATGTCCATATAGCAGTTTTGAAATGAGTTGAGTTGATTAATGATGTTTAACGTCCTAGTCAATAATATTTCATTTCTATCGAGACGTCGCCAGCTATAGGCGAAAGTGCAGAAATTTTGCATGTGCGTTGCGCTGATGGCATTATAAGCAGGTTTCTTTATCGTGTCACGCCTACCGTGACACGGGACCTTGTTTATTTTAAGTTCTCATCCGAAAAAAACATGGCTTTCATTAGCCGAGTGCTTGGCTAATGAACAGTCACTATCCACTTTCAAGTCAGACCCGGTCGGTGAGCCTTGAGATGACGATGATGATGATCACTACCACCACCACCACCATTATCACCAGCAGCAGGCAACATATTAACAGTCACAACATATCATTATCATCCTCGCTGAAGTTTGTTTATCAAATTTTCTAAAAAGCTAATTATCACCGAGAAACACATCTTAGTGAATTTTATTTTCTTGTTCGAACAATGTATATGGACACTTTTAGGTTTTCCTTATGTATTTGCCACAAAGCTCTCGACTTGATTTAATTCCTTGGAAGCTATTGTAAATTATAGTTTCTGCGAAATCTTTCAGTTATCTGTATCAACTTAACTGATAATTTTTCTACTATAGGATTGACTACTATCATTGCAATGCAATGTTGCTTTGTTTTTTTGTACTTAGTACCGCTTTTAAACTTATATTTATCTTAAGGTAAGATTTTTTGTTATCGTTCAGTGGTTAATACATACTAGGTATTTTATTGTTAACGTGGTATTTCCATCTTGATATTCGAAACCTTTAGCGAGCCAACCTTGTGGATCCCACGCCCAGTGTGAAACAACAGGATAAATAAAACCTGAACACAAAGGTATACCATTCTTAAAAACTTCATGATAAATTTTCTTTTTTTATTGGGAATATTAATACTTCAACAATTATTGCAGTAATATCAAAATTTCTCAAGTCTTAAAGACTGTTTCAATAAATCGAGTTTTTAATATCGTATGAATAAAGAATTTTATCAGAATATCTATTGTGGCATCTTAAAGTCTGTTTTAATTAATCGAGTTTTTAATATCGAGTTTTTAATATCGTATGAATACAGAATTTTATCAGAATATCTATTGTGGCATCTTAAAGTCTGTTTCAATAAATCGAGTTTTTAATATCGTATGAATAAAGAATTTTATTAGAATATCTATTGTGGCATCTTAAAGTCTGTTTCAATAAATCGAGTTTTTAATATCGTATTAATAGGGTTTATGATCTATTTTAACATTAAATATAAGTGGTATCCCTACATCGTAAGCATGATTCGAAGATTAATACAAAACTCTTTTCGTGCTAAATTTTTGAAAATTTACACTGTCTTCTATTGCGTTTTTGTGACTTTGATTCGAAGTCTTATTTTAATGTGACACGTGGTTTACACGTGTTGCTACTTACCTGTTATAGCTGAACTGTATACAAGATATGCTACAAAGTCGCATCTTTCAGCAACAGCGCCGGACACAATGGTGGCCGCTGTAGCCGCAAATACGTACTGGAATATCCATGAGGACAACAAGCTTGAGGGCAGTTCATAATGGGCGAAGTTTCCATATCCAATGAATGCATTTCCGGGAACTCCGTAACCAAACGAATATCCAAAGAGCCAGTAAAATACTCCAGATACAACTGAATTATAATTTATAGATATAATAATAATAATAATAATAAAAATAATAATAATAATAATATTTATAATATTTATAATAATAATAATAATAAAACCGAATGGAGCCGCAAAACGACAAGAAAAACTAATGTAAACAAGCAGGTTGTTTGAGTATTGTTTTATGTCGAATTTACAATTTTTAGCTTTTATGCGAAGTGCAATTAATCTATTTAATCTCAACGATTTTTTCTGCATTGTAATGCGTGTGCTTATTTTGTGCACATGTGTGTCATATTTGCAAAGTGTGTGAATTCTGCAAATTTTAATTTAGAATTTTTCCTTTATTAAAAATTAATAATTCTGCACAACGCATTTGTATGAACACTACGATACATTAACCAACATTGTCGCATATCGAAAGTCTGTGCTTTGAAAAAAATTTAAAATAAATAAATAGAATAAATACACTGTTTTATTTTATAGTTATTTTTATTTTTTTTAAAGAAAATTGATCTCTCACCTTGCTTTAGATATAAGCAAAATTTCTTGACATAAGTACTCTCCGGTTGATCTATTTGTTAATTGGGAAAGTTTCTCTTTAAAACTTTGAAACCGTAGAACTAATATAAATAACTTATTCTCAACAAGCGATAATTATTCCCAGTTGTTAAATCCGCGTGACAACGATGATTCAGATTATCGAGCAACCTGGTTTAGCGTACAAACAAATCTATATAAGTTATAGATAAATGTTTGTTATGATGAAGTATTTGCCAAATTTACTTGCAAGCATCAAGTAGATTTTTTATAAGAATGTTTGTTGTGTTTTTGCCCGATTTACTTACAAGCATCAAGCAAATTTTTTATAAGAATGTTTGTTATGTTTTTGCCAAATTTACTTACAAGCACCAAGCAGATTTTTTATAAGAATGTTTGTTGTGATGAAGTATTTGCCAAATTTACTTACAAGCATCAAGCAGATTTTTTATAAGAATGTTTGTTGTGATGAAGTATTTGCCCGATTTACTTACAAGCATCAAGCAGATTTTTTATAAGAATGTTTGTTATGTTTTTGCCCGATTTACTTACAAGCATCAAGCAGATTTTTTATAAGAATGTTTGATGTGTTTTTGCCCAATTTATTTGCAAGCATCAAGCAGATTTTTTATAAGAATGTTTGATGTGTTTTTGCCCAATTTACTTACAAGCATCAAGCAGATTTTTTATAAGAATGTTTGTTGTGATGAAGTATTTGCCAAATTTACTTACAATCATCAAGTAGATTTTTTATAAGAATGTTTGTTGTGATGAAGTATTTGCCAAATTTACTTACAAGCATCAAGCAGATTTTTTATAAGAATGTTTGATGTGTTTTTGCCCAATTTACTTGCAAGCATCAAGCAGATTTTTTATAAGAATGTTTGTTGTGATGAAGTTTTTGCCAAATTTACTTACAATCATCAAGCAGATTTTTTATAAGAATGTTTGTTGTGATGAAGTATTTGCCCGATTTACTTACAAGCATCAAGCAGATTTTTTATAAGAATGTTTGTTATGTTTTTGCCAAATTTACTTACAAGCATCAAGCAGATTTTTTATAAGAATGTTTGTTGTGATGAAGTATTTGCCAAATTTACTTACAACCATCAAGTAGATTTTTTATAAGAATGTTTGTTGTGTTTTTGCCCGATTTACTTACAAGCATCAAGCAAATTTTTTATAAGAATGTTTGTTGTGTTTTTGCCCAATTTACTTACAAGCATCAAGCAGATTTTTTATAAGAATGTTTGTTATGTTTTTGCTAAATTTACTTACAAGCATCAAGCAGATTTTTTATAAGAATGTTTGTTGTGTTTTTCTCCGATTTACTTACAAGCATCAAGCAGATTTTTTATAAGAATGTTTGTTGTGTTTTTGCCCAATTTACTTACAAGCATCAAGCAGATTTTTTATAAGAATGTTTGTTATGTTTTTGCTAAATTTACTTACAATCATCAAGTAGATTTTTTATAAGAATGTTTGTTGTGTTTTTGCCCGATTTACTTACAAGCATCAAGCAAATTTTTTATAAGAATGTTTGTTGTGTTTTTGCCCAATTTACTTACAAGCATCAAGCAGATTTTTTATAAGAATGTTTGTTATGTTTTTGCCAAATTTACTTACAAGCATCAAGCAGATTTTTTATAAGAATGTTTGTTGTGATGAAGTATTTGCCAAATTTACTTGCAAGCATCAAGCAGATTTTTTATAAGAATGTTTGTTATGTTTTTGCCCGATTTACTTACAAGCATCAAGCAGATTTTTTATAAGAATGTTTGTTGTGTTTTTGCCCGATTTACTTACAAGCATCAAGCAGATTTTTTATAAGAATGTTTGTTGTGTTTTTGCCCGATTTACTTACAAGCATCAAGCAGATTTTTTATAAGAATGTTTGTTGTGTTTTTGCCCGATTTACTTACAAGCATCAAGCAGATTCTTTATAAGAATGTTTGTTGTGTTTTTTGCCCGATTTACTTACAAGCATCAAGCAGATTTTTTATAAGAATGTTTGTTGTGTTTTTGCCCGATTTACTTACAAGCATCAAGCAGATTTTTTATAAGAATGTTTGTTGTGATGAAGTATTTGCCCGATTTACTTACAAGCATCAAGCAGATTTTTTATAAGAATGTTTGTTGTGTTTTTCTCTGATTTATTTACAAGCATCAAGCAGATTTTTTATAAGAATGTTTGTTGTGTTTTTCTCCGATTTACTTACAAGCATCAAGCAGATTTTTTATAAGAATGTTTGTTGTGTTTTTGCTTCTTACACTACCAGCTTCAAGAAAAGCAAACCCGCCTTGCATTACTGAAAGAATAAACAATAATAAAGTTAAACATATATTGTATAAACAGATAATGTGTAGTTTTAATGGAAATGTTACAATAAGTGTTATAGCTTATGTGATTAACTAAAATATATATTGTCAAGAACGAAATCATTTTCAAAAATATTGCGTTTGTTATTTGCCTTAAAATATTTGTTTAAACCTAAATTGTCTAAAATATTTCAACTATGCACTAAGCTTCACTTCACTACTCTATTGTACTGAAACCTCTTACGTTTGATATTGTTTCAGTAAATATAATATTCTGCGTAGAAAGACTAAAGATTATACATGGGGCACATAGAGTATATAATACATGGGGTACATAGAGTATATAATACATGGGGTACATAGAGTATATTATACATGGGACATATAGAATATATTATACATGGGACATATAGAAAATATTATACATGGGACATATAGAATATATTATACATGGGACATATAGAAAATATTATACATGGGACATATAGAATATATTATACATGGGACATATAGAAAATATTATACATGGGACATATAAAATATATTATACATGGGACATACAGAATATATTTTACATGGGACATATAGAATATATTATACGTGGGACATACAGAATATATTAAAAATGGGGTATATAGAATATATTATACGTGGGGTACATAAAATATATTATACATGGGACATATAGAATTCTAGTATCTTATACATAGGACATTTAGAATATATTATACATGGGACATTTAGAATTCTAGTATCTTATACATTGGACATTTAGAATATATTATACATGGGACATTTAGAATACATTATACGTAGTGCATTTAGAATACATTATACATGGGACATTTAGAATATGTTATACATGGGACATTTAGAATATATCATACATAGGACATATATAATGTATTAAACATAGGACATATAGAATGTATTAAACATAGGACGTACAGAATATACGATACATAGACATACAGAATATATTATACATGGGGTAAATAGAATATGTTATACATTGGACATACAGAATACATTATACATGGGACATATAGAATATGTTATACATGGGACATATAGAATATATTATACATTGGGCATTTAGAATATATTATACACGTGGCATAAAGAATATATTATACACGGGGCAGATAGAATATATTATACATTGGGCATACGGAATATATTATACATAGGACATATAGAATATATTACGCACGGGGCATATAGAATATATTATACACGGGGCATACAGAATATATTATACATGGGGGAAATAGACTTTATAACACACGGGGCATATAGAATATAAATTATACACGGGGCATACAGAATATTTTATACATAGGACATTTAGAATATATTATACACGGGGCATATAGAATATAAATTATACATGGGGCATACAGAATATATTTTACATAGGACATTTAGAATATACTATACACGGTGCATATAGAATATAATATACACGGGGCATTCAGAATATATTATACATAGGACATTTAGAATATATTATACATGGGGCATATAGAATATAATATACACGGGGCATACAGAATATATTATACACGGTGCATACAGAATATATTATACACGGGGCATATAGACTATATTACACACGGGGCATATAGAATATAAATTATACACGGGGCATACAGAATATATTATACATGGGACTAAAAGAATCTATTACTACTTGTGGTGCCAGATAGGGAAATCTCATTCAGAGTTCTAATGTATCTGGTCCAGAACGAGGCTTGCCGAGTTCTTGACTAGATATATTAGAACTCTTGTTGAGATTTTCCTATCTGATACCACAAGTGGTGGTTGATTCTATTTCTTGCACCATAGAATATACAAGTTCTATTAAAAATCACAATTCAACATATGATGGAAGTAGCGAGTGAATACACAAGCTAGCTCGACGTCATAATTCATTTTAACATTGCCTATCTGATCACCAAGATGTGACGGATTCACTTATGAATTTTATAAATATTTTTTGGAAGAAATATTGGGATTAGTGTTAGATAGTTTAAATTCAGCTTTTGAGGTAGGACACTTGTCAACCAATCAAAAAGGGGGTCATAACTCTAATACCAAAAAAGACAGACAGAAACTTTCTTTAAAAATACTGGAGACCTATTTCACTTTTAAATTTCGACTATAAATTAGCAACTAAAATTATTGCAAAACGCTTAAAAAATATTTCGCCCAAAATAATTGTCCCAGATCAAATAGTTTATGTAAAAAATAAGGTTTAATGGGGAAAATATTAGAACCATATCAGATTTGATAAATTTAACTAATTTAAATAATATTCAAGGAATAATTCTTTTGGGGGACTTTGAAAAAGCTTTCGATACTGTTGAATGGAAATACATGGATGGAGTACTTAGAAAATTTGGTTTTGATGATGGCTTTAGAAAATGGATTAAAAATTTCTATACAGATATTAGTAGTTGTATTGTAAATAATGGATATTCATCAGAGTTCTTTCCAATAACTAGAGGTGTAAGACAAGGGTGTCCACTGTTTCCTTACCTATTTATATTAGTTATTGAAACTCTAGCTATTTCAATAAGAAAAAATTACAACATTAAAGGCATAAAATTTGGAGATCTGGAATTGAAACTCAGTCTTCTAGCTGATGATACAATTTGTTTTTTACATAATGATTTTTTTCTGGTTTTGAAGCTTTAAATTCTTTTGAGACTTTCAAACATTGTTCCGACCGAAAAATTAACTTAGATAAAACTGAAGCTATATGGGTAGGATCTTGTCGACATTATAAAGCTGGAATATTACCTGTTAAGTGGACTTCATTTGAATTTTTTACACTTGGCATATGGCAAATGAACAAAATTTAGCTGCTAAAAATTACAGGCCCAAACTTGGTGATCTTAAAGCAACCTTAAATCTGTGGAAAATGCGAAATCTTAGCCTAATTGGAAAAGTGTTGATTCTTAAATCTCTGGCTTTATCCAAACTTCTTTATCCCCTTTCCGTTACTTCTTGCTCCAAAGATCTTGTAAAAAATGTTCAAAAAGAGATAAACAAATTCATTTGGAATAATGAAATCCCAAAAATAAAACATAATGTTGCAATTCAAAATATAAAAAGTGGGGGTTTTAAAATTTCAGATTTTGAAAATCAAATTATGTCACTAAAGTTAGGATGGATAAAACGTCTTTTAAATGACAACAAGTAAAAATATAAGTTTCTTCTGCAGCAATATTTGAATAATGTTAAAATTAAAGATATTTTCCACACTAAATGTTATTAGTTAGGTGATTTTTTTTCATTTTGCCTCCCTTTTATCAAGAATTTTTTTCTTATTGGTATAAATTCAAAACTTTTGATAAAGAAATAAATGTTTTCAAAGAAAGTCTTTGGTTCAATGATGCTATCTGTATAACCAACAAACCGATATTTTTTTAAAGAATGGTATAACAAATTAAAGGAATTTACTTTTTAAATGACATTCTTTATGAAAATGTGAAATTTTTACAGCTTTATGAACTAGAGTTGAAGCTTGGTTTTAAAATATCTTTTCTTCAATATTACAGTATAAGATCTGCAATACCATATTCATGGCAAACCTTTTGTAGAACACATAAAAGAAATGTTGTCAACAGGGATGTTTTGACAGTAAATTATAATAAAAATCTACCTGTTGCCAAGATTTCATGTAAAGATTATTATCGGGCCTTTACAGAATGTAGGTATGATTCTCCAACATGTATTATAATGGTCAAATATTATTGAGAAAGAATTTGATGAAAGAATTTTCAGAAATATTTTTACTTAACCGTTTAATTGTTCATTAGAAACAAAACTACAATATTTACAGTTCAAACTTATTTATGGTTTTCTAGCACATGATGCACTTTTATTTAAAATGAAAATTAAGTCTTCTCCTCTTTGTAGAAAGTGTTTACTTGATGTTGAAGAAACATTACAACACAATTCTTTCTCTGTCCACAAATTGTTGTGTTCTGGAATCAATTCAAATTAAGGTGGAACTCTTTAGAAATATATTATAGACAGTATCACTTGTAAAGATATTTTTGGTTTTTATGACATATCTTGTCATCTTTTAAACTTCTGTGTACTGTAAGGTAAATACTATATTCACAGTTTTAACAATCTTGCTTTAACTCCTTCAATTCGTTTTGAAACTTTCATAAAGATTTTACAAAGAAAACTTACCATTTTGAAACTTGTTTTTGTGCCAAGAAAAAGAATAAATTGTTCTCAGAATATTTCTCTACCATTCTACAAAAAATCACCTTAACACTTTAACACTTTATTATATTTTCAAAAAACAGATAAAAACAAACCCTTTCCATTAGATTTATCAAAAAAGTTTAATAGTATTTACCTATATTCACATATTTGCGTCTAAGTGAAAGAGCCTGATGATGAAAACAAATGTATTTGAACTTTTTGCATTTCTGTTATCAATTGTGACATGTGACTATTGTTAAATTTTGTGTAAAGTACAAAAAGAGCCAAAAAAAATAATAATGTAATATGAAATAAATTTGTAATTGATTTAGAAAAAAAAAGTTTTTAAAATTACATTTTAAATTTAAACTGTGGCATTACGTGTTCCGTTTATTTGTTTGTGCGAAGGTATGCCAGATTCTTGGGTTTAAAGCAGTTCTCAAAGTATTAATAAACCTGTGATTTCATTGATAAATCTTCGCGGGAAAAAGAGCGTGTAAGCTATCTTGCACATGGGGTGGAAGATTGAAATAACTTGCACCGCTCTTTATATAAAAATTTTTATCTTGGGATGCAAGAAATATAGAATATAGTATACATGGAACAAATAGAATATATTATACATGGGACATAAAGAATATATTATACATGGGATATACATAATATATTATACATGTGATATATAGAATATATTATACATGTGATATATAGAATATATAGAAAGAAGGTCTTATTAGCTTTTTTTTAATTTAGAATTTAACCTTAAACATTGGTGTCTCTGTATAACCTGAAACTCGCTTTTACGATTTTTAAAAAAGAAAATATGATTATTTGTGCACATAATTTGTAGAGGGATTTCATTGTTTCTTGTAAAGGTTTAATTTAATTGCATGGATGGATACGCGGGAAAACGGGTACCAGTTAAGCAAGGCGTGTGAAATAGCCACAGGGAAAGAGATGCGATGATTGACTTTATTATCGATTTTTCACCTTGTTTTTCTTTTAACAACATAATGACGGTTTCATATCTTCAATAACCATCGCTAGATATTAATGAGTATAATATAAAGTTTGCCTCGATATTTGTCATTCAGAACAGCAATTTTTAAAAGTGTGCAATCAAGCATAACATAGGTTATAATAGAAACGCATCATATTTTCGACATCAAGATAAATCTTTCAGTTTTTTGTCTCAATATCATAACATAGTTCAATAGTATAAAAACTGAGATATCAAATTATGGTGGTTGTGTAATGGTGTTTTACGCCCTCAGTCAAGATTCGTTTATACATATTTAAACGGTTAAATTTAGGATATTGAAGAAAACCGGAGTGCCTGGACAGAAACACTAACCTTCATCAAAATGATAAACCTACTCTCGCGAGGATCTGCTGAAGTGAGGTTGATTGTTTTATAAAAGAGATTGACTTTCTTACACAAGGATATTCCCTGAGTGAGTGGAGTGAAGTGATTTTGTTTTACGCCCCAGTCAAGATTCTTTCACTTATTTCGATGCGGTCAGTTCTTGGATTGTGGAGGGAAACCGGAGTGCCCGGAGAAATAACCAACCTACGGCAAACGAACAAACTTTCTCACACTAGGATCTGTTCCGACTGAGATTCGAACCCAGGCGGTGAGAGGCGCTTCCTGAGTGAGATTCGAACCTAGTTACTGGTAGATTAAGTGTATCCAAAGCCGGTACTTTAGAACAATCATAAGCCGGCACTTTAGACCAATCATAAGCCGACACTTTAGACCTATCATAAGCCGGCGATTTTGATTAATCATAAGCCGGCACTTTAGACCAATCATAAGCCGGCACTTTATACCAATCATAAGCGGATATGTAAGGTTTATCTCTAAGTTTTATGTCTTTTATGACATTTTCGGCGACTTCATATTACATTATTCGTGTCTGAATTGTAAGATAAAAAGTCAAGACAATTTACTTTTGTAAATAAACACCTTTGGTGTTATGGTTTTGGTGGCGTTGACTAATTTGGTATGGAATATGGTTTTAATTAAAAAATTATTCTATTCTAAAACCTTTTCTCTACTTAGAATACTTTCTCCTGACTTTGTTAATAGAGCGTTAATTTCTATTTTACATAAATAGGTCATAAATAGGTCACAATATCCTTGCAAATAAAGCATGCACGTTTAAGTCCCACAGAACTAAAACAGTGCATGAAGTCATTGATTGTCAACTACTGTAGAGTTTTACAACTTGTGGTTGTGTGATTAGTGGATTAATTTGTGATTATTAGATTATTTTGTGACACTGTTACGGCGATTTTGATAAATTTCCATAAAAGATCGCCATTTTAAGGTAGATCCCAATTGTACAATTTTGCGTTCTATAATATTTTCGATACTTTTGTCATGTCCTTTATTTTGATTGTATTATTTCATAAAAATTCAAAAGTAGCACACGACATTTTCTTGATTTTTTTTTTAAAAAGAAAGAATATGGTCAATACTATTCTATATGTCAATTATATTTAGTTGAAATGGGACATATGTCAAAAGGAATCATCGTGACTCTATCACTGAAGTTTGTTATTAATATAAGGTTAATTACCTCGTATATATGTACATACTTTAACTCTTTCCTTCACATTTTATTATACGACAGTCTGGTATATATATAAATACATATCTGCTGTCTATTTATATCAATTAAAACATTAATCACTGTATCAGTTTATCATAACAATTCTTCCCGGTGACTTGATTTCATGATGTTTACTTTTTTATACACTTTTAGATGTGTAATAAAATTGAAATAATGACCATCAAGGTGTTAAATTGTAAGAAAACATGTATTAAGAAATATTTAATCGTGAACTAATGAATGAATTTATAAGGAGATTTTTTACAAACGTTCATACATATATACACAGACAAACAGAAAAAAAGAAAGGCATACGGCTACAACAACAGCAGGAGTAACAACAACAACAACAGCAACAACAAACAGCGGCAACAACAAAATATTATATATTATAACAACATATACTCACAGAATATGATAATGGACATTGTTACAAGGAAAAAATCGTTCATATTTTGTTCTGTATAACTTCTCCATTCTTTCGTGTCCTCTTTGTATTGTTCTAAATCTTTTATCTTGGCTAATAAAAAGCGTAATTCTGTACTCGAATTGTCCATAATTTAGTATATAAAAGGCAGATTGACACAAATCAATTTTTGTAGGAATATTTCAATTTACACGTTCCAGATAGAACAATGTAATCGGTATCTGCTACAATTGATCGAGGTTATAACGAGTCATTCATGTGTGTAAAATATAAACAATAAAATATCGATACGCTCTGGCAATTTATCCCCGTAACAACTTGTCTTCACTTACTTTCTATTTTTCCTGTTTTATTATGCCGTTGAAATACGGTAGTAAATAAATTTTATGTATTTTTTATTGTTTTTGTCATTAAACAATTTATCATTTGATAAGAAAATTCAATTTACATTTTTTTTCTCAAACAATAATATGAGAATGCTATTTTTCATTATACAGTTCTATTGATAAAATTTGTTTTAAAGCATTTGGATTAAACACTGTAAACGTCTGCTCAAAAAGTTATAAAACTAATAAAAATGTCATTATTATCCTTAGTGAAACTTTGTTGAAGAATACTTAAATTATTGAATTGATCTCAACGAAACATTATGTTTTGCTTTAGTTTTAGCAAGCGTTCGTTTTGTTTTAATTTGTTGTGAATTTACAAAAGACACAAAAGATAAATACAGTGTAGTATATATTATCACTTTAATAAAGAAAATAAGCGTCAAATTTTTAAAGAAATATCATCTCATTTTACACATACATGTACTAGGCTAACCTCAATAAGCATGCCCAATTAAAAATTATCTAATTTTGATAAACGCCTTTGATTTAAAAGTAAACACTTATGTTCTTGGCCACATCGTTATCTTACATAAACTGACAATCTATCAAAAATATACTCTCCAAGTAATCTTAAATATATCGTATACCATCTATTGTTAAACATTTGTTTATTTGCTTGTTAAAAGTAGTTTTTTCTAAACTTCATAGCTGACTTCCTCCTTGTAAATTGCAATTCTTGGCATTGTGTTAACACCATTTCAAAGAGCCTAGCCTTTGATTAAATTACACGGAAAGCATCCTTAGTTTCAAAATTCAACCTTTGTTCTAATTTGGTCACATGGGCTTTTTTATCATCATTGTTTGTGTATCTATGGATATCAAAATGTCTTTTCAATGGACACTATTATGCATTTTCATTGACCCTGCTCAACACACTGTGCAGCTCATCACCTCATATATGGCCTATCAACTAGCCTGTATTGGGCTTATCAAGTGTTCATGCCGCTGTCATACACCACTTTTTGAATTTAATCATAAAAATACATTCAAAAAGTGGTATATGACACTACTAAAGATAAGGAATTGTCTTTACATGTACATTAACTTACTTTCAATCGATTTAATACTAAATATATCGTAGGTAGATATTAACTTACTTAAAAACACATCTCAAATAATAAAGCTTCAGTTTTAGTGATACAAGAGGTTAAATGGTTAATGTTTGGAAGTATATGTTATGCTTTATAGTATTAAGATAACACTAATTAATATTATCTAGTCCCCTTTTTACTTTATTTTGTTGATATGTTTCTGATTTTTTTTATATTGATATTTTTAATATGGAAAGTAAATATAGTAATATTGACAAAATTGAACACATCTTAACTTTAAGTATTTTAATGATATTGTAAAATAAAGCATTTTATTATTTTTCTCTCTGTTACAATCTGATAATGAATTTCCTAACTATAATTCTAGTAAAGCTAATCATTAGTAACAATTTTATGAACATTTATTATACTTTATATTCAAAATATCTTAAAAAAGCCATTATTACCCAATCGAGTGAGGTCAAAATCTAAGCACGTTTATAAGTATGTGTCCGTGAAGTACTTGAAAAACAAGTTGTCTCTTGATAACAATCGCCACTTTGGTAAATGTTGAAGATCTTCAACAGTCTTTTGGCTACAAATAAACTAACCGATAATTGATGTCGCATGATATATATGTTACGTTATCTTCCATGTGTGATAACAACAAATATATGTAATGCATATACTCCTATTTGTTTTAAAGTATGAAAACAACACTGTAGACATATTTCAACGTAGTGCACGACAATTACGGCTTGTGACAACCTAAAGGTTACCTAACGACTCTGAGCTCGTTCGTAAAAAATAACAATGGTATTGTTTTTGAAGATACAAAGAATAAGTTTTTGCTGTGTATACAATTGTTAGCAATACATGCCCTGAACATAGACCACACATGTATTAAGCATACTGGTATAAATATACTTAATTATAATGGTAATTTATAATAAACAAACAAAATAATAATAATAATAATAATAATAATAATATGTAAATGTAAAATGTATGAAAATGTACAAAAAAAAAAAAAAAAAAAAAAAAAAAAAAAAAAAAACTTTTAATTTTTTATCAAACGTATTCGCCTTATTTTCTGAATACGAAAAGTAATCACTAAACAACTGAATGAAATTGTTCAAACAGGCTCTGAGATTATCAAGTTTGTTTTAAATATACATGTGTATATTAAAACATTGCAAATATCAGTAAAGCGTCATAACACCTCAGCAATACCGGTACTATTTAGCAATGCTGATGTCACGCAACGTCCATGTCCATACATGTTTCATGTTTTCTATCGTAAATCCCTGATAGATGTTGATACGCTTGCAAGTTTAACATTAAATCATTCCAAATTTGGTGCAGAAATAGACAACCTATGTAAGTATGATGATGGTTTATTTGACGACTCGATATGATGCGTAACATTCAGACCAACCCCTGTAAATAAAGATAAAATATCATTCAATGTATAGTTAAAAAATTCAAAAGTACATTACCATATAAATATTACATTTCTGACAGGGTGACAATATGTACTGTCACCCTGTCAGAAATGTAATATTCATTTTATTATACCAATTTTCTTTGAATTTAACAGAAACTTTCGTTATGTGTCAACGGCCCTCTTGACGGTCCTTTTTGTTGAAGTGGAGACTCTTGAAGTTTGGACAAATACGACTCGGCAACATCTGCAAACATCTTGTTCCCCCCCCAGCAGACGTTATGTGTAAACAATGCCAAAGGCAAGCGACGCTTGCAGAAATGAACATGACAAATGCTATATAAACGAAGCGTTGAAGCATTTCTTGTCCAATGAAATTTCAAGAAATTTATATGAGGTATAATAAAACAAATTGTATTTGATGAAAGTTTCTTCTGTTAAAACGTTCACAAAACCACCTAACTTGGGATAAAAAATTATAAATTGTGGATCAAATATAAATAGTAAGAAAATATACGTATAAATACAGATATAATGGTAATATCTGATTAATGTTCTGCTTTGTGTATCTTTGAAGCATTATGTCCAGTTAACGTAATACAAACCTACTTTACTAATTATTGCTATATAAAGTCACAACACACTATGACTAATTGTATACAAGTGTAATTATTAAAGCGTTAGTAAACATAAAATGTTCAAACATGTATTTAATACATAATACCTGCAGCACTATGTATTAAAACTGCAAAAACTGTTTTATCTTTGAAAGACACTGAACAATGGTATTGTGAAATGTGGAATGACAATAAAAATATTCATAACGGAAACAAACTCCGCACGTACCGAACATACAAAATAGAGCTGAAACAGGAACATTATTTAACTAGCTCAAATAGCCGACACAGACAGATATTAGCTAAATTTCGTTGTTGGAACTTAAAGTTGAACATCGAAACCGGTCGGTATAACAAAACACCCCTTCAAGACAGAAAATGTATTTTTTGTGATAGTGGTGCCATTGAGGACGAAGTTCACTTTTTAATTGACTGTAATTTTTATTCGGATTTACGCTTCTATTTATTTTATTCAGCTCTTGAAATTTTACCAGACTTTTTAAATTGCTCTTCCTGCGATAAATTATCGTTTTTAATGAATGAACCGTCACTTCAAGGACTTTTAGCCTCAACAGTTTTTAAGATGTATAGAAGACGTATCTGTTTTTATCTCTTATTTAGTGTATATAGTGATTTTTCTTAATATTGACCTTAATTTCTTTTTATTAGTGTCTCATAAGTCAGTTTGGCTGTGTATTAATATTTTAATTTGTTTCAGATTGAATGTATTTTACAGTTTTAGGCTTATTAACATGTGACACTTTAATAAAATATATTATTATTATTATTATTATTTTGTATTTAATACATGTATAATAATAATAATCATCTTCTCATCTGTATTAGTTTCCTTAAAAAACTCTTTATAACATACGAAAAAATCCTTTCAATCAAAGCGATAAAAATCAAATGATTCTTTAAATCATTCTAACTATAAATTTTTGATACCTAATAAAGTAGTTTTAAACGAGGGGCGTTTTAATTAAGGCCAACAAACTAATGAATAAAATTTGAAAATTGTATTGAAAACTGAAACGGGTTGTTAATAGGTCATGACTTCACATCATACCAGAGGGCATTTCAATGAAGCATTAAAATATAAATTGTACATACAGGGCAGGTAAAGCAATTAAAACTAGTGTTATGATTAGGAATTTTAATTTTGATTTTATTCGTTAAGCTATAAAAGCAAGTTAAAAAGTAAGATAAGCACAACTGTATAAATAAAACTGGCCTATTATAACAAACGAACCTACCTCGTTAGAAAGTACACCTCAATATTAGAATAAACACAGAAATCTTAATATAAAAATAAAAACTGAAATCAATTTCAAAATATTAAAAGTAAATGCATAACGGTCATGACCTTCGTATTTGTCTTAATTTCATTTTGAAATATATTTTTCAAGTAAATACAAATAAACGAGAAATTCAATGATATTTTTCTACTAATAGACAAGTTAATGGATTTAAATTTAAAGTCCGATTAATAAATTGTCAATAACCTTGAATGTTAATAATAATAATAATATATAAATAATAATAATAATAATAATATTTTTTTATTTAATTGTCACAAGTAATCAATGCAATAAAAAATTTTAATAAATAAAACACAACATGATTACTCCCAGTCATTTTGATCTATGAGACACTAAAAAGAAGAAAAATTAAAACCTGGTTCAAATAAACAATTATCTTTAAATATTACTGACAGGAAAGAAAAGTTAAAATATATACATGTATTTTTGTTAAGTTACTGGAAGTTAAAATATATACATGTATTTTTGTTAAGTTACTGAAAGTTAAAATATATACATGTATTTTTGTTAAGTTACTGAAAGTTAAAATATATACATGTATTTTTGTTAAGTTACTGAAAGTTAAAATATATACATGTATTTTTGTTAAGTTACTGAAAGTTAAAATATATACATGTATACATGTATTTTTGTTAAGTTACTGGAAGTTATCTATGACTTCAGGATAAAAACCGACTGTAAAATCATAAAAATAACATTTGCTTCGAAAATGTTTTTTGTAGTAAAAGATGAAAATGTGGCAAAAAGTTTATGATATTGATATGTGACGGTTTTTCGACTTTGAAGGACATTTCAGGAAAGATTGAAACAGAAAACCCTGATGTGAATATCATTTCATCTAGTCTAGTTTTATCAAATGAAATTTATATCTAACAAGAGGCCCATGGGCCTTAACGCTCACCTGAAGATATTGTCCAATACTGTTTGCAAAGTGCAATAGACAATATATTAAGTAGAAAAACTTTAAAAGTTTTCTCAAGTTAAGAACTCCCACAAATCAGAAAAATATCCATTCACATTTCATTTATAAGTAGCTTATATAATATCCATGAAATAACTGTAGTGCAATGAATAATTTCCAAATCATTAATCAATTACAGTATACTTATGCAGCTATGTCCTTGACCTTTGAACATATATGACCTCGAACCATATATAATTGTCATGTCAATACCTACAATATTCTAATATACATGCTTATACATGAAATTAAAACTTTTCAAGATAATTAATAATTTCAAGTATTCCTATGTTGTTATGACCTTGAAACTTTTGAATATATAACCTTGAACCATATATCAAAATGATCATTGTCGCAATACCAACACTATTCTAATATACATGCCTATACAAAAAGTTAATAGTTTTCAAGATAATTAGCAATTAAAGTCTTTTTTGCAGCCGTGACCTTGACCTTTCATCATATGACCTTGCACCATATATCAAAATGGTCGTCATGTCAATAGCTACAATATTCTGATATACATGCCTATACAAAAAGGTAATAGTTTTCAAGATAATAAGCAATTAAGTCTTTTTTTGCAGCTGTGACCTTGAACTTTCAACATATGACCTTGAACTATATATCAAAATGATCGTCATGTCAATACTTACAATATTCTAATATACATGCCTATACAAAAAGTTAATAGTTTTTAAGATAATTAGCAATTTAAGTCTTCTTTTGCAGCTGTGACCTTGACCTCTCAACATATGACCTTGAACGATATATCAAAATGATCGTCATGTCAATTGCTACAATATTCTAATATATATGCCTATAAAAAAGTTAATAGTTTTCAAGATATAGTGACAAATATATGATTTTTATCAATTTCCCCACTCAGTGCCTTACAATTTCCCCATTTTGAACCCCGTGGCTACCATTTGTGTTATAATTAAAATAACTAAGGTATATCTCTTGTAGATTCAGAAGAGAAGATTTTTAAAGTTTTTCACTATTTCCCCCTTTATGCATACGGGGCCCCAAGGGGGCATAACTCCTTCAATTTTGCAAATCTGAAAGGGATTCACCAAGGCATGATGGTTACCAAGTTTCATTAAATTTGGCCCAGTGGTTTTGGAGGAGAAGATTAAAATGTAAAAAGTTTTCGCACGACGCAGACGCACGACGGACGAAGATGGATATCAATAGCTCAGGTGAGCTAAAATGGGTCAAAGACTTAATGGGCCTGGTTGTTTTTTAAATTTCTATTGAATGGGTGTAAAGTGTGGAAGGAGTTATAAATAATTGCACAAAGCAAGGTGCACAAGTTGTTTTTTTAATACTTCACATGTACTGAAAGTCATGAAAAATGAGGAATATAGGTCCAAAATTGACAATATATATGAAAGAGTATTGAAACAAGTGTATATATGTATTAGGAAAATCTCAATAATTTTAACATTTTCTAAAGCTACAGTAAATTGAAAAAAATGTGCAACAGAAACTTTACATTGGAATGGACTGGATGAGATGGATGGACAGTACAGGACAGATAGGCGACAGCACTAGCTTTCCATACTTTCAACCAGTAGCTAATAAACCAATGACTTTCATATATGTATAATAATCCTATTTTTTTTAAAGATTTGAAATTTAAAACCTGTCACAGTAGGATGTAATGGCATAAAGGTTTCACTACATCATTTGAAGTCAGGTGCACATCTTTGATAATCTTTTGATATATACAGTACAAAGTTACCAAGTTTCAAATTTTGGAAAAATGAGATAAAATTCCTGAAATATTTCCAAAAAGTCAGGTGCATATCTTCAATATATATAGAAACATTCTGTGAAGTTTAAAGGTTTTTGATTGAAAACTGTAGGAGGAGTTAAGTTCACAAAGTAGGTACCCCCAGTGTAAATACTTGCTAAAAAAGACTAAGTTTCAAAGTCTGGAAGAATGGGGGAAAAATCTTGAAATATTTCCATAAAGCCAGGTGCACATCTTCAATATATATAGAAACATCCTGTGAAGTTTCAAGGTTTTTGGTTAAAAACTGTAGGAGGAGTTGAGTTCACAAAGTAGGTACCCCCAGTTCAAAAACTTGCTAAAAATGACTAAGTTTCAAAGTCTGGAAAAATCGGGAAAAAATCTGAAAATATTTCCATAAAGTTAGGTGCACATCTTCAATATATATTGAAACATTCTGTGAAGTTTCAAGGTTTTTGGTTGAATACTGTAGGAGGAGTTGAGTTCACAAAGTTGGTACCCTATTTTCCCCGCCCGCCCGCCCGACATTCACCATACTATAAACCGGATTTGCACTCCGTGCAACCCGGCCAAAAATTAACAAATATGAACATCTGTCAAGGTTTATTCATTTGCTTGCTTACTAAAGGTGCATTTGATTTCACAGGAAGATAAAGCCTGTATATTTTCATAAGAATCTGTTATAAAATAGGCTTGAAGCCGAATCACGTTATCAGATTGGCCTATTTCTTGGCAAACAAAAATTATTACTTTTTAAACAATTTTAACCCACTGATATATTGCGGAGAGATAAACATTGCTTATACTGATAATGTTCGAGGCTCTGAAAGGGTCCAATGTTGTATTTCTGTGGATGTCACAGACATTAGACAGGTTCATGTTTACATAAATAACAATTTACATATCCGTTTGCAAACCAAAGAGTATAAACATGTATGTTCTTAACACTCTTTATCAATATCAATTAGGGAAATTAATGATTGTACTCGTTTTGATCGAAAATCACAATAACCCTAATATATTATATATTATTGCTTTAAAAATAAATTAAAATCTACGTTGAATATTGATCATCATATCCATTTGTAATCGTTATGCATGCTCTGGTTATATAATGGATTGTTGCAAATGAAATCTGATATAAATTATTATTGTATGTTAGATAATAACAATATTTTATATATAAATATAACAGGAATTAAACAGGTGCGTTAATGATCACCATTTATTAATTGTTAAAGATGTGTCTTCTGTTTGTCGACTGTAAAAGGTAATGTTGGTCCTGTAGTTGACACTAAAGATGGTGATCCTAGATGAATTGAAATATAAAATTACCGAATCTTTATTCTTTATATACTTAAACTTTCTCATTAAAAAAGATTATCTTTCCAAAAAAATATAGAAAGTGTTGTGGCAAATGCACACACTTAGAAGCTTATAATTGAAACATAAAATTTCTAAAACTTCTATTCAATATGAAATCATTTTCAAAATTAGTTTTATTTGAGAAGCATTATCCTATATTATAGTTTACATATATCTTCAGAACAAGAGAAGTAATATGATATACTCTCAGTATTCTCAAATGTACCCTTGTGGAACTGGTGATTGTAGAAACAGCGGTCAGCAAATAATGGCACTTACGTCAACAGAAACTGATTTGAAAATATAGATGGTTTTTAATTGTATCCATTGATAATATGATTTGACAAAAAATCAACCACTGGATTTACATCGATTCTTAATTTCAGTGCACAGCATTTAAGACCATGTTAATTTCATTTAGATTGTAACTCAAATTCTCACGGATAATTGTTACACAATTAACATAAATGTCATGTGCTACTTTTGAGTTTTTATAGAATACATGTAATGCAATTCCAATATAGCACATGACAGAAATAGTAATTAACAAATGTTGACCTTAATCTTATATCAGTTAACATAAACTATAATTACTTACTGCTGTCTTTTGTAATTGCTGCTGTTGAAGTTCTAATGGATGATGATACCATACTAGACAGACTGTCCCCTTTCTCGCCCCATCCGTGACCGTACGATTCTAAAGGATAGGCGGGTTCTCCGTGTTTTGGTATGTCCAGTCCTAGTTAAAATAGATCGATTCTTTGTGGTAACACTTTATTATTATGATACTAAAATAATGATTCAATTGGGATCCACCAGTTTATTAGTTACATTATTATTATTATTAATTTTTATTATTTAGGATAATCAGGTTAAAAAAATAATTTAAAAAAAAAATGAAAACAGGACAATGTCCCAGTGTTACAAAGTTGTTTGAACTGTTTATAGGGTAAAATTGCTATAGATTACAATATCACTATATCGATATATAGAACATCTTAAACCGACTCCAAAGCTAAAATAAATTGAACGAAAAAAGAAAATTGACTCATGACAAGATTTATAAACTTGGCTTACATTGTAAAATTTGATTTAAATTTTATCAGTCATTATCGTTATTGTATTATTCATATACACGCATGTGTTATTCTTGTTAAATAATCCCCTATACCTTATGATTGCAATGGCAATAAAAATCATTTTTAGTTTATCAAAGCTTCCCATATTGATTAACAAATACATTATTGACATTCAATCAAAATTAAAATCGACTCTCGAGACACTATTTAGGAGATAACTTTTGCATTTGCAGGGCTCCGACCGTAAAACGTGGATTTTACTGTCGCAAATTGAGGTCTACCTGGCGACGCTGTGACCAGTAAAATTCATGGTTTACGGTCGGAACTCTTCAAATGCAAAACATTTATCTCCATTCTTTTGTAAACAGAAGATTGATTGGACCTCGACCGCAGTAAAATCTCTGTTTTACGGTCGGAGTTAAGATGTCGCGTGCTATCTAGGCAACGATTACGTAATGTATTCCTACGCGCCGTTACATGTGCTTTTGTTTACAAAACAAAAATAACGGGCTTCGATGATTTTGACGATTCCGTACTGCCAAATTTTGACATAGAAACGGATACTGGATTGCATCTGTTATTTTTTTGTAAACAATAAAATTGTTATATCAATGCAATCAAGTGTTTTCTTGATAGAAATATATTTTTGGTGTAATGACATCGGTCTACATTAATGATTTAGTGATGCGTCTGTAAACTAAAATTAAACTCTGATCGGAGCAGTGGGGATTTCCATCAATTAAACTGATTTTATAGTATATTTTATTTATTTTTCATTAGAATACGTATTAATACATACATGATAAAAGATCACATTCACTTGTAAACACAATACTTTTTTTAACATTAGTACGCATATTAAGGTAAACATTTAACCAACCTTTCATTTCATATTCAAAAGAAACACGAAGTATTCTCAATTTCTTCAGAATAAAAAACATGGGTAAACATGTCCCTATTGTCCATGCCGCTATCGCTGCTATACCAGCCAACTGCCAGGCCAAGAACTAAAATATAAACACAATACAATACATGTACATACCAATAAATGATCTAAATTTAACATGTGTTTAAAAGAGGAACTGTATAAAATTTCTGTGATTATAATGTGTCAATTCTTTAAATAGAGAAAAATACCAAATCATGAAATTACAAAATCATATGTAAAATGTCTTATATTTTATTTTTCAATTCCTGTTTTCAATCCTTGATCTACTAGGAGTGATATCCATCAACAAGATATGCATTATCTTTTCAGTAGATAAATAATGTACTCCATAAACACCTACCAAAGCAGATCTCTTATCCCATGAATAGAAAACACCTCCGTCGTTAGAGAAAAAGGCGACAGCAATAGCTCCCCATATACCACCTCCATAGTGTACTGTTATATATAAAACATGTTTAATATAAAAATGTTATACAATACAAACTCAGTCTGTAACATAAGATGTCAGAGATTAGAATGCTTGCTTCAGGTGACTTTCTTCTTATACATGTATGGTAACTTAAAACTACAGAATCTGTGGATTTGTTTGTTATATTCATACTATAACAACACACAACAGTGTACTCACTATAACAACACACAACAGTGTACTCACTATAACAACACACAGCAGTGTACTCACAATAACAACACACTGTCCTCACTATAACAACACACAAGTGTACTCACTATAACAACACACAACAGTGTACTCACTATAACAACACACTGTCCTCACTATAACAACACACTGTCCTCACTATAACAACACACTGTCCTCACTATAACAACACACAAAAGTGTACTCACTATAACAACACACAACAGTGTACTCACAATAACAACACACTGTCCTCACTATAACAACACACTGTCCTCACTATAACAACACACAAAAGTGTACTCAATATTACAACACACAAAAGTGTACTCACTATAACAACACACAACAGTGTACTCACTTTAAGTAATGTTTGCTTCTTTTCTGTCACCGTTTTATAACTACAGTTAATCTATATTACTGTTTTATCATACCAAAAACTTAACTGTTGTGTTTATCTACAGCGTATGTTACAAAAACGGTGTTTGGAAAGTAAAACAAATATATCGTTGTTACAATATAGAATACATGAATCAGTCTAGTAAATTTTGCTGGTCAATAATATTACAGCAAATAAAATAAAATACGATAAAATAAAATATCATAAAAGTTTAAGAAATTAAAACAAAAATAAATAAAGAATAGATACATAGACAAAATCTCATGATTTCGTTAGTAACCAGTTATCACCTGACAATTTAATTTTATTCAAATTTTTGAAAAAAAAAATGTTCAAAATGACTTGATTCCATCGTTGTAGACAATTTAAGTCAGAATAACATTTTCGGGGCACTTCATTCTATTAGATTTACTTCCCTTGCATTACTACAGTGCTACATTTAAGCGATTATAGCCATTAATTGACAACTACAACTATTCAACTGTTTTGGAATGGAATCAAACTTAACTGTTTTTTTCGATTTACACACACACACACACACACACACACACACACACACACACACACACATATGTGTGTGCGCACACACACACACACACATATATATATATGTGTGTGTGTGTGTGTGTGTGTGTGTGTGTGTGTGTGTGTGACGGAAAGCTCAAAGATGAATAAAGTCACTTCATTGAAATTTAGTTATGACAACTATTTCTAGATTTGATCAATTAGAAACAGTAGTAAAGCTTCTCGCATAGGTTAATTTAGAATACAAATACTCAGCCGACAAAATCAGTAAAAATAAGTGTTTTTAAAGACTTGTTTTTGTCAGTGCAACACAAAAGTTGTGAATCATATTTGTTTAGATTTGGAAATATGCTGGTTTTGTATTAACGTTTTAAACAATATAAATCGTTCTTACCGGCTGTAGCATCTAATGGATCATCAACTTTGAATTTTATAACCATCCACGTTGTAATCATATAAACCACGCCCCCAATGAGACCCATAACAAAAGCACCATATGTCTCTATCTGATTACAACCAGCACATACTGAAACCTGCAAAATATGTGTCGCTTTTATAAACAGTGGGACAGATGCCTTCATACCACCATTACAAAAAAGCTTGAAGGTAAAACTAATCATGAATCCTCTCCATTGATATGTCTGTGAGCCAATAACAAATGAAGATGCTATAAAGAAAATTGACCTTTACATTTTGCTTTAAAGACCAATACATCACTTCCATGGATATGTGGACTTTCATTTTATTGACTTGGCTAAAGTACAATCCATGAATCCATACATTTACACATTTTACTGATATGTGCCACACAACTGTATACAATATATATTCAAAATGCCAATCATCAACAACGTACTTAATTACTTTTGCCGAAGATTGCAACTAATTGAAATTAGAATTACTTAAAACACACATCTTATTTGAAATTTACATAAAGTAACACGTGAGGGCATATGTTTAAAGTTTCCTTCTTACTTCCTTTTCTTAAGCAATTGGAAACAAACCATAAGTGTAGTCCAAGTCAAACATATGTTTTAATGTTTTTATTGTACTAAATATCTGACCTTCCTTAGTTTAAACAGTATTTATTATTTTTTTGTTTAGCAATTATACAAAACAAGTTTACATTACACAAGTAAGGGATTCCAGAACAAGAGTAAGACTCTTATATAAACTAGTCTCCCTAATATAAACTAGTCTCCCTGACCTTCCTTTTATACAAAGGTTAATTACACCCTTGATGTTATCATTCGTCAGTCAATATATAAGTTAGGCTTTTGGTTCCAATGTTGTTAAACGTCTCATCGAAGCTTTTTCAGCTATTAAGCGAAAGCAAGGTAATTTATTTCTAAGGTTTGATCTTATGTGAAAGTGTGTATCATGATCTGATGTGAAGGAGCGCGATGAAAGTTCAAGTATGTGTAAGATGTGAAAGTGTGTAGTATGACCCGTTGTAAACTAGCGCGATGGAAGTTCAAGTAAGCGTGAGATGTGAAAGTATGTATTATTACCTGTTGTGAACTAGCGCGATGAAAGTTCATGATCAAGTATGTGTGAGATGTTAAAGTGTGTAGTATGACCCCTTGTAAACTAGCGCGATGGAAGTTCAAATATGTGTAAGATGTGAAAGTGTGTAGTATGACACGTTGTAAACTAGTGCGATGGAAGTTTAAATATGTGTAAGATGTGAAAGTGTGTAGTATGACGTGTTGTAAACTAGTGCGATGGAAGTTTAAATATGTGTAAGATGTAAAAGTGTGTAGTATGACCCGTTGTAAACTAGCGCGATGGAAGTTCAAATATGTGTAAGATGTGAAAGTGTGTAGTATGACACGTTGTAAACTAGTGCGATGGAAGTTTAAATATGTGTAAGATGTGAAAGTGTGTAGTATGACCTGTTGTAAACTAGTGCGATGGAAGTTTAAATATGTGTAAGATGTAAAAGTGTGTAGTATGACCCGTTTTAAACTAGCGCGATGGAAATTCCAATATGTGTAAGATGTGAAAGTGTGTAGTATGACACGTTGTGAACTAGCTCGATGGAAGTTCGAATATGTGTAAGATGTGAAAGTGTGTAGTACGACCTATTGTAAACAAGCATTCTGAGAGTATTGCAAAACAATACATAGTCCCCTACCGGTCGCATATATCACTAATCCCAAAGTTTTAAGTAAAACGTACCTTATTGTATGGTACAAAGATATATATTTATAAATTATACATGTTGTTCAAGATGGCAGATGGAAATGAAACATAAACTTGATCTGTAACTCATCATGGTAGAGTCACATACAAAACATTAGTTCCATTTCTGCAAACGTGTAGAAAAAAAGTGCGGAAAACTAAAATTTCTGTGAATTTTCAAAGATCAAAGGGCCATAACTCCGTTAAAAAACAGCAGTTTGAAACGAAACGTTAACTTAATCTGTAACTCATCATGGTAGACTCATATACCAAAAATCAGTTCATTATCTAAAAGTGTGTAGAAAAAAAGTGCGAAAAACTGAAATTTCTGTGAATTTTCAAAGATCAAAGGGTCATAACGCCGGTAAAAATTAGCAGATGGAAACGAAACGTTAACTTGATCTGTAACTCATCATGGTAGACTCATATACCAAAAATCAGTTCATTATCTAAAAGCATTTAGAAAAAAGTGTGGAAAACTAAGGTGTGACAGACGGACGGACGGACGGACAGAGTGCAAACCTATAGTCCCCTTCGGCTTTCGCCGGTAGGGGACTAACTAGCGCGATGGAAGTTCGAATATTTGTTAGATGTGAAAGTGTGTAGTATGACCTGTTGTGAACTAGCGCGATGGAATTTCGAATATGTGTAAGATGTGAAAGTGTGTAGTATGACACGTTGTAAACTTGCGCGATTGAAGCTCAAGCTCACTTAATCAGTATACAAGACGGACAGTCAGACAAGCATACATCTCCCCAGTCCATTATCGTGGCACCTGGTGAACCAGTCGATACTCTGCCCTTCTTATGTCAGCGCCAGGAGAGGAAAAAATATTTTAAGTTTTAAATTCTTATATTTAACCCGGCTGGGTTTCGAACCCAGGATCTCCCGCTCTCGCTCTGAGCTATCGCGCCAGTCTGAAGTCCCTGGTTTTGTCAGATGTATTTTAATGCAACTGAAATGAAAACTGCTGGTTGGAATAATATATATTACTTTCCATACTTACCATTCCCGTCAAACATCCGTTCAGAGTACTGAGAAAGCTCCACTTTTTGTCGCCGAACCACTTGCTTTTATTCATTAACATTGTCGTAAATGCCCCAGCAGATCCTGCTACAATGGTGTTCTTTATAGCTATAGCAACTGCTATTCCGTCACCCTCGGACGCTATCGATGCTTGCGACGATCCATTGAATGCAAAAAATCCGAATAACAGAATAAAAGCCCCTAGAGCAGCAAGCTAAAATGTAAAAATTACACACTTCTAGTGAAAAACCTGGACAGCCGTGTGCTAGTAATTTTTAAAATGTGCCTTTTTTAACTTTAATGTAATGAAGTATTTAAAACACCAAGTAATAACAAAAATAATATTTGGGTCAAATTAACATTAATGTATTAAGTAAGATGGCTGTAATTTCGTTTAGGTTAAATATGAACAATTGTTTCGAATTTCATTATATGGCATGTGGAATGTTTTTAACGTTTTTTTAAAATAAACTATTCAAAACAAAAAGTGTTAGAAACAAGAAATTAATGATCTGATACGAACTACATGTGTACCTATTCGGTTATTTAATATAAATATTTACATTTTAACACATTACCATCAAATATAAAACTGCGATGTTACAATGACATCTAACAAGAAAAACTTACTGGAACGGAATGTCCTTTTATATCTTCTGGAAGTCCTGTTTCCTTATTGAACCTGCCGATCCTTGGGCCCATAACAGCTGCAGCACAGAATGCCGCAATGCCTCCTAACATATGTACAGCTCCACTTCCCGCAAAATCCTAGGGTTATAAACTCATCGTTAGAACTACATGTATCATCATGCTTTGAAAAAGTACAGTTAGATAAGAGAAAACATAAGTCATCAATTTATGTCATAAAAATATGGACCCACTGAGTGATTATATACTGCAAAACACATCTAAAATAGATATAAGTTGTGTTCTGGCAAGATACTTCAAAATAAAACATTTAGTGCCGAGTTATATCGGAATTTTGCCATATTTGCATAAATGCTGATCTGTGTCTGTTATAAATAAATAAATAAATAAATAAATAAATAAATAAATAAATAAATAAATAAATAAAAAACTTTGTCTATATCTAGACCTCACATTATTGTTAAAAATACCATTTGAGTGTATTTATGAATATGCCATGTTTTTCCTTTTACCTTACAGGGTATAAAAATATTACTTCTAAAAAATTGCTCATGTGTCCCAAAAGATACAAATACTAAAACAAATTTTAATGGATGTTTGGTGCTGTACTCGTTGGTGATACGAAAACTTACAGCATATGTTACTGTAATGGTGTTGTTTCCGTCTTCATACGTGATTCCTTTAGCAAGCCATCCTTTTGAATCCCATGCCCAATGTGATACAACCGGAAATATAAAACCTACATTAAACAATTTAAAAAAATGTTATTATAACATGAAATGTCTTACATAACAGCAAATATTAATATTTCCAAAATAAAAGTAAACTGATACAATACCTGTTATAACAGAACTATATACCAGATAAGCAGTAAAGTCACATCTCTCTGCCACTGCTCCGGACACGATAGTTGCCGCTGTGGCTGCAAATACGTACTGGAATATCCAGGATGAGTAAGAACTGGTCGGTAACTCGTAGTGAGCAAAATATCCGTAACCTATAAAGGCATTCCCTGGAGATCCGTATGCAAAAGCGTATCCAAACAACCAGTAGAAAACTCCAGCAACAACTGTGAAATATATTATAGAAAATGGGACAATCTGTATATCATATCTACTTGTTGTATAAATTAGTACGGTCTTTTTAAATTTTCATTTTTCTTTTTTTTTTTTTTTTTTTTTTTTTTTTTTTTTTTTTTTTTAATTTTCCCAGACACAGAATAGGGGATGGTCAAGTGCCAGGGTTGGGGCCACTGGGTTCACTTGCCTGATAACAAAGGGACAATTTTACATATACATATCACAATTGTACAATATAATCTATTATAAATTATCTCCCTTTATCAAGTAACAAAGTAATGAAAACTATCCCACGAAATTGGGAAAAAATATGTAAATCAGGTCTTGTTTCCAGTATTCTTAATTATAGGATTCTTCTTGATAAACTTTTATCTATTATATTTATTTTAAACTTACTTTTTAATTCTGTCTGGGGTTTTGTGTGTGTGTGTGTGTGTGTGTGTGTGTGTGTGTGTGTGTGTATGTTTGTGTGTGTGTCAACCCCTATGAAATTCAAAATGTATATATAAATTTTCTTACAAGTACAGTTCAAAGCATCATAAAACAGTATGTACATTATAAATGATGATGGAATATATACAGCACTGACACCACAGTCACACCAGATGAAGACACTGAATCAATCAAAGATATTCAACCATGGGTCCCAAGATTCAAGAAATTTGGCATAAAGGTTGTTTTTTATTGCGATGATCTTTTCGATATCAAGCTGATATTTAAGACTCATTTTCCATGTATTTAAGTTTGGTAGTTTTTTATCAATTCTGCACTTATATATGTAATGTAAAATTTTCATTTTTCTTACCCCTTTTTTTTTTTTTTAAAGAAAAGCATTTAATAAGACTTTTTTAATTTGGATGCTGCGACGAGTAAGTGAGATAGAATTAAAAGTATAACTCGGTATATAGACATATAACAGATGGACCGTGATTGAAAGGTAACATGGACTGTAAGACAAAAAAACAACGTATGGGCTGAGATAGACGGAATCAAATATAGACCGTGATAGAGAGAATAACAAACGGACCCTGAGAGAAAGAATATAAAATTTGCCTTGATAGACAGAATATAAATTGGACTGTGATAGACAGAATAACACATGGTCCGTAAAACAGAAAATAAAATTGGCCGTGATAGACAGAATATTGTTGTGCATTTCTTTCCATTTTTTGCTGTAACTCTATGAGTGATTGATATGAAAATAAGACACTCCTTTACTTTACTATACTTAATTCCAAAATAAAGCATTATATTAATCTCGGAAATGACATTCCTTGTTACTCAGAAATAGAATTATCGTCTGCTTCGAAAGCGGGAGGTCGTGGCCTCGAACCCCAGCAAGACCATACATAAGACTATGCATTGCATACATAAGATATTGCATTTTCGCCTGCTGCTCGGCATTTGCAGGAAAGGATTTCGATTGGTTCACCCGTTGACAGGATAATGCACTGGGGAAGTAGTGTTCTTAAGGCATACAGACTCGGTGAGCTAGTAACTTACCAAAAGGTCACTCTCAGTACCGGCTAGTACCCGGCAGGCTATAATACATACTCGCACATCACACGCATACATATATGAGCCTCAACTATCATATAGGAATTTAACATGTTTTAAATATTTTCTTTTGATGACCGTCAAATCATCCTGTTTTATGCTGTCCGCGGGAACCTGTCATGTTTAAATAATTGAAACAAATTAAATCATTCTGTAATGACCCATGAAAACATTGACTTATATAGTGATCTTTATCAGACATATAAACGTAAATAAAGAGACAAACAGCGGGTCACCTGAAGTGTAAAAACCAGAAATAGAAACATGATTTTATATGATCAAATTAAAATAAAGAGAACTCCAGTCGAATACGACGTCCATGGAATACTTACAAGCGTCTAATAGATTCTTTATTAGGATGTTGGTAGTATTTTTACTTCGGACACTCCCAGCCTCCAAGAAAGCAAAGCCACCTTGCATTACTAAAATAAAGACAATTTTTTAAAAAGCGCATATTTAGCAACGAACAAATGAAAATCTAATTTCAAAACGATTTTTTTCAACATAAATCAATACAATATAAATCACAATAAAATACAGTCTCAGGTCTGAATTCAATTAGGATTATCCGAAAGTAATAATTATTGCAAAGTAAACATTTGGGACAAACCTGTACTGTGTATCGCCCAATCAAGAACAAGGATGTTGTTTTGAGTCAGAAAGTCGCACAAACCCTAGCAACATGAGGCATAGCGTTGTCATGTTGCAACGTTAGGTTACGGTGATGGATTTGACAAACCCTAGCAACATGAGGCATAGCGTTGTCATGTTGCAACGTTAGGTTACGGTGATGGATTTGACAAAACCTAGCAACATGAGGCATAGCGTTGTCATGTTGCAACGTTAGGTTACGGTGATGGATTTGACAAACCCTAGCAACATGAGGCATAGCGTTGTCATGTTGCAACGTTAGGTTACGGTGATGGATTTGACAAAACCTAGCAACATGAGGCATAGCGTTGTCTTGTTGCAACGTTAGGTTACGGTGATGGATTTGACAAAACCTAGCAACATGAGGCATAGCGTTGTCATGTTGCAACGTTAGGTTACGGTGATGGATTTGACAAACACTAGCAACATGAGGCATAGCGTTGTCATGTTGCAACGTTAGGTTACGATGATGGATTTGACAAACACTAGCAACATGAGGCATAGCGTTGTCATATTGCAACGTTAGGTTACAGCGATGGATTTGACAAAACCTAGCAACATGAGGCATAGCGTTGTCATGTTGCAACGTTAGGTTACGATGATAGATTTGACAAACACTAGCAACATGAGGCATAGCGTTGTCATGTTGCAACGTTAGGTTACGATGATGGATTTGACAAACACTAGCAACATGAGGCATAGCGTTGTCATGTTGCAACGTTAGGTTACAGCGATGGATTTGACAAAACCTAGCAACATGAGGCATAGCGTTGTCATGTTGCAACGTTAGGTTACGATGATGGATTTGACAAACACTAGCAACATGAGGCATAGCGTTGTCATGTTGCAACGTTAGGTTACAGCGATGGATTTGACAAAACCTAGCAACATGAGGTATAGCGTTGTCATGTTGCAACGTTAGGTTACGGTGATGGATTTGACAAAACCTAGCAACATGAGGCATAGCGTTGTCATTTTGCAACGTTAGGTTACGGTGATGGATTTGACAAACCCTAGAAACATTAGCATTTGTCTTGCTGCAACATTAGATTACGTTGATGGATTTGACAAACCCTAGCAACATTAGGCATAGCGTTGTCTTGCTGCAACATTAGATTACGTTGATTGATAAGTGGTAGGACTTGAGTTTATAAGACGTTATCTTAATATCTTATTGATGTAAGGTTGTCGTAGATAACCACTTAACGTGTTTTCATGTCGACCATACCAAAACAGCCTTCGAGTCCCCAAAATACGCCGCTTTCCGACACTCACCACGTGCACGACTTCAATAGATATACCGATGTCCATTAGACCAAGTGTCTTAAATAAAATTCCCACAGGCGGTTTCTAACCTTCTTGGACACACTGACTAACCCTCTCGCTCGCCTCTGTCGGTTACAGGGTTACAAGAGACATATGCTTCTATGTTAATATCCCGACGTAACGCGAGGGCCTTCGCTACAGGGAGGTTCATCCAATTTTCCAGTGGCTCTGAAAGCCTTGTGTACAACAAATTTCCGTGCTACATGAAGTTGTAAATATCCTTGTATTTTCAGACCAATAACGATTGCGGCATTTCGTTTTAAAATCGCTTCATAAAATGCTTTATTACTAATCCGTACTGTTTTAATTTTCGATTTGTAATGATATACTTTCAAATATGGTACAGAAGTACCCAGGATTTGTGCTTTCTTGAAACATCTGCTGATAGCATGCAGCATAAAGTTGTGTGACGCTTATATGAATTTTAAATGAAGATCATTTTCACAGTGCACGAATATAGTTCAGTGTCAAATTTAATTTATCTTCGTCAAGGTCTCTAAAATATAATTATCACACTACGATTATGCCAATAATGCGGGGCTGCACTGCTTTTAAAACCCATTAATAAGCACAAAGTATGAAACTTGATCTTTAAAAAAAGATTGTGATACAATTACATTATTTATCTTAAAAATTGCTTATATATTTAAATTACTTCCAAAAATAGTACAAAAAAGTCAATTATATTTTGTTTCGTAACAATTTTTTTACAACAATCACGGTTCATAAAATGGGTAAAGTATCTATATATTTATTATTAAATGATGTAGATATTTTTACCATATATTAACTGATTATAAAACTTTTGCCTAGTTATACAACATTCGTGTTCATATTATTAATTTGAAAAATTCAAAAAATTAAAAATTTTGAATGATGAATTTTGACTATTTAATTCAGATAATCAATAATATGACACCTGCTATTATCTACTCATAACTTAGCACACAGTTTACTATATCATATATTGAATTAGAGTACGCCCGTATATCACCCGTCTATGTCTGTAAGGACCCAAATAGAAAACATTTTCTTGTAAACTCTCAGAATAACATCTAAAACGTGAAGCGATTCAAAAGCCAATGTGAATAATACTACAAAATATATGTGTTAAATGGAATATAAAAACCAAAATTATCCTTGGCATTTAAACAATAAAAACACAATAAATGGAGATTCCGTAACCATTACGTGTTAAACAATAAAAACACAATAAAAGGAGATTTCGTAACCTTTACGTGTTAAACAATAAAAACACAATAAAAGGAGATTCCGTAACCATTACGTGTTAACGATCAAAAACACAATAAAAGGAGATTCCGTAACCATTACGTGTTAAACAATAAAAACACAATAAAAGGAGATTTCGTAACCTTTACGTATTAAAAAATAAAAACACAATAAAAGGAGATTCCGTAACCATTACGTGTTAAACAATCAAAAACACAATAAAAGGAGATTTCGTAACCTTTACGTATTAAACAAAAAAAGCACTATAAAGGAGATTCCGTAACCATTACGTGTTAAACAATAAAAACACAATAAAAGGAGATTCCGTAACCTTTACGTGTTAAACAATAAAAACACAATAAAAGGTGATTCTGTAACCATAAAAGGAGATTCCGTAACCATTACGTGTTAAACAATCAAACACACAATAAAAGGAGATTCCGTAACCATTACGTGTTAAACAATCAAAAACACAATAAAAGGAGATTCCGTAACCATTACGTGTTAAACATTCAAAAACACAATAAAAGGAGATTCCGTAACCTTTACGTCTTCAACAATAAAAACACAATAAAAGGAGATTCCGTAACCATTACGTGTTAAACAATCAAAAACACAATAAAAGGAGATTCCGTAACCTTTACGTATTAAACAATAAAAACACAATAAAAGGAGATTCCGTAACCATTACGTGTTAACGATCAAAAACACAATAAAAGGAGATTCCGTAACCATTACGTGTTAAACAATCAAAAACACAATAAAAGGAGATTCCGTAACCATTACGTGTTAAACAATAAAAACACAATAAAAGGAGATTTCGTAACCATTACGTGTTAAACAATCAAAAACACAATAAAAGGAGATTCCGTAACCTTTACGTGTTAAACAATAAAAACACAATAAAAGGAGATTCCGTAACCATGACGTGTTAAACAATAAAAACACAATAAAAGGAGATTCCGTAACCTTTACGTATTAAACAATCAAAAACACAATAAAAGGAGATTCCGTAACCATTACGTGTTAAACAATCAAAAACACAATAAAAGGAGATTCCGTAACCATTACGTGTCAAACATTCAAAAACACAATAAAAGGAGATTCCGTAACCTTTACGTCTTCAACAATAAAAACACAATAAAAGGAGATTCCGTAACCATGACGTGTTAAACAATCAAAAACACAATAAAAGGAGATTCCGTAACCTTTACGTATTAAACAATCAAAAACACAATAAAAGGAGATTCCGAAACCATTACGTGTTAAACAATCAAAAACACAATAAAAGGAGATTCCGTAACCATTACGTGTTAAACATTCAAAAACACAATAAAAGGAGATTCCGTAACCTTTACGTCTTCAACAATAAAAACACAATAAAAGGAGATTCCGTAACCATTACGTGTTAAACAATCAAAAACACAATAAAAGGAGATTCCGTAACCTTTACGTATTAAACAATAAAAACACAATAAAAGGAGATTCCGTAACCATTACGTGTTAACGATCAAAAACACAATAAAAGGATATTCTGTAACCATTACGTGTTAAACATTCAAAAACACAATAAAAGGAGATTCCGTAACCATTACGTGTTAAACAATCAAAAACACAATAAAAGGAGATTCCGTAACCATTACGTGTTAAACAATCAAAAACACAATAAAAGGAGATTCCGTAACCATTACGTGTTAAACATTCAAAAACACAATAAAAGGAGATTCCGTAACCTTTACGTCTTCAACAATAAAAACACAATAAAAGGAGATTCCGTAACCATTACGTGTTAAACAATCAAAAACACAATAAAAGGAGATTCCGTAACCATTACGTGTTAAACATTCAAAAACACAATAAAAGGAGATTCCGTAACCTTTACGTCTTCAACAATAAAAACACAATAAAAGGAGATTCTGTAACCATTACGTGTTAAACAATCAAAAACACAATAAAAGGAGATTCCGTAACCTTTACGTATTAAACAATAAAAACACAATAAAAGGAGATTCGGTAACCATTACGTGTTAACGATCAAAAACACAATAAAAGGAGATTCTGTAACCATTACGCGTTAAACAATAAAAACACAATAAAAGGAGATTCCGTAACCATTACGTGTTAAACAATCAAAAACACAATAAAAGGAGATTCTGTAACCATTACGTGTTAAACAATAAAAACACAATAAAAGGAGATTCCGTAACCATTACGTATTAAACAATCAAAAACACAATAAAAGGTGATTCTGTAACCTTTACGTGTTAAACAATCAAAAACACAATAAATGGAGATTTCGTAACCTTTACGTGTTAAACAATCAAAAACACAATAAAAAGAGATTCCGTAACCATTACGTGTTAAACAATAAAAACACAATAAAAGGAGATTCCGTAACCTTTACGTGTTAAACAATAAAAACACAATAAAAGGAGATTCCGTAACCATTACGTGTTAAACAATCAAAAACACAATAAAAGGAGATTCCGTAACCATTACGTGTTAAACAATCAAAAACACAATAAGAGGAGATTCTGTAACCATTACGTGTTAAACAATTAAAAACACAATAAAAGGAGATTCCGTAACCATTACGTGTTAAACAATTAAAAACACAATAAAAGGAGATTCCGTAACCATTACGTGTTAAACAATAAAAACACAATAAAAGGAGATTCCGTAACCTTTACGTGTTAAACAATAAAAACACAATAAAAGGAGATTCCGTAACCATGACGTGTTAAACAATCAAAAACACAATAAAAGGAGATTTCGTAACCATTACGTGTTAAACAATCAAAAACACAATAAGAGGAGATTCTGTAACCATTACGTGTTAAACAATTAAAAACACAATAAAAGGAGATTCCGTAACCATTTCGTGTTAAACAATAAAAACACAATAAAAGGAGATTCCGTAACCTTTACGTGTTAAACAATAAAAACACAATAAAAGGAGATTCCGTAACCATGACGTGTTAAACAATCAAAAACACAATAAAAGGAGATTTCGTAACCTTTACGTATTAAACAATAAAAGCACAATAAAAAGAGATTCCGTAACATTTACGTGTTAAACAATAAAAAATGTTAAAGATGTACTAGTTGCAACCATAAAATCTTTTGATAATAAATAATAGTGAAAAATTAAATAAATGTATAAAATTTAATTAGATTGAATAACGCATTTAAATTGCAATTTAAAAAACGGATTTTTTTCTTCAAAATCCAGTGCAAACAGAAACATCCAGGCCAACAACAAATAAAAAATATGACATTCACTAAAATGGGGAAACTATAATCTGAAAAAGACACCCGGGCAAAACTGGAAATATCTTTTGGTGAAAGTTAAAAATCCTGTACATGTAAAAACTTTTAAATAAAACTATAATGCTTTAAGACAATGCCAAGTAAAATTTTTAAATGTGTCATGTGCTACTTTTGAATTTTTATGAAATAATACATTCAAAAGTAGCAATTGTCATGTGCTACTTTTGAATGTATTATTTCATAAAAATTCAAAAGTAGCACATGACAAATTGTTCATTGTGGAAAAAATGCAACTCAAATTAAAAGTAGCTCTTGACAATTATAATTTCTTGGTGTCTGTTTTGTTGTTAATGCATGATATAATGGCATAAAATCTATTAAATCATTTGTCAGAATAATAATTAACATTCAATTAATGATTACTTACGAAATATGATGATTGACATTGTTATAAGGAAAAAGTCGTTCATGTTTTGTTCGGTGTAAGATTTCCATTTTTCCGTTTTGTTGTAATATTCCTCCATTTTTAGAAGCTTAGCTTGCAAGCTAGCAAGATCATTCGAATAATTGGCCATATTTTAAAAAATTAAAACACCACTTTCTTCTTAAAATGGATATCTCGGTACATCGGTTATCTGTATCATTAGTTTTATATATCCATCCAGTCAGGAAATGTTTAGTCAACCGCGATTGACGGTATACACATCACAGGTATTGTTCATGTCCATCAGAAACAAAATAAGTACATGTATAATACGCTTGTGTTTAAATAAAATAAAGAAGTATATTATTTTGACTGTCTCTGCTTATTTATTTTTTTAAACCAGGAAATCAAAATGATTGAATATTATGATTTTAAATGTTTCAGGTTTTATGCAGTTATTTGTTAACTAATTTTTTGGCACAATTTAAATACTTTTATAATCTTTTTTTTTTTTTTTTTTTTTTTTTTTTTTTTTTTTTTTTTTTTTTACAGAAACACTGAAATAAGTTCCAACTGTGTAATTTCTTAATTTCGGAAAGTATGCGTTTTTCTTTTCAATTCAAAATTATATCGAGACGTCACCTGCTATTTTTTCTTTCCAATTTTTATCTAAATGCAATGTACACTGTAGGGAAGTAATAAGGAATCTAAAAAAAAATAAAAAAAAAAAATAAAAAAAACTGAAATTTGAATTTAACAAAGCAGGTGTAGGATGTATAAGATAAAGTACACAATGTAATTTTAAGCTATTTTAAACTTACACATACACATTTGTATTTTGCAGTTTTCTTTATTTCTTTATTTCTTTAATTTTTTATTTATTTATTTATTTATTTATTTATTTATTTATTTGTTTACTTATTTATTTTTATTTTCTTTTTCATTAAAATTTAGTTCACTACATTTTTTACTTTTATTTCATATAGAAATCATTTGACGATGGTTATATGACATAACGTTATAAATTCATAACTTATTCTTTTCAAAGTTACTTCTGATCATTGCATTTTTGTTTTATTTTGTTTTAGTAATACTCAAAATTGTGATATTAATTCTATTTTATATAATTTCTTTTCATGAGGATCATTATAAATATAACAGAATCTGAAATTTGGAAGAGATAATAATAATAATAATAATAATAATAATAATAATAATAATAATAATAATAAAAAATGCAAAACACAATCCGAAACTACAATATCAAATGTAAAGAAACACGGATGACACGGATAAAAAGCGCATTTATGAGATTTTACAAGAACGTCTATTAACTTAATGTATTTATGAGAATATTAGATATAAAATAATAATAATAATTCGAATATCTGTAAAATAAATAGCCGTATTCGACTGGTGGTTTTCCGTTTAGCAAGAGGCTCTTCCATTAAACGACATTTTCCCACCTTTATTTTTGACCAATCAGATCGCAGAATATAGTTTTGTATTTGTCATTCGACTGGTAAAGTGCTCAACACACTTTTCACCTCTAAAAACACTGTTGTTCACGAAGGTCGAGTTGAGAACAAATTACCAGTCGAATAAGAAACGTAATGTTGATGTCTTTAGTCTGATTGGTCAAAAATAAAGGTGGGAAAATATCGTTTATTGGAAGAGCCTCTTGCTAAACGGAAAACGACCAGTCGAATACGGCTAATGTGTTTTTATTTGTCGACTATATTTAGGTCAAAAATCATGCTATCGGTTTTGTACACGTGCACGTTCTTTCGACTCTTACCGATGTGAATGTGTTATAGATGGGAATTTTTTAGTTTTAAAATCAATGATTTTTTTTTTAATATTTAACAAAAATATAACAATTGAACTGTTTTAAAATCATGTTCATTGTCAATATGAATGCAAAAACTTTGCAAGACAAACTAATCATAACGAATTAGCGCGTTATTCAGTTTGCTTGCAGAGTTTTTTCATTCACTTTGACAATGAACATCATTTTTAAACGGTTCAATTGTTAGATAAACTCATAAAATGTCCAAAATCATGAAATAGATCAAGTTCATCAATAACAAATCGTACAATAAATTGAAATACCGATCCTTCGGAAGAATGCTGTGTGTCAAAGGAATTCAAAACCGGAAAACGGTTGAGACAAATTCCGGAAATCAGAATTCGTCCTCATGTAGTAAAATACACTAAAATGTCTTTTAGTTTTTTCCAAACATTTAAAATAAAATTGGTTTTTGGAGTATACTAGTCTTTGTAAATTTTTACAGAATCAAATACTTAAAAATACTTTAACATGTCATTACGATGATTGGAATTTTTTTTAAAAGAAATTCAAAAAATAAGGAGGTAATCCTTTCGATATCTCGAAAACAAAAACCGAAGCATATGAATTTTTAAATTTTATTTTGAAGAGAATTAAGCCAACATCCTTTGTGTATATTGAAATATTGTTTAAAACCTGGGAATAAAATTTGTTTTCATTACATCCAGTCATTATTGAATCAATAACAAACATAAAATTAACTTGCAGGGGTATTTCGAAATGAGCATTAGATTGTTGGAAAGTGGGGTAGGTCTAACATGCTCTATTGAAAAAACGAAAATACAACCACATGCATTTTTAAAAACTTTAATCAGCAGAGCACATTCTAAGGAATGCGTGTGCACATTTTTAGAAAATCCTAATTCGGGGAAATTTTTTGCCTTAGGTACCAGGGACTACCTCAAAATAAAATTTAAAATTTTAAAATAAGTTAACCAAAGAATTTTTAATGTGTTTTAGATAATTTAGGTGAATAAAGTATTATTCTGAAGATAAAATATTTGATGACCTATTTCCTTATAATAGGATATTAAACGATATACAAGTTAATTACAGTAGATACACGTGTTATCAAAAACTTAAAGATGTAGAACCAGATTGAGGAACAGCATAAAGAAGTTAGAACATTTAAAACAGGTTTATATTTATTTTATATCACCAATTAACTTGTTCTACTCGTTTATCTGGCATAAATTTGGTCAAATTGTCGAATCTATATGACCGTGTAAAAGGACATCTTCATAAAAATAAACCTAACAATGCTTTTTTCACGGTCTATATACATAACAATTTTAAAATGAATAATGAACAATAACAAATATTTACAAACACATTTTATTACTCTGGGTAATTTTACAATCTGGTTACTTGCTGAAAAAGTACATTCGTACTAGTCAGATAGTTTTTCCATTTGTTTTTTTTTTTGACTTGCTAAAAATGGACGGTTATGAATTGGTATTGTAATTCGTGTCGGAGTCGGTGTAATTTTCGTGTCTGTTAAGTAGCCGTCATCGATTTCAGTATTCATGTCGGAGTCGATGTAATTTTTGAGTCGGTTTAGTAGCCGTCGTCGATTTTAGCATTCGTGTCGGAGTCGGTATAATTTTCGTGTCGGTTTAGTAGCCGTCATCGATTTCAGCATTCGTGTCGGAGTCGGTGTAATTTTCGTGTCGGTTTAGTAGCCGTCATCGACTTTCAGCATTCGTGTCGGAGTCGGTGTAATTTTCGTGTCGGTTTAGTAGCCGTCATCGACTTTCAGCATTCGTGTCGGAGTCGGTGTAATTTTCGTGTCGGTTTAGTAGCCGTCATCGATTTCAGTTTTCTTTGTTACAACACATACTTCAAGTAAATTATATGATTAAAATCTTAAACTTGTACAGTCACCTTCCAGAAAGGCCAGCCACATGACAAAAATATGTGACCTACTTACACAGTTCAGCGATTTTTATGTTTTTAATCCCTTAACTAGTTTGAGTAAAATAGGTAATCTTTTGAAATGCCTCATGAAAATTTTGACAAATACTTGTATGTTTATTATCGATAAAGAGAGGGACATTTGTAAATCGAGTAAGTTATATTTAAGGATTGAATGTCATTTTGAATGTTGTCATTGAGGTATGACAACATCAGACCACGTTCAAAGTAAGTGAATCGCGAAGCGATTCATGTAACTTTGAACGTGGTCTGATGTTGTCATACCTCAATGACAACATTCAAAATGACATTCAATCCTTATGTTTACATTATTTTTATCCACAAAAAGGTATTGTTAATTTTCCGAAAGCCGGTGCATTAATGTGGTTAGAAACACTTAAAGCGAGATAACTCTTATTGTAAACCATATAAATAGAATAGCTGTTTTGTTGCTTGGCGATCGTAAAATATAGTTCCGTAAAACACTTTTGAAAATCAAATTCTATTTCTCCTTTTTTTAATTAAACAATAATCTGTTTGGTAAGATATTACTATGAATATAATCATTTAGTCGAATAACAAACAGTTGTTCATTATTTGAATGTGGTGTTCTCGGACTCACTAATAATGAAAGTGTGAATAGGCTGACCTACTTAAATTAGGTCATGATCAAATTTTCAGAAAGTCGGCCACCTGCTGTGTGGATTGTGGGGATTGGCATGGAATAGTGCAGTGATTGGTAAGTACGTTGACTTATTGCTGTCAAAATGCATTAACGAGTCTTTCACATCTGATTTCAATTCATCATTTGATTTACAAAACACCAAAAATTGGGTAAATAGATGATAACTGGGGGGGGGGGGGGTACACATGCCTGATACTTTCCTAGCACATGTCTTTCCAAAATATGTTTCAGAGAAACAAAATTTCATTTGTCACACTAGCCTATTTATAATTTTATCTTATTGGGTGAAAAGACCCTTTAATATTGACTTCAAACTGTAGAGTGTAGTAAACTGAAATTCAAATGCAAAATTTTCCAGATTCATATATTTCATTTCACAAAAATGTATGTACTGATATAGATCTACATTACAAATTTTCAAACGTTTTCATGTATCCGACTTCCAATTTCACATAAATTAAAAAAAAAAGTATTTATTGAACAATTTTGAACAAATTCACTTTTTCACAAATTTGTGAAAATGTTACTGTTTGAAAGAGTTTTAAGAAACCATTACTTGTATGGGAACCAGTATGTAGTGTTTACTTCTGGGTTCTTTATGTATGTTTAATGTTACAGGATTATATACTTTTTCATGGGGCGGTGTTAGCCAAGTGGTTTAGTAATTGGTCTTCATATTTTTGGTCTCACTTTTGTGCAGGGTGGGTTCAGGTCAGGCCACAAGTGTTTTAGGCAGATCACAAACACAAAATTGTGTAGGATTTGATCTTAAGGGGTAAATAACCTTGATTTCATCATGAAAGCCTGAAAAATTGTTACATTTACCAATATTTAAGTATAACCAACAAAACTTAGTTTTTCATAACTATGTTGAAGGTACAACCAGAAAATATGGAATTGTTCAACAACCCTGATGATGAAGATGTATTGGACATAACAACAGACTGGCCAGCTGATGAGGGACTAGTTGAATTTGTGTGGTTAACAGAACTGACAGTGTTTTGTGAATGGGTCACTGTGGATGTAGTTGGGGTTGGAGCAATGGCCAGGTCCCTGTGACATTCTCCAGTAGCAACAGCAGTTAAAGTGTGACTAAGATCTTTTTATTGGAGTTGAGATGGATTTCTGTTATAACTCCGTAAGGAAGCTTCATTTCTATGCCCAGACATATACTTTATATGGTGTGCCTCAAATCCAGCATCACTCATTCCAGTGATTGCAGTTGCTTTAAGACAGTGAGCTGTGTATTTCTGGCTACAGTGGGCATTACTACTGATGTCTGGCATAAAACCTGAAAAAGAGTGTTTTTGTATGGGAGAATTTTTGTACCAGATATTGCATAAATGGGGAAATTTCAGAGCTTCATGTGTCATACTATTAAAAAGAGATTGGGAATCTGGAGATGTTCTTATTATTAAAAGTTGCAGCATTTTCACTGGACAGAGATCACCGCCAGTGGCATACATCTGTTTGTCTCTGTAAAAGTCATCAGAGTATAGGCCACCTTGGAATTTTTTTCCTGAGTTTGTTGGGTAAAAGTTACATATTCCAAACCATTGTCATCTACATTGAAATCAGGAGAATCAATAGAGAGTTGATTGTGGAATTCAAGATCTCTTGAAACAAACTGAAAAATTAAGATATACCAAACATAATGCCTTAATGCAATGGGTGATATACTGACATTGCCCTTAAATATTCAGTAATTTTTTGTAAATCAGCTGCTGCAATCTGTTGGTAATGTTAAGTAGGTCTAGCTACACCTGTATGTGTTATGTTTTTCATATATCAGTTTAACACACGGTTACATGATTTAAATTTTGTATCATTTACAATGTCAACTTTAATGTTATTGTTTTGAAAATAACAATTTATTGCTGCACGCATGTTCTTTAGGGTATTTTTATGATAAGGGTTCTCCCTTTTTGGTTCTAACCTCGCAGTAAAATTTTGTAAGTTTTTCTGATAACTCTTCCGGTGTACCTTTTGAAAAATTTAATCTTTCACCATAATTATAAACCTCTGTGTGCCACTCTGACATAGAATTGTTTTGATTTTACAAATATTTTATCTTTTCATTAATCATTAAAAAATTATTTTGAAATAAAAAGACAACAAATATATTGGTTTTTATAATTGTCTTTTCTTTTCTTTTTTAATTTTTTTTTTTTTTTTTTTTTTTTTTTTTTTTTTTTTTTTTTTTTTTGAATTATTTTTAAAATTGGTGCAGTGTGACAAATTTCTACGTTTGTTACCGTTCGTAAAGTCGCCGGACAGACTTTATGAATGAACCCGTAGAAAATTATGAATGAATAAGTAGTTCCTTGGTGGTATGTATTCCTCCGCCATTCGCTTTACATCGAAAGCGGATTGGCTGAAGATATAGCTGACGTATCGCTTTATCACAGAGCGCGTGACACACTGCTGTCATCGAAAAATTAAAGCAGTGGTTCCAAAGAGATTCAAATAAGGCAATGCATTTGTAATGTAAACATTTAAGGATTGAATGTCATTTTGAATGTTGTCATTGAGGTATGACAACATCAGACCACGTTCAAAGTAAGTGAATCGCGAAGCGATTCATGTAACTTTGAACGTGGTCTGATGTTGTCATACCTCAATGACAACATTCAAAATGACATTCAATCCTTATGTTTACATTATTTTTATCCACAAAAAGGTATTGTTAATTTTCCGAAAGCCGGTGCATTAATGTGGTTAGAAACACTTAAAGCGAGATAACTCTTATTGTAAACCATATAAATAGAATAGCTGTTTTGTTGCTTGGCGATCGTAAAATATAGTTCCGTAAAACACTTTTGAAAATCAAATTCTATTTCTCCTTTTTTTAATTAAACAATAATCTGTTTGGTAAGATATTACTATGAATATAATCATTTAGTCGAATAACAAACAGTTGTTCATTATTTGAATGTGGTGTTCTCGGACTCACTAATAATGAAAGTGTGAATAGGCTGACCTACTTAAATTAGGTCATGATCAAATTTTCAGAAAGTCGGCCACCTGCTGTGTGGATTGTGGGGATTGGCATGGAATAGTGCAGTGATTGGTAAGTACGTTGACTTATTGCTGTCAAAATGCATTAACGAGTCTTTCACATCTGATTTCAATTCATCATTTGATTTACAAAACACCAAAAATTGGGTAAATAGATGATAACTGGGGGGGGGTACACATGCCTGATACTTTCCTAGCACATGTCTTTCCAAAATATGTTTCAGAGAAACAAAATTTCATTTGTCACACTAGCCTATTTATAATTTTATCTTATTGGGTGAAAAGACCCTTTAATATTGACTTCAAACTGTAGAGTGTAGTAAACTGAAATTCAAATGCAAAATTTTCCAGATTCATATATTTCATTTCACAAAAATGTATGTACTGATATAGATCTACATTACAAATTTTCAAACGTTTTCATGTATCCGACTTCCAATTTCACATAAATTAAAAAAAAAAGTATTTATTGAACAATTTTGAACAAATTCACTTTTTCACAAATTTGTGAAAATGTTACTGTTTGAAAGAGTTTTAAGAAACCATTACTTGTATGGGAACCAGTATGTAGTGTTTACTTCTGGGTTCTTTATGTATGTTTAATGTTACAGGATTATATACTTTTTCATGGGGCGGTGTTAGCCAAGTGGTTTAGTAATTGGTCTTCATATTTTTGGTCTCACTTTTGTGCAGGGTGGGTTCAGGTCAGGCCACAAGTGTTTTAGGCAGATCACAAACACAAAATTGTGTAGGATTTGATCTTAAGGGGTAAATAACCTTGATTTCATCATGAAAGCCTGAAAAATTGTTACATTTACCAATATTTAAGTATAACCAACAAAACTTAGTTTTTCATAACTATGTTGAAGGTACAACCAGAAAATATGAAATTGTTCAACAACCCTGATGATGAAGATGTATTGGACATAACAACAGACTGGCCAGCTGATGAGGGACTAGTTGAATTTGTGTGGTTAACAGAACTGACAGTGTTTTGTGAATGGGTCACTGTGGATGTAGTTGGGGTTGGAGCAATGGCCAGGTCCCTGTGACATTCTCCAGTAGCAACAGCAGTTAAAGTGTGACTAAGATCTTTTTATTGGAGTTGAGATGGATTTCTGTTATAACTCCGTAAGGAAGCTTCATTTCTATGCCCAGACATATACTTTATATGGTGTGCCTCAAATCCAGCATCACTCATTCCAGTGATTGCAGTTGCTTTAAGACAGTGAGCTGTGTATTTCTGGCTACAGTGGGCATTACTACTGATGTCTGGCATAAAACCTGAAAAAGAGTGTTTTTGTATGGGAGAATTTTTGTACCAGATATTGCATAAATGGGGAAATTTCAGAGCTTCATGTGTCATACTATTAAAAAGAGATTGGGAATCTGGAGATGTTCTTATTATTAAAAGTTGCAGCATTTTCACTGGACAGAGATCACCGCCAGTGGCATACATCTGTTTGTCTCTGTAAAAGTCATCAGAGTATAGGCCACCTTGGAATTTTTTTCCTGAGTTTGTTGGGTAAAAGTTACATATTCCAAACCATTGTCATCTACATTGAAATCAGGAGAATCAATAGAGAGTTGATTGTGGAATTCAAGATCTCTTGAAACAAACTGAAAAATTAAGATATACCAAACATAATGCCTTAATGCAATGGGTGATATACTGACATTGCCCTTAAATATTCAGTAATTTTTTGTAAATCAGCTGCTGCAATCTGTTGGTAATGTTAAGTAGGTCTAGCTACACCTGTATGTGTTATGTTTTTCATATATCAGTTTAACACACGGTTACATGATTTAAATTTTGTATCATTTACAATGTCAACTTTAATGTTATTGTTTTGAAAATAACAATTTATTGCTGCACGCATGTTCTTTAGGGTATTTTTATGATAAGGGTTCTCCCTTTTTGGTTCTAACCTCGCAGTAAAATTTTGTAAGTTTTTCTGATAACTCTTCCGGTGTACCTTTTGAAAAATTTAATCTTTCACCATAATTATAAACCTCTGTGTGCCACTCTGACATAGAATTGTTTTGATTTTACAAATATTTTATCTTTTCATTAATCATTAAAAAATTATTTTGAAATAAAAAGACAACAAATATATTGGTTTTTATAATTGTCTTTTTTTTTTTTTTTTTTTTTTTTTTTTTTTTTTTTTTTTTTTTTTTTTTTTTTTTTTTGAATTATTTTTAAAATTGGTGCAGTGTGACAAATTTCTACGTTTGTTACCGTTCGTAAAGTCGCCGGACAGACTTTATGAATGAACCCGTAGAAAATTATGAATGAATAAGTAGTTCCTTGGTGGTATGTATTCCTCCGCCATTCGCTTTACATCGAAAGCGGATTGGCTGAAGATATAGCTGACGTATCGCTTTATCACAGAGCGCGTGACACACTGCTGTCATCGAAAAATTAAAGCAGTGGTTCCAAAGAGATTCAAATAAGGCAATGCATTTGTAATGTAAACATATATATATATATTCTCTCTACTAACTACCTGTGCGGTATTAGTTTGCTTTAAGATACCGTGATAGTCCCTTATAGTTTAAATATTCCGTACCCTTACACCTTTGCCTCCTCATATATTGTATAGATAATAATCATCCATTATCTCCGAAAACAACGTTTAATTGACCAAATCAAAACACGTGATTAATGATTAAATTGCGGACTTCGGCGTAACAAATGCAGAATATACTTCAGATGTTAGTTAAAAAACCCTGAAATATCTAAGTTGTATATAGCTAAAAACCTGATAAGGCGAAAACAAATGTTAAAGAAACCGAGTTTATTTGAAAGGGAAATAACTCTTGTGAAACAGAAAATTATATATTTGAACAGGACTTCGACTAGGATGGACTGTATTCATTACAACTGAGAGATTAAAAAGTATAAAGTTTGGCTGAAATTGGCTAAAATAACACTCAGATATGTTGGCTTAAATTTGTATTAAAACTATGAATGTGAAGTATTTTAAAGAACAACAATAAATAAGAATTTATCACCAGTGTTATTTGTTAACACGTGTAAAATGACTTTATATCTACTTTCTATATATGTAAAAGTTTAACAAAATTGGTTTAAAAACAAACCTTTACGTGTTTTTTTTTATCTCATTTTGGTATATAGAGCACCTGGAAAGCTCTCCCATCATAGTGCATATTTTTTTAAGTTACAGAAGAAAAGTTTAAACTTAGCATTTTGGCAAACGCACGGATACACGTACACTTCGCCATTACATAAGCCTACCCGACTTTTATATTAGCAACGCGTCTTTAGTCCAAAAACGTATAAATGTACCAGAATCTGGTAGACAAAGTTTGGATGAATAACTCGTTAAAAATTTTAAAAGTTCAAAGTCAACTATTGGTAAGCAAACACAAAATTAGTTCCTTGTTTCATGCAAACGATATCGTAGCACATCTACAGTTGCAAAAACAGTTTTGCGTGTACTCTCTCTCTCTCTCTCTCTCTCTCTCTCTCTCTCTCATTGTATAGAACAAATTGCAAATGAGACTAAGTAACTAATGATATCCAATTAACCCCAATACGAGATTACAAGGGTTAAGTCAAGCCAAGTTTATTTAACAATTAAACTGTTTTAAAATGGTGTTCATTATCAGTATGAAGGCAAAATATATACTTTGCAAGCAAACGGAATAACGCGCGTTGGCGCGTGATGATAAGTTAGCCTTCATACTGATAATGATCATTTTAAAACAGTTCAATTTTTATATTTTCGTTAAATATATTTAAAAAAATATTCATTATATTAAGAATAAAACATTCCCATCTATAACACATGCACATCGGGAGGAGTCCATTAGACGCAACAGCTGAATTTTAGACCGAGAACGACACATCATTAATCCGACACATTATTATTCCGCACTATTGTTTATTGTGGGGTAACAACGGGGGGTTTTGGTTTGAAAAATAATAGTGTAACATAATGTATTTTTGAGAATATAGGATATAAAATAATATAAATTAAAATTTGAATATCAACAATAAATTAGTTGTTATTTGTGGACTATATTTCGGTCGAAAATCAGATGCACTCGTGTGACGCCATTTCAATTATAGAAAATTTGCAAAGAAGTTTGGAGTAAAAGTGTTACTTGCATTGAAAGATTGCTGGCTTTATGTTGGAAGTGAAATTTGTGAATCTGAAACAGAAGAAACTGTAGCAGAGGGATGATTTTCAATGGCCAAACATGTGGGTTTCGAATCTGCGCCGGGATATGTAAGCGTAGACAGGAATTAACCGAGAGATATTTTATATTTTATGGAATGTCGACAATGTTGGGTTTCACTCGAACATTACGTGCCGAGCTTCATACTCGGTATCGTTCAAATGTTAGACAGCAAAGCAGTTAGGAGTATACTTATTCTCTACGTTTTAAGTTTAGCAACGGCTCTCAAGCTTGCAGTTATGGGAATTTCACAAGGCAAATGAAAATATATTACTGTAAATTGAAAATTAAAAGCGTTAAATTCAATTTAATCTTAAAAGATAATACAATTATAGATCTTGCAGCTAATTTATTTACCAGGAAGGCTGAATTGAAAATAGATGAACATATTTATTAAAATCTATATTGAACTTAGTTTTTTTTTGTCATTGTGGATTCTACTTTTACATAGAATATAGACTTTGCATAATAACTACATGCAGATGAAAAGGCTCGTCCATGTCTTATTAAACAAAACATCAGAGATCATTCAATTGGCGTAATAACAAAAGTTAGAAAAAAGGTCTGTTTAAACAATGAAAAAGGCTTTAAAATTACTTTTTCATTTTTTACATATTAATAAACTGAAATCAGCTAAACACAAAGGCACAATAGTTTTATTACATATGGAAATTCAGACTCTAAATGGCTTCAACACACACACACACACACACACGCACACACGCACACACGCACGCACGCACACGCACACACACACACACACACACACACACAACTTCAATGAAACAGTAAGTTAATTAATTAAAATCAAGATGCAAATATAAACATTGGACATACGTTATTTAGTGTACATAAGGGAAAATATATACACTAAATAAACTGTTGAGTGATATAATGTGTATTGATTGTATGATTTTATTCTCAGTCTTTACTACAACATAGATAAGATTTATTTCTCTTTACCCGATAATAAACAGCTGATTACTGATTGTCGACTCCTTTAATTTACTTGTTATCTTTAACAAAAAGGCTTTAAAACAAAGGAAATGGATTTAAAACGTTGATGTTGATACATTAATTATATATATTTATTAACACTGCAGTTTTGATAAAAAAGCTAACAAACAATTATTGAAAGATAAAAGTTATCACATCAACGTGTTTTGTAACGTAATGTACATGAAGCTTATAATTAATTACAGTAACCGCCTCTGTAACAACGATATAGCCACAACAGTAGTTATATATTATACATAAAGTCAAGAATGACTATGACTATTATTTAACAATTGAACTGTTTTAAAATGGTATTCATTGTCAGTATGAAGGCAACAACTTTGCAAGCAAACGGAATAACGCGCGTTAGCGCGTTATGACAAGTTTGCTTGTAAAGTTGTTGACTTCATACTGACAATGAATACCATTTTAAAACAGTTCAATTGTTATATTTTCGTTAAATATTTAAAAAAAAAATTCTTCAATTATTTTAAGAAAAAAAAAAATCCCATCTATAACACATGCACATCGGGGGAGTCCAGTAGACGCAACAGCTGAATTTAAGACCGAGAACGACACATTATTAATCCGCAATGTTTTTAATGTGGGGTAACAATGGGGAGTTTTGGTTTGAAAAATTATAGTGTTATCAGGTATTTTGATGGTATTTTCTCGAGTTTTCATTAACATAATGAATTTTTTTTAGAATATTGGATATAAATAATATGTATAAAAATGAATATCAACGAAAAAATTTGTTTTTTTTTGTGGACTATATTTCAGTCGAAAATCAGGTGCACTAGTGTGGCCCCATTTCAATTTGCAAAGAAGTTTGGAGTAAAAGATTGCTGGCTAAATGTCGGAAGTGAAATTTGTGAATCTGAAACGGGAAGGGGGTACTGTAGCTGAGGATAATTTTCAATGGCCAAGTATGTGGGTTTCGAATCTGTGATATGTGAGTAGACAGGGATTTACCGAGAGATTTTTTCTGGAATGTCGACATTGTTAGGTTGAGATTCACTCTTACATAATGTGTCGAGCTTCATAATCGGTATCATTCAAATGTAGACAGCAAAGCAGTGAGAAGTATACTTATTCTTTACGCCTGGTGTGGTGCAAATATCTCTCAAAGTTTAGAAAATTGCCGTTTTAAGGTTAGCAAGGAGTTGTGTAGTACTTAAACCATGTATTGTACTTTTGAGGAGTTTCTATTGTATTCCTTGTAAATTGATTAAAAGCATGTAGATGATTTTTCAGTTTTTCCGATCAACAAACACAGCATGTGAAACGGACAATTTTCACTGGATGTGGCATACATGCGTGAATCTAATTTCGATTGAAATTTACATCCCGCGAGACACAAAATTGATTGACAAGTTGTACCATTACACATATCTCAAAATAATAGGGTATATAGCAGCTTTGTCAAGGTAGGAAGAATTTTTTAAAAATAAATTGTTCAAAAAATTTTTGTGGTTTGATGGTTTTGACTGATCTGTTGTTGTCTGTTCTTTCAACAAGCCATCAAAAACACCACTCTGTCTCTCACAATATTAATGTCAATATTACGATGAATATCAGCCAGGTGCCTATATATGTTATCAAAATATTATTTTATCAATTTCTTTAATTTTACTTTGTAATATCTCGTAAATGTGTTTTTCAGTCTCATCTCGAATTTAAACAAATGTGACGTGACAGTCATGTTTGTTTACCTACGATAATGTAGTTCCGGATTGTGTATTGCATTTTATATGTATTCATACGCGGAGTGACAAAATTTTTTGGCATTCATTGTCAGTAATAATTACAACGGCTCTCAAGCTTGCAGCTATGGGAATTTCACAAGGCAAATGAAAATATATGGTGGTAAAATTATCGGTCTCTATCAACGCTTTGTATTCACTCAACTAAGAGGCTACAGTACAATTATATTGTGTTGCCTCGGTCGTCTAAAGAGGTGGTTTACGAATTGCACCAATTCTCACCGCTTTGATTCAAATCCCAACCAAACAAATCCTGTTTTCTGATTATCTTAGTTTCCTTACCGAATATAAAAGATTTTCAGGCACTTGCAGTTTTCTCCACAATCCCCGAACTGACTGCCTCCGAGCCTTATAAGTAATTCTTTATTTCACTTTTACCTTTGCTAAAAGTTTATGAAACATTAGTCAAAGAATCAGATTGTTGTTTATTTATTTATTTATTTATTTATTTATTTATTTATTTTTGTTGAAATATCGCATAGTGTGGAAAACTAATGTAAGTAAGGTAAGCGATATACAAGTACATTTAAATACATTCTGTGAATTGTTAATGTCCTTGTTTGAAGGTGGTGTAACTTTCACAAAATAAATTCATTTGTTTGAAAAAAAATGCTAAAAATCAATTAAAATTACGGTTCGAAGAAACAAACGAAAATTCTAAATTGTTCCAGGTTGTGAGGTGTGCAACTTTAATAGCTCACAAATAAAGTTTCAAGGTTCTTGCTTTGAAAATAAAGGAGTGAAATAAACTAATATGTCCCATGTGTCTTAAAGATTGCTGAAGCCAGGATGAAAAGAGCGGTAATGGCAGACATCATAAACAAAATGAAATTTATGCTTGGTTTGTAAGTATCAATCAATGTGACACAAGTAGTATATGCAATTCTATTTGATCTTGAAATTGTGTTTGATCTTTACCGAATATATTTCCGATATTATTTTTAATATCCAATCTATATCGCTTGCTCATGATATACAAAAAAGACGAAAGGGAAGTAACTCTCACAATGTTTACATTCCGTTTTCGTCTGACCTGGTCCCTTGCTCAGAACCCCAAGTGCAAATGTTAAAGTTATTAATCTAGTTGCCAATATATTTTCAGAAAGTTTTTACAAGAAAAACAACAGACTGTTGATTTTGTTAACTTTGATGTTTTACTTGGATGCTTGCAAGAGTATTGAGTCCAAATATAAGACAAAATCTTTGGAAAGCTTCAGATATGGCCTTGATTGATACCTTAAAGCGCCTTCTCAAATAAAAAAAATTGACATTATCAGATATATAATTTATAAAACTGCTGTAGATGAATAAAAACCGGAGATTTTGGTTTTAGAGAAAAACAGCATCATCCTTCGATAGCACAGTCTGATTTGAAAAAAAAAGTGTAACAGTGTTCATTTGGATCCAAACACTCAGTTGGTTTACAAAACAATGTTCAATTTGAAGGCAGTTTATAATTTTGTTGTTGTGGCTGTGAAAAGTATGAACACAATGGGAGTGGTAGAAAATTTATTAAAAGACACGGAATAAATCAACTGAGAACGAAGGCATTACTGGATTCATTCCGGATGACCAAGACACATTTTTATGTCCGGTCACATCATTTGAAAATTATCTAAATAAACTTAATCCCAACTGTCAAAAAAAAAAAAAAAAAAAAAAAAAAAAAAAAAAAAAAAAAAAAAAAAAAAAGGCAACTTCCACTCGATAGTTTTGAAGAAGACTCTTATGTCTCGTATTCGAGAAAGACACTTTAAGCACATTCATGTCTCGTCTAAGTAAGTCCTATTTTTCTCACAAATTAAAAAACAAATAATTAAATTTAAATTAAAATATTAAATTCGTACCACTGGTGTGTCAATTCTGACAAAGGACAGATTTTGACTTAGAAATCATGTCGGTAATCGGACATAAATATGTTTCGTCAATTGCCGTTTATTAAGATGTATCAGAATTTTACAACCTTTTAGATTTTCTTATTTCCCTAGGTGCTCCTTAGGAAATAAGAAAATCAGAAAAGTTGTAAAATTTCACATCACCCGCCTAAAAGTAAATACCTTGAAACGAAAAAAAATACCCAAAGACATCCATAAAGGAAGATGCATATTTATTTATAGTGAAACAATCTCCAACTTCAAGTTTCTGAAAAATTTTGAATTGATCACACACACACACACACACACACACACACACACACACACACACATATATACTAATAATGTTCTAACACATCATTACCGCCGAATAAGGAGTAAATATTATTACTATTATCGACAAAACCTTGTGTATGAAGTCCAGACTAATTCTGACTACTTATTTCCGCATGTCTGTCAAATATTTCAAGACCTAATACTATATTATTAGACAGTTATATATGATAAACACAGAAAAAGTTGTTTGCGGATACAGTGTGATATTTATCTATCATACTGAGATATTTTAATACCTAACGTCTGATATTTTAATTTCAAAAACAGAATAGTGTAAATGCTACTATTTTTTTCCTCACTAAGCATATACAACCAAACATCACAATACAACAAAATAGATAAAAAGTAATGTTAGTATCTATATAAGCACAGATCGACAAATATTATGATAGGATTCCAGGCAAAATAAGCAAAGATCGACAAATATTATGATAGGAGTCCAGGTAAAATAAGCAAAGATCGACAAATATTATGATACTTACTTATCCTCTTCATTCCCAATGGGAACATAAGGCCACAACAAGCTGTTTACATCTCATCCTGTCTTTCTCCATGTGCTGCGCCTCCCCCAAGAGTATCCCAAACCCTACAGCTCTGTTGCTACTGTCCTTCGCCATGTCGTTTTTGGCCTTCCTGGTTTTCTCTTTCCCGGTGGTGTCCATCTCAAGGCAGTTTCTGGAATACGTTCTTGTGGCATCCTCAACACATGTCCCAGCCATCTCATTCTTCGCTCCTTTATTTCCAATGCAATGCTTCTGCACCCAGTCAGTTTATAAAGGTCATTATTGGAACTAACCCTGGGCCAAAGAAATGCGACAGATCTTCCTAAGACAGGTGTTGTGAAAGGCCTCTATTTTGTTTATATCACTGGAACCATTCGGCAACATTCAGAACCATAGAGTGGAACAGATTTGACATTGCTGTTATAAATATGAACCTGCACCCTCTTCCTCTCCTGAACCCAGCCTGTTCTTATTTGAGTTTACTATCAATTTTTCGATCTATTCTATTAAATAAAATTTTACAGAAAACCTTGGTTGTAACAGGGAGTAAAGTTATGCCCCGCCAGTTGTCACAATTCTGGAGATCACCTTTTTAAGGAGTTTTACAGTAAGACCTTTACACCAGTCTGCTGGTATGGCTTCTGCTTCCCAGATGGATACAAAGAGTTTGTGCAACAAACACTCTTGATGCTAGGTCTATATCTTCTTTCAACATCTCAGCATGAATGGAGTCAATGCCAGGGGATTTTCCTTTCTTCAATGATTTAACTGCATTTTTTACCTCTTCAATAGTTGGTGGTCTTACGTCAATATTCAATTCATTTTTTGGTTGTTCTGGCTCAGATGTCTCATTTGGGTCTGGCTATGTTAAGAGATCTTGGAAGTGTTGAATCTATTTTCTGCCTGCTCTTTTTCAGTTGCTATTGTTTTTTCCGTCTTTATTTTTAACAAGTCCGGATTGTATAGTGGTTGTACCGCAGAGTCGTTTAGTGATTTTGTAAACGGTGTTTATTTCTCCACCTGCAGCAGCTTGTTCTGCTTCTAGAGCCAAATTATTTAGAAATGCTCTTTGGTCTTTCCGTGCACTCCTTTTTATTTCCTTGTCCATTAGTTTGTATGATGTTTGTACTTGTTCTCGCAATCTTGGTAACGTTGTGTTTAAGAGTTTTTGTTTTATTTGCCTACGTTCCTCAATCTTTTGCCAAGTCTCAGATGTTTACCATTCTTTGTTCCTTTTCTCTCTGAATTCTACTACTTTCTCTGCAGTTTTTTTTGTATGTGTTTTTGATGCAATTCCATCTAAGTTCAATATCCTAATATTCGGTAATTTCTAGCTCTTCCAATGCACTGAAACGATTTCTGAGCTTGAGAATAAATTCTTTACTGATATTTGGTGACTTGAGTCTTGCGATATCTAGTGGTTTTTCTTCTCTGATCTTTGGAGGTGTTTTCCGTAGTTTCAATTTCACTGTTGCTTTCAATAAATAATTATCACTGTTGGCATCTGCTCCTTTGCATACTCTGACATCATGGGTGACCTACGTCATTTGTTGTTTATAATTATAATGATGTGGTCGATCTAATTAACTGTTCTGCCATCTGGGGATTTCCAGGTCAATTTATGGATGTTTTTGTTTGGGAAGATGGTTCCACCTTTGACACAGTTGTTATTTAGGCAGAAGTTTAAAGATATTCTCCAGTTTCATTCTTGATGCCATATCCATGTTTTCCCATGATCGTTTCACAGTTGGTGTTTTCAGAGCCTACTTTTGCACTCATATCACAAATGATCATTAGCATATCATGTTGTGGTACTTTGGAGACTGCTGCTAGAAATTCATAGAAGTGTTCTTTTTCTTATTCTTCAGCTTCATTTGTTGGAGAATAGCATTGTATGATGGTAAGTTTACGGTATTTGGAATTGAAGCGTGCTTTGATAATTCTTTCACTTATCGGTTCCCAGTCTAAAAATGTCTTGGCTTTCTCTTTATTTATTATTATGGCTACACCATTTGTGTAGACATCTTTGTTTCCTGAATAGATGATAGTAAAACCATTCCTGGTAGTCAATTTTCCACAGCCTGTCCAACGACACTCGCTGATACCTAGAATGTCCAGGTCATATCTCTGCATTTCTTGTGTGACTTAAGCCGTTTCAGATATTTCATACATGGTCCTGACATTCCAGGCTCCTATGCAGATCCTTGATTTAGGTCCTAATAGGTTCTCTGTTACTCTTCTGGCTTCCCCTGGTGGGTTTTGACTAGAAGGGACCATGCGGCCACCTGTTTGGCTAGAGTCTCCTATTTGGTCTTTGACAGAATCTCTGTTTACAAAGCTTGTTGCAGTTTTTGTAACTAGCTTGTTTTAATAGGATTGGGTAGTTAGCCCCATGCCAAACCTACAAACTGGTGGACCAGGGAATTTATCTCCAAGGTTTCCGTCCTCTATATTTGTTGCCAACCAAGGCTTACGAGTCACGATCTACCCGGGTTTGATTTCAAAGTTTTCCCTCCCTTAGACGAGTTACATTCCCAGGCTAATGACCCTCATCTGGCCTTCTATTTACCCATAGTTGGGCAAGGTTGTTGAGTGCTAGGGCGTGTCCACACACCGGTGGGCCTACACACTGCATCTCTGGACCCTTGCTGCTCCAAGATCCCCCACAGTCTAGCCTAGGATCATGGGACCCTAGTTACCGTGTGCTGCCACAAAGAGGCACTGCAGGGGTCCTGGTAGTGTAGAGGCTATGTATACGTACTGGCAGGGGAGACTTACACACTTGGCTCTCTTTTCGCTAATGATAGCCAGCGGCAGCAAACAAGCTACTACACTAGGCGCTTATCACTGTGGAACTAAAACCACCAACACACAAATATTATGATAGGGAAAAAAAACACAGATCGACAAATATTATGATAAGATTCCAGGCAAAATAAGCTCAGATCGACAAATATTATGATAGGATTCCAGTTAAAAAAGCACAGATCGACAAATATTATGATAAGATTCCAGGCAAAATAGGCTCAGATCGACAAATATTATGATAGGATTCCAGTTAAAAAAGCACAGATCGACAAATATTATGATAAGATTCCAGGCAAAATAGGCTCAGATCGACAAATATTATGATAGGATTCCAGGGCAAAAAAAAGCACAGATCGACAAATATTATGATAAGATTCCAGGCAAAATAAGCTCAGATCGACAAATATTATGATAGGATTCCAGGCAAAATAAGCACAGATCGACAAATATTGTGATAGGATTCGAGTCAAAAAAGCACAGATCGACAATTATTATGATAGGATTCCAGTTAAAAAAGCACAGATCGACAAATATTATGATAGGATTCCAGGCAAAAAAAGCAGAGATCGACAAATATTGTGATAGGATTCCAGGCAAAATAAGCACAGATCGACAAATATTGTGACAGAATTCCAGGCAAAATAAGCACAGATCGACAAATATTGTGATAGAATTCCAGACAAAATAAGCACAGATCGACAAATATTGTGATAGGATTCCAGGCAAAATAAGCACAGATCGACAAATATTATGATAGGATTCCAGGCAAAAAAAGAACAGATCGACAAATATTATGATAGGATTCCAGGCAAAAAAAGCACAGATCGACAAATATTGTGATAGGATTCCAGGCAAAATAAGCACAGATCGACAAATATTATGATAGGATTCCAGGCAAAAAAAGCATAGATCGACAAATATTGTGATAGGATTCCAGGCAAAATAAGCACAGATCGACAAATATTATGATAGGATTCCAGGCAAAATAAGCACAGATCGACAAATATTATGATAAGATTCCAGGCAAAATAGGCTCAGATCGACAAATATTATGATAGGATTCCAGGGAAAAAAAGCACAGATCGACAAATATTATGATAAGATTCCAGGCAAAATAGGCTCAGATCGACAAATATTATGATAGGATTCCAGGGAAAAAAAAGCACAGATCGACAAATATTATGATAGGATTTCAGGCAAAAAAAAAAAAAAAAACACAGATCGATAAATATTATTATAAGATTCCACATTTATAATATTACGATGGCCTGCGAAGGTTCCTTTGGAATATATAGAATTTTAATAGTTAATGCATTTTTATTTGCTAAACAGTTAATTCGATATTTTAAATCACTAATTTTTACATATAGATGTTTTATTATTTAGTGGCGTTCAAAAATGGTTTATATCAATTGATTCTTTAAAGAATAATTGATGATTTTTTTCAACATTTTTAGGCGTGATTTTGTCGTAAGAAAATTTCTGATGAATTAGAGAAAGGCTCATGCCATCACTTGATAGGACTCAAATGATATATCGATAATTGATTTTAATCGATTTTTTAAAAATATAATACATGTATCAATCAATACAAGCTATTTCGATAGTATATCAGTACTTTGAATTCTGGATTTTTTGTGTTCGGTTTGACTTTTATACACATGACAAAGTGACCAGTAATAACAACATGGCCACCGCTGATTGAGCAGTTGAATAATTGTGCCTTCGAACTCCAAGTATGATGTCTGGTAGAATTTTGGGAATTCTGTTTACGAAAATGACGAAGAGACACGGATAAAAAAACTCGTTAAATGAAATGAAAAATAATTTTTTAAACAATTATTTAAAAGTGCCTTATGCATTGCTATATGCATATACACGTATTCCCGATTTATCGTGAAACATATCGTATTCACAATATATTTTGTATTGTGACATGTCTGTATCGTCTAGTCTTATAACTCAGTGTTGTCATGCAATCTAAATTCCAGTAAAAGTCGGGTGTTTTAATCTATATTCATCTGAACTATTTATTCGAGGTTTAACTTAATACAACCGACGATCAATTAATTAAGGACTTAGTTATAGCCCCAAGGAAATGAAAGTTGTTAAGTATGCACGTATCTATTTCATAAAATTCCTTGAAAAAAGATGAAGTTGTTTTTTAATATGCGAGTCATGATTTATTAGTAATTCATTCATCTCTCTATATATGTATTTGTTTTCTTTTTTCTTTCATTTTCCTCTGTTTATGTTTATTTCTCACAATGTTTTACATTTTTGAATCGATAAGTTTTATAATACACAAATGTATGTTTCAAACTGATACAATCCTTATCGCTTTAGACAAACCCGGCCGTCTCCTGAATGTAACCTATCGTCGCCATCAAAGAATATTCAGACCAAACTTGTGTGTGCGTGTGTGAGATAACTTGACAATAAATGACCACTCGTTAAGTGCAGGCGAGTCAAGATGACAACTACTTTCAACAGATCAGACTTTGACATCAGACACATAAACCGACTTCAAGCTGAGAAGAACCATGCCCGTTTGTTGTGATGACTTTGGCTATGACTTTGGCTAGAGATCAGACTCAAACCATCGACCTTCGCTTCCCAGTACACTCTATAGCTAATCAGTTTAGTAATTCTATTTTGAAAGAAAGGACCAGATATCCTACAGGTTGAATGATTGGTCGACACTAAACACGTGTTCCAGTTCACAATCATTTCTTAACTAAGATTATTTCCCATGACTTAAATCTAGAGAATTTTGTTTTATATTTAGTTATTCAGGAATGCTCAGATTGTTCTCTGGGTCCGAATGCTCTAATTAGCATGATTACTTAATCAGTTGAATAGTCGTAATGTGATTCCCGTGTGCCATCTTGTCCTGCTTATATTTACATATCAAAGGATGTGTACAGAATGTCTTTTATCATACAAAAGAAAATAATTTTAAAGCGTTTGTTATATTAAAAAATGGTTGTTTGTTTCAAATAACGAAATAGTTATTATACAAGTTGCAATAAACATTTACAGACTTCGTATAACAGGTGTTCAGGAAAAATTAGTACATATGAAGACTACTTATATTCTTACGTCTGGCGTAAGACGGATAATGAAACTAGCACAGACTAGTACTACACTAAGATACATGTATACATAATATTTAACAAAAAAAATAATAAAATAAATAATAATAATAATAATGAATTCTAAACCCGCTCGGGAAACTAACTCGTTATACTTTGTTTTTGAAATGTTGTAATTAACAACAGATATTATAACGTAGTGGTTTTGTTGTTGTTTTGAAGGATTGCAAGATAATTATTTTTTCCAAGAAGTAAATCACAATTATTGACGTATGAGTGATGTTTAACAATCATCGTAAAAAGAAAAAAAATGAATAAGAAAAAAGAATACATGTTATTAACGGTACTCCGTCTTCTAAATGAATGGTTTTCAATACAATACAGTGACATATAACAGAGTTATACCTTATATAGTTATATATATTTAATGGACAATATAAATTGATTTTTAGTAAAACATAATCTCACACAAAATTGAAATTGTATATGATTTACGCATTGTTCTGCGTAGATAATTATTATATGTCCATAATTTTAAGATTTAGCAAAAACCCAGGAAATTAAAAACTATAAAAAAATTAATGTTGCACTTTATTTATGTTCAAAATCAACAACAAATGGTTTTTATGAGATTTTATGACTGTAAAATACCTATGAATACTAAACTACGATGTAATGTTACATTCATAAAGAAAAAAAATACCTGCGTTTTATGCATTCAATACAATAAACATTAAAAATGTTGCACTGCATATTTAATACCAAAGTACACTGTTAGTAAGAAAAATGAAGCCATGTACTGATTTAAATAAACATGACTAAATATTTGTTTGAAATAAAAACTGATAAGTAACAACTTTGAAGAACAATGTTTAACTAAAATAATAATTAACCTTGTAACAAAAGAGTAAGTTTAAGAAACTGTTCGTCATGTAATTAAAAGCTAAAACACTGCCTGACAGTTGATTAATATCATTAATTTATATATATATATATATATATATATATATATATATATATATATATATATATATATATATATATATATATCTTGAAATTAATTATCTTATAAATCTTGCATGTTAAATTTAATGTTTCTGTAGATGTTTTAATACGATGTAGATAATGTGCAGCTGATTGACTTTACAAAATTCTCATAGTTAGTCTAAATGATCTGTAAAGAGAGCAATTCTTGGATGGTACTAATATGATAAGAACAATATAAGAGCACTTTTAAATGGGTAAATATGTACGCAAAACAGGTTATACACTTTTCAGTTGTAAAATTACATAGTAAAAGCGTGTACCTTTGTATTTTATAAAAGTATATAAGTAGATGTTTTAGTAAAAAAAAAAAATGAAAAAGAAGAAGAAGAAGCTAAACACATACGGGTCCTGTGTCAGACTTTTTGATATCAAGTAAACCCGGTTTAAACAAATGCAGCATGCAACTTGTTTTGGGTCTTGTAAAAGCTTATGTTATTTCTTTGTAAAACCAGATCCCGATGTGGAATAAAAAAACAATTATTTAATTTGTCAATTTGATTCATATAGCGGATGTACAAGGTCAATAAGCTAAGCAAACATGATAGGAATTATGCTACATTTGAAGCTTTTTATGTTAAAGCATGTTGGTTCATGATAAGAACATGTACAAAGGTTTTACTATTTCAAGTTACTGAAAACGTAAATAAATGTTCGCCAGCTTCGAATTCTCCGAATTGAAGTCTTTAGCTTCGTGATGAGATTATTATCAATATTTAATCTTACTTTACCAATACACGCGTGTTAGTGATGTCATGTGCTGATTTTGAATTTCTATTAAAATAATGCATTCAAAATCAGCACATGACAACTTGTCATGTGCTGATTTTGAATGCATTATTTTAATAGAAATTCAAAATCAGCACATGACAGTGATATTACATTTTGTATAGCTATTTCTTGAACAGTTCCCTGTTATATAGCTATACAAAATGTAATAATTTAAGAAGCAATAAATGTGTCATGTGCTGATTTTGAATTTCTATTAAAATAATGCATTCAAAATCAACACATGACAAATGTATATTTCTGAATATCTTTTAAGTGATCGCATTTGTAACCTAAAAAGGCTCGTCCATTATTTTTATTCCTATTGATGATAATTTTAAACAAGACGTATTTGCAACTTCATTAACAATAGGAACTGAACGGGTTTTGTGGTGATGTAGGCACAGTTTAGAAGCTTTCATCAATAATTTAAGTCTATGTAATGGTTTTGAAAAAAAGATATTATTCAACTGAATAGTTTTTACATTAATTCATACAATTTTTTTTTTGTGTATTGCATTTTATTTAATTTATTAGTCATTCGTCATATTTCTTCTTCTTCTTCTTCTTCTTCTTCTTCTTATTATTATTATTATTATTATCATTGTTCAGGTTAATCGAGTTTTGATTTTTTTTCCAAAAGATGCAAGTTAGCGAATGTGAAAAAAAAAAGAAAAATAATGAATGTAGGCCGTTCTACATAAATTTTTGGTTTCTACATAATAATTTGCGTTAGATTTATTCAGAAATAAACAACTTTCAAACCTCAACACTATTCTCAATTATACATTATTACATTATTACAAAAACATTTATAATTAGCTAACAGTTACAATTTGATCGTTTGGTAGTCAGTGCAGAACCTTCATATAACATTTCTTCTTCAATGTCATTCGACAATACTTTATACTTTCTCATTTCAAAACTCTCATTGCACAGTAAAAGGGACAATTATTACATATATATTAAATAATAGTACATAAATATATAATGCGACATAAAAAGTTAATTAGGTCATTAGTTCAGTACCTAGTGCCTGATACGTTCCACCTTATCTCGACTATTTAAATCACTTTTATGATGGCAGTGGACGAGTGTTACATGCTACACTGTTGGAGCTTAGCTTGTTATTAGCGCCAACTCGATGTAAAATTAGTTGCTAGCTTTATGAGACAGCAGTTGCTGAGTTTTTTGTTCTATTGTCCAATACTATGGCACTTAGTAAGTCAACTACAGTGTGATATGAAGTTACTTGACGATTTTCATAATATGTAACCCTAAGGTAATCTGATTTTCAGACTATTATACCTTAAGTTGACATGCTATATTTTCAGTTCCAATGAAGCTACATCTTATCGAGGTAACAAACGTAGGTACTTCAAGCTTATTTAAATTGCACCAAAGACAAAAGACTGAAAATTAAAAAAATGAGGATAAGAGATACACGTGATTCAATGACACGTGATATTACTAAAATCGTCTTGTAACTATATAAAATTTGTTATCTGCTCATGTCAGCAAACTCTAATGTCTTAACATTTTATTTCTTAATATGTAAATTTTCTTTTGTTATCATCAATTGTAGATAAATTAAATTGTGTAATGTGGAAACCCCATTGGACAAACAGTAACCATTACTATCCGTAAATGCAATAACATGGTCTTTTTGTGTTTTATAAGCAGCAAAACTGAATTCATAAAAGTATGCAGCATATATCTCACGTCAACTATAAAAAATAAGCAAGACTTTTGCAAGATTTTAAACCAATGTGCAGACATATACTACCAGAAGGTCGCTTTATAAAATAAACACAACAGCATATCTGACATAAAGCAGTTCTGTCGTCTTATTAGAGCCCAGTATCTGCAGAATGTATTCGGCAATTTCATTTTTCTAGTAAAACTACCTACGATCTTTATAATGTAAGGAATTGTTTGCTTCTTTCTATTAGTTTGCAGTTTGAAAGCTTTATAAATAATAAATATTATAATATAAATCTAACCATTAAGATCTTGCTGGGAATCTTACCATAGGTGTTCAAGTGGCGCAGTGGTTAGCGCTCCCGCCTATTACCAATGCGACCGGGTTTCGATTCCCAGCGTCGTATGTGATAAGGTATGAAGTCACCTGCTTGAGACGTGGGTTTTTCTCCGGGTTCTCCGGTTTTCCTCCCACAATAAGACCTCACGCGCGCTACAATTCGGGCCAACGAGCTAGATTAATATAAGTTGCACAAATTGTTTCTAAATCGTTGTAAAAGAAATAAAGTTTTAAATTTTTTTTAGATGATATTTAACTCGAAGAAATAGTAAAATGTATAAATGACCAAAGGAACGATAAGAACCTGGATTCGACAGAAACAGAATTCTTTCGGAAGACCTTAAATACGCTAATGTTTTGCCGAATTTATTAAATAAATGGATAAGTGAAGGCCATGTGCATCAGAATTGGAAGAAAGGCCTCATAGTACCAATATTTAAAGGCGGACATAAGTGTAAAACTTCGTCAGAAAATTATCGTCCGATTTCTTTACTTCCTCCTTGTTTTGAAAAACTGTTTGAGAATGTTTTTAGGTCACGCATCAAGCTGTGTAAATTCTATGATAAAATTTCGTCGAACCAACAGCCTGGTTTCAGTTGTCTTAACACGTTTTTAAATTTTCAAGAGCCCATATTACTGAACTGGGTAGCAAATTATATGTAGCATATCTAGATACTTCAAAATCATTTGATACGGTCTTGAGGAAGGGACTTATAAACAAACAGTATACTTTAGCAATAAAAGACAAGCTGTTGAATCTTATTATGTCAAGACTACAAGTACTGTTTTAGTAAATTCAGTGCAATCATAATCATGATAATGCCACATTTGGAGAATATGTGAATGCCATTTATCCAAGTGAGCTTGAAATAAAAGACACGACGGATTATCCATGTCCTGCTTCATATTTGGACTTATACCTCATTTATGACATCCACGAAAGGTTACATCTGTAGCTGTACGACAAACGTGATCACGTCAATTTTTCTATTGTCAAATTTCCGTTTCTTTGCAGTAATATCCCTGCTTCTCCTGCGTATGGTGTGTATGTTTCACACTGAATACGTTATGGAAGAGCTTGTTCCCACTATGGGAACTTTCTACAACGAAACAAACTGTTTACAATTGAATTGTTGACACAAGAATATTGCAAACCTAAGCTAATCAATGCCCTTAAAAAGTTTAATGTCCGTCATTACAATATTGTTGATAAATATATAGTCACTGTATCCAAACTTATACTGGATATATTTGACTTGCCATAGTTCTTTGTTCCTTTCAGTCTCAAAATTAGATAATGGACTAATGGATAGTGATAATACTAAACAGACAATCAAAGAACTGTTTTTCATTCATAAATTTAAACCAGTTTTAAATGGACATAGTTAACTTAAAAACATTTATTTATTAACGTATTTCAAAATTTAATCAATTCATTAATTTTTAAGTCAACACTGCAGTTAACTACCTCCGATTTTACCAGTGACGTTTATATTATCTCCCCTTTGTATCGATGACGTCATAATAATTTTACGTAGTAAACTCGTTGTCATTCAAAAGAATTCATAGTCACCTGAAGATTGTCGTAAGACCTGAAAGCGCTAGTGACAATACAAATTGTTTTTTTAAGAACTGGTCATGTGAAATTTTTATTTATTGATATTTTTCTGTACACAACAAAAACTAACTGTGGACTATATATATATATATATATATATATATATATATATATATATATATATATATATATATATATATTAAAAAAAACCTACATATTCACATCGAAAAAAATAATTAGAAATAGTTTCCTATGTATCTTTATGGGGTATCAGAGATTATTTATGTGCTAGATGTAATGGTATCCTCTGAAATGTGACTACTAAGACAGGAAATTAAGTATTGATCAATTAATGAAATAAAGAACACGCAGATGACAAAGGTTGGGAACTTAGTGAAAATACTGTACGTATTGACACATGTTTTAGACAGACAAATTACCTTCTAATTTCTCGCTTGGTGGAAGAATATGTATGTATATAAGATGTTTTACCATTAGCAAAATTACGCTTTAAGAGTAATGCTTCCTCTATAGTTTTAATGCCTTCTCTAAAACTCATTTATATATGGCTTACACAGATACGTTAAATTGATAATGGACATTACCTTAATGTTGTTTTATAAAACAGAGAAAAATAAAAAAGTGAAAAATTGTTATTAAGGAAGCGATAAGAGAAAGCCAAAAAAAAAAAATAATAATAATAATAAAAAAAAAATAAATAAAATAAATAAAAAAAGAATAATAATAAAAAAAAAAGGCCGCTACGGTTTTAATCCTCGAAATTATGTCGCTTGCATTTAATGGCCCATTGCTAAGTATACAGCAAAGAAAATATATGTACTTTGTAACATGATGGTTGTATATTATATTGTCTAAACTTGAATATTAAGGTTAGAAGGTTGGGTGTATTATTGTTTTACTTGCGTAAGATTTGCGATTGTAAAATGTGATCCGTCTTGTAATAACGCGCACTCAGAACGTCTTTATGTCGCGGCGCTACCTTACCGTACACCTAAGACAGCAAATGATTTGCTGAATCACATAACCTTGTGAACCAGTCGGTACTCTATTCTCGTGATGCCAAGCGCCATATGAGGGAGCACAATCAAAAAAGTTTATTAAAGTCTTATGTATAACCCAACCGGGGTTTAATCCCCCGATATACCGATCTCAAGGAGGACGCCCTACTACTGAGCCATTGTAGCTGTGAATACTCGAGAAATAAACATGCGAGGATACATTTTTATATGAAGTACGTGATTTCTTTTTGCGCAATTGACCCAAAACATATACAAGGATTTCACTTGATATGGAAAGCAACGCCATCCTCCACTTTTAAAAACAACGATAAGATTCTAAAATACCACACGGTTATGGAAACTGACGGAATTATCTCTGACCTGTGTTTTCACTGCTCTGCGGTTATGTATTTCTATCGGTAGTTTTGTCTCAGACTTAGATGACTACTGACACGTACATGTATACATAGACAGATTCACAAATCATTATAATTTTTTAAGCATTGTAAATTTTCCCCTGGACCTTGATTTTAAACAATTCATTTTTATCTGGTATATACATGAAATTAATCTGTAAGTCAAGAAATGCAAAACATTAAGAATCATTTAAAAAGTTAATATTTGGTATACCCATAAAAGACAAAATAACTGATTATTATATGTAGAACGAGCACATGTTGGAGTTACCTTATCAACAATTTTCCTTAAAACTTTTCGGATATTTGGTTCTTAGACGTTCAAAATAAAATAAGGAAAAAAAAGCTTTATGTATGTTACATTTAATGTCCCAATAATGGAAATACTTCTGATTGTAAATAGAAATATTTGTTTGAATTCAAGAAAGATTAGTAAGCAACATTGTTTAACTTAAAAATCAACTTTCTTATTACTGAAGTGTCTGTACGTAATTACCTAGACGTTTTCAATAAGTATAACCTTTCTTAATTCATTAGTACAGTCTGTCTTTGTAGACTTTGAATCCGTGTTCTAAGTTGTTAACAGATCAGAGCTATTTCTTGAGTCGTGTAAATTTTACACAATTAACCAGAACACTTAAAAATGTCAGTATTTTGTTTACGTATACATCACCATTCTTAATATTGAACAAGTTGAAGTCCAATAGAATGTTTCCAAAGAGTATCAATCTAATTTTTAATTTTGACATGAGTAAAGTGTGGCTGTGTGTTTATACTAGGTGGTAGATAGCTGTTGGATCAAGATGTATTGGCTAAAAGATAACAAAAACTTGAGGCAAGTATTAAACCAAGGGCTGTTTTTGATTAAACATTGAGTGCATACTTGTCAGATAATTCTTTCAGCCTCCAACGCATAGACACGAGTTAGATAGTACATTGGTCGTCAGAGAAAGTAGAAAGAAGTATTTTCTGATCGATGTGAATATTGACAAAAATGTCAAATTCAATATGAAATGAAACGCTATTACTATGCATATAGCATATGCCATTACCGACTTCTACGAATGTACAAAAATAATTTAAATGTTCGATATAATGCTACTAATAACCGTCATGAAGATCAGACAAAATATCAAACACTTGTCCTCAGGCATCGCTGCATTAAAATCGTTGTGCATGACCAACTTTTAATACAAGTAACTTTGACTGTTGATAACATACGCCTTGGTAACCCTAGTTCATCTATACGCGTGGTCATTCATTTAATTTAATTAACTTTATTCGCTGAAGCCAACGGGAGGCATACACGAGAAAAAATATAATTAAAAAAAGTATTGAGCGTATACATAAACAAAATAAAATTAATGATATCAGATAAACAACCACACCTGATTAACTTCACCTGATGGTAATTACTGTGATAATCAGTTGATACTTTTTCAAACAATTCTATGACCACGAGGCCAGGCTGTATCGATTGTCCTGATCACTTGTTTGTTTTTTTAGCTATATAAACAAACAGTTTCTAATACCTGGAAAAAAAACTTACCCCGAAGAAGGATTCATATTTTTTTCATAAAAAAATGAATTAGCAAAAAATGTCCTTAAAGAGTTGGCAAACGATTTATTTCAATCAATCGTATTTTATAGCATTACATTATAGCATTACATGTGGCATACTGAAATATTAAGTTTTAATATAAACATACCTTTATAAAGAAATTCGGCATACGACGTATGTACATACATACAGTTAGTCACAATAATTATATGAAAGTGATTTCAGACTGACTACTGAATAAGAAGCTGATCCTAAATCCATACTCGAGACATCCTTTCATAGATTGCTTGTATTCATGAATATACATAAGCCAAATATAATTTCTGCTGGTACCAGAATGTTAGTCTCTACCATTAGAATCTGTTCTAGAACTTTTGGTTCATAAAAATAAAAATGTTTCCATAGACATCCAAAAGTTCATCCAACGCATAATAAAATAGTGCTGTAGTTTGTCTAACATTTTTCGTTATAGCAGAGTCGACACAATTGTTTACTGACGGATGGTTAATTTGTCCAATACCGTGCTGTAAAACGACAATTTTGATTCTGTTACTAGAAACCGCCATATTTCACTGTAGTTCAACCAATTAACTATACTTATATATCGAAGGAAGTTACCACCTGTAATCATTTAAACAAACCGAAACTGTTGCTCTGATCCTGTGACTTCACGGTGAAATATTCTTTACCATGTAATGGTGAATATGAATTTAAAAAATCCAGTTTGAATAAAGCTAAAAGATATAAAGTCACAACTGTTTGTGACAAAGTGTGATAAAAACTCATTCCCCATATCAAAAATTGAGATTCAAACGACTTTTCAAATTTATTGCGAAAGTGGAACAGAAGATATTAACATTACAATAGAAAAAATGCATTACAAATGTTAAATGCAAGACTGTTTCAACAATACTGTCATGTGCTGATTTTGAATTTCTATTAAAATAATGCATTCAAAATCAGCACATGACATACTATTAGTAGTCTTCTTGAATAACTTGATTCAGTATAGGACGAAATTAATAATCTAAACAGAATGACAGGCTACATGTCAGAAAAGTCAGCTTTGGAATTAATAAAGCCACCAAAGAATAAACATGATTGTGATAACCGGAACCAGGATTGTCGGATCACATTAACAATTTTTAAATGTTGATAATATCCTACATTACAATAGTTATGACTCTTAAATAGATATAAACAATATGTGTATGATGTAGAAGATTTAAGATGTTTTACGCTTTACATGTTTTGCATACATTAGAGATATTTTTTCGTTAATTTAAGATATTGTTAAACTCAATTTAACAGTTATTTTCGTTGAAACTATTTATTTTAAAAGATGACTTATGTATGTTTGAATTGTAGTGTGTGTGTGTGTGTGTGTGTGTGTGTGTGTGTGTGTGTGTGTGTTTACAGCGCAAAAGAATTATTTCTTACGCAAATTCAATTTTATGTTAAAAAGCACACTGTTTTAGGTCTTCCACCACTAGTTATTTTTTTTGTTAACTGACAATATTACTGAAAATACGGCGAACAACATTATTTTTGTCTTGAAACTTTTCCTCATTTTAGTGATTGATTTTTTTGTTCTTCAATCACTCACTACATCATGTCGTCTAATTTGATAAAACTATTCATTTAAAATTATTAAACCAGTGTAATTTGTTTTGTTATTATCATGTTTAAAATGTTGTAAGTTTTTAGTGTATCTTTTAATGTCCACTGGAAGAGCAGTACTGTATTTGTATAATTTTGTCAAAGTATATAAAAGCAGCGTATTATGTATGTCTTGAAGATTGTTAACTATTGAGTCAATATGGCATGTATTTACTGAGTCAATATATTTTATCAAATCATATTTATGCCAATATCACTTTTTCCCTTTATTATATATTATATTGTATATTTCACTTTTTTGTTTTTAATATAGTTCAAATATTTTATATTCGTTTTGGTATATTTATTTGTTTTTTAAACAAAATAAGAAACAAACATGTGTTGGACATGAATTATAAGTTAAGAAAAACGGAAACCTACAGTGAAACATGCTATAGACATTCTGTTTTGAAAATTGTTGTATTTTAAATGAGAAAAAGACCCACAAGTAACAATATTAGGAGGAAACGGGTTTCATAGAGAGATCTGTTGTATTGAAACAGTAAAATAGCTATGTTTGTTTATATACATATAATTTTAAACTTCACGTTGTTACACAGTTTAATGCAACACCATTGGTCGTTTTCCTGTCAAACGACATTGTTATTTCCCAATAACAACGTTTTTTACCGGAACTACTTTTGACCAGTTTCGGGGGATTAACCATCTCTAAGTTCAATTAATAGAAGTTATTATTAGATTGTAAAAAAAAAAAAAGAATTTCTTCGAGATCGGCAAAGATTCTACCTAGAAAGACAAAAATACTTTGATTTTTTTAGATAAAAGTTTACATATAAAAATGTTCTGATTATTTTTTCATCAAAATATTTAAGACTATTTGTGAAATATTTTTGTTTAATTGTTATCCAGATGTTGAGAATATCTTTTGTACACTATGGAACGCCGTAATCGCATTTATTCGTTACAGTACATTAACGGTCGTTAAAGTACTTTAACGGAATAAAAGAGACTTTGGCGCACATTAACGAAATTGAATTAACGAAATTTCTACTTAACGATCGTTAAAGTACAGCATCGGTCGTTAATGCACTTTAACAAAATAAAGTGACTTTAGCGTCACTGTTTAGCCATTATGGTCAGATACCACCGGTGTCATCATTAAACAAAATGACCTTGTAATATCAATTTTTGGAAAATCAACTGTTCAGTGCAGAAATGTAGGTCAGCTTTTGAAGAAAAACTTAAATTTATAAGAATTGACTTTTATTTATTTTGTATATAGTTATCGGTGTGTAACACGTGAAAGCAAAGCGGTTTTGCGTATAATTTGAGATATTTTAATCGTTATTAAACCTCGATAACTACGTGAAAATGATATTCAATTCCTAAGTAAATTTAGTGAGGGAACGGTCAGCCGGAAAGCTAAAAATAAGCTTCACAGCCGACAAATTTTCCGAGATGAACCGCTGATTCATCACTCATTCGTTGGCCTTGTTTAAAGATTTCCACAGGTCTGTACTGTATTTAGTTTAAGCTATTCCCAATATTTGTCATCCCTAGAACCGCTGGCAAAGATATAAAAATAACGCACTTTTAACCAATCAAATTAAGGCCATATCGTAATGGCATTTACCATTTTTGAAATTGGTAAGACTGTTCATTTGAATATTCAGAATATTTGAAGACTATTTGTCTTTTTACTCTTCCTGTTTCTGTTTTATATTGTAATTTAGAATTTAACACAGGTCACTTTTGATTATTTAATTTTACAAATCTTACTTAATAACGTACTTTGAGCTATATATAGCCACTTATTTAACTCAGTAAAAAGTCAGATATTATCTTTAATGGTACTCATACCTAAAGGTAGCCAACTTGGAAATGCACAACGCCCACCTCGAATCACAATGTTTTTGTTTCAAATCTTATAAAATTAGCACATTACCATGCATAAATCGTTAGTTTCGGGGGGAAAAACCTAGCAAAACAATTTACATAATTTTCTATTAACTGTAAAATTTTACATCTTTCTAAAGATATCGCTACTCTCTCCTATCATGATCAAATACGATGTAAATACTTCCGGTTTTGCCACTTAATGTACTTTATAATATGATAGTGTAAAGTTCCATTAAATTGCAGTTTGGTTTGTGACAATAAAAAGTCAAAATACAATTTTTAATACATTTATATTTGCCCCTTTTCTTTAACAACATAATAGATTAAACTAAATGGACACACACCACAGCATGTTTAAGATGGTCCCTAACTGTAAAAAGCAAGAATTGATTTTCAGTTTATCATGACGACATTACAGAATTAAGCTAACTTGTGTTTAAACAATTCTTGCTTCAATGAAACAGAATATCACAGATATGGCCTACAATCAGTCCATGTAGACAGTCATAGACAGTGGAAAAATAGCTTCACTTTTATTTTCCGTAGTGTAACTAAAATTTTATGTTTACGTTTAGACATTTCTATAGTGATTTAGAAGCAAATATACTTTTCTCTTAATGCTCGCCTTTGTGAAATGTGATGAAACATTAAAACAGCTAGCAGAGGAATAGTAGGGTTTGGGCTCTTTTAAGGAAAAAGCAGCAGGTTGTTTAGCTACTTCTGACACAATGATGTTGGCATTTGACGACAGGTTCCGTGCAAGCTCTAGGATGGTTGGTCTGGTTTTGTTCCATTATGCACCAAATCAATAAAATAATTTAAACTTCCTTGCTTCTTTTATTTATTTTTGATTTAAAAGAGTTCCTTAGATAAAGAAGATTATCAAAGGTTTTAGGACCAATAATAATTTTAATAAAGTTATCAAAATGGTTCTACTAAAACGGATAGAAATACCAAGGTATAAAAACAGAAACGATTACTTAGCAATTGATCATGATGGGAAAGCAGTAATATTTTCAGAAAGATTTTGCATTTTTATAGATAAGTCGATTACATGAAAAGAAAGAATTTTCAATTGTTCAAATAAGTTATTTTTTCGCCAACGACATAAGAATATGCTAATGCGAGAAGTCAAATTAAATTAGGAAAATGCGATGCAAAGCGAGCGCGGTACATTTCGAAGTCGGTTATCTTTTGGTATGAGTAGTGTATAGGCTTATTATTGACCATTATTATTGATTAAGATAAGTGCTAGTATTTGTAATGTAGGCCAACGCATATCGACAAAACGGAAAGATAAAAATTTGAAAAACTAAAGCAAAATTCGTGGAAATAGCGTTCCTGTTCGCGATCGCTCAAAGCGTTGTAACAACACGAGAAAAAAAATTTGCAGAAAAATATACTTTTAAATTTCTCCCATAAATATTTTTATTGATTTGTGTATTATTGATCATTCTTTGTACGTGTGAGTTAAATAATAAATTACCATTAGCTTAATATTTGATACTGAAGCGCTATAAAAAGTTTTATGTTTTTAATTTTATATTTATGCGGGGAGGCATAGTTTGCTTCATGTTAAAAAATTCTATATTGTCATCATAAACAATGGTTTAAAGACAATATTATTGGCAAGAGTGGGTGGTAACACATAATTATAAAAATTAATATCCGTTAAATATTAAATATTCTACATACATTTTACTGGATGGTAGTGAAACAAAGTATTTGTCTTATTTACATGAAATCACATAAAGAACTACCCCATACACTTAAAATGTATTATATATGTAAAACATTACAGTAACCGTACCCAGTATCAAATTGAATATTTGTCTTTTTTTTTGTTTGTTTGTCTTTGTTTATTTTCGTTTGTTTGTTTTTTTATTTATTTATTTATTTTTAAAAAAATCTATTAAAACTTTCTATGTATACTGATATCATTTGGCATGATTTCACAGGCCAGTTTAAAGTTCTTAAAGGTGGGGTAGGTCTTGAATAACCGTCTTTCTGGGGATCTGTCTTACTGAACAAACAAACGTAATGAAACATTTTGAAAGCCTTTAGTAAATTTATTTTATTATTCATATAATATATATATATATATATATATATATATATATATATATATATATATATATATATTGGAAGACCACACTTACCAAAGCCTCACGGTAGATTTCTATCATTTATTCTCGGATAAAATTATGTTAAGATCAATACATAAATAAACATTTCCTTTTTTGTAGACAGAAACACAACGGATATAAAATGTAGATGTTTGCAGCTGAATAGCGCGTATTTAGCAATAGCCACGACGACAAGTATATGTATATGCATATAGAATTGATATTTCAAAATGATATTTTCTAATGATATTTTTTTAAAATTTAATCCAGAATTATACAGCTGGATTTTATCATGAACAATTAAACTGGTAATCATCTTGAAACATGCAAATTTATTTACTGTATTTTATTCCACATTATTCAACTGAAATATTCAGTATTGATCGTTCAAAGTTGGAATTCTATAATCATCTATATTTGTATAACGTTTTAGTTTGTAAGTTGTGTCGTGTTCTTGTTGCATTTGGCTTCTGCAAAACACGTCCTCGATTTTCTTGCTAGAAGTTGTTGTAATTATCAATACAATCCGGTTTTCCAATTAATTGAGATCTGACTGTTTCGATAGCATTGAAAAAAATTGATTTTGGCGTAAAACATCGTTAATCCGAGCACCCTATCATTCAGTTTTAGGTACACGTATTTTGTATCTAGCTAGTAAAATGTATAATCAACGAAATAGTTACCGGTGATACTGTGCTATGATTAAAGATAATAAAGGGTATAAGTGACTTAACTCTATGATATTTTTTGGTTTCCTAATTAAATGTTTTCTCATTATCTTGAAGTTGTTTTGTTAAATGAAGCGAAAATAAATTAAAACTTTCTGTGTCTTCAATCAAAGTAGATTAAAGAGCATGTTAATGTGTCATTATCCTGTCATTAAGTACTCGTTATCACGCTGTAGGTGACTTCTTCATGATCTGATAATGATACAATACCAACCTTTTACTCAAAACTCTCGATTTTTGTCTATAGCGTTAACATAAGTATGTTCATGTTCTGACATTCATTTACCTGATTTAAATCTTAAAATCGGAAGGTTATACTTGGTGAAGAACTTTTAATAATATAGAATTTTTTTCGAAGATTTTCTTAATTTGAAAATTATGATTCAACTTTTTGAATGTCAGTGTACTTGTTTTATTGCTGTCAGTTGTATCAAATTAGCGTGTATCAAATTATTTAAACTTCCTCGTTATATATACTGATTTTTGAAGCGTCTAGGAATGACAATTGTATTTAATGAAGATTCGAATTAAAAAGCAAAAAGTATATTTTATTCTTCAATCGTTTTTGAGTCGTTCTCTTGCCCAATTCTCTCTCTCTCTCTCTCTCTCTCTCTCTCTCTCTCTCTCTCTCTCTCTCTCTCTCTCTCTCTGTGTGTGTTAAATCCTCGTTTATTTATCATTATTTCTATTGATTTCTACAACTACCTAACACAGTCTTAGTTATACTGTAAAGAGGATTTCCGAAAATTCACAGACGAAAGTTGACACAGATTGTCCAGAGATGTATTTAATCAGTGTTTAATACTTGAATCTGATTGGTTAAGGGTGTCAGTTAGTTAATGTTTCTATGTTATTTAATATATAACTGTATGATAGCTCAGTCTGTTAGATACAATTAAGAACCAGACTGAAAATATAACACACTTTGCGAACTTTTACAAACAACATACAAATATGTTTCAACCAAAGATCCATAAAGTCTTCTTTTGGTCGAATTTTGTATTTTTAGACTTATTTTTACAAATTTCATTCAAATTTTTTCTCATCGATGAATTTGTATTTTCGTGTTTTTAATAGGCCCTAGCTGGTTTTAAATAAGTTTATTGCAGCAACTCAAGTAAAAGAGTTTTAGTTGTTTCTCTTATAGATTCCCAGACACCAATCGTTAATCTATCTCTCTCTCTCTCCCTCTCTCTCTCTCTTTGCAATATATGATTCGCTGCTTGTTATTCGTGTCTTTGTGTCCGGAATCGAGGTTTTTTCTTTACAATTTAACTTTTTTTTCAAAACGTCTAAAGTTAATTCTTTTTCATCGTCTTTAAAAACGTTTTAGAAGATAAAACTTTTGAAGCATTAGTCTGGTTAATTAAACTAAGTTTTTGTAGTGTCATATCTAAAAGAACAAATGTCCTAAAAAGAAAAAAAAATTGGTCACCAAATATGTTGACAGATTTAATTGCAGTTGTGACGACACACTTTAAAGTAACGTTTAACCTTGATTCGCCGAAATCTCAATACCGGTTTGTGAAACACTTCATGTTTTTAAAACTTCAAATTTGACTTACAGAAAAAGATTAGATATTGGGTAGGTTTACATTTTTTTCAATATTGGATATGAAAAATCTAAAATTTTGAAGATATGATCAAAATTTTACCATCAATTTTTGCCATTTGTCATTGAAACTGAGGCGTTTACAAAAAGGCAAAACTTCTGTTTTTGCTGCTAATCGAAGATTCAACTATTTGTTTATTCCTCATTTACGAATCAAGAAGAAAGCTGTTCTCACGCATTCTTAATGGTTTCCAATAAATAGAATGCTTGTAGTTGCATATCCGAACAACTTTGGATTGTTTACCATGCGCTTTTATAACTCCCTAAGGCCAACTGCTCAATATTATTTATTTAAAGTAATAAAAACTTGTAAATGAAACGTGGGATAAAACGTACAAATAGTGACATGACACTATCTTGGTTCATGTATAAAATTAACGTTATTGTCGCTTTTATTCACTTTACACTCTGCCCCCACAATTTTTAAATCGATTTAAAATGCATCCCGTTTTATTTTAAACATGTTTGCAACTGGTTTTAATGAGTAAATCATCCCTTTTTGCCCAATTACCTGTTGAACATAAGCGTCTTTATCCGACGGCTATAGTTTCGTCACTTGTAATGAAACAGATCATGTCCATCACAATTACCGTCTTTTATTGTGATTATTGCTTGTCAGGTCTAAATATAGGAGCATAGCTAAAATGTAATGAAGTTAAGGTTCATTTAGACAAACAATCCATTGCTAGAATGTCCAATTCTGTTCTTTTAAAAGTTCATTAGTGAAAATAAGGATCATCTCGAATCCCTTGGACTAGATAAGTTTACAGCCTGAATGCTATAAAATGTATAGCCGGTAAAAAGTGAAGTATAGACATCGCAAAGAAAAAAGGTACTGGAAACAAGAAATGCTGCAGCAGTATTTATTAGCCAATTACCTTAAGTTTCACAAGAAAATTTGAAAACCGGTCAATGGGTTGGCCAACTGATACAGCAAAGTCAGATTAAAATAGTATCCGTATTGACATCAAACATTCTGATAATGTGAAGTTTGATCAAATGACGACAATCCCATCAGTGTCGTCACTTTCATTTGATGGCCTACATGTTGTGGCTTTCACAAATTTTGAAGAACATTCCTCACTGTCCATGGCGTTTTTTTTAAATAGTAATAAAAATACTTCGTCCATTTTGCTAGCATACATACATTTATACCCTTTTACAGGATCTGTAAGGACTAGATTAATATTATTAGCATGCATTAGCAAGTAAAGAAAAATCGATAGAAGATTTAAGAGCAGGCGTTCGTGTTATTCAATGTAAAAATCTCCGCATTTCAAGTGAACGTACTTAAAAGTGCGTTAATGGATTTTAACGTCCCAGTCAAGAATATTTGACATTTGCAGTGCGCATAGGGCAATGTGCAGGAATGCTTTTTAACGTGCCACGTCTGCTTTGACACGGGATATCGGTTTTTAAGGTCCCCTCCGAAGGATCCTGTGACTTCCATTTTACAATGTCTAGTGTTTGACAAAAAACAGTCATAGCATTTTCAAATCTTGGTCAGACCCGACCGGAGTTGAACCCAGACCTCCCACATACAAAGCGAGCACTCTACCAACTTAGCTACCGTAGTGGACAAAGAACATTCTGTTATGACAGCATGCTTGGATGTCATTAAATTTATAAATATTCTGTATTTGCTTCACATCAAACAAAACAGAAGGCGTAGTTCGTCAGTTAAGTCGCTGACTTAAAGATCTACAGTTCTTAGTTACAACAGTGTGAACCTATTTATGGTTACAATAAGAGAACATACAGTTCTTACATTATTTGGTAACTGCAGTGTTAAATCATTTAGGGGCGATCAGAAAACATTAGATATTAAATGAAAATATTGATATAATTGCAACTAGTATTGAGAAAATGTCATATAAATTATGGAAATTATAGAAATATCTTTTTAAAAGGAGTGTTTACATAAATGTATTCTCTCGGGATAGCAACGGAGGGGGTGTCGTTTGTGGCACATATGTGCAAAGTTCTTTTGGAATTGATTGTATAAAAGAAAAAAAATTTTCAAACACTCTACTGCATTTATAAAACGACCAATCTTTCTTTTCAAATTTTCAGAAAAATTATGTGCCGTTATTTGGTTGACAAGACCTTTACATAGCGAACCAGTGTCGAAAATTGACAGGGTAGTTTAGTAGAAAGAGAAAAAACGTCAGTATTCTGAAGGTTCCGCGTTCCAGTATTGGTTTTGCTGCTGTGTTTCCCTCCTCTGTTCCATTAGATAACTCACCGGACACATCAAAGTGGGCGACCAACAGGTTGGTTCGAGAATAAACCTTGGTGTTTCGATTTAATTTAGTTTAATTTAACAAAAAAAGAAGGGATAGCTCAGTCGGTATCGTGTCGCGCTAATATTGGGAAGAATCCAGATTCGAGCCACTGTTTGGCCGCATCAATTACCCAAAGACTGTTGAAAAAGAGAAAGATAAATTAACTCAGTTACACTGTTAAACTAACAAGAAACTGTCTAATGTGAAAGGATTGTTTTTACGATATTGTAGTGATGGATCAGACTGACTTATTTTGACTAAGGTTTATATACAATTTATATTCCTTTCCTCTGACATCCTAGAAATGACCGATATATGTGATTAAATGTTGACAAGGGTTTCAAGCACCTTGACTCGCCTTCGTTTATATTGATTGTGTTCTGTCATGGATATATCTTCTTTTAGGTAATTTATACAATGTATTTGTGGTCGGTTTGATTTTTTATAATGGGCAGTTTAAATTTTTTCTAGTTCTGCCTGCGTTTGATAAATTTCATTGTCAATTAAAAGTTCGCATTTTATAAGATAGATACAAAACAACTATCGAACACTAACAGTAAGTTTGGATGTTGCATTTCCCATAACAAACTCATAAGATGTGAATATTATTTTTGTAATGCTTTTTTCCCCAAAAAATATTCTTTCATTAAAGTTTAGACATATGCTATTGGTAGTGTTAAGAAAAATCACTTTAATATCGCTTCAAATTTTTGCGAATATTTGTGATTGTCACATAACTTTTTTTAATTTTCCAATCATTCTAAGTTTATTTTCTGTATGTAAGTACTGTTTTAATGTACATCCTAGTTCAATAACTTTCAAGAATAAAAAACACACTTCTGTTTGTTAGAAATAGAATTTATTACACAAATACTCGTTATAATAATATAAATGACATGTCAACATTATATTCAATCTTTGTTATAATAGCTGATATCACAGTAGTCTGACATAAATTCACTATACTAACAATATTAAATACTGATAATTCTGAAAATGTAAAAAAATATTTCCATAATTTTTCTTTTTTACAATATCTAAACTGACTTAATATTACATCAATTATCCATTAAAATAAACAATGTTAACAAGCTAACACGATAAAGGGATTAATCTTCTTCAGAATTAAAAAGAAATAAAATTTTACAGATTCGAAATTGTTCCTTTAGATGTTAAAGTAATCTAATAGTTTTCTTTTTTGTACTTATTTTTTGTGAATCGATCATTCGCGTACGGATTTGGCAATTTGTGACGAAATAGTGCAGGTTAGATTAGTATGTTCATGTAATACCTATCCAATCAAACTAACTTTAACAAAAGTTCCACTTCATTAAAACGTCACAAAAAAGTCTATTAACAACACTGATTAAATAAATAAATAAATGAATAAATAAATAAATAAATAACAAATAACATATAACATATAACAAAAGAATTGAGCAAATATGTCATAATTCAATAAATATAAATACAAATTTATGCTGTAGTTTCAAATTTTTTAAATTCTTTGTCTTGATGATTTTTCCTATCTCTGTTCCGGTTATAATCAAGTCTGTCGTGTATATATAAGGTATCTTTAGATAAAAACCTGACACGAAGTTTAAACCCATTTGTATTGGTTTCCGCAATTATACAATGCGTTCCCCTTTTATCATATGAACCGCTGCTTGTTGATGAATTATTATCTCTAAGAGGCATTTCTTTTTCGTCACCCTTTTTTACTAATTTGATATCGCCAGATAACGTTAAACAATCGGACATCCCTACATTAAAACTTCGTACACGCTCTTTTCTATACAGTTTTTGAGGACAAAATATTTCTGTTAATCCTCTTTTTAATTTTATCGTAAAGAATCCATATAAAATGGGATTCAATGCACTTTGCAGCAGAGCTATAGTTTCTGCGAAGGCAAAAACTGACGGAGGTATAAATGTGTGTTTACTGTATATTTTAACCAACGTTGTGACGAAATATGGTGTCCAACATGCAATAAATGAAATGATAATACACAAAGTCATTTTCACAGTTTTGATTTTGGCTTTAGGAATTGAACTCGTATTGACGATAGATTTACGCAAACAATTCGGATTTGTTCCTGCAATCAGCTTACCCTGACGCCATACAACAATGGCAACATTGACATAACAATATGAAATAAATATGGCTGGAATGATCAGAATATAAAGGGTCATGAAGGAAAAATATACTTTTCTCTGCCATTCTTGCGTATATCCCAAAGATTTACAACGGTAGATAACTCTTCCATCAGCGGTTCTGCCATCCTCTGTCTGAACAAAAATCAGTAACTGAGGAATTGCAAAAACGAATGCCATTAACCAAGATATGCAGATCATTCTTCTAGCACGTGTCACAGAAGATCGGAACCTTAAAGGTTTACAAATGGCCATATAGCGGTCAAAACTCATTGAAGTCAAAATAAATGTTGTACTGGCTAAGGTTATAACTTGTAAATATGTTAAAACTTTACAAAGCACAGCCCCAAGAACCCACTCTCCAAATGCAACAAACAATATTTCTGTCGTCATGGTAACAAAACATACCGTTAAATCTCCAACTGCTAAATTTATAATGAATAAATTCACACGACTGTACCGTTTTCGATATCTGCTACAAGTGAGAACCACGATGATAACTGTATTTCCAATAAATGTAAAAAACATTATTACCAAAAGAGAAGCAACTCTTTGAATAACATCCGGTGTCCATATTTCCGTCTGTTGGGTATTTGTTAAAATTGAGTTTGTCACATTTTCTACACAAAATGATATATTATGCAAATCATTAACTTTTGAACAAAGTATGGCTGATTCCTGATACCCCATTGATGGTGTTGATACGCCCTTACGATGTAATGTTTCTAACACCGAGTGGCTATCGTTACTAGCGGTCATAGCTTTATTCCAAATATAATCTGAAAAAAACAGAAATAATTGTAAAATTAAAGATGAATTATGTGATCCATTCGCTGCTATTGGAAATAAATGCAAAAATAATTAGAAATTAAATAATTAAATAAGTAAATAATAAAATAAAAAATATATGATACATTATACTTAAATGCACATGACAAAAGGTAAACATACCTGTGTATATATTATAATTTTAAAAATATTTCAAAGTCTCGCAAACCTTTTATCCAGAGCTCTGATAATTCAATAAAACACTGCTTACTAAAGTCCCTTTTATACATGTTCTGTTTTTTCATTAGTCATCACCAGGGGACAATTACCTTTCCCCAACCCCACTTCCCCGCCACCTGCAATTTTTAATGTTGGACCAATCAGTTCGTTTGTTTTTACTTTGTTTACGAATGTTGTTAAGCCCAATAAACAATTTAGCTATCCTCTCCCTTTTAGGGATTGAGACCAACTCGATGAACATTTGCGATGCTATAAAATTATTAATGGTTAACAATGTATTATGTATGACACGATGATGATCAAACTATAACAAATGATTTTAATTCCCCTGTATTTTTTTCAAACCAAGAATTTACTATGCAATGAATAATCAATTAAGATTTATTTTTAATTTCAATGATGTAGAAAATATTAAACCAGATTTTATAGATCCATCTTGTAACAATTTAGCTTTAACTGTTCTTACACGAACCTTGGTTGATTCTTTAACAAGCAAAAATGATGAGTAAATAAACAAAATGTAATAAGACAAATTATTTTACGGTAGTAATTATTAGTTTGTTGTTTTTGTTTAGTTTGTGTTGAATGTTTCTACATAAACTCAATTTGTATATCCTAATATATAGTAATATCCGTCAAGCAATTTCAGATTCTGTTAAAACGTGTCAAAATTAAGAATATTTGAAAGGAAGTAACTAAACATGAAATTGCAATCATATCCAAGGTTTGACTAGGTAACGAGTTTATAACACACACACACACACACGTTCGTTCATATTTTACACAGTACATGTTAAGTTACATAATCCATATAGAAGTGCGCAATATTATATAAACAAATAAAACATGAACGTTTTAAAACAAGTAAGACTGATCAGAACAACAGCTAAAATTACTTCTGATGAACAGAATATAATATATATATATATATATATATATATATATATATATATATAATGATCAGAAATACTTTTTTTATCGCTTACCATCTCTTTGACTTTTAAGTTCAGAGAGTATCATATAAACAGTCATAAGATAACTAAGTGCGCAAGTGCAATGGAAATTCGACTTTTGATAATAATGATAATAATGATAATGATAATCATGATGATAATAAGACGCAAACATACCAGTCCATCTCCAAAACACGACCCCCCTCCCCCCGAAAAAAAGTAAAAACCTTTTAAAACTGGCCAATGTAGCTATACACGTGAACTTCCATAACAAAGTGAGGTCGGGTGCTTCGGATGGATTGAAATCGTTTGTGTTATAAGGTGATCCGGAATATTAGATGAAGAATGCACGCAGGTATAGTACAGGAAAGTGACCATACATCTCAAGCTTTTACAAATAAATATCAATAACATTATGAGTTACAAAATTACGAAATAGTGTTTTAACTTGAATTTCAAGGTACTTTTATGTAATTTCTCTCGCTAAAAGGATTTTGCTCTTAATAATCATAGAAAGCCTCTAAATTGTTAATTAGTACATAATATTAATATTTTTAAAAATATTTTTATATTTAATATATACCAGCAAATTTAACTAAATTTTGATTCACTATCAGTTTACTTTTTTATATCAATATTAACTAAGAATATCTTTAATGTTGAGCGCTTACAACAAAACTAATTGTGGAATTTCGTTTAAATGGTTAAATTTCACCCTTTCTCAAATCATGTAGATCTTTTCTTAATTCTGTCCTGTTTATTGTTTACAATAATTGTGATTGATACCAATCCTTAACACTATGATTTTCCTCTTCTAAAGGCCACCACATGATTTGTTTTGATAATAGTTAACAATAAAACATCGTATACCTTTACATTTCAATCCCTCATATACGACATGTTTATAATTTTTCCTCAACGGTTTGCACCCTTTTTATGAATGGATTGTTTTTCGTTATCATTAGACAAACACTTCGTCAACCTTTCCTTTAGGTGTTTTTCTTCAAATTTGAAACAAGAAAATAATACTATCCATCCTTATACAATCGGTTTATATAATTTCAGATTTTATTTAAGGATTGAACTTTGATTGTACTGAATTTATTGGGTGATAACTTCAGTTGGTTATGCGCAAATTGAATGAATGGCCATTCATGCAAAAATTTGCGCGTAACCAACTGAAGTTATCACCCAATAAATTCCGTACAATCAAAGTTCAATCCTTATATTTACAATCTTTTAAAATTTCTACGATAAAACACGAGGTTTCCTAAGTATTGAAATTTATTACAAAAAAATCCCGACATGGTCCAGGTTTTCTTGCATAAAAAAACACAAACACAGATTGATCCTTTGCATTTATCACTAAATATTAACAATCGTACTGAATTCTCTTCAGTAAACCCTTTGAGAGCAACTGAAGTTATTTCCCAATAACTTTGGTCGGGCACGTGCAACCTTTAACCCATGACGTCAGGACCTGTATCAGTGACGTATGAATGCGTCAAAAACGTTCTACTACAACATTGTTTACAAACAAAACCTTGCAGTGTCGATCAGCTGATCGCTATGTTTTTTGTTGCCTTTTTTCCGAAATCGCTAATTTATCAATCGGATTAGAATTTTTTCAGAAATTAAATAAATTTTAGTGATAAATGCAAAGGATCAATCAGTGTTTGTGTTCTTTTTATACAAGAAAACCAGGACCATTTCGGATTTTTTTTTTTATAATAAAATTCATTACTAAGGAAACCTCGTGTTTTATCGTAGAAATCTTAAAAGATTGTAAATATAAGGATTGAACTTTGATTGTACGGAATTTATTGGGTGATAACTTCAGTTGGTCACGCGCAAATTTTTGCATGAATGGCCATTCATTCAATTTGCGCGTAACCAACTGAAGTTATCACCCAATAAATTCAGTACAATCAAAGTTCAATCCTTAAGTGTTATTTAATTTCTGAAAAAATTCTAATCCGATTGATAAAGTAGCTATTTCGGTAAAAAAAAAAAAAAAAAAAAAAAAAAAAAAAAAAAAAAAAAAAGGGATCAGCTGATCGCCACTGCAAGGTTTTGTTTGTTAACAATGTTGTAGTAGAACTTTTTTGGCGTATTTATACTTAAGTTATTTAGGTCCTGACGTCATGGGTTAAAGGTCGCACGTGCCCAACCAAAGTTATTGGGAAATATCTTCAGTTGCTCTCAAAGGGTTTACTGAAGAGAATTCAGTACGATTGTGAATATTAAATGTTTATATAAGTGGGCATGTCGTAAATCTCCGATTGTTTTTTGCAGCTGATGCCATATAAGTTACATTGTATAATTTTTAAAGAAAACAAAAGTCACTCTACTTATGTAACATGATTTATGAACATGTTTATTATAAAAACTTACTTTTGAATTTGGCGTTTTATTTTGATTTTGACACACCATTTTTAACACACCGATTGACATTAAACTCCATGTGTATAACGTAGGGAGTCGTCAGAACTGACATACAGAATTCCCAGAAATTACTAAGACCTATTATGTCGATAATTTCGATTTTGTTTAATAATTAATCAGAGCCAAATAAATCCTTGAACAACCATCAAGGGGTATTGTCATGTGTCAAAGAGAAATATTCAAAATTCTGCACATGACACTTAAGAGAAATATTCAAAATTCTGCATGACAGTATCATTCCTTCAACTATATAACCATATGTCTATAATGAAAGTGGCTTTCTTGTGATCAGCACATCTCTTTGCATGCTAGGTAGTTAATTTAGTTTACTTAAAAAGCCTATGTTTAATCTTACATATTAATATAATAATAAAATCCCATAAAACAATGGAAGCTGGATGACCAAAAAACTGAAAAAAACTGTCTCTACGGATTGGCGAATAAATAGTTAATTAAATAGTAAAAGTAACATTCTGGGTAAGGGAATTAACTTGACTTACCTAACCAAAAAAAGGTGTGTGAAGAAATAAGTTGTGCCAATGTTTATCGAATGATATTTCAAATTTGTTTTCTATCTCATAATGTAAATTAAAGCATATCGATTGAAATATGAATTTGAATATATATATATATATTTAACAATTGAACTATTTTAAAATGGTGTTCATTGTCAGTATGAAGGCAACAACTTTGCAAGCAAACGGAATAATGCGCATTAGCGCGTTATAAACAGTTTGCTTGCAAGATTGTTGCCTTCATACTGACAATGAACACCATTTTAAAACAGTTCAATTGTTAAATTTTCCTTAGATATTTTTTAAAAAATTATTCATTAATTTTAAGAATAAAAAATTCCCATCTATAACACATACACATCGGAGGGAGTGCACTAGACGCAACAGCTGAATTTAAGACCGAGAACGACACAGTATTAATCCATAATATTTTTAATGAAGGTAACAACGGGGAGTTTTGGTTTGAAAAATTGTAGTGTTATCAGGTATTTTGATGGTATTTTCTCGATTTTTTATAAACATAATGAATTTTTGAAAATATTGGATATAAAATAACATATATAAAAATTGAATATCAACGATAAGTGTGTTGTTATTTTGGACTATATTTCGGTCGAAAATCAGGTGAACTGTGTTGTACCATTTCAATTTGCAAAATTGAAGTTTTGAGTAAAAGATTGCTGGCTATATGTCGGAAGTGAAATTGGTGAATCTGAAACGGGAAGGGGGAAACTGTAGCTGAGGGATAATTTTCAATGGTCAAGCATGTGGGTTTCGAACTTGCGATATGTGAGTAGACAGGGATTTACCGAGAGATTTTTTCTGGAATGTCGACATTGTTAGGTTGAGATTCACTCTAACATTATGTGCCGAGTTTCATACTTGGTATCATTCAAATGTAGACAGCAAAGCAGTGAGAAGTATACTTATTCTTTACGCCTGGTGCGGTGAAAATATCTCTCAAAGTTTAGAAAATTATCGCTTTAAGATTAGCAAGGAGTTGTGTAATATTTAAACCATGTATTATACTTTTAAGGAGTTCTTATTGTATCCCTTGTAAACTGATTAAAAGCATGTAGCTGATTTTTCAGTTTTTCCGATCAACAAACACAGCATGTGAAACGAACACTTTTCAATGTATGTGGCATACATGCGTGAATCTTTCCAATTGAAATTAACATCCCGCGAGACACAAAATTAATTGACAAGATGTACCATTACACATTGTCTCAAAATAATAGGGGATGTAGCAGCTTTGCCAAGTAGGAAAAATTTTTTTAATATCCGATTTTTCAAATTTTTTTTGTGATTTGATGGTTTTGACAGATCTGTTGTTCTTTCAACAGGCCATCAAAAACACCATTTGATTTTTTGTCTCTCACAATGTCAATATTACGGTAAATATCAGCCAGGTGCTTATATATGTTATCAAAATAACATTTGATTAATTTCTTTGATTTTATTTTTTGTATTTTAAAAATTGAACCGTTCTTGTAAAATTTCGTAAATGCGTTTTCAAGTTTGTTTCGAATATAAACAAATATTTAATATATATAAAAAGTAAATACATTGTATTTTCGTGTTTGTTTTAAATTAACTTGCGCAACATACATGTATAATATATAATATACATCATTTTTTATTTCTTATATGCTGGTTAGGGACCTGCAATAATCAGGCGCTGTCCTTCTGTAGATTTTTTTTATAAAGTTCTACAATAAAACAACGTAATAAACATCTAAACAAAACTTGTAATGGATGTTTGCCCTGTTCTGATGTGCTGTCATGTGCTGTGTTTTGAACTTATGTTAAAATAATGCACCCACAAAGCCTTGGACTCAAAGCCAGAGGTTAAGTTCACGACATGTAGGGAATTTGGAAATTATGTAAACATTTGAGATATGTTTCTGTTTTGATCTTATACAGAATAAAGGGTAATAATGAAACTTGTCAAATTGCAATAAGAAATTCTAAATGCCATTACACTTGCAATTCGTAGTGTAGGCAGTTTAGTTCATAGTTGAAGATAAGCTTGTAGAAAGTTTTTGTTGGAATATATAAATATTTCACTGCTCTAACAAATAAATAAGAATTGTTGTGAAACTGGCTATTATTGTTTGTCAGTTTGATTACATGTGAAGAGTGTAATGTTTGGAAGTCTGACAAAAATCCAGGTCTTGCTTACGTGTGTGTTTTACAACTCTTAAACCATATATGGTGTTCAATAGAATTTCCCATATTGTATATGCTATTGATATGTACAGACGACGATGCAAGGAAGTTCAAAGGTCAATGCTACAGAAGACGAAAAAGTTGAGGGTGTCTTGTTTATTACTTTTTTCAGCTTTAATAAGATAATTTTATGAAGTTCATGTGTAAGGTATAAAGTAACATGAAAAAAAGAGTGCTTAGTATTGAGTTTCAAAGCACCGCAAACATTACTTCATCTCTAAAGAATTTAAGAATTGAATTAAATCTCTCTCTCTCTCTCTCTCTCTCTCTCTCTCTCTCTCTCTCTCTCTCTATATATATATATATATATATATATATATATATATATCGTCAATTTGTTCTGTTTCGTTTTCACTGCTCCGGTGAGTTGACTTTACGTTTGTTTTAAACATCTGTTAAAGCTATGTTAAAATGCTGCATTAGGTTGACAATTTACCGGTTTCTCATGATATTTTTTTTAATTTAGTAAAATGTTGCTATAGGCTTTTTATATTTTAATTAGAAAAAAAAGAAATTTATTTTCAACTAAAATAGGTTTTTTAGTTGAACAACCTTGACAATAACAACAACAATAAATTATTTTCATACGGAGTTTGAATGGAGAAATGATAAAAAGTAAAACATCCTTTAAAGTCAAATTACTCATACTTACCTACATAGCAAATAATAAAGTCAATCAAGGGAAAATATCATTACTTTACCACAAATATAATTTGTTAATGTTATATAAGCTAGATAGAAAATGAAGGTCAAAATAATTGTTGAGTGTAGCTTAATTGTTTTTTTTAAAACAATTATATTTTCTGTTCTTAATTCCCTCAGGAAATAATCACTACAATTAAGTCCATGTATGATCAACTAGCGTAGGCGAGTTAAGAAAAGTGAGGTGTATTACACTTGAGATATTTTAGTTTGAAATTTAACAGGTATTTTTGTTATATATATCTGTACCTGTACCATGTGTTAATCATTTAATACATTATGGAATAACGTATTCTAAAAATTACCGTCAAGTGCAAATTATAGTGAATAAAACAAATAATTCATATTCTGCTTGAACATACGTCAGCGACATATATGGAACGCGAAAGTCACAATAATGATATAATTTCTATTTAACTCAGAAAAAATGAGTTTAACTCAGATAAAGTTTATTTAACTCGGCTAATTTAAATAAACTGCAGTTAAAGGGAATTGCAGAATATCTAAGTTTTATCTATAATATCTTGAATGCCAGGACAGACATGACAGAGTATATGATATGACGTGACTGAAATATCTTGAATGCCTGAACAGACATGGCAGAGTGTGTGATATGACGTGACTGTAATATCTTGAATACCTGGACAGACATGACAGAGTATATGATATGACGTGATTGTAATATCTTGAATGCAAAGACAGATATGGCAGAGAGTACGATATGACGTGAGTGTAATATCTTGAATACCTGGACAGACATGACAGAGTGTGTGATATAACGTGACTGTAATATCTTGAATACCAGGACAGACATGACAGAGTGTGTGATATGACGTGACTGTACTATCTTCAATACCTGGACAGACATGACAGAGTTTGTGATATGACGTGACTGTAAAATCTTGAATACCAGGACAGACATGACAGAGTGTATGATATGACGTGACTGTAATATCTTGAATGCCTGAACAGACATGACAGAGTGTATGATATGACGTGACTGTAATATCTTGAATACCAGGACACACATGACAGAGTGTGTGATATGAAATCATTGTAATATCTTGAATACCTGGACAGACATGACAGAGTTTGTGATATGACGTGACTGTAATATCTTGAATACCTGGACAGACATGACAGAGTTTTTGATATGACGTGACTGTAATATCTTGAATACCAGGACAGACATGACAGAGTGTGTGATATGACGTGACTGTAATATCTTGAATACCTGGACAGACATGACAGAGTTTGTGATATGACGTGACTGTAATATCTTGAATACCAGGACCGACAAGACAGAATGTATGATATGACGTGACTGTAATATCTTGAATACCTGGACAGACATGACAGAGTGTGTGATATGACGTGACTGTAATATCTTGAATACCAGGACAGACATGACAGAGTGTATGATATGACGTGACTGCAATATTTTGAATGACAAGACAGATATGGCATAGAGTACGATATGACGTGACTGTAATATTTTGAATACCTGGACAGACATGACAGAGTGTGTGATATGACGTGACTGTAATATCTTGAATGCAAAGACAGATATGGCAGAGTACGATATGACGTGACTGTAATATCTTGAATACCTTGACAGACATGACAGAGTGTGTGATATGACGTGACTGTAATATCTTGAATGCATATTTGATATTATTTTGAAAAAAGTATAACATCTGTTTATTAAATCATTTTTGCAAATTTGATAGAATTTTCTTTAAAATATGTTCTTATGATGTTACAACTATATCCAAACACTTGAGTTCGATCTGTTTCAATAAAGTCGAAAAATAAGTCGAAAAATTTGACCAAATCACATCATAAAAACACCATTGTAAATAAAAAGTCTATTGAGTTTTATTAAATTGTTCAGAAAACAGATATTGGGAGATGAAGGGTTACCCGTCCCCAAGTACCTGTGACCTTGACTTAATACTTCTACAATACAGAATATAACTGAATAATATTGGTAAAATATGGGTCAGAATTCGTAATTCCCTTTAATCTTTATTTTTTAAAAAATAATGGGCCTCTTTATGACAAACATTTTGAATTTTCATATTTTTGGTAACGTTTTACCTGCTGTAATTGTATCTGAGACTTCAATGTTAATCTTCATTCAAAGAATGAGTAAGGACGTCTGGAACTATCCCTATATAAAATAGGCCCCTATCACAAAAATGGCTTAATTAACACCTATTTATCTGAATCCAACTCACTTTGGCACCCAGACATTTCGCTACTTTAGAACCAAGTCGATTCAGTACTTACATCAAGTCATATTGGCATCAATATTAACGACTTAGTGATTTGGCGAGACAAAGTAGCAGATAGGTCATTTATTAAACACCTCGTCAAGTATATAATGTGCTACTTCTTTATCCTTATAAAATTATGTACTTAAAAAAAGCAAATGACAATTAACGGCATAACAAGCTGTATAGTGGTATATCTGGTAAATTACAGGTTGTGAGCTCGATCAGTATATTACTTTTTATATAAATTTCATTTTTTTTAAATTTAATGAAATAATTGTAATAATTGTTTATTTCTAATGTTCTGATTTTTAAATTTTTTCGGTGGGAAGTTAAAATTATCTTAACAATATTTTAGTTTTGAATTTTTATGAGATATTGTTCAATTTATAACACATAACAATAAAGTTTATAATTAGAGTTATTCTATATTGCATAAAATATTGTTGTATGATAGATATTTATGACATACTACTGCTATCATTAAACATGAATCTCTCATACATAATGGGCAGATTTGTCTTCTCTAAAACAGACGATAATTTTAAGCCTTTTGTTGTACGTGTTTAATTATGAAGTAATAAATTTCTACGGGTAATTACAAGTGGAATGAACTGGTATAATAAACCAGAAACGTTATAAAAAAGACAAATGAAACAAATTAAAAGGCACTTTTCCGATTTTCATTAAATGGCTTCATTACCTTTTATGAAATCAGAATTCTGCTTTTCTAGAGTTAATTGCAGTTACCAGAAAATACAAGATATAACTGAAGTTAATTGACGCGAAAATGACGAAAATAAGAAAACAATACTTTTTTACCATTTCGTGAGAGGAAGTGCCAATTCTTATAAATTATTTACCAGTTAAATTGAGTTTTAACTGAGTTCAAAAAAAATTAAACTGAAATAATTATCGTTAATTTAATTATTGTGACTTTGGCGTTCCATAGACACATTACAAAACTTTTTAATATTGAGTCAACATGCTTTTACAAACATAAAGCGTCCCACCTATCAAAAATCAGTTAAAATTACCTACATATATACCAATCTTTTTTTTCTTTTTTACACTGCATACAAGTAGTTTTTAAAACTGGCACTCGAAACATACGTTAATTTTTTCGAGTGCCTGTAACTAAACGATTGCTGGAAACATATTTGAAAATTTGAACAGCAACCTATCTCCAAACGTTTAAACAAGCATTTATAAATAAGTACATATTAAAACAGCCATAGTAAGATTTTATAAAATATGAGAACTTGAATTTTAGATGTTATAGTAACGTAATATCCGCGTTATACACATTTAGATTTATTACCGAATAATTTCATATATATATGTATTTTGTTTTTGTAACCATTTTACACAAAAATAAGTTGAAATATAAGTTTATTTATAACACATTATTCTTACCTTGCAATTACGTTCCAAACATCTTATAACATCTTTTGTTGAATATAAATCAATTCAAAAGCATAAAAAATTCCATAAAATTGGTTTCATGCAGCAATCATATAAACGTATTTTAAGCCATATAAGAATCATCAGGTTTTGAAGTTTCGCCTTTCATACTTTGCCTTTCATTATATTTTATGCTAGCGAAGTCCTATCACCATACCTAATATACTAACAAATCAATTCTAAGGCAGTATTATATTGATTTTCATGAAAGCGCCTTTAATGTTAAGTAAATACAGATTTGTAGGGTACGGCTTAATATACATTAAGACTCAAATTAATGTAAATAATTTCTTTTATATTGATGGACTTAGTAGGTAAAATTGTTACAAATGATAATATATCAGCATGGGCTCCTGATCATTCTAATTTATAAAATCTCTTTAAAATTGCTATTTTCCATTCAACTTTTCATGAAATTAGAAATTCAAATGAGACTACATTAATGCGTATTTTTTCACTTTATAATAAAAGAAAAATAAGATCTTGAATTAAAAAGGAATAATTTGTATTCTTCCTAAAAAGTAATATCGTTTTTAAAATGGCTAAATCAAAGCAGATGATTGAAACCTTTCTCTTATTCTTCTAGGAATTCAAGTTCTGATTGTAAAATAGTGTCTTTAGATTGTTATACGTGTCAAGTAGCTGACGTGAACTTGGCGATTACTGATACCTAACAGTTTAGCTCGAAAGTGTGATTTACACAACGATATATCAACTTAGTTTTTGACATACCCGGCTTATTTTTGTTTTTCAGAAATATAAAAAACGTTTTCATTAATCAGTACATGTTGAGAAGACAAGACGTTGTTAGTGAAAACAGAACTTTTAGGAATTAATACAAACCATTAAATTTTAATTTCAACACAGTATGGGAATCAAAATATTGTTTAATTACAAATGTCACTGCTATGCAGGAAACGTTGGATCAATTTCCTCGTTTCAGTAAACAATTTAGCAGTAAAACCCGACAGATTAATTGCAATCTGCTGAGTGTTCGATTTGCTATAAAAATAATCAACAAGTCAGATTCTTTTCGATTTGGTGTTGAAATCCGGATAAAGCCATACAGTGTGTAGTTTCCGAGCTCTACAAATTGGTTCTATTGAATATAAAACCCATTGTTGATTTTTTGTTATGATTTTGTAATTGCATATTTTAGGAACAAGTGATCAAAGAAGATTTTATGCTCTGATACCAGATTATTTAATGGTATAAGCCGCTATGCGATAGTATATTATTATTGAAGATTTTAATTAACACAATGTGGAGAGAGAGAGAGAGAGAGAGAGAGAGAGAGAGACTTTTCTTGGTAGTAAGTATAAAAACGCTGTCTTCGTCCTTTAATCTGATTGAATTTCATTGGTAATTTTATTTTTTGAAGTTGTATTTTATAAAACGACATTCCAAAGCATTTGCAATACTATATCTACATTATCGTTCCATACTTTAGTACCCAATCAAGATTTCAATTTATGCGATACATTTTCGTGCAATTAAAACGCCAGGAGAGATAGAATAAAAGTTTTAAACTTGCATCCATCTACGTTTGACGCTTAAAAGAATGTTCTTTAAAGCCAATGCAATTTAGACTTTAAATTCAAAAGAAAAAAGATAAAACAAACAATAAATCAACTTCCAATTTCTTTAAAACCAATTGTATCCCAAAACACACATTAAAAATGAAAACATGATTTTATCAAACAACAAACAATTAATTTGTACATTTGATTAAAATGAATTGGAAAAAACTGGATTGGAAGAATACTTATTAGCCTCTTAGTGTTTAGGGAATCCATCTATAGTTATATTCTATGTAAAGCATCGATTAAAAATTCTGAGCTTTTGATGAGTATGGAAATTGCTTACTACATGGAATTACAACAGCAAGGTTAGGGAATAAGTCGTTTGTAACATTTATTTGAGAATTATTCCTACGTCTTTGAGAACAAACGTACATTTAAATTTGTCAGATAATGAATTCGAATAAAATGACTTGTATTTAAGTAAATACCTTCTTTAAACCATCTGTCTACCTAGCTACACCCGTCACGTGTAAAATCAAATTTGAAAATGAAAATAATCATGGGGTATACTGACAAATAAATGTACATAAATGTATAAGATAATCAAAATTCAGTCAGATAATGTGATCAGGCACCGAATAATTCCCCCAGGGTAAGATTATTTTTAACGATTTGTTCTGTACTAGTTATAGTTGTTTGATTGTTTACTGGTTTGTTGTACAAAATCTAGAGAAAAGGTTATAGTATATAACAATAAATAAATATCGTATCTCAAAATAGAACATACATTTAGTCTTATTATTTATTTGTTGTTACAATTAAAGCGCCTGTCATACCAACGATGTACAACATCTTTCTTTCACCACAAATATTTTGTTTTTATATTTAAATATATTCTCTTTTTATCGATAAACAGAATTTCAAAGCTTGTATCTGATATATTATAGTGAAGATTATCCAGAGTATCACTGGACAACTGGTCGTGATATGTCATGATGAAAGTCGTACATTACATAGCCGTGGACAGAATTGATAGAATTGATCCGCAGTTATTATTAAATTTTCCAAAAGATTGCAGATCAAGCCATATTATTTTGTGTCTTAACTTATATACATACTATGGTAACATTATCATATAATTGTTCAGCTATATACATACTATGGTAACATTATCATATACTTGTTCAGCTCTATACATACTATGGTAACATTATCATATACTTGTTCAGCTATATACATACTATGGTAACATTATTATATACTGGTTCAGCTATATACATACTATGGTAACATTATCATATACTTGTTCAGCTATATACATACTATGGTAACATTATCATATACTTGTTCAGCTATATACATACTATGGTAACATTATCATATACTTGTTCAGCTCTATACATACTATGGTAACATTATCATATACTTGTTCAGCTATATACATACTATGGTAACATTATCATGTAATTGTTCAGCTATATACATACTATGGTAACATTATTATGCAATTTCTCAGCTATATACATACTATGGTAACATTATTATGTAATTGTTCAGCTATATACATACTATGGTAACATTATCAAATAATCGTTCAGCTATATACATACTATGGAAACATTATCATATAATTGTTCAGCTATATACATACTATGGTAACATTATTATATAATTGTTCAGCTATATACATACTATGGCAACATTATCATGTAATTGTTCAGCTATATACATACTATGGTAACATGATTATGTAATTGTTCAGCTATATACATACTATGGTTACATTATCATATACTTGTTCAGCTATATACATACTATGGTAACATTATCATATAATTGTTCAGCTATATACATACTATGGTAACATTATTATAACATTATTATGTAATTGTTCAGCTATATACATACTATGGTAACATTATCATATAATTGTTCAGCTATATACATACTATGGTAACATTATTATAACATTATTATGTGATTGTTCAGCTATATACATACTATGGTAACATTATCATATACTTGTTCAGTTCTATACATACTATGGTAACATTATCATATAATTGTTCAGTTCTATACATACTATGGTAACATTATTATAACATTATTATATAATTGTTCAGCTATATACATACTATGGTAACATTATCATATAATTGTTCAGCTATATACATACTATGGTAACATTATTATATAATTGTTCAGCTCTATACATACTATGGTAACATTATTATATAATTGTTCAGCTATATACATACTATGGTTACATTATCATATACTTGTTCAGTTCTATACATACTATGGTAACATTATCATATACTTGTTCAGCTATATACATACTATGGTAACATTATTATATAATTGTTCAGCTCTATACATACTATGGTAACATTATTATATAATTGTTCAGCTATATACATACTATGGTAACATTATTATATAATTGTTCAGCTATATACATACTATGGTAACATTATTATATAATTGTTCAGCTATATACATACTATGGTAACATTATTATGTATTTGCTCAGCTATATACATACTATGTTAACATTAATCCCGCCATGTGAAGTAGCATAATATAAAATCTTCATCATGCACTTTAAACATTTGTTACTTATTCTTGGATATTTTCACTTCAAACGTTCTCATCAATAATTGATAAGGTTAAAAGCAATCCTTATGTACAAAGTGCATATATTATACAAATCGAAAACTTTTTTTTATTGTTATATAAAAAATATTTCGAAGCATGCAATTTTGTGTAGGTTTTGAGAAACCTGAGACATTTTTTTACTATTCAACACTTTATAAAAATATATTCTATAACATCAGTATAATTCAAGTTAAATATGAAAATCTTTAATCAATACTGTGCAAACCAGTAAAATTGTTCTAGCATTTTAGTTTAGATCCGAAGTTTTGCCGAGCGGATAGTTGATAACACATTCACGTGACATACATGTACATATGAAAAATATATGTAACATGAGGAATAATGCAAGATAAAACCAATAAATCAGTGATAGCTAAGTAGTAATTCTAAAAAATTAGAACACTATATTGGTGTATGTTGTAAAATAGCGTATAATCAATACAGCTTGACAAAAGTGCTTTTGTCCAAAATAAAAGTATTTGTGAAAAAATATCTCTTGCAAAATGTATTTCAAAAAATCTGTAAAACGCTGTTTGTGATTAAAAATATTAAACCATATCTTCAAACTTTATAAATACAATCTCATATTGTTGTTTGATTTCTTTTACTTCAATTTCCAGCTAGTCAGATATAGATGCTATTGCATTTTTATCTTCTCTCTAGCCGCAAGCAGTCATCTGAACAAAACTTTTGGTGAAACAAATCTAATTATATTTTTCTGATGAGGAATGAATTTCTGAAATGTGCACATCTGGCACATCAAAATTTAACTGGTATTTGTATTATTTATTTTCTACCCCTGAGCGGGTACCGCTGCCAGCGGAGTAAAACTCCCCGAGGGTATCCATTACTCAGTAGGCAGTACTTTGTGCTGTCAGAAAATGTACCATTAAGCAAAATTTTCAGTCGTCTAAAATTTGAAATTAATTTAAAACTAAGGTTTGTTCCCTCATGCACAAGATTCCTTAGCTGGATTTGGATTTATATAATTTTGAAACTTTAGATTTATTATTTTCAACTGTTTGGCTTATATTTTTTATGTATCAAACTTTTCGTTCTTAGTGTTACTGATGAGGAATAAATTTCCGAAATGTGCACATCTGACACATCAAAATTTAACTCAGTCTGGTATTTGTATTATATATTTAATCTTTATAACAGAACGAAAATAGCAGTAGAGGGCAACCAATACCTACATTAAAGGAATTTAATGTATTATTGAAGACTTTACATAAATGTTAAGATGAACTATTCCAATCAAACGGGAAATAAATACTAGTAGGGTTTGGGATATTTTTCTTGCACTTTATGTAACGCTAACTCTGTCTAAAGTTTTGGTTTATAATTTGAACTTTACAAGGGCACATTGACTTTATCAACATCACTATGACCTTCATTCATATTTTTGGCTTACCAATACTGTAAAGTTTATAAATCATTATAAATACAATAATCTTAACGAGTTGTTTTAATCATCTTTTTTTTAATCATGGTAAGATCAATGGTGATAAGGCTCATAACCAAAACACAGTCTTCTAAGGTCAGTATGTTTATTAAACTGAATGTTTTTTACGTAATTGTTTTTTAACCAGAACTTAAAAAAATAAAGATGAAACAACAGTATGGTGGCTTATTTCTGACATCGACATAATTTTAGTCGACAGGACGAAATTACAATTCGATTTTTACATTTACAAACACCATTTTTACCATTCGTTGTCTTTTGACAGCTTGCGGCGAAACTAATTTCCGGAATTGATCGATGACAGGATGTGATCAGTGTTTGGCATTGTTCGAGCAACGAGATTGATAATGAAAAAAAAATTACTCACATCGGCATGATGGGCTTGTTTTTTGTTTTATCTTATTTTATTAATTTATTTATTTATTTATTTATTTATTTTTTTATTATTTTTTTTTTTTTTTGAAAATTGATAGCTTCTGACGACTTTTACATGAAGTATAATAATATCAGTTTTTCAACTATTAAGTAAGAATTCAAAGAAGATCGGTTTGCAAACTATGTATTGTTACCGTTTTCAATTAATTACTATTAGTAGTAGTATTTGTAAAAGTAGTAGTAGTAGTATTGTTGTTGGTTGATAATGGTGGTTTATTTATATAAAACACCGATCCATTTAAACACAAATTGATGATTCTAGCGTACTTGCAGCTCTATTTGTTTTACATTAAACATAAACATACCCATAATTTTCATCAGTAACTGTTTGCTTGCAATATTATAACTTACAGTATAATTTTCATCAGTAACCGTTTGCTTGCAATATTATAACTTACAGTATAATTTTCATCAGTAACCGTTTGCTTGCAATATTATAACTTACAGTATACTCGAATCAACTGTTCGATCGAAGATGGTTCCTTTAATTCCTCTTGTAGATAATGTAAGTTGATTTGATATTATATATCTCTGATTTAATACATCACATGTTAATTTGTTGAAAAGCCACTAGATAACTACATGAATACTATTCAGAAATCATCTGTCTTTGACAATGCGTAGGATTTAATAACAATAATCGTGTTGTTGTTAATAACGGTAGAGGTAATAGTTATACATTTGTTAAAAACCATAAAATGTGTGATTTTGTATTGTGTTTCAAGGTGGTTGTTACCTATACCAAAATGTTGAATGTTCATCTGTCTGTAATTGTGCAGATAGATTTTTATCAAACACCCGCAGCTTACTCAAAAACTGTGTTAACAGCTTTGATCTGAGCCAATGACAATAGTATATAATATTATGGCTTTCATTTAGGCAAGAGACTACTTGATAAAAAAGAAAGACATACAATGACCTAGATGATGTTTCGAAAACGTTTTCCAAACACCACTTTGAAAGCGAAACAATAATGATTCATTTTAAAGCTTTTGTAAATTAACAATATAAGCGCATCTTTGACTACTTTGCTGAATGTAACAAAGAATTGCTTGGAGGCAATATTGAGTTAGAGGAGGTAACACAAGCGTTCAGGGACAATAACACAATAAAAGCTCCAGAACATGATACGATTCATTTCTAATATATCAAATATGGTGGTCAGCAAATGATTTATGTGTTAACGCATCGTTTTAGTCATTTTGTCATTGAAGAATATGTACCCTTAGGATGGAGGCGTAAAATAATTGTACCGCTTTTCAAAAGAGAAATTAAAAGTAAAACATCTTCAAACATACAGACCAATAGCATTAATAGTCTAGTCAATCTATGAAAAAATAGGGTCAAACCTCAAAGTAATTGCAACATAAAATATTTTTAAGTGATTGCTTTTAGGAATTGTGTTTTTATTCACCATAAAATATACCAATTTCAATCCAGTGGAATTTGGGTTTTTTGCCAATTGAAGTTACCAATAGCATTTTCTATAGAAAAGGGAGATAACTCTGTACTGTGATCCTAAATTTTACACAAAAATTTTCAAAAACTTCAACTTCTCTCTGATACTATAGGAAGAATGATGGAAATTTAAACATAGACTTAAAACAGATAATTTAAGACAATTTAGAATTTAATATGTAAATGGAATGTAAAAAAAATTAAATAATTTTGTTGTAAGAATTTATGCAAAACGCTGATCAAGGGCATGTTGATGAGATGGAAAAAAGATTTATTTATCTCAAATATGTTTTGTTATACACAACAATGATAAAATAAGTATATCTCAGGTTAAAACATAACTTTTCTATACTTCTACTTCATTACTTTGAGTATTCTGTTATTAATTCTTCATCTCTTAAGAAACATTAGATTGTAAAAGACTTAAAATAAAATGGAACTGAATGAAAATGGGCCAATGATTTCACTTTAAATGAAATCAGAAATGTTGAATATACATATGGAATCTATTATGATTGATTTATTCCAGGGTCTTTCTTTTACTTTTTGTTAAAATATCAAAAAAATATTTGAAAATTGGACTAAAACTCCAGCTGTTTTAAATGAGTTATCTCCCTTGTCTATAGAAATCCCCATAAGAAATTAAAATTTCTCAAAAACTTGTTTCCCCTTGTCAGATTTTGGTAGACTTTTTACTATAAACATTTCATGTATTTGATAGCATATTAGTAACAAAATTTGTTCTGTTGCAATTAGTTTGAGGTTAAACTGTAGATTGACTAGACTATAATACTAACCTTTATAAAATACTCGAAAAGATTTTAATAACGTAATTAAAACTGAAAATTATATAAACATTCCGATGAATGAACAACAACAGTAACAGTCCAATCTCTGTTTCTTAGCGACACTTTTAATCTTTAACAACCTATTATCTTCTAAAAAGAACTTTCTAGCAAATAGCATGCTAAATAAATGCAGGAACATAGATGATTAGATGATTGTTTATGGAGAGTAATCAAATATACGGCATTTTTTGCCATTTTTAAAAAATTGCTATTTAAATTCACGTTGTTGAAAATAAAGATATTTAATTTGAAAATTTTTTTAATGTTCTTATAAAAAAAGACATGTGATGTTCTGAATCTTTACATTTTGTACTTTCGGTTGATAAACCATTTGCGACATCTCTCATCCGGTAAACAGAGACATAATTTTCACTACAAAATATATACATATTAGTCAGATATTACTTAAATCAATTGTATTTTATCAAAAAAAAAAAAAAAAAAAAAAAAAAAAAAAAAAAAAAAAAAAAAAAAAACTGTCCTCATAAATAAAACAATATTAAACCAATATTTCAAATGGCTCTTGGCCATAACAGTTTAAAGACTGTGTTGTCAACCCAAAAAAAGCACCAAATCTAAAAAAAAATTGACATTTTAATATTAAAACATTTTCAACAATTATGGTAAAAATCACTTGTTATCTAAATATGTAACATACATTTCTGCACTCTAACGAAACACTTTGTAGCATTTTTTTGTATTTTTGGAGTGTCTGTAATCCGATTTGTTACCAATATTTCCTCTGTTAGGTTTGCAAACCGGGAGGACAATTCAGACGTCATATTATTTGACGTTGCTATGACATGAAAGAACTCCTGATTTAAACAATTTCGGATTCATAAAGGAGGAGAATTCATGTACAGTTTTGCTTCGGGCTTAATACGATTATATGGCCGATAACAGTTACATTGCGTTAAGTAGAATCTAAAATTGATGAGTTATAATATTTTTAAATATGATCGCTTGCCTTGCTCATAGTTTTAATATTTTAGGATAATAACAACTTTGCATAGAGTGATACGAGAAAAATATTTTCTACATGAACAATCAACACTTTAAAAGCTTTATACAATAGACATTTTACAGACACCTCGAAAAGGAACCATTAAGAAATCTGCCTAGTACTTAGGATTCCAACATTGATACTCGCCTTATAACTATTAATATAAACTGCACTTGAATTGTTCTGATTTTGATAACTATACACCACTCTAATTAAAATACAATAAATTACCATTGCTATACAAAAGGACGTACCAATGCCTTACAATAGAACTCATACTTAATAAACTGATAAATAAATCCAAAGCGCATGTTATTGATTTTCATTAAAGAGCCTTTTAATGTTTGAATGAACATTGATCAAGGAAGAAGAAAATGGTTTGATATGTTGTGTTAATTAAGTATAATTGCAGTCAAATCAAGGTCTGAACATTTTCTCTTTTAATTGATAGCATTATTTACAGCTCATTTAAAACTGAACTTTATTAAACCAGAAATAAGGTATATATGCCGTTTTTCACGATTGTTTATTTTTCTTATTATTGAATCTTTTTGCGTTTTTGTATACATAAATATTTCTACAAATGATTTTATTTTTTTAATTTTTAAAAATTGTATGAATTCCTATCCAATAATGCCTTCAAGAATGTGTTTTTTGACAACTTTAGTATGAACAAAATCATACGCTTTTTTAAAACCAGGAATTAACAAGAACATTTACACGTTTACACAATATTTTGGACCATGTTTTTGCTACTATATAACGTTATATTATTTCTTATTTTTGCCTGCACTAGTGCTGTTTAGGGAGCCTTTACAGTACTCTCGTAAAGTTGCAAATAACCCTACTGGTCACTTATTGCGGAACAGTGGCACTGTGCCAGAAAGTTACAGACAAACGTACTTCTTTTCTTCTTTGTGATCGAATGGAATTAAATTTGTTCTTTTCTGCAGGTTAACATATTTTTTGCATACATGTGTTTTAATTATTTTCAATAAAGAAGATTGTGTTATGTTACAATTTCTTTAAAAGACCATCCTTTTTACCATCGGATTTATTTTATTTATTTATTTATTCATTTATTTATATATTTATTTATTCATTCATTTATTTTTTATTAATTAATTTTTTTATTATTTGTTATCATTTTTAATAATTTATTTCAATCTAATTGAAATATGCTTGTGATGGTATTGATCAAGTAATAAATTGTTGTAATATACATACATATGTAGAACAAATTGGTGTTCTCTAAAATATATCAACACTACAATCCCGAATTTAAACGAGTTGTTGATGTAGGATGACAATTTCACTCATCTCTCTCTCTCTCTCTCTCTCTCTCTCTCTCTCTCTCTCTCTCTCTCTCTCTCTTTGAAGATTACCATAATATTATGGGAAACATATCTATCGAAAATCAATATTAAGATAATATTGCGGCCATGACTTAATAGAGAAAAACGATAACGTGATATGATATGGAAAAGATAAGCTAGTCATCAATGTCTGCCGAAGACTTAACGGATGTAGATGGCACAACAAATTTTAATGGTAAAAAAGAACAGAAAAAAATATATGACACATTTCATACATAACACGGGATAAAAATATTTTTAACTGAATCAAACATTTGTTATCCGCGTGTGCATGAAACTTTTTAATCTATTCTTATTACTAATTTAGCAATATCAGCAGAAACATTCACGATCAATTGATGTCTGCTGTTCGATTTTTTTCTAATCAACAAATCAGATTCTCCTGGATTAGTTTTTAGAATTCCGGAAAGGCTATCCAATCATAAGTTTCCGGGCTTTAGAAATAAATGCAAAAGGGTAACAACATTTACGGCGTTTTCATTTTATTTTCCCTCTTTGGCTCAAATAACAATTTCAGTGATAAATCAATCGTGAAAAATGAAGACTAGTTTAACCCATTTGTAGTATGTAATAATCATTATGCGATAAAATTATTAATTGGCAGATATTATTTCACAATCGTTTGTACAAGATTGTATTGATTTGCATTTTAGAGAGAGAGAGAGAGAGAGAGAGAGAGAGAGAGAGAGAGAGAGAGAGAGAGAGAGATTTATTTTACACAGAAATTTTAAACATTAAGCACTCATTTTTTTTCATTTAAAACAAAAACAAACTCCGCTAGAATATTGTAAAACTGCTCAAATTTTTTGAGGTTCTAAATGCGTTTGGTTGATCAAAGAAATAAAATTTTATACTTTTATGATAACATTCATTCCAAGGCCGTTATTACAATATTGTAAATAATTATATGATATCACTGTATTCAAAATTATCATGAGTGTATTTGTCGTCCATTTATTCTATGTTCTTTTTATCATTTTCAATTTTGGTTCACACGTGGCCTGTGTAGCTAGGTACTAGGATGTGCTTTCTCTTTTACAGCACCCATCACTACTCCCCAGGTAAAAGTTGAAATGATTAACTTATTTTCCAGTTTCTAAAGTTTTCACTTTGCTATCACTCTTTTAAAAATGTTTAAACTAAAAAATTCACTCATGCAAATAATTTCGTAGATGGTTTTGGATTCGTATAATTTTGGAAATTTGGATTTATTGTTTTCAACTATTTGTCTTATGGTTTTTGTATTTTTTACTTTTATGATCCCTAGTGTCACTTTTGAGGAAAGACTTCATGTAAATGTGCACATATGGCACGTCGGAAAGGGTTAATACGACTAAATACTTTGAACGAAATGTTGATAAAATGTACCTTTGTATCTGCATACGTTAGCTATATATTTTAGCTCTTTTATTTTAATTGAAGAAAATTGTATTTGTATCAAAACTAGGCAATGTTTCCTGATGAAACCTTCTGTCAATCTGCCTTTAAATTTTTCTTCTTTTGGAGCTTTTAACTTCTATTTTACTAGCTTTTAGCTTTTACCTTTGACTTCATTCATTCATTTGTTCATCCATTCATTTATTTTTCTATGCTATTTTTTATATTAAATGTAACTCTTTATCTTTCGCGCAGTCAGATCTTTTAGTCTCTTAAACAAACCATTTTCATTTCTGAGACGTTGAAATCTTTAAAATTCGTAAATTATTTGATACATCTTAAAAAAGCTTCAAGAGGAGACAATTTGCTTTGAGCCCATGCAATCATATGCAAGTTTGAAAAAAAAATAAATAAAAAGTCGCAAGACGACCCTGTTTATAGATAACCTAAGCTTTAAATTAGAACATAGAAAACCACATAGTTTTATATAGGGGTTCAAGCAATTATGTTCTATGTACCATGTGGGCAGCAATGCGACAATTTACTTAGAAGATTTAGGTACCAGTCGGTTTCAAATGAAAATAAAAGAGTTTGACAAGATTAATATTTCTTTGAACTATTGCGCTTAAATTTAAACGAAAATGATAAAAAAATAAAATTGATTATATCTTTTTAATTGCATATATTTGATAAAATACGAGAGTAAAAAAGGCACCTTCATATAATTATTTTATGTGATATAATTTTAAAGCCTTCAGGGTTTTTAACGGTGGTGGGTGGATTTCTTTTGTTATTTAATTCGGTTTAGAACCTGCTGTCAATAAATATTAAACGTTGTGTTACAAACAGTGACATAGACTGAAGTTGAAACGAATTGACCATTTTGTGCCCAATGGTATACGGATTGTTTGTTGGAAAATTGTATTAACAAACACAATAAATATGTTGTCTATCTAAACCTCTACCATATTGTTGATGGTACCTTAAGTATAGTTTTGTTTGCACGGTGTTTTACAAAAAAAAAATCTCGTTGAGCATTAGATACCTCGGTTTACGTTTCTGTAAAAGAATGACAAGTGACTGATTTATTTTAGACGTACTGTACTTTCAATATAGAATGGGGGATATAGTGTAAAGGGTAGAAAAATCAAAAGTTTTATTCTTTATAGCGAAAATATCTTAGAAGCAATATGTTTAAGTAGTTTTTTAGAATTTTTGAGAATTAACATTTGGTTGATGCCAGATGAGAAGGACATCTTTGACAACCGTCACGTCACAGTCACGTTTAATGATTTATCAGTACATTAAGAGAAACCTGACATATAAATTTACTTTTTGATGAATTTCTTCTTGTTTTAAATTGATCCCGAAAGAATAAAAAATCACCTATGATTTGAAAGAACTTCATCTTTGGTAAAATTAGTTTTGGTACAAGTAGGGTTCGATTAAAAAAACTATCTAAACCAAGCTCATATTTAAGACATTGAACGTAATATTTGTTACGAACGAAATTAATTTTGTTAGAAATTTATCGGCTTGAACAACAATATAATTCTTATGATTGTATGGATTGTAGAAATCTCAGGGTCCCTGAGCATTTAGAGGGTTAAGTGCTCAAAGTGAAAAGTCAAATATTTCCAGTATAGTAATGATACAGTTTATATTGTTGATCAAGAACGTGCGAAAGTAAAAACAGATAATCAACAATTTCTATTTTTAACGATTAGCGTGGGTATGCATTCTTTTGGGATTTAAATGTAAGCGAATGACCACTTTTTTAAAGAAGTAATAGATAGGAAAGATTCTTTTGGTGCTGCATGGGCATTTCTATATATTGACAAACAAGACCCTTTTGTAATCAACAACGTTCGTAAAAAGTATTGTTTTCGGAAGCGTACGGAATAAGACGAAAAAAAGTATGTGATGTAGGTTTCCAAACTTAAATAAGCTGTTGCTACCACATATTAAAAGGAGTCTGAACACCAACTTACTGACCGTTACCTATAGTTGTATCACATAGAACTGTTCTTTGAAATCAGAAGAGCAACAATAAAAGAACAAATAAAGCTAAATATTAAAATTGTTCGGATTGGTATTGGCATTATAGAGAATTGTTGAAGTACAAATACAAGTTATAATTAAACTCTAAATAACAAACGAAGTTTTACCAATATCATTTAGGATATTTAGGATTTTCTTTTGAGTATAGTTCCAAGTTCTAAATATTGATAAGGTTATAACTAATAACATATTTTTAACATCAAAATAATGACAGTTATGTGATGCATTTAATAAATACAGAGGTGAAAAAGTGAAAGTCATCAATGACGTGTGATATATGTAGGGAGGCCATTATATGAAGTCAAATAAGATTTTACCTGTCATTTTAACCTCAGAGACACTTCTTTTAAAGAAAAAATGACAACTGTCAGGAGTATTTATTTTATTATAATGACAAGTTACAAAGATCGTATATTTGTCTGACGAACTATATATACACATGGAGACATATTCTATCTCATCTACCTCTGACTTTTTGTTTAATGAATCCCTACACACAACAAACAATAAAGTACATGTCCCTTACTTTTTAGAAGCTTAGTTAAAATTGTTGACCAAACAAGGTACATTTTTTCTACTGGTTTCAACCAGTTTCAAGTTTTTTGTCTATATGTATACATTTCATTTTTAGTCCATTTATCAGATATCTCTCTGTCAAATGTTAATCACATGCAGGCTAAATACTTATTTAGCTTATATTTGAAAACATTTTCCCCTATGTTAGGAGAATAATTTTCCCCTCACAAAATGTGCGGTTTTTTAATTAAACATCACCATCACTCTCGTCATCAGGATATTTATCGGACGTGTGTAAAGGTTAGATTATTGATGATCATCATCAACTGAACTAACCTCACCTGTTACTATGTAATCCGCAAATACGGTTTTAGATTTGATTAAAGATTGGTACCCTAGTGCCCAGCACTTATTCTACTAACAGTATAGGTGAAAAAACTTAGTTATATATATTACCATCTTTCTAAACTGGACATTCTCTCCACTATCACTAGTTTAGGTCTTTTGCTTAAATATCGGAAACAATTATATTTTTTGGCTTTCCGTTTTGCATGTTCAAGAAGTAACCAGAACATATTAGATATTCTTATTCATGTTACAGTTACAGCTGTCGTGACATTGTCTTCGACCTTACCATAATTAGTGTCAAATTTTAAGATAGCCAGCTCTGATGTACGAACCTCGGGACAAGATCAAACTGTGAATGGTAAAGATCCATTTCTATAACATTAAGTTTCCCGAGAATAAAACACGTATCAAAATCGGTTGTATTGTTTTAATGTTTTGCTTTCATTTTTTCCAATGCCACGTTCAATTGACGCATACTTTTTTTTAGATATAAGAATGCTATCTAAAGCTTACTAAACACTTATTTCAAATAATTTTTCAGCTGTCAAAAATAAGACATTCTGGAACATTTTTTAACTCATTCAAAATGGAAATAATTAACTAGTTTTTACTGCCTTTATAGAACCTATACAGTTTTTTTTTAAGTTTTAGTTTAGTCTTTAGATACATGATTAAAAATACATGAATGGACTGTGATTTTAATTATATCATATCTTATATCTAATATTTTAAAAGCAATTTAGAAAAATATGAAGGTAATTTTTAAGATACACATATATATTACCTCAATAAACATTTGTAATTCATTTTAGCGACATATTCGTTTTTAAATGTTTTTTACCATTTATTTTTTAAATGTCTGGAATCCTTATAAAAATACAAAGCTTTTGGATTGTGTTCAACACTTAAGTCCTTGCCACCTCAAAGCGATTTAAAACTTATAATAAAAATTGAGGTGCTTTTATAAGAAATTTTTCAAAATTGTTTTTATTTTCATCCTCTTATTATAAATTATATTTCATTTCTAAATATTATAGCACTTATTACGCATGATGCGTTAAAAGAATTGTTATTGTATGTCATTAGATAGGTCTCTTGAATAAAGATAAACTAGTGATGGTGAGAAGAAAAACAAACTTAAAAGCGGAAGATTGGTTGAATGTTTTCATTGTAATTAAGATTATATATCTAATGGCGAGTAAATGTTTTTTACTGACGTGTATTTGAAAGATTATTTGATAATATTTACAATCGTGAGTATTTCGCCTATGATAAATACATTTCAACGAGTATTATTCATTTTCGATGAATAAGACTCGTGCAAGTAGTCCTGAATGCAGTGAATTAATACGCGTGACGTAATAATGATTGGAGCTAAAATATATTCATTCATAAATTAACCACATGGTTTTGTTTACAGAAGCAGCTCGGTAAGTGTCGAGTTTAAATAACTCAAAATAAATCAAATAAAATCTTAAAAAACACTCGGAAAATTTGCTTTTCGTAAATGTTTACCTGATATTAGTTAACAAGCAAAATGTTCTCAACGGTACAATACCGTTCTTTATGCACAACCTCATTTCAGTCCATGAGCAATGCCGGTTTTTAAACAAGAAAAATCATTATTCATGTCTTGTCATCGAAACGAAGCTTCTGTAAGATCTTAAAGCAATTACTCTACAATTCAAAAACAGTCAATGGGTGCTACTTGGTCCGCTGCAGTTAATGCTAATCGGAAGCTTTGTGTAGTACAGCAAGTTCAAATACCACGCCATTGTTAATTTTTCAATGTTCCGGTCTGTCGAGTTCAGCTCAAAAGCAACCCGTCACAGACATTTGATATTTCAAATACTTCTCCTCCTTTCATTCTGACTTGTTTATTAACGCTTCATTTACTAATGGTACATTTAACTTAAATTTTTGAATATAATATCAATTAAATAAAACTGTTAATTAAAAAAAAATATGGACTATATTTCGTCGTTGTTGACATTTGACTAAATCGTTCGATCACAGCAAGACGGACATGATTGGTCGAGCTTTGGCGGTTCCATCAATTGGATAGAACCAGTGAATATTACTGAACCTGAAGAAGGTTGTTTATTTATTTATTTATTTATCATTTGAAACGCCAAAGGAAATTATTGTAAATATAAGTAATGATATACGTTTTATCGTATGTCATCGCTGTTGAATAATACTGGCCTATCGCAAATTAATCATGAACGGCTTCGCCAGCGTTGACATACGATAAAACGTATTTCATTTCTTAAATGAATAAAACCAACATATCAGTGTATGTCACAATCCTAAAAATATAAAGAAACGACACACACACACACACACACACACACACACCGCGCGCATTCTAAATGACATCATGCCTATAGTTACACAAAACACCAAGGTTTCTTTTAGGGCTACTTGCGAACATAATTTAGAGTTATGTTGCAACTTTGTCAGTAGAAAGTCGACATCTTTGTAATGTTCTACTAACAACAATTTAATAAAAATACCAATAATAATTAATAAATTAATATTCGATAAATAAAATCTCATAAGTAGTGTAAACTGTTGCTTTGTGGTGTTAAAGAAAGACAATATAATACTTCAATCTTTATTTCCGTAAGTTATATAACTTATTGGAACATGTATATAACAAGAGAAATACAAAATACATATACACATACATGAATAACAATGAACAAGCAATACACTCAAGACAAATATAGTAATAATACGGAGAAATGCCAACAGATTAAATTATTGCATTTTGGTTATTTCTTAATTTAAACGCCCGGAATAAAAATTTACCTAAATTACTTAATTGTTTTACATTATTAACAGACAACAGCTGAATTAGTTTAAAAGCAGAGGGTTTTTGCCAGTAATATGATTTAATAAGTTGTTTGCGGATTGTGGCGTAAGCAGGACATACAAGTATAAAATGATAATCATCTTCGATGCTGGGGGGTAAGCAAAACTGACAAAGTCTGTTTTTTCTTTCTATGTTGTGATACCTGCCGGATTCTACTGAAAGACAGTGTGAAGATAACCTGATTTTTGTAATTAATTTTTTAACATGTTGGGGTATGGGTTTGCATAAGTAATATTGGAGAGTGAAATTATCTACTAAATACCTATAAATGACACATTTGGGGGACTGTTGTACAATACCAAGTAATTCTTGTGTACAGTTATCCATAAGTCTTTGCTTGATGATAAAAAAACATTCATCAATACAAAGATTATACTGATTTAACCACATATACCCTAGACCAAGACTGTATAGTTCTTTCCTTATGATATTTGGCCACATTTGCAAATTTGTATGGTTTTTGTTTGCAAGTTCAAAAAGACAATTATATACAGAATACAATATACTATTTGATGATGTTAACAATTTAAACCAATATTTGAACATGCGTAACTTTCTTGTAACTAAATTTGCAAAAATCTAAATGAACCCGCTCTACAGCTTGAGCACTATGATAACCCCAAATTTCACAACTATACAATAAAACACTAGTAACATATGTGTCAAAAAGCGACAATAAAGTTCTAATATTTAAACACAACTTTTTAGTTTTACATTTCAAGGAATACAGAGATTTTCTACCTTGTGATGCTAATTGTAATTGAGACACATGAAATTTACCATTAAAATTTAACAAAAATCCAAGATAATTAAACTGGTTAACAATATCTAATTTATGACCATCGTAATAAAAATATTCATAGTCTTTAACAACTCCAGCATTACGAAATACAACTACTTTTGTTTTAGGGATATTAACACTTAGACGCCATCGCTGAGTGTATACATGTAGGGTATCTAACATTTTCTGTAAGCCGCTAACACTTTCTGAAAAAAGTACCATGTCATCGGCATACATAAGTAAAAACAGGCTTAATTCTTGAAGCTCAACACAGTCCACATTATTAGATATAAATTCCATTTCAAAATCATTGAGATAAATGGAAAAGAGTATAGGTGAAATTACATCACCCTGCATTAGACCTAACTTGTTATTAAAGTAATCTGAATAAAAACCATCAACAGTTACACAAGACTTTACATTTACGTACATTGACTTTATAACAGACAATAATTTACCCCTTATACCTATTTTAGACAATTTATAAAACAACATAGTTCTATTAATAGAGTCAAACGCTCTGGAAAAATCTATAAAACAACAATATAACCTTTTTTTGCTGGACAAAGTTTTCACGATTAGTGAATGGAGAGCGAAGATCGCATCTCGAGTACCCAACCCTGGGCGAAAACCAAATTGAGCATCAGTAAGAGTATCATTGTTCTCTGCCCATAACAGCAAGCGATTATTTAGCACACTAGTGAACAGCTTTGCAAAATTGCTTATTAGGCTAATACCACGGTAATTATTAGGGTCATTAACACAGCCCTTTTTAAAAATAGGAAGAATGACAGCAGAAGACCATGAACTAGGGAAAAATCCGGATTCCAAAATATTATTAAATAAAGTTTCAATAAAAGGCAATATTAATTGATACTTAATGCTTCGAAATAATCAACCTTTATCAAGTAAAGGTGAAAGTACCAAGTTATCCAAACAAGAGATTTTTTATACTTTTCAAAATTATTATTATTATTTTTTTTTGAACACTTATGTTTTGTTAATGTTTAGAATTTAAATATCTCTAATTGATTGATATAATACCAAATTTTTATATTCTTTTATATATTATATTATGATTTTCACATACAATATAATAGAAAAATAACTTGCTGAAGACTCCACCTCTATATCAATTTCACCTGTCTATACCAACCGGCCTGATGTATTCCCAGAACCCGTCTATAAAGTCAACTTTTTAATCTTTTTCTAAATTTAATTACCTAAAATTAGACAATTAATGTTAATATACAGAGAAAGGAATATGGATTTCAATATTTAAACTTAAACTGTAGTTACGACTTTTGTTATTGCTAGAGTTTTTTCATCTACATCCTACGGTTTTTGGTACTTTAAGGTTTAAGATGTGCAAGGTAAATAAATAACACTTTTGTGGATTTCACCAGAAAAAAAACACTTTTTATTTAAAATGTTAAGTGATTTTTAATTTTATATTTCATTTTATTTTATCTTATTTCATTTCATTTCATTCATTTCATTTCATTTCATTTGATTTTATTTTATTTTATTTATTTATTTTATTTAGTTAGTTTAGTTTAGTTTAGTTTAGTTTAGTTTAGTTTAGTTTAGTTTAGTTTAGTTTAGTTTAGTTTATTTCATTTCATTTTATTTTTATTTTTATTTTTATTTTATTTATTTTGATTTTTTAAAGTGTTAAACATTAAAAGGATAATATTTTCAGACACAAATCAGTTAGACCCCGGCATCCCTTTGGAAAATGTTTGCATTTAGAAACATATTTTACTGATATGTTTGTTTGTATATCATATTAAACTTCAAAATCATTACATTATGATTTTAAATTATAATTATAGTATCCAGATATTCTTAAAACATCAATAAGTAAAACAAAACTTTATAATTAAAAACAAAAAACGTAACATTACCAATGAAAAAGAAAATCAGCCAAACTAAGCCAACAAAACTATATTTGATAAATCTAACGTTGTATGGATGCTGGAGACAATGTCAAGTGGTACTAATTTAGTAAAATTGAAGGATATGATGAAATCATTTTTCAAAGTGTTTAACTGAAATAAGTCGTCCACCGCAAATTCATATTATCGGTATATCCTAACTTACCAATGTCGCTATTAGGAAACATTTAGGTCCAAAATCACCGCAAACAAATCTTACTATTTAATGTGTAATCAAAGATGATAAATTCTAAACTCTTATGTCTTAACCTAAACTTTGATTAAAAGAAAAAGTCTACTGTGCAAAATATTTTGGATTTTTATGGTATCGTAGGATTTTAAATAGAATAAATTTCAATGAGATTTAACGATATCTGACAAATACATAAATTTTAGTGGAACTTCAAAAACAGTTACTATTCAACTATGACACACAAATTCACTTAACGTCTGTAACCTCTAGATCTTGAAGCACAAAAACAATAAAATAAAATTTGTCTAGAAAAAAATTTTAAACACCTTTCAAAGGTATTAATATTAGTTTTAATGTTTCAAATTGTACTTACATGGATGTTTGTTGAAACTTCGAAAAACATATTTTGTTGATCAGCGTTATAACGGTATTTATTTATTCTTTTGTTTTATTGCATCAAATGAAACAGAAAATGGATTTGTCAAAATGAGAAATTTCCTGAATACACATTATATGGTTGTACATTCTGTTGCTCATATACATACTATTTAATATTTCATACGCTTGTTTCATATGCTATTTAATACAGAGAGGTATTTATAGGTTCGTTACTTTTATTATTATTATTATTATTGTTAATTTAATACTTGTCCAAATGCGCTAAATGTATTTAAAATAGTATAAAGGGAAACTATAAAGATAATCATATTTAAACAGTTGTTGGAACGCTGATGTTTAATCATATTTAATCATATTTAAACAGTTGTTGGAACGCTGATGTTTAATCATATTTAATCATATTTAAACAGTTGTTGGAACGCTGATGTTTAATCATATTTAAACAGTTGTTGGAAAGCTGATGATTAATCATATTTAATCATATTTAAACAGTTGTTAGAACGCTGATGTTTAATCATATTTAAACAGTTGTTGGAACGCTAATGATTAATCATATTTAATCATATTTAAACAGTTGTTGGAACGCTGATGTTAAATCATATTTAATCATATTTAAACAGTTGTTGGAACGCTGATGTTTAATCATATTTAATCATATTTAAACAGTTGTTGGAACGCTGATGTTTAATCATATTTAATCATATTTAAACAGTTGTTGGAAGGCTGATGTTTAATATTTGTACTATATTTTAATACTTTTCTTCTGAAATGTTTCAGATTTTATTATAGATAAGTTTTACAACGACAGGACTGAACAATTTTAGTAACAGAAGTATACATAATAAAAATTGTAACAATTAAATAAGCGTGGTTGAATGCCTTGAATTTCATCCTACGGTAGTTACATTTTAATGTCGTTATGATCCAGGTTGGATTTATGTGTTGTAATTATTTATTATTTATTTTCGTTAATATATGTCTATTTGACTCTATTTGATAATGATTTGAAGCACCTAAAAATCGAAGAAATTCTTTTTATGATGATGCATTTAAATGATTTAATGCATTTTTAATTTAATAAAAGGAGCGGAAACTATTTGGTTTGTGCCAAAGTACTTTTACAATTCATTATAGGACTATGTGTATAGATAATTAATCACAAATGTTATTTTTGTACTCTATGATATATGGAACCTTGTCATCATGCTCTTTTGTCAGCAAATTTTAAGGAACTAAAACATGACACAAGATACCAAGTATATATATATATATATAGTTCGACTTCCGAATACCTGCCCTTTTAAAAACCGATGTTTACATAAACAACAGGCGAGACCGATCCCGATTTTATCCTTCTTTGTTTATATGGATGTAAACTTCCATTAACCAGTCCCTCTGAATTCCGAAAACCAGCCTGTTTAAGTGCCAAAACCACGTTTCCTTTTAATCATTTACTTAAAAAAACCGGCAGTCGGGAGTTGTAGTGCATCAATAAACCGTAACGGAAGAGTGATTAGGTTTCCCCTAATCCGATAATCCTCAATCGATTAATCTGTGCAGATGTACTTGAGTAAATATTAAAATCGATCTTAATCGTTTTCTTCATTGTTTGATTTTAAAATTACAGTTAATTATTGTTAGTTATTATTGCCTTACTGGTGGTTTTGTTTTTACTTTGAGATTTTTACCCATGAAGTGTTCCTCATTGAATATGATCATTGGTTGTCTTACTACGGTGATCAGAACGTTTTATATATATATATATATATATATATATATATATATATATATATATATATATATATATATATATATATATATATATATATATATCTGTTGAAAGATTAACTTTAACAAAACGAATAAGTGCGCTTATTCAGGTCATCTTGACTTTATGTTTCCGCCATCTCAGCTCCTGTTTAGCTTTGTCTTGCTAGCCTTGCTTCAGCTGCTGTCTTTCTATCGCCAGTTGTTTGGCAACGCAAACACGTTGTGAGACTGTATGGCCACTTTGCCGCTTGACAACACGCTAGCTGCATCAGTTTATTTATGTCTGCAAGTGAGTTTCGAAGCAAATAAAGGTAGCGAGAAAGTGTTGAAAATTAACATAAACAATAAAAAGGCCGGATTATGTCATTTTATGTTTTCTGATCTGTTAAATGTTTTAACTAATCAAAATGACCAAAAGGCATACTGCTGTTGTTTAATTTTGCCTTTGAAAATACTCATAAAATTTTTTGTTTTGAATCTCTTTTATTTATTGTTTTCTTTTTATTTTCACCTAAAATCTTTTTTTAAATATGTTAGGAGAATCAAGAACCATACTAGGCTTCCGAGAAACCGAATGAGCTGTCAAAACGAAATTAATTTTGTCGAACTATTGAGATCTCAACCCGCGAAGGAATCAGGTATTCAAAGCTTTTCACTACTAGCTATGCATAACTTGGCCATCCGAAAGTCTTTTTCCTGAGCTAATAACTTCACTTCTCATATGTATCTACAGTTTGTGTGTTAGGTGCGGTGTTTTACTTAACATTTACTTGACAATAAGGTATAAGCATATCAATGAAATAATTAAGAGATTATTTTTAAATATATTGTCAAGCACATCCAAGATCAATAATATATATATATATATATATATATATATATATATATATATAACATGACCTATTGCAAAATTCCGGAAAAATTAAGTCTGTCTGTGACATGAAAATAACAGTTTGGCAGACACCATAATGTATAATCATTTTTTCAATTAAGATAGATATCAATGTTATAAGCTTAACGTTAGTGAATTAAGGTTCTTTAAAGTAAATGGACATATCTGTAGTATTAAAAATTATACAATTATCAATTAGAAAATTAAAATTATCTCTTTGCTTTATTTTCAATTATGTTATATATACATGCAAGATAAACATTTCAGATTGAAAAGAGCGTGCCTATAGACCAATAGTTGTCAAAAAGAAGAATTATTGAGAACTTGAAATGGTATCATAAATTTACCACATGAAGTCAACTGCCCGGTCAAAAGTATACAAAAATGTTTTTTTGTTTCTTTTTATCGAATTGATTGGCTGTTTTATCATAAGCTAGTATTATTCTAGGTTCTGGTTTCTGTTGGCTGTTGCTGAGCACATACTTGTCAGTTCCAATCTTCTCTTCTAACTGAAATAAAAATTTCTAATCATAGTTATAGTTTATACCGTAAAATCATAACTCGTTAATAAAGTTGTAAATGGGATTGGGAATTTTTTTTTATCTCTTAGGCTAATAAAATAATTCTCTTTAATGGCTTCTTTTGTTCCTAGGAGGATTTAAGTAATTACTGAGATAAATTATTTGCCATTTTCTCTGTATGTTTTATATATTTAAATTATTTTGTGTTTATATAAAAGTATTTTATGCTTAAAATGCTTAAATATAAGATATGTTAAAAATGAAGTTATCTAAATGTTATATATTCTGCTAGTGATATTTACTACATATAAGGTATGTGCTGAAAAATCAACTAAAATCAGAGCTAACATAATAAGCTAAATTACCTTATATTACTAGATAAATAATAACTTTCATATACAATGCAGTTTGTTCTATTAATTCTTTACTACACTTAGGGAATTCTATAGCAAGAAACAAGAAGTCTACTGGATTTAAAAATTAAGCAGTATTTTAAGCAAAATGTTTTTGTAATGAAATATCCTGAAGTTTTCTTTCTCGAAGTATTTATATTAGAAGCTACGGACCAGACAAGACGGAAACACTTCGAGACATACGCTAACAATAATTGTACAGATAATGTCAAGATAAAAAACATTAGTGGATTAACAAGAAAAATACATTTCCGTTTAGTCGTATCTTTCTTCACTGTAAAATTGTTCCAAAGGAACAGATAATGACAAAATGTTTGTAATTTAATACAATTTTTCGGTTTGATATTATTACTGTATGTTATAATGTAGTGTATATAAATCCAAATTATTCTTATTGGTTTGCCAGTAAACTTTCTAAAAGTCAGTATTTGTTCAAGTTTATTTGAGTTTACCATTACCGTTTTTCATTATTTTGACGGATTTAAGCAGAACATTATTACTCCACAACGAAAATATGTGTAATTGTAGAAATACAAAGTATTCAATGTATTGACGAAAACAATCAACGCGAAAATACCGGTCCATATATAGATCCTAATACCAAAAATCAAAGTAAAAACTTTGAAAATTAGCTTATTTAAAACGTTTGTCGTTATTATCTCTGATTTAATAAGAGACAAAGTTGCCTTTGTGGTTTCTATGATTTTTATGAACCAAATATGAATCTTATTTCACAGAACGTATGACCATTTAATGGATACTATTTCATCAATATATCCAGTACCTATCTAATGTTTGAAGAAAAATTATCTAATGCTTGGTAAATTATTATTTTTTTAAAACAACCTGCAATTACCTCACATCTATTATCGAAATTTTTTAATAATGACAAAATTGATTTTAAAATTTATAAATATTCAACATGAATAAAAAAGATAAATATACTCGTCAAGTTTGATTGAGAATACATAACGTTTATCCATGCATAATACAAATCATATATGTATGAATTGAAGAGAACAAATTTACTGCGTTCTTTAGCCAACAAATTTTATCTTACAATTATTCATTTTGATCATCGGTATATGTTGTGGCAGATATTTTCATTTTACTTCGTTATGTGTTACGAATAATGAAATGAATTGTTTAATAATAATAATAATAATAAAGACAGTGACATTGTCGTTTCTTTTTTAAAAATTAAATTCAAAAAGATACATTTGTAGAGCTGAAAATAACTAAAGAATATTTTTTAAAGTACACTGCTTCAAGTATACTAATATTGTAAACACTGTTATTCTGACAGCAGCTATGATTGTCTTAAAAGGATATTGTTTAATGAATCCTAAAGAGCATTGTAAAACCTAATTACACTAACTTTATAAAAAAATGAAATTGTAAATGAATTAAAAAATTAGCTACACCTTGAATGAATGTATCTTGAAAATCTATCATTTAAAATTAGTGCCGTTTTTAGAGTGATGTTGGTGTATAAAATTGCCCATCTATGTAATTAAACATATTGAAGAACGATCAACTGCTTCATAGAAGAACAGAAGAGTTGCAAAAACATGTTGAAATGTGTTAAGTGGGTGAACACGTCAGAATTCTCTGTCGACATTTTCATTATATATAGACAGTTTGATAATTTACATTTACAATGGGAAAGAGAACAAAACTGACGGCAGTGTTTTTTCAAATACCTAAGGTTGCGAGTCATATTTAAAATGAGTATTGACTGTACATTGTATTTGTTTATTAAGTAGTTTATATGCCCTTATTTGCATAATGTAATTTAAGAAATTGGCGACGGACGTCGTTCTGTAAATTGTGTTCCTGGGCAGGTTTGAATAACCTTGTAAATGAAACATTTATGATAATAGTGTTCAGGTCAAACTCCGATGTTTTTAATTTTGTAGAAGTTTTGTATAATGCATTCTTCTTGTAACTGTCTAAAACAGAAACAGGAAAGTGGTAAAGAGTACAGTTTGGTTCGGCTATGGTGAAATCCGAGAGCTTTCTATAGGAAGGGTAAAAGATTTGAAAAATTAACATCACGGATATTGAGTTTGTTGCAACTTCGATGTCCAAGACTTCTTTTGTCATGCGTAGTTTTATTGAACAGGTGTTATAAATTAACATTCTTACAACATCTTCAAAAGATATAAACCATATGCCATATAAATTTTGAAATAAAACAAAAATATTGTGTTATATGTTCTGGTTTCTAGTTTTAACTTAGAATGGCACTTTCTAAAAATTCTTTAAACAATCGACTGCTTCTTTGTTAATTCCAAAAGAAATAAATTGCGTGCTTACAATAAAAATTTGATGACATTAAAATAATGCGAGTTTAAAAAGGTCATTATACTTTACGATTTAGCTTAAAACTAACCTAAATGATCATCATTTTTTACATATTAAAAAAAGTTTAAGATTTTGATGCAGGAACACAACATATCATTTAAACTTTTTGTTAGAAAAATCTTTTATTTGAATTTGTCTTTAATCACTACTCTATGTGCGTTATCTGCGGGACATATAACTTATTACGTTTTGTCTTCAAAGGATATTTTGAAACACACTACTTTGATTCTGCTAGTAACCTAAGGTGATGATATATATTTATATATATATATTTTTTTCTTATTCGAGTTTAATCTGATTTGCTAAATACATTTTTCAAAATCTTCTTTCTATTTCATTTTGAAAACAGGTGTGTGTGTGTGGATGTGTGTGTGTGTGTGTGTGTGATGTCACTATTTATATGGGGATATAATTTTGCTTGCCGAATGTTGATGGTGTAATTATATCTAAAGGTATATGAATTTAAAAAAATAATAAATTTGTGAAATTCTATACGTCAAAACCAAAAACAAAAATTATTACTATTTATTATTATTATTATTATTTTTTAAGAATTATTTATATGACTTCTACTGAGAATAATTGTCTTTTTATGACATTTACTAGGTACTTTTATGAGGCAACAAAGCTAATATTTCGCGCAGATAGACTTAGTTATACGGGCTCAGGATTATAAGAAGTTTATTTTGACGCATTTGAAGAATAACTAAAATTAAAAGGGTGGAAACCTTTAAAGAATGATTTCCTTTTCTTTATGTAATTATCTATAAAACAAATGAAAAAAAATTTAGCAAGAAATGAAAGCGTTTGATTTTACAAAATTGAAAAAAAAACCATATTTCCCTTATGATAATCAATATTACACGACATCTGCAATCGACATACATCCCTGAAACAAAACCATATTAAACATGTATAATTTCGAATCAAAGAAACTGAAAATGATAGGATTTGTTGCCTCGTTAAAACGGTTCAGGATTTTCTCATTCTGTTTAATCTTTTAAAAATATGGCATTAACTTTTGTCAAATAATTTAAATTTACAAATAAAGCGGAATTCATAGAGACCAGAACAAAAAGCATTTATTCCGCCCAAGTAGTTCATCAAATTGTATGGATTTAATCCGATTTACCATTAAAAAAGAAAATCAATCAACTCATATATATGTGGGAATCGTATAGTAATAGTCATATAAAAAGACAATCTTTTGATTTGTACAGCTAGAAATCAAAAACATCTTTATATTAAATGATTGAATAAAGCAGTATTCAAGGAAATTTACTGGAATAACATTTTGAGTTAGTTTGAACGAATGTATCTGTAAGAGGCATCTTAGTAAATAAATAAAAAGGATACAAACCTCTATAGAAACTATAAACTCTTTATACCATTTTTTTAAAGTCAAAAATAAATGAAAACGTAATTCCAATTAAAGTGTTAGTTCTGTTTTTGAGAACAAGTTAATTTTATTTATTTATATAAAATTGTAAAGAAACAAACGCTTTTTTGTATTTTTGTGTTTAAACATGATGCTGTAATATAAGAACAACCTATGATCTTAAAACATTAAGCGCAATTTTTATTTTTTAAAATAACTATTATAACATTTTATTATGCTTGCAATTTAAAATATTGCACATGTTTTTTTATCTTGTGGAATCTTACAATTACTTTGTAATGATGTTTTTCTTATAGAAGCCAAGAAAAGATCAAATTGTGCGATCGAAAATTGGTTTTTTTACGGAGAACAAAACAATTATAAAATCAAACACCGAGTTCATTAAACAACAAATCTTAGTTTATCATTTTTGGATACCTTATTAGATTTATACAAATTTAATGATTAAAATATGTTTAAGAGAAGTCATACTTTTTTGTTTTATGTAACTTATTTAAATGCAAAGTGCACAATTTGCAGTCAGACTTTCTGTCCGATTTGTTTTAATATTTCACGTCCAAATACGGATGAAACCCATGCCTTAAGTGACATATTTGGCTGCATCACGTATATCCCTGTAGAAGTTCATCTATTTACACCAATTTGCTAACTTGTATAAGTTTTACTTTATTTTAAAGATTGTGATTTGAAGTTGACAGACATGTTTGCGCTTCAGTTATACAAAAGGTAAGTTAATACGATGTTTTTTTTATAAGGTGTTTGCATTAAAACGTTTGACCGTTGGATTTTCTTTGATTGCATAAATTTAAATCTTAGCATTTAAAAGTCATTGTTAATGGCACTTGAGTTACAATTTGAAGGCCGCAATAACATTAACTGGTTAAAGGGTAATTGCTTTCGGACTTAACTGGAATCCATCACGTAAAGACGTCAAAAGAAAATCGTTATTGCAAAAGCGCAAATAAGGTAATCAAAACTAAACAAAGTATTAAAAACACGCGAAAATAAAAATAAGACAAGTTAAACTCGTCACAATAAATAACATGCAGAAAATACTTTTCAAATACATGTTTTTAAATATTTAACAAAAATACATGTTTACTTTTGATGTGCCATATGTGCAAATTTCGAAAATTTATTCCTTATTAGTGAAAAATAGGATTAAAAATGTCGATTGATAAAAAACTTAGTCCAATTTTTTTTTTTTTGAATATTAATAAATCCAGCTGGAACGCATTTGAAAAAGTAACAGTGTGTTTCACGTATGAATTAACGCAATCCAAACTCTAAGAAGATATACCTTTACTACATTGTCAGCAGCCAATAACTGTCGATCTTACAAAGAAAACCTACAAAATTAAAAAATAAGTAGACAACATGTGCACAGTTTCATGTTACCGCTAGTTAGTTGTGCAGTGTCGATCTGACTATCTATCAGGTGTTAACGGTCTGATAATTAGTTTCGTAAATATGTATTAATACTTCAATCTTTTATTCATTTAAATTACTTTTAATGTGTTTGAAATGTAGATCTCTATTTGAATACGTCATTAGATGTTTGGAAATTTTAAAATAATGTTTTCAAACGGGTGTTTTAATGTTAATAAAAACTACATTGAGAAGTTTTTGGCATCGAGTTAAACTAAGATTTAAATCATTGAATTTAATTTAAAAAATAAAAGAAATCAAAAACAAAAAATTATTTATTTATTATTATTATTTTTTTTTTTTTTATATTTTGTTTTTTTTTTCAATCACAACTACCTTAAATCTACAAGAAGCTGCGTCAACAAATCTTTATATATTCCAACAAACTGTTACCTCAAAAGTTCTAAAGAACTACTTGACCATTTTGTCTCTAAAACTCTATCTTCGGTAAAAAGTATAAAATCTTTTGATTTTTCTACCCTTTACACCACTATTCCTCATGCTAAATTAAAAGAACGTCTAAAACAAATCATTCACTTTTCATTTTTTTACAAAAACGGTAAACCAAGATATAAATATCTGGTACTCAACAGGGATTCTGGTTATTTTGTAAAACTCCATACAGACTGCAAACAAAAATATACTGAAGATACCATCAACAAAATGTTAGAGTTTTTGATAGACAACATATTTGTTGTGTTTGGCAATATTATCTTTCAACAAACAATCGGTATACCAATGGGCACAAACTGTGCACCTTTACTTGCTGATTTGTTTCTTTATTCATATGAATCAGAATTTTTACAGAACCTTGTCAAATCTGGAAAAAAAGACTGTCGCTAAATCATTCAACTACACATACAGATATATAGATGACGTTCTTTCTCTAAATCATCACAAATTTGGAGAATATGTGAATGTCATCTATCCAAGTGAGCTTGAAATAAAAGACACGACAGATTCTCCAAGTTCTGCTTCATATTTGGACTTATACCTCATTTATGACACCCATGAAAGGTTACATCTGAAGCTATACGACAAACGTGATGACTTCAATTTTTCTATTGTCAACTTTTCGTTTCTTTGCAGTAATATCCCTGCTTCTCCTGCGTATGGTGTATATGTTTCACAGTTAATACGGTACGGTAGAGCTTGTTCCCACTATGGGAACTTTCTGCAACGAAGCAAATTACTTACAATTAAATTGTTGACACAAGGATATTGCAAACCTAGGCTAATCAGGGCCCTTAAAAAGTTTCATGGCCGTCATCACAATATTGTTAATAAGTATGTAGTCGCTGTATCCCAACTTATACTGGATATATTTGACTTACCATAGGTCTTTGTTCCTTTCATTCTCAAAATTGACTTACACGTGACGGGTGTAGCTAGCTAAACAGGAGGTGCTTACCCTTCCGGAGCACCCGGCCTCACTTCCTTGATGGAAGTTCACGTGTATCACCTATTTTGCCAGTTTGCAAAGTTTTTACTTTGTTTCTGGGATTGTGATATGGACAAGGACTGGTATGTTTGTTTTATTTATTTTACTATAACGTATCAACAGAAAAAAAGACAATTTTGTTTTAAATTAATTGATATACAAGAATCCAAACTAAGAAACCGTAGTCGTTTTGCGTGGTGACTCATTTGATTTTAAATCAATAGAAGAGGCAAATTATCAACAAAAATTCTTAATTAATTTTGTTACTAAGAAGATGCCTTTTTGTCAGATTTAGACAATTATTGTTATTTTTTCTGATTTAAACGCAAACGCATTCATTTAAAAAAGATTGACAATAGTTCTGTTAATAACTATTACTCGAAAAATAAGGATTTTTTATATTTGAAAAAAATCAGACTTAGATTAAAGTGCATTAACGAGCACAAAACTTTATTTGCTTCCTTCTGTTTGTTGCAATACAACTTACTTGGAAATTCTATTTTTGACTATCTTTATCTTTATTCTAATTTTATTTTAAGTTGTTTTGAATTTGTATGATTATTATATGAAAACTAAAAATATTGTTTTTCATTTAAAAACATTTGTTTTAAAAGTTTAAAAGATAAAACAATTAAGAAGAGTAAAAGTTAAATAAGAATTTTATCTGATAAACCTTTATGCAATGAAACTAGGCACTTTCGTTTCTATGAATGAAGAAAAAATACAATTTTTAATCTAAATAAACAACTTTAGTCGCAAATGTAATAAAACAAATGACTGGCATTTAACTTTTGATTTTTGTTTTCTATTTATTGTTCTGTATTTAAGTAGTGATTCTATTTTTTCATGAAACGTGATATATATTTGTGTTTTGCAATTTAAAAATTGTCCAGATAATAATAATAATTATTATTATTATTATCTTTTAATATTATTATTATTAATTCACTTCGTGCCTGTCAAAACAAAAATGTTTCAGTAAAAGAGACATTCAATAAAAACATATTTTAATAATGTAAACAAAATAGTATTCTTCCTCAAATGCATTGAGGATTCTCTCGAGGAATGACAGAATAATCTAAAAAAACAGTGTACAATGCGGATTTACAAAGGTTAAAAAGAATGTTTTTCATATGTTACTTTACAGATGATAAACCTTTAGATAGCTCTTTGTCTTAATTGTGTTATATTTGATAAACTCTTTCAAAAATATTAAGAAGTCGTGCGCAAATTGAATTTGTCCGAAAAAAAAAAAAAATTTTTAACAAAAAGATATTTTATTTATATTTATAATAACATTTAAGGATTTGTTATGACAATAATATAACAGGGAATTGCATGGATGTACAGCATAGTCTTCTTCATACTTGAGTTTTTGGTCTGAAGAAGTAACAAAAATTTAGTTTTTATGTATACGAGTACACTAAACACTTATGTTAACACGAGAAGTATAATATGGTATTATTAAGAGTCTTTATTAAAACAGTATTGTGATTCTAAATATAAATTTTCATTTACGTCTTAACGTCTGAAAAAATTTTGTATTAGGTCGTGACTTTCTAGGTTTATCAATAAAAAATTAGTAAATTTTACAAATTTTTTGTTATCTGTATTTGGACTTATTTTTAAGAACTGTAGTTGTCGGATGTCAAAAAAAAACAAAAAAAAAAAAAAAAAAAAAAAAAAAAAAAAAACAATCAATAACATCCTATAGATATTTAACTAAAATATATTTTAGGAATAATTGTATTTTTTTCGATCTATGACACCACAGACGGAAAAAAATTAAAATTATTCCTTATAATTAAATTCAAAAATAAAAACAATATATATAACATTAATCTATCTTTTAATACAACTTCACACATGAAAGAAAGTACAAAACTGCGCATAAATCTCAATTCGATGCAGCTGGATGCCCATGACAAATGCCTGTACCTTTGCACGCTACTTTCACCACCATTTCTAAATCGTTCGGTGTGTATGTGTGTAGTACGTACATGTATCACTTGCATATATTTAAATTAATTTCAAAAGGAGCTTACAAACATTCAAACTCGTCGAGAGGTACAACTCACACTTATATTGCGCGCGACTGCGCTTCGAAATTAAATGACGATGGCTTCCAGCTGAGGGAAGGGCAAAAATGAGGCATCCGAGTTCGAAGCGGAAATGTTAACCCGTACAAAAATATCAATCAATAACACGTTGTTACCACTATCAACAATACATCAACTTACAGAAGCCAAAAATAAAGTGGTTTTAGCTGGTAGCCAACCATTGATGTTCTTGTACTAGAGTGTGGATTTCCCTGTCATCGCCGTAAAATATCCAGAAATGATATGATGCATCTGCAGCTTCACAAAACTCTAATTCGCTGCTGTCATCACGATCATCATTTATGACTCCAGATCTTAAGACTAATCCTACATATTAAACAACTTTCACGTTTTTAATAAAGAAAACAAATTTCACCGTTTACGTCAAGTTCGACAAATATGGCGACACACTGTATATTTGACCTAGTTGTCAGGAAACCGACGTCAGCGGTTTCTAAGGGGTAAAGACTTATGACGTGTGCATATGCGGTCAAAAAAGAATTCGTCTATGAGATCATAGACGTAAGAAATTTCCAACGCTGAACTGTTTAAAAATTTAATTATAAAGCAACAAAACAAAAAAATAAATATGTTTGTCATTTCTATACTAACTTATTATTTTAAGTTTCCGTCTATTAGATTGTATAATTTTATTAGTGGATTCTAAGAGTTCTTTGTTATCAAAAAGTATCAATAACCAACATGATAAACAATTTCCAAACTATCTGTTAGACGGTTAGACGATAATTGATTTTACAAATAATTTTAATTTCATAGTCAAAACGAGTCGAATTTGAGACAGATGCAAAAAAAGAAATGAAGATATAATTACTTCCAGTACTTTTAAGATTTTAAACGTTTACCTTTATTACATATCCTTGTTTAACGGACATCGATACAGAAGTAACAAATGTGCGATTTCTTTTAGTTGTTTGTAAAAATATACAATCATATTTTGAACAATAGAATCCACCAAGTGAATTGTAATTGACGACATCCTTTTCACAATACATTATTTTACAGTACATTGCCTCATTAGGACTCTCTAATAAAATCGAATTCAAAGGGTAACATCAGAGAACAAATCAGATTAACTAAACAAGACTTGTGATCAAAGCATATATCTTAATGAAAAATCCAACAAAGAAGAGTTTTGATCATTTTCAAGTTTTATCTTATAGCTGTCATACATAGTACAATATTGTGTAATATGTAATGTGTATTGTGCGATATCTCAAAAACGTTCAATGCAAAAAGTGAAATAAATATTACATCTTTTCAAAGTGTTCTCCATAGATTGAAATACTGAATTTCAATTTCTGAAGTCATTTTTTGAAATACGTGACGGTTGGCTGATTTAGGTAGACCTCTAAGCAATGTGTAATGGCTGACTAAGGGCTTGTCGGGACTTGTTTCGACGACCAATTTTTTTTTTTTAGTTTAAAAATAAATTGTATGGTGCTTAACCTGGAGAATATGGTCGATAAAGGTTATATTCCCTGAGGTTTTTAGCATAACATCTTAGTAATACCGACATGTATCACTCCTGCCTTTTCGCACCGGAATTCGTGCGGCTATTCCATCACATGAGAAGAATATAAAATAAAGAATCTTCTTTGTACGTATGCTTTATTTGGCACTTACATGCCTTCTACCGTGTTTAGTTAATCATTTTTTTTTCTAATTTTTCTTACTCTTTTGATATAGTAAACCTGTGTTTCATTACCTGTAACAATTTTGCAAATTGTCTTTGAATATTGGAAACATTAGCTTAGCTGTTGGACTCGTAACCGTTTTTGTTTATTTATCACTATATCCTGTATCCATCTGGCAGAAATCTGTTGTACTTTCAGGATACGCTTCAAAATAATACACAATCATGATAGCAATATGGCAACAACTTTGGCAATATAACGAATTGAATAACTGCCCTCACCTAAAATTATTTCCCCTACTTTTGAAACATTGGCCTTACAGATCAGCTAGATTTTAATGCATCTTTTGCCGACTTTGTGCCTCTCACACATATCTTTCTCCACCTACGAACTGTCTCATAAGATACCTTACAAGACCCATAAACCTCCCCCAATTTAATCAATGTCTGTGTTACCGAATGGCCCGGTTTTGTGGGAACTGTTATATTGAATCTTATTTCTTCAATATTGTCAACCCGTTTCCCAACCATGTTTACATTAGTGGTCAACGACTGGCTCTATTGAAATAGCTAAAATTTAAAAACTATAATAATCTGAAGACACGTGTTTATACTGTTTAAAAGATATTGATTAAAGCTTTGTAAGTGTATCGTTATCAACAAAATCGCACAAAACATTATCGCCCTGTGGTACAATATATATTTCTTATCGAACATCCCTCGTACATTTCAAATGCGAGAAATATAATACAAGACACATTCTCAATTGTTCATGTGTTAATTAGACAGAATAAATATAATTTATCATATAACATTATAAAGAAAATTAAAGCCATTTGTCTGATGATCATAATTGTAGATAATTTGTGCAAAAATTTTTCAAAGCACGTATAAACCACATCTAAGACATACTAGTAAATACTTGCCTACAATAAGGTAATCAACATAATATGTCTATTGACTTATAGATTTATACTGTGTCCTGTTAACTGTAAGAGAGTATTCTTGGCTTTTAATCTCGATATTTTATCATTTATTTCAGCATTCACATTATTGTACAATGCATTATTTTTATAAAGTTATGCTGTACACTTTGTTTTTTAATATATAACACAAATACATGTTTAATTATGATGTAATAATACTTAAAATTTTATAGGGCTCAAAAATGACACAATTTATTCAATTTATTTATTAAGAAACACAAGACCAACCCCCTCCTTTAAGGATCTTTAAGGATCCTTAAAGATCCTTAAATATGTCCTTAAAGATCCTTAAAGGGGCCTTAAAGCCTCCTTAAAGCCATTCCATCTTTAAGGATCTTAAGGATCCTTAAAGATCCTTAATGGAACTGAAATTTTAAGGATCTTTAAGGCGGCTTTAAGGATCCTTAAAGATGTCTCATCATGAAAAACTCATTTTTTAATTATTAATGTAACGATGGCTATCACATTCATACAGTTAAAAAGTATGATTTGTTTTTAGTATATTTTGAATTTTTATAGTTTATACAACATAGGAGACATAGATAACGCCTGTCTGAATTCTAGTTTTTACATTAAGTTTTTGTAAAGAGTCGTATGTCTTTTCCTAATAATTCTTGTTTTTAATTCATAAATGAATTAGATAAAAATGTGAAGTTTTCACAGTACAGGTAAACAACCCGTGTTTTAATCAGAACGGCAGTAAGCATAAGGAATTAACGGTATTTGTTAATTGTATACAGCGGTACTTGTTTGATTATCGATCCCAGGTGATTTCACGCGCGGCTTTTGACTTTGATGTTTAGTTTCTTATCTAGGTAGGAGATCACTATGAAGTCAAATAACATATTGAAAATGAGAACCTAACCCTGAACTCTAGGTGTTGAAAATAAAGGTGTTATTGGAAGTGATTTTAAGAGACAATTTTAATATTAAAATATCAAAACATACATAAACTAAAGAAATAAAAGTAATCGCAAAATAATCTAAGCATGTCTTATTTTATTTTATTTTATTTTATTTTATTTTATTTATTTTATTTTATTTTATTTTATTTTATTTTATATTTATTTTTTATTATTTTTTTTAGGGGGGATAGTGTTATGCATATATGCAAATAAAGCATGAGAGAGAGAAAGAGAAAGAGTGAGAGCGAGCACATTTTAGTGTCTTTGAATTGACATACATGGAACTCATAACTGACACATGATGATATCGGATTTCGAATAATTTCAATTCCTAATGAAAAAGAGTTGGTAAAGTAAATATTTAAAACAAAATAAGAACATTAGGGAAAAGGTTATTCTTTTCAAACATGAACAAGTTATGAAGTAAACATATTGAAGTAAGAAACCAGTCACAGAAGATAACCATTAACTGACAAACTTTACCCAGTTGGATGTGAATTTCTGCAGTCAAGATGGAGTGCAGTGGAATAACGACGATAACATCTCTCTCTCTCTCTCTCTCTCTCTCTCTCTCTCTCTCTCTCTCTCTCAATGTATTCCCTTCCCGATCTTGTTCTGTCTCTCTAAAATAGGTTGCACTGAACCCTCTCTCTCTCTCTCTCTCTCTCTCTCTCTCTCTCTCATATTCGATTTCTGCTGACCCTCTCTCTCTCTGAAACACAAGTAGATACTCTCTCTCTCTCTTTGAAACACAAGTGGATACTCTCTCTCCCTCTCTAAAATATTCAGTTTCCACTACCTCTCTCTCTCTCTCTCTCTCTCTCTCTCTCTCTCTCTCTCTCTCTCTCTCTCTCAGCATATTCAGTTCCTTATATCTCGTTCTTTAAAATATTTAGTTTACGCTGATGCCCCTTATCTGTCTCTCCCTTAATGTAATCAGTTCTCTCTCTCTCTCTCTCTCTCTCTCTCTCTCTCTCTCTCTCTCTCTCTCTCTCTCTCTCTTGTACATTGAATTCTTGACTTGCCCGTATATGAATTTAAAAAAAAATAAAAAACCTCTCCCTTTCTACATATTCAATTTCTGACTATTATCTCTTTCTGTATTTAATTCGCAACTTGACGGTGAAAAATAGGTAATCCTTCCACACACACACACACACACACACACACACACACACACACCGGGAATTTCTTAATGATATTAATAGTACCTTAGTATATTATGTGTACTGCAGATTCCAGAAAAAAAAATTTACTGTTAATTTTTTTTTGGTCAAAAAATAGACTCGGAAAGACAATATTTATTTATTTATTTATTTTATTTTATTTTTTTTTATTTTGTTTTATTTTATTTTATTTTAGTTTATTTTATTTTATTTTATTTTATTTTATTAATTAATTAATTAATTACTTAATTAATTAATTATTTATTTATTTATTTATTTATTTATTTTGGACATTATAGCCAATTATTTAATTAAAAAGCTGTTTGCACAGTTAACATATTGCTTTTTCTGTATCAATTACATCTCTAATTATTACATATAAATAATAATAGTTTTCAAGTAAAAGGAGTTAGAAAGAACAGATGTCATCAACATTAATTAATTAAGTGATTAATACACTTGATCATCAAACACCATCTTGCTGATTAATGTTAGATATACTAGTATATTACAGGTAAATTTTGGAATGCATTCCTAACAACACATATTTTATCTAAGGCAATTAAAATTCTATATATAGATAAAAATGATGACTGCAGCAAATTATATATGAAATTTTTATAAAAATAAATAAATAAAATTAATTTGATCCTTTTGTTGTAAGAGATATTTTAAAAGAAATATAAAATTTTTTTCACAAATAAATGAAAAATGCCCACTTGCTTTCTTTCAGTCACGTGATCTTATTTGCATATTGTTAGAGACATATTTTATAATTATCAACATCAGGATCAACTCTTCAACTTGAGGACCAGGGTTCGATTCCCAGTGAGAGCGGATAACAGATGAAAATTTTACCTATAAAATTTCTTGTCATTTCTATTTAATTAATTAAAATCCAATTAGACTACAGCATGTAGTAAATAAAAATAAAATTAAAGAAAAAAATTTAAAAACTTGAGATTAAAAATAATATAAAGAAAATTAATTTATTATCACTTTATTTTTTCAAAATTTATAAATGCAATAGTTTTTTTTAAATAAAATTTTAATAAAAATAATGATAAAAATAATATTTCATTGCTTTTTTTAAAAAAAGGAAAGATATACATTTTTCCTTAAAGATCCTTAAAGCCTCCTTAAAGATCCTTAAAATTTCAGTTCCATTAAGGATCTTTAAGGAGTCCTTAAAGACTCCTTACAGGCATATTTAAGGATCCTTAAAGCCCCCTTAAAGGTCCTTAAAGGGACATTTAAGGCAGCTTTAAGGAGGCTTTAAGGATCCTTAAAGATGCATTTTCATCATGTGAAATATAGACAGATTGATAGATGATATATAAGTACAATTACATAGACATGATAGTTTATTGAGAAATAGATAAAAAAAAAAATTTTTTACTGGAAACCATGTTCTTGTCAATAATCAGGGACCAAAGCTATATCCAATGAAATAGATAGAACTGCAGTTCAGATGGTATAAACTGTTATCCGATTTTAAAAAAAAGGTTGCTTTTAAAATGTTATTAACTTTTATCCAGTTAACTAGGCAGAAATGCAGTTCAAATGATAAATATGTAATACAAATACCAGTTAAATTTTGATGTGCCAGATGTGCACATTTCGGAAATTCATTCCTCATCAGTGACACTAAGAACGAAAAGTTTGATACATGTAAATTATATATGTCAAACAGTTGCAAATAATGAATCTAAAGTTTCAAAATTATATAAATCCAATTCCAGCTAAGGAATGCTGTGCATGAGGGAACAAACCTTAGTTTTAAATTAATTTCAAATTTAAGACGACTGAAAATTGTGCTAAATGGTACATTTTCTGACAGCACAAAGAACTGCCTACTGAGTAATGGATACCCTCGGGTAGTTTTACTCCACCAGCAGCGGTACCCGCTCAGGGGTAGTAAATATATAATACAAATACCAGTTAAATTTTAATATGCCAGATGTGCAAAGCAGTTTAATAGGTATAAACTTTCATCCAATTAGGTAGACAGAACTGCAGGCAGTTCAAATGGCAAGAGCTATCTATAATTATGAGTCAGAACTGCAGTTCAAATGGTTTGAACTATCATCCAAATCAGTAGATTAAGTTGTTTCATAACGAAATAAAATCGTATTTTATCATAACTTGATTTCTGAATATAATATACATTTCCTGAAATAGTCGCAGTTAATATAGATATTTGTTTACTCGATTCTAATAGAATCGTCATTACGTTCAAGTGGATCTCATAGCAGACTACTAGAAACACCAGGCCTTGCAAGCTTAGATGCAAGAACAAATAAAAAATAACTATATGATAATATCATCAAAATTTTCTTAACACCTCACTTAAGGAAATTACGTGCTTGGCAAATCTTAACTTTCCCCAAACAATAATTTAGAAAAAAATTATTGTGATGACGTAAGAAAGACGTATGAAGCTAACACCAGGTTCCCTGCATACAACTGTATTCGCGATGTTTAGAAACTAAACATTAAGCTTTTTGTTTAATGTTTCTATAAATTGATTTATGTTAAGTTGACATTTACCGTCCTTGTAATTATACACTTATATAACGTTCATTGTTGGTGTTATGTAAACAACGAGTAGAAGTAGACACAATTATCATAAGTTGTGTATAGGACGAAACAATTATAGCATTCTTAGATAATTAGGAGATTTCAAAGGACGAGACGTTGTCCAAACAAAGTAGATTACTTCTATTTTCAAAGTATCAATATCTATTTTGATCCACATGGTAATTCCATTGTAAGCCATGGTAGAAAAATATTGATGAATTATTCATGAATAGCTACAGTAGTCTTAGATAAACAATTGTCGGTCATCTTTCTTCAGATTATAATAATCTTGTACCTCTGCAGAAACAAGATGCCCATTTTGTAGACGGATTCTTTTTTTTTTTTTTTTTTTTTTTTTTTTTGACAGTAGAAACTATTGTTTCTCTTACATTTAGAAAACATCAACTACCAACCAAGAACTGTAAAAATAAGATAGAAAAAAGTATTTGTATAAGAATTCTAGACCAAATTTAGCTTATTTTTCAGCATGTCATTTTCAGTTAGATTTAATGCTAGTTTTAATTAGATTATGTTTTTTTTTACCGAACAAGTTACTTTTCTTAAAATTTATACTTGCATTTATAAAAAGACATTTTTTGCAATAATATTATTTTTAATATAAAAATAAAACACAAACATACTAGAGCATGCCCTTATTACAATGGTAAAACTTAATGAAAATTTTCTTATAAAGGTTTAATTTACTATTCATAATAAATTAATAATTAATTCCAATGGGAAGCCTGCAGTTGTTTTACTTTTTATTGAGATGAGAAGTCAACTTTTCAAACTTATAATTAAATGTCTGATTTATGGCACGGCCTTATTATGCGCCCACGCTGAAACTTTCTCTTGGTTAAAGCATAGATTTGTAAACAAAATTATAAATACAATACAATATACAGAATTGTGTATTTTCTATATAATATGGCAAATTATTAATCTTCTATAAATCATGGTTTATTAATATCGTCATTTGCTTAATTTTTTGAAAACTTTTACTGGGATGTCATTGCTTACAGATTATTGGTTAATGCGTTATGTAAACATTCCCAAAAGTTCTATCAATAACGCTGCAGGTAATAGTTGCGTTGTAGGATAGAACAATATACTGTATTTCTGTACGTAAATATATAACAAATACCTGCTAAATTTAGATGTGACATATGTGCACATTTCGGAAAATCATTCCTCATCAGTGAGACTAGGGGCCGAAAAGTTTGATAGATAAAAAATATAAGTCAAACAGTTGAAACTGATACTTTTTGTATCAAATTACTAATGACGAACACAAATATAGCTAGTGTTCTGATAACAATTACAAACAACATTTTTTCTATACTGAACTTAAGTGGAAAAGTTACCATTTTTATTTTAATTAGATTAGAAAATCTCGGTTCTAACCCCGGCTGGTTTATATATAAGACTTTGGGATGTAAAGTTACGCTTTCTTGTTATTTAGAGGAAGATAATTTGTAAACCTGTGAGATAGAAAGTTGTTTACTTGTCTTATGAATAGATTTTTAAATTTCTTTTAAATTTGTCTTTTGCTTGAAGTCGTTTAAATAACACGTTTGCAGTTGAACCGTTTTGTTTAGAATTTATGAGGTAACCATTGCTTATTGGTTTGTCAGTTGATTTCTGTTTAGTGAGACTTGTTACGTTTATTACGTTACAAGACTATAATACATATACATTTCAAGATCAAAAATAAATGGTTAAAAAGTTGACCTCATAGTGATTGTTTAAACTCAACACAAATTTCAGTTTCAAATGACACTAATCACTCTTTATAAATGTTTGAATTTCGATTGCGATGAAAGTAAAAAATATTATATATTAATTTATGTATATGTATTACTATATTTTCTAACATTGTTTGATATTGTCAGACCTTGTTGTTTACTTTGCTACAGGGTTAAAAAGGCATAACAAAGAATAGTTTGCAGTCGATTCTCATCCCCTTTATTAACTCTTCCACTGTTCAACTTTACAGTTGTGTTACAATATAAAATAATTATTATATTTTCGTATCATAGGTGCTCGGCATTTTAGTCCTACCTTACCTAAGGACCAGCTTCTGCAAAATTATTAACGACCTCTTGGCTTCTTTAGGTTGGGTTGATATTGACGTTCATTGCCTTTTAACAAATAACAAGATGTCTTTTTATTCACGATTATTGGTCAATATCTTTACATCGCCCACGTTCCAATGCTGAAAATGTGTCCCTTTCCTGTTTTTGTTATCAATCTTGTTACAACTATTAACAATAAAACAATTTTTATTTTATCTTTCATTATTTTTGTAAAACCTTTGGTTTCTCGAACAAACTACTTTCTTAAAAATCTAATACATGTTTATTCCTAACCATTTGTTTTTTTTAATTTTTCTATGGTCAACATTCTGTTTTTGCAGCAGTATTCCTGTTTCTCTTTTATACGGTGTGTATGTTTTACAGTAAATAGTTTGTTCTCATTGCAGAGACATTAAGCAACGCGTAGCAAGCTACTTACAATTTAACTGTTGACTCAAGGATAATGCAAGTCTAGGCTAACCAAAGCTCTTAAAAAGTTTTATGGTCGTCATTACAATATTTTTAATAAGTATCTGAACTGATACTAGTTATTTTTCATAGTTTCATGCTCTATTCATTCTCAACTTTTGTTTTGCGCGTGGCGGGTGTACTTAGCTAGCCAGGAGGTTCTCATCATTCTGGAGTGTATAACTAAATTAGTCAGTATTTAAATTTTTTACTTTGGTTTTTTGGAATTGTTATTTGGACATAAAGTGGTGTGTGTTATTAAATACTACATAAGGTTTAAATTTTTACACTTAGCCAGCCGACCACCATGCACTGTTTTAATTACGATACAGAAAATCTTTATAACAAGTTATCTGTTAAAATATATTTTGTTGCCTTCAAAGTACTCACTCTTCTGATAATTTAAATAGACTTATAGTCACATCTGTATACTACTATTTTCTAGTTCGAGACAATGATATCTCTGGTAAAGGACAATAGTGCTAACAACTGCAGTAGGTGTATGGGTTACAATGATTATTATTTTTTGAACATATAGTTTTTAAACATCAAACCTCAATGTTACTCAGTATTTTTCCTTGTATCTAATTAATAACAGGTAATTTGCATTGTTATCTCAATAACAATATGTTGGAAACACCCCCCGCACTTGTCAGCACTGTTTGATTAAATTAATTTCTATATATAGCTGTTTGCAACTCCTTTGATAGACACTATTGGTGAATTTAAATTGACTTGCACGTGACGGGTGTAACTAGCTAGACAGGAGGTGCTTACCCTTCCGGAGCAACTGGCCTCACTTCCTTGATGGAAGTTCACGTGTATAACATATTTAGCCAGTTTGCAAAGTTTTTGCTTTGTTTTTGGGATTGTGATATGGACAAGGACTGGTATGTTTGTTTTATTTCTATATATTAACAGAAAACAGTCGGGTTTGGCATGATTAAAACGATTTGGATTGTTTTCCTATATATATAATTGTTTTATTTCATAATCAATAATAACTGTCATGCTTTGTTTATCCCTTGTCAAATATTCAAATTCCCTTGTCATTGGCTTTTTATGATATGGCTCTTAACAACGTTTTCTAAATAAATCTTTCAGCTGAACTTTTCTTTAAGTATTATTTATAACGTTAGGTTTTGTTTATTTAGATATATATGTTTCTATCAATCTTTTATGTTTTTTTTTTGATAAACATCTACGATTTTTGTCCATTTATAATTATTATTCACATCAATATCTAAGAGTAAATTTGTATTTTTATATCTTCTCAGAATTAGTTTAAATTACATCGATAATACTTATCAGGAATATTGTTACGACGGTCATAAACATTATTAAGGGACTTGATAAGTATCGAGTTGTTGAATAATGTCATTTAACGTCCAATACAAACATATCGGTCTTTGTTTAGATCCAAACTGAGGAAAGTAGCGTCAAACTTTCACTTGCGAATTAAACATGAAATTGACATGATCATTTAGGACGCGAAATGTATCAAGGGTAATTTGGGAACATCGAGAACATAATTATCAGCTACATTCTAGCAACTGTTAAAATTTTAGGGCCACGATAAGCTAGACCGCAATATCAAATTTATTAGTAAGAAGCTTGCTTTGTTGATTAAGGTTTCTGTATAGTGAACTTCATCTAGGACTCGGGGCTTAAAATATATCCAGATTAATTTTGGAAACATCCACGTCATATTATATAAAGATATAAACCTTTTTGAGGGCCTTATTGAGACTAGGCTGGAATACCTCTCGGTCAACAATTTATCTGTAAGCAGACTGCTGTATAAAGTTCCCGTAGTGGGAACACAATATCAATTTAACGTTTAAAAATACATTATAAGCAGGAAAAGCAAGTATATTGCTGCAAAATTGGAACGTTGACAAAAGAAAAATTTCAGTCATCACAAATTCGATACAACGTAAACTATTCATAATAATATTTTTTCATTGGAAATATTTGACTTACCATAGTTCTTTGTTCCTTTCATTCTCAAAATTGACTTGCAAGTGACAGGTGTAGCTAGCTAGACAGGAGGTGCTTACCCTTCCGGAGCACCCGGCCTCACTTTCTTGATGGCAGTTTACGTGTATAACATATTTTGCCAGTTTGCAAAGTTTTTACTTTGTTTTTGGGATTGTGATGTGAACACGGACTGGAATGTTTGGTTTAGGATTGTGATATGGACAAAGACTGGTATGTTTGTTTTGAGATTGTGATATGGACAAGGACTGGTATGTTTGTTTTGGGATTGTGATATGGACAAGGACTTGTATGTTTGTTATATTATTTATTTTGAGTTTCTAACTCACTCTACAAAAGTTTTTTTAATTAAAAATTAATTTCTTATAAAAATTTTCATTAAATTGAAACTAAAACATATAGCCAAATAGCAAATGCTATCATATTTATTTTATTTATTTTACTTTATTTGTTTATTTAATTGATGGAAGTTCACGTGTATAACATATTTTACCAGTTTACAAAGTTTTACTTTGTTTTTGGGATTTTGATATGGACAAGGACTGGTATGTTTGTTTTATTTTATTTATTTATTCATATTTTGTTTGTAAAGTCATCAGAACTGCAATTTCATATTCTGATTCAGTGTATTCAGTACCATTTGATATTTTTTTTTAAAACCTGTAACAATTCATTCTAGAGACAATGTTAACTTTTCAGTATTAGTTTATCCTAACCCATGTTTCCATTTTTTGATCTGTATTGAAATACTAATAAATAATAATAATTTAAAGAAATTTAGATATCTGCATTATACTAACATACTTTTACACAATAAATACATCTATTTCATATAACATACATCATTCAATTTATGTAAAACTTTTTTTTAAGTTTAGTATATGTTTTAAAATTGTTTTAATTAACAGTTGAGATATCATATGGATGACACATAAAGTGAATTGTTCCTTACAAACAATGCAAAAAGGAAATATATTAAGACTAAGCCTGTGATTTGACACTCAGCAATACGATAAATTTTTTTAGAGACATCAAGACTAAGGAATCATATGTTTCCATTAATTTTGCTTCTGATGTTTCTTCGCACGTCATTTCAAAACAAAACTGGATGGTATCGCAAACTCCAAATTCAAAACATTTGTTAGTGTCAAAAAAAAGAAAGAAAGAAAAAGAAAGAAAGAAAGACAGAAGAAAAAGAAATGGGTATCTTTGTTATGTATTTACCATATGTGTCTTGATTTGAAAAATATATAAGCAGTATGTTTTCGTGTGATTGTTTTAAAATAAAATTAGCATGTGCCGAGTTTTTGTTGAATGCTTTAAAAAGTAATTTGATTTCTTTAAGTAATCTATCTACTTTTGAAGTCTGGCGATATTGAAAGCAAGGTGTTTGAAAACCTAATATATCATTTAACATTAATTGTTTAACTTTATACAAATAACCAGCTAGCCGTGTAATTTTTTGTAAAGACAAAGGGAGCTTTTATAACTAGAATTCTGAAATAGTAGTGTTTCTATTGCTTTCATTGATATGCCTCTGTTTAATGCGTAGTCTGCTAATAGATTGTCGTCAACAAATAGTTTTTCAATATGTTTTAGCTTTATTAAAAAAGACTGACGGTACAAAGAGCAAGGTTTTAAAAAATAAAGAAAGCAATATTTTGCTGTTTTATTTCTGCGAAATCTTCATAAATACCTACCCCAGATGATGACAGACCGAATAGTGGATACTCGTGGCTTAAACTAATTTAATGAAGTTTTTCAACTTAGAAATATCAGTCTGTAATCTGTCTTTATTCTGTATTTTGTACAGAAATATAATTTATACATTTTGGTTGTGAAGAAAATAACCCATGTTATTTTTTGTACTCATTGTTTGTTAAGTTATTTTAGTTATTTTAATTTTTTGCGTTTTGAATACTCTTTCGGAAGGGTGATATTGCAGTCCAGTCATGTTTCTTCTCTTTTAATATAATAAAAGTAAAAGTAAACATATCTTTAATTAATTTTCAGCAATCCCCTGTTAAAACAATCCTTTTTTATTTTTATTTATAAATTAATACGTAAGGAATATTATTTATATTTTTACAATACAAATATGGTTGAAAACACTCCGATACGTGTTAGCACATTTTGATAAAATGAAGCTTCCGTTAATTTCCGATCAAACTTATCTGTGAGACATTTTTTATAAATCCATGGTAACAACCGATAAAACAATCAGAATAATATGATTAAACCTTTCAAAACTATGTTTTCCTGTATATAAATTTGTTCGTTTTATAATCAGTCGTGTTTAACTGCCAATAAATCAGACACAAACATACAAGTTTACATCCAACCTATTTTGATATTCTTTTAAAGATTTAATCTCCGTTGTCACTAATTTTCATGTAGCTATGACTGCCTCTAAAAGGCGGTTGCTAAATAAAACTTTCAGCTGCACTTTTATTTATATTTGTTTTATAACGTAAATGCTCAGTATTGTTTTGCAGATAAATATATTTTGATTATTTTCTAATGCTTTCTTCTCTGATAAAAATCTTCGAGTTTAATTCCATCCATATTTTTGTAGAATCGTCTTATTTTTTTATTTACATTACTAACAATAATGAAAAGCATTTCGTTACCTGCAAAACAATTTAAATAACAAAAAATATGTTTTAGGAAACAAGTAATGTGTTACAGTGTGTAGTTACACTACAGTATAAATAAACATATAACAGCAATTATATGGTGTATTATGTACTACGTCACATGTGCACTACGTCACATCCTGTAATGTCTCAACCGGTTTTCATTAAACCTAAAAAGAAAGTAGGCCTTGATTTTGTTCTGATTAAATGTGTAATTGTTATTGCAGGAGGCTTGTCAGACAGTAGGTTCAAAATGCAAACCGGATACTTAAAAAAATAGATATAGGTTATAAATTCAATCGCATTTTGTGTAATAGGTCAGGCTATATAAAGCATAAATATATATTACACACTAACAGTGGAAACATATTTTCATTGAAGAATTGGAATTGGTGATTTCTTTAACAATCCGCTTTGTAAAATTTCAAATGTTAATTGTTGATGCATTCAAAAAACTAAAATAATAGTTTTTAATATTATCTTATTCAATTTTGCCAATGGATGAAATTTTTGATCTCATTTCAGATATTCAAATATCTTAAAAACTATACAAACACAACATTAACTGTCTTAGAAATATAAAATACCTTGAATTAAACATTTGATGTATTCAATAATATGATTTGTAAGATTAACATTTTTCAAAACATGTAACTTTCTTTATGAAATTTAGGATAAATCTGTATTGTTATTTCAATACTAACAAAAGTTAAAACTCTGTATGAAATAATTAAATAGACAACATTAAAAAATGTGAATCAACGGCTTATCTCAAGGTAATCAAAAATAGGGGTTCCTAATCAATACCCCAATCACAACTCTAATCTATGAAAGTTGACAGATTAAATTTAACATATGAACACCAATATAGAAAGTTGGACCGAGTGATCTAAAAGGGTAATCTCTTAATTTTTATCCAGCTTTCTATCTGTAAAACGTTTAATCAACTTTAAAAAAAACTTGCTTTGGGACGTGTTATAGCTTGAAAGTTACAATTCTCCTTGTAAAAACAGGATCTACTATATCGCATATACTGTAAATTTTTACACAGGCAACAAAAAAGTTTAAAGTCATCGCTTTTGTCATAAAGGTTTTAAATTTTGCTTTTCTTCGGTTAAATAATTGAGGTATAATTCTAAATATGAAGCATAACTTGGCGAATATAAGCCAAAAAGTTGGAAATAGAACAAGATAAACTACTGCAAAATATGCTGCTATAATGTTTCGATAGTGATTAAACATAAAACAGGCAAGTGCATGTAAAAATTCAAGATTTAATTTTAAACGAGTAATTACTTCTTTTTATGAAAATAGTTTTGGGTCAATAATGATTTTTAATCTTTTTCTTATCAAGTACACTCTTAATCACCTTTTCTAATAAAATGGCTATGCTTGTGGAAGTAAACAAAGAATATAAAAGAAACAGTTAACAAATTGTCAAAGCCTAAATAACACATACAAATATTTTATGTTTAGTTCTTGTTAAACTTTTAAAAGAAATACTCATGTTGAAGCTCGATATAGAATAAAATGCATTTACATTCTCCAAAAAGTATAAAAACCATAAGTTAATCAAAATAAAACATCCTTATTGTTGAGAATGACATATTGATTCTTTGTCAATTACTGTCTTTTTTAAAAGAAACAGATTTCCCGTAGTTTTTGTAAAATTATATAAATATTTTAGTTGCGATTAACGTCAGGCAAGTGCCATGTTCTCAATTCATTTAGATTTTCCATTTGCTTTGATCAAAATTTTAAACTAAATGAATAAAAACAGGAATAGCAATATTTTTATATCAGTTTAATGGGTTTACTTCAAAGTAGATAATCTGTAATGAGACTGCTACTAGATCATCAGGGTTAAGTTTGTTAATCTTTAAATAATACGTTTCCTTCTTTTCCAGTAATATAAAGCTCTGGAATATCAATAAAAACTTGATCGGTATGATTGATAAAGAACTGACAAACATAAAAACTATTAAAAAACATTTTTCATATTTTAGACAAAGTGGGTTTAGTTTTAAATATACATTAATAAAAACCTTTTTCAATAGGAAGGTTAATTTTTCTAACAAGTTAAAGTTTGAAATAAACTTTATTGTTACTGTTGCGCAAACTAACCAATTTAATGTCAACTTAACGTATCGAAATAAACTAATACGTAAACTTACAAGAAGTATGTATCGGTTCCAACACATAATTTCTTTAACCATTGTCAAAACATCTTTCACATTTTCGGTTGCAAACATTTGTATGATGGCATCAACAATATGGAACATAATTTGATATACTTTAAAGATTTCAAAGACGTTTGAAACTAGTTATCAATTTCACATTACTACAGCAACATTATCTTTTAAACAGTAGGAGAATTAACACACAAATTAAAAAAGAATAACAATTTCTGATAATGTACAACTTAAAAACATTATTTACTGTATAAGAGAATTACCCTTACCTGAAGTACATATTCATCTTTCATTTTTCTCTTACATATTCTAACAATAACAGTTTTTAGTAAGTTTGTTTTTTACATTGCGTACTTGAAATATGTTCATTGTAATTGAATCTTGGTACTTTAAGTCTATTTCTATGTTTATTTTCATTAGCCATGTGAATATTGTTTATCTTAAGTTATGTTAGCCTAAAACCAGATAAAATTTATAACAGTTTCAGAGATAGAGAAAGTCAAGTTTACTTAGATTCCACGTTAAACACCAGCGACTACAAACATCGACAAGATAAATAAAATCAAACTGAATGAGGCTTAGAGGCTTAGCGTACTACAGTCAAATTAAATACGATTTTTCAATTAGATAATGTTTTTTCTTCGTGAAATCCTTTATCTTTTTTTAATTGTTTTAAAAAAAGTAAAAAGTATGATATTTAAAGCATTCTATGGCAGACGCAAAATATTTTTGTTTACATTAATCTTAAGTTTAATCCAAATGATAGATTGAATTGCAAAACATCACGTGTTTTTGATTATACGTCAGGGTTTAAAGCTGTTATTAACAAGGAGATAAAAATGTATGTTATAAAAATATTAGCAATTTTAATGCATTGTTATTGATGCGTTAAATTTTAAAATTTTGGGTGAATACTGGCTTGTTTGTTTTGAATTAAAGTTGTTATATCTTTCGCTATGTATAAATGAGTTACATTTAGGCTGTTTGGCGACTTCATGTAACTTTTAGTCTGTAGGTGAAATGTTCTTCAATTCATATCATTAATATTAAATATATTAAAAGTATGGATCATAATATATTAATGATATGTTTAAGGGATCAGGAAAAAGAAAGACATTGAAATCTGTCAGCAATATTATTGTTTTGGTATGCAAAAAAAGGAGATTTATTTTTCCTAAAAACAGTAAAATGCCATTTTTCTTTTTTTTTTCAAGAAATATATATGCTAAAGCATATGAACTTAATGTAAATCGATCATGACAAAATTGCTTTACAGAGATGAGGATTTTGATCCTAAATATTCAGAAGTAGAAAGGTTGAAGAAATATGACTATCCTTTCAAGCAATGAGTAATTATATAAGAAAAATATCTGTTAAATTTTAATGTGCCATATGTGCACATTTCGGAAAATCATTTTTGATAGATAAAAGACGTAAACCAAACAATTGAAAATTGATTCATCTAAAGATCCTAAAATAAATCAATCCAAACCCAGCTGCAAAATACTTTGCATGAGGGAACCAACCTTAGATTTTAATCAATTAAAAAAATTAAGACGGCTGAAAATTTCGCTAAATGGTATATTTTCTGACAGCACGAAGTACTGTCTACTTAGTAATGGATACCCTCGAGGAATTTTACTCCACAAGCAGCGGTACCCGCTACAGATACTGTTACGAAATATTTTTGATTTTGCTTTCTTTGTTCTAATTTTTGAAATAAATATTTTTATACCACAGTGTAATTTATAATTTAAAAAAACGTAATTGTAAATTGTACCTTTGTTATGTATTAAACTCATAGTTAATTTACTCTGTACCTTCGTTATATATTAAACGCATGGAAAATTCACTCTGCCCCTTCGTTATATATTAAACTCGTAGTAAAATCACTCTGTACCTTCGTTATATATTAAACTCGTTGTAAATTCACTCTGTACCTTCGTTATATATTGGAGGCATAGTAAATTCACTCTGTACCTTCGTTATGTATTACCATCATAGTAAATGCACTCTGTACCTTCGTTGCCTATCGAACTTATAGTAAATTCACTCTGTACCTTCGTTATATATTAAACTCGTAGTAAATTCACTCTGTACCTTCGTTATATATTGAACGCATAGTAAATTCAATCTGTACCTTCGTTATATATTAAACGCATAGTAAATTCACTCTGTACCTTCGTTATATATTAACATCATAGTAAATTCACTCTGTACCTTCGTGATATATTAACATCATAGTAAATTTACTCTGTACCTTCGTTATATATTGAACGCATAGTAAATTCACTCTGTACCTTTGTTATATATTACACTCGTAGTAAATTCACTCTGTACCTTCGTTATATATTGAACGCATAGTAAATTCACTCTATATCTTCGTTATAAATTAACATCATTGTAAATCAACTCTGTATCTTCGTTATATATTAAACACATAGTAAAGTCACTTTGTACTTTGTGTTTATATATTAAACGCTTAGTAAATTCACTTTGTACCAGGTGTCTATTAAACACATGGTGAATTCACTCTGTACCTCCGTTGCCTATCGAACACATAGTGAATTCACTCTGTACCTTCGTTGCCTATCGAATAAAACAAACATACCAGTCAGTGTCCACATCACAATCCCAAAAACAAAGTAAAAACTTTGCAAACTGGCAAAATATGTTATACACGTGAACTTCCATCAAGGAAGTGAGGTCGGGTGCTCCGGAAGGGTAAGCACCTCCTGTCTAGCTAGCTACACCCGTCATAGTAAATTCACTCTGTACCTTCGTTGCCTATCGAACTCATAGTAAATTCACTCTGTACCTTCGTTGCCAATTAAAATCATAGTCAGTCATCACCTTTTATATCTATGCTTTTAGTGTTCGCTGCCGTTTCTAGTCTTTCTCTTTTCTTTATCTGTCTGCTGCTATGATTTCATAATTATCAGTTGTTTATGTTGTTTTACAACATTGGTTTGATATCTTTATCTGAACTTTACTAAAAATCATTTGTCATGATGTTGTCATTTTATGTTTTATGCTTCTCCATTATGTCTTGTTGTCAATATAATTTATTTTTCCTAATAAAAACACCTTATGAAAACTAAATAAATAAATAAATAAATAAATAAATTTTAAAAAATGATGTTTTACATAAATGTTATGTTTTTTTCAGTTTAATTTGATTTTTATACTGTTATTTTGTGATATTTTTAATTTACACCAGTATTTACGTTTCCAGACAATACTTGACCAGTATCATTCATAACGGTAATATGTCCTCAGCAGGTAGTTAATGTAATCAGAAATTTCCATTTCTATCCTCATTACTTTTTTTTATAATGCTCAGGTTGCCATATCAAACGATTACTTTGCAGTTGTTTTACAATTATTGACTGTGGGTTTGTTCTTCTATGTTGACGTCATGTAGCAGTTTATTTACCTTATCAGAATTGTGAGTCTGTTGTATCATTTGGAAACCTGTGTTGCAGTTGTTTATATTATAAGTGCTGGGGGTCTTTTGTATCAAATAGCAAATTGTATTATGATAACAGCTTTTGTTTCCTGAAATTTGTGATGGTAAAATAATTTGTTTATGTAATGGAGTGCGGTTCTGTCCCATACAATTGGTTATAATAGGCAATCCATCTGCATATTGGAAGTGGATTTGTTTTTTCAAGGATCGGACACACTGAATCACTAAAAAATTAATTGTAATTAATCTTTATTCCGTAACTATTTGCATCATTTAAAAAAATTCATAAATTCATTGTTGTGCTCAATATATGCGATCAGTTCAGAAGTTAGCCTGCGAAAAAAAATCAACCTTTAACATTTATAAGGATTGTATTTAACTTTCTACGTGCTTTATGATGTGATGCTAAGTACATTTACATTTTTGTTTAATTTATTTATTGATTACTTTCGTAAAACAAAATATCTGTCTAAACATAATAAAAGGGTGGGATCATATAACCATATCAAGGCGAATAGAGGACATTTCTTGTTAGCATCTTTTTTAATAACTTACAACAACATAGATGAAAAGAAAATGTAACGAGAAAATAAAGGGCAAAATGACTCTCAACAAACTTTTACAAATAATTGATTGATTTGCAATAGATATATACATTCATTTATATAGGAATGAACAATTTATTTATTTACCAATCAAAAAAGATGTATTTTTATGTAGAAAAGTCACGGGCTTACAAAACACGACAAAGAAGTATTTTATTTCATTAAAGATGTTGTATAAAATGTGTAAATATATAACACAGATGCCTATAATTTGTTGATATGCCATTTGAACACATTTTGGAAAATCATTCCTCATCAGTGACACCACAAAAGTTCGATAAAAAATATGCCAAAAAGTTGAAAATATAAATGAATTACATTCAAAATTATACGAATTCAAATTCAGCTAAAAAAAATTTCTGAATTGTTTGAAACAATGTACTGAAATTTATTTCGGTAACAATCTATTCATCGACGTTGTTCTGACGTTTTATGACATTAGCTTAGTAATTTTGGTTGTTTTCACATCTTGGTTTTTCATTTAATCATAAAACGTTATAAATAAACTACAGAGTTTAAAACACAATGATATCTATATATCTATATAATATATGTTCATTACAAAATAGCTTTAGGTATTACCGAGTAATAAAAATAATCGCACTTACAAATAAATGTAATAAAAGTGTGTTTCAGTTTTCCCAATGCTAAATAGTTTTCAATTACATGTACTTAGTTTTCGTGTTCTATATGTGTGACAAACTAAAGAAAAAATTTGCAAAGAAAATTCACATTCAGAAATTAAAAAAGGGATTTTCTAATCTCTTAAAACTCTATTCTCAAACAGCCCGATATTTATTATAATCGCATGGCTACTTAAAAGGTATATAGACCAAATAAGTTTATTATCGATATATATGTTTTGGGGATACAACGGATAAAGGTTTTTACTATTGTTTAATCCCTACTTAACCGGGTTTTTTTTAGCTTATTTCTGACTATTGACCACAAAATTATTTATTAAGGATTAATTTCATAAAAAAAGAACGTTGTAAATTAATGGTGAATAAATCAGTAAAGTTATCTGCTTTGCACTAGTTGGAGGTAATAGTGATGAAACTTGTTAAATAGGACGTTCACTTTGTTTAAGAATGGCGTCTAGATACTATCCTAAAAGGAAACACCATTTATCACAGTATTGTAGTGTTTTGAGATAGTGGTAATCATCTTAACAACACAGATACAAATGACATTTAAATGTTAACCTGTTTATGTATTTGCTTATTGTTTGAAATTTCGAACTGTAAAAAATCTTATTAATAAAATTAAATAAATAAATTTTACTTGCATTAAAGAAAAAACAGAATCCTTAAATAGGATCAATAATGTCTCAACAATGAAAGTAACATAATTCGTAAGAACATTAAAAGCGTCCAACGAAAAATTTTAAAAAAGAAATCATATTTTTCAAACATTTATTTTAAAAGGAAATTACAATACCAATACGGTAATGACTCCAATATTGACGATTTTTGTAATTTAAATCAAACGAATGAAACATGGAATCTTAAACTTTCGTAAAACGCATTGTACACTTTAACTTTTTCGCTTGTGATATATTAATAGGAAGTCAGAAACTAACATTAATATTAATGTTACAATATCAAAATAATGTAAATGAAACATCAAAGGGTGTTACATTAAGTGAAATTGTTGAATTGCTGAGAAAAACAACACGTTACAATAAAAATTAGGTCATTCCATGTATTATCAAAAAGATTCAGTAATTTATTATAACTCGTTGTTAGTGGTTTATGTATGACGTTCAAGAAGTAAAATTCAAATTTTACGTGTGTTTATTGAATATATATTTTTAATCTTTCAACAACCATTGCTGAGTATATATTGAAAATGAAAAGTTTGCAAGATCTATAAAAGGGCACACGTTTGTATTATTCAACTTATAACTCAGTTATCAGTACCCGATATATGATCTAGTACATAAAACAAATGAGGATAAAATCACACTGGCAAACCCGATTTTATCAATAGATTCAAACTTGTATGCAATAAATAGAATTTTGTTAATTTAGATGCACACACACACACACACACACACACACACACACACACACACACACACACATATATATGTATATGGCACAAACTGTGCGCCTTTACTTGCTGATTTGTTTCTTTATTCATATGAATCAGAATTTTTACAGAACCTTGTCAAATCTGGAAAAAAGACTGTCGCTAAATCATTCAACTACACATACAGATATATAGATGACGTTCTTTCTCTAAATAATCACAAATTTGGAGAATATGTGAATGTCATCTATCCAAGTGAGCTTGAAATAAAAGACACGACAGATTCTCCATGTTCTGCTTCATATTTGGACTTATACCTCAATTATGACACCCATGAAAGGTTACATCTGAATCTATACGACAAACGTGATGACTTCAATTTTTCTATTGTCAACTTTCCGTTTCTTTTCAGTAATATCCCTGCTTCTCCTGCGTATGGTGTATATGTTTCACAGTTAATACGGTACGGTAGAGCTTGTTCCCACTATGGGAACTTTCTGCAACGAAGCAAATTACTTACAATTAAACTGTTGACACAAGGATATTGCAAGCCTAGGCTAATCAGGGCCCTTAAAAAGTTTTATGGCCGTCATCACAATATTGTTGATAAGTATGTAGTCACTGTATCCCAACTTATACTGGATATATTTGACTTACCATAGTTCTTTGTTCCTTTCATTCTCAAAATTGACTTGCACGTGACGGGTGTAGCTAGCTAAACAGGAGGTGCTTACCCTTCTGGAGCACCCGGCCTCACTTCCTTGATGGAAGTTCACATGTATCACCTATTTTGCCAGTTTGCAAAGTTTTTACTTTGTTTTTTGGGATTGTGATATGGACAAGGACTGGTATGTTTGTTTTATTTTAATTATATATATATATATTCTGTTAGGCTATGTCAATTATTGGGCACATGACACGTAACTTTTTTCCTGGAAAATGCGGAGGTCTTGGGGTTAAACTGGCAAGAAGAGGCGATCTGATTTAAAAAAAAAACAAACAAACCTTTTCTATTCACTGTCTACAAGTAGAAAGTTTGCGAATGTTACAATGATTTTATACTCAGAAGACTTGATTTTTCTTGTAAATGCAATGTATGTTTTTTACCTTTTCAACACATCCAAAATGTTATTGTGAGTGCAAGTTCCTTTTGTTATTTTATATATTCTATTTTTAAAAGTAAAAAAAAAAAAATTAATAGTTCTAGACAAAGATATTGTGTGTCTTGTAAGTATTATTAAGAGGTCATTTATATACATTGTATCCATACACACATTGCTTGCTTTAGAACATTGAAGTAAATATATATATATATATATATATATATATATATATATATATATATATATATATATATATATATATATATATAATTTTAAAGTTACAATGCATGTTAGTGTCATGTCCAAACTCTTATCATTAAACATAAAAACATCAGACACATTTATCAAACAGTCAAATATATAAACTTTAATTATATTAGTTTTAAGTTTCATTGCAAAATAATCTTCAACAAAATTTTAATAACAAGTTTTACGACATTTTTAAAAACTAAGTTATTTTTAAGACATAGGTAGAATGTAAAACACAACATAAATAATGAATTAATGGTTCAGTTTACTACAATATTATTGCAAAAAAATATTTGAACAGATCAAACGACATGAATAGTCCTAATAACTTAATATCTCCAGGTTAACTAAAGATGTTCTTTTATTCCCTTTTCACAGTATGTGTTTTAAATTATATCTAGCAACCTGCACCTCATGTTTTATGTGCAGTTTGTCTATATGCTGCTTTCAAATAACGAAGAGAAATTGTTGCCATTTTCATTTGTTTTCTATCGAAATAGAAGAAACTATTTTAGAGACTTTATAAAAATCTTAATTAAAATGTGTTGAAAAATGAATAAGAAAACAATCTCTGTTTCAGATTTTTCAGATAAAACATCCCCCATTGAATGTAACAACGAAAACATAGAAACAGAACTTTCCTATATATCAATATAAATAAACAATTTTCTAGCAAAAAAATTTAAAGCGGCTATATCAAATGTAGAAAAAGAATTATATTATAAATGTATAAAATAACGTTACAGCATTGGATTTTAATACATCACTTTCATCAATCACCTACATTGTCGGCCTCACAATTAGAAAGTAAAAGTAAATATGGATTTACTTTTTAAAAAAAGACATAACGATACATCACAACCCATTGATTAGGTTTGGCAATTAAAACTGATGTTAATCTAACAGCATACTGTTGCGCGCGACAAAGGAATATCCTTTTACAATGAATATGGGTTTTATCAACGGTGATCGCTCATCGAAAGGGCACGCACTGTATGGGCACCTTATAGATCAAGCACAGTAGGTGATTGAATATATTGAATTTCTACTTGCTAAGCGAATTTTCTAATAGATTAGCGTAACGGTTACAATTTATTTAGAAAAAGGTATCGAAACTAATTAAGTTTTTCCCTTTTTCAGATATATATATATATATATATATATATATATATATATATATATATATATATATATATATATATAATAACAGTGACAGTTTTTTAAAATAAGAGTCATATTCAAAAGACTGGATATGAGTAAAAATTGTTAAGATCCAAAATGGCCATCAACGTTTTCTAGATGATAAATTTCCAATAAAAAGTTTTAACTAAAACTTTTTATTGATTAATGATTAAACTAAAAACCAATTACAATTTTCACGGTAAAAGATGCCCTTTTTCAAGTTATAAAATAATACATTCTAACAAAAAAACTGACAACTTTTTGAAAAGCAGTGACTGTCCACGGGGTGTTATTTCCTGTTGATGAAGATGGATTTGAACAAAATCAACAGTTGCGATTTGTCTATTAGTTACCGTCTATTCCAATCCACTGATCTAAACAGTTGATCTTCAATTTTTTAACGGTCCATTGGATTTTGAATTGGTAATCTAATTGGTTGATTGTTAAATGTGCCATGAAATTAATTTTTTCATAACATTGTACATGAAATGTTATTTCGGTATTAATGAGTCTATAAATGAAAATGAAACAGACATTCCTAAATACTTTAATGAGTTTCTGTTAAGAGCTAACAAAAAAGACATTTAAATTGTTGGATGGGTTCAGTATCATAACAATCATCATCATCTCTCTCTCTCTCTCTCTCTCTCTCTCTCTCTCTCTCTCTCTCTCATAAACACATTGGTCAAACACTAAACATACAAAAAAGAAAGGGAAAAGGAAGAAAATAAAAGAAAAAAAAAGGAATTTAAAAAAATTAATGATTTTAAAATTTTAACATGGAAAAAAATATTTAATTATCAGTTGTATAAATTTATCGAAATAAAGCTTCGAGTCTAATTTTCACAGCATCAGGATTATGTGCCTAATGTTATCTCATCTTGGTGGTTAGATAAGGACCCCAAATAAATTAAGTTTTGGCTGAATACTATTAACTTGGTTGTAGCATATAGAAGAATCAATAACTAAATTTTGTCAAAAGAATCAGTCCAAATATTTTGGACTTTTATGTTTTAAGAATGTAAAATTTATGCATAACACACGACAGCCAGATGAAAAAAAAATTGTTCATATGGACTTTAATGAACTGATGCTATTGGTTGCCAAGGTTGAGTAAAGTGGTAAGAATGAATATCATAGGAGAGGAGTGGAGTAATGACTTTTACGCACTGGTAAAAATGTTTTCAATTATATCGGGAATAGTGGAGAAAACCTGTGTGTACAGAGAAAAACAAAGACACTCGCTTAGCTTACTTACACACTTTATTACACGAGAGTCTGCCCCGAGTGGGATTCGAACGTAGGCAGTTGGAAGCGCTGTGATGTTATATGATAAACTTCAAAAGAAGAACTTATATAACTTAGAAATGGTCAAAGCTAAATCCTGACAGTTACATGATATGAAATTTAACATCTAACAAAAATCTAAAAAATCCTATCTAAAAACCTGTTATTTGAAAATTTCAGATTTAAAAAGAAAACTAAAAATCCGAGTCAAGATGGAAAATAATAATTTTTTAATGTTTGAAGATTGCTACATTGCATCTTTGTAGAAAAACTGAAATGTTTAAATTGAAAGTTACATAACCATCAACATTTTTTTTTTGATTTTGAAATATAATTGTAATGTGTATGTTACTGTCATGAAATCAAGTTTTTGCTTATCATTGCTGTTGTTGAGCCTTGAATGCATGTTTTACCTGAAAATAAAAACCCTGGAAATTAAAAATCTGAAAATAAAGTGTATGTGGTACTTTATCACAGATGTACACGAAAATATATTAATCAGAGTCTACAACCAAAACTTGATTTAATTGAAACACTATAAAATACTTGTGGTATTCTTGTTTTTACAGAAACTTGGTTGAATACATCTTTTCATCTACAGATATCTGTTTAAATGATTATCATGAACCTATCAGGTGTGATAGAGAAAATAGAATTGGTAGAGTTTTATAATTTATGTCAAAAATTATTTGTATGTTAAATCAAGACCAAAGTTACAAGTAAATAATATTGAATGTGCATGGTGTGAATTAAGAGTCAAAGGTAAAATATCTTACTTGGTGTTTTTATAGACCCCCAGATGCTAATGATTTATGGCAAGATATCGAATATTCCATAGAACTGGCTTCGGATTGCAATCATGATTATTAAATAATAACGGGTGACTTTAATGAGAATAAATTCAGATGTCGTAATGGGAATATACGTCATATTTTAGATAATTTTAATCTTCCACAAGAAGTTGAAGAACCAACAAATTTTTCTGAAAATTCAGCAACTTTAATTGATTTGTTTCTTATAAGTAATTATGATATTGTTGAAACGTGTTCTGTAGGACAACCTTTTTATGAAGTTCACACAAGGTATCATTGTCTTATATATCTTACTCTAAACATTACCAAACCACAACCTAAAACATACACAGGTAAAGTATGGGACTTTAAAATGGCAATTATGGATTATATCGAGAAAAAATATTACAGATCAATTGGGAACATGACCTTCTAAATAATAACTTAAATGAATCAGCAGAACAGCTCTCCAATATTATTCTTAAAGTTGTTCCGAATGTATACCTAATAAGGTTGTTACTATTAGAAATAATTATAAACCCTGGATTAAATATGATTTAAAGCGGTTGATAAGGAAAAAAAAACTCGTTGCCACAAAAAAGCAAAACAAACGAATTCTGATTACCATTGGGCTGTCTTTAGACGTTTGCGCAACCAATGTGTCGCTGCCGTACGAAATGCCAAACAGAATTATATCAACAAATTAGCTAATGACTTGAAATCAAATAATATGTCTTCTAAATCATGGTTGTCCATTGCTAAAACACTTATGAAAGGTAACAGAAATAATATTATACCGCCACTTTTATACAACAATACGATGAGGATGACGATGATAAAGCTAACATACTTAATGAATATTTCTGTGAACAATCAAATATAGATGATAGTGGTGTTAATATAAGAAAGGTGACCCTAGTATTGTTAGTAATTATCGGCCCATTTCTCTTTGTAATATCATTGGTAAAGTGTTTGAAAAATGTGTTCTAAAATACTTAAACAATTACTTATGTAGTAACAAAATGATTACTAGTCTCCAGTCTGGTTTTCGGAATTGTGACTCTACTGTATGTCAATTACTAGATATCTCTTACGACATTAATAAAGCACTAGATATGGGTAAAGAAGTCAGAATCGTATTTTGTGATATTAGCAAGGCCTTCGACAGAGTTTGGCATTCAGAATTACTAGCAAAATTAAGGTCTATTGGAATTTGTGGTAAACTCATTTTTTGGTTTGAAAGTTATTTATGTAATCGAAAGTGTAGAGTTGTAATTAGGAAAAGTATATCTGGTTGGTTGAATATTAATGCTGGTGTTCCACAGGGATCGATATTAGGTCCCATATTATTTTTAATTTATATTAATGATATTATAATTGATATAAATTGTAAAATCCGGTTATTTGCTGACGACACTACTCTCTATTGCATTGTTGATGACCCAACTCAATCATCCCTTATGTTAATGCAGATTTAGAAAAAATTAACCCGTGGTCAAAACAAATGGTTAGTTTCATTTAATCCTAAAAAAAAAAAAAACAGAATCAATGATCTTTTCCAGAAAAAAATAGAAAACCATTTCATCCCTGCCTTTATATGGATAACATATAAGTCCAAGAAGTCGAAGAACATAAGCACCTTGGTTTATTTTTCACTTCCGAATTTTCATGCCATTATCATGTTGAAAATATTGTTAAAAAAGCAAATTCACGTCTTTAAATCTCAAGAAAATACAAATTTATTTCATCAAGGGATGTTTTAGAAAAAATATATATCAGTTTTATCCAACCATTACTTGAATATAGCGATGTTGTGTGGGGGAACATACCAGAAAATTTAAAATTAAGAACTGAAAAAGTAAATTTAGAAGCTGCCTGAATTGTCTCTGGTGCAACGCGCTTTGCTAGTATACAAATGCTTTTTTTCTGAAATGGGATGGGAAACATTAGAGAAAAGACGAAATAATCACAAATTAGTCCAATTCTATAAAATGTATCATGATCTAGCCCCTCCATATTTGTGCTTGCTTATCCAACCTTCACAAAACGATATCCATCCCCATAATACGCGTGGTTCCCATAATATTTGAAGAATATTATGTAAAACTTCTTTTTATCAAAATTCCTTCTTGCCATTCACTCTTACAGAATTGAATAATTTACCTAGTAATGTAAGAGATAACTCCTTACCAATTTTCAAGACATTTATAAACTCTCATACCAAAGTTCCAAATTTTTATAATTGTTGGAAAAGAGTGGGTCAAATACTCCATACAAGACTACGATTGCAATGTAGTTTTCTTAAGTATCATTTATATAGTAAACATTTAGATTCAGAACCCTATTGTAGATGTGGTCAAGTAGAAGACACCAATCATTTTCTTTTATATTGTCAGAATTTCAGTTATATTCAAACAACAACAATATTTACACTTCCCTTTGTTCTAACAGTTGATAAATTATTGTTTGGTGACCCTACTTTGTCCTTCGAAGCAACAAAATTATATTTCTCACAGTACAAGAATTCATTTTAAGAAGTAAACGCGTTACTAAACATTATTTACTGTCTTCGTCTTAAATATTCAACAAGCGAGGTCATGGCTTTATCATTATTCCATAGTCAATCATGTTATTATTATTATCATTACTTAATATACACCATTTTATTTTATTTAACCAACTACATAATTATAATTATTATTATTATCAAGTTAACGATATATATTTTTTTTTCAGTGATATATGAATACACTCATATATCTATTTTTGCACATGCACTCACTTTGAATGCATATTTATTATTATTATTATTATTATTATTTTTATTATTATTCCATCACTAATCATTATTATCAGAAGTCCATGAATTACAGTATTAATGGACTTTTATTATAATTATTTTAGTATCATGTATTATTATTATTATTATTATTATTATTATTATTATTATTATTATTATGTTATTCCACCACAATTTATTATTTGTTATTATTACTATTATTATTATATAATTGATTATACACCTTCATTAGATGTTTAATTTTTTGAGATATAGGAGACTGGTTAGATATTCTCTAGTTCCAGTTACAGCTAGGGTTGCTGAAAAGGCAAATAGAATGCTCAGATGACAAGTAATATATCGTATGACAAATGGCAATCGTCTGTTGAGGATGAAACTTTAAAGACATGATCTTTGTAAAGCTTGACAGAATTTTAAAAATAATCCCCCCAAACAGTATGTAAATATTAATACAGTTTTTATAAAGGAATGAATTTTCAAAATGTGCACATTTAGCACGGCAAAATTAACAAGGTATTTTTGAAATATTTATTCCCATTAAATAACATATAACATGAACGATTTGAAGTATTTTCATGCCACATTAATTAGCTGGATTTGGATTTACATAATTTTAAAACTTTAGATTCATTATTTTCAACTGTTTAGATTATATTTTTGATGTATTAAACTTTTCGTCCTTAGTGTCACTGATGAGGAATAAATTTCCGAAATGTGCACATCTGGCACATCAAAATTTAACTGGTATTTGTATTATATATTTACTCACCATTCCTTTTTCTTTATCTAGATTAACATTTGTCATATTTTAACTTAAATGCAAAAAACGTTTCTGTATTAGCATTAGTGGGGAGTGGATTGGAGTCATTTTTTTTAAACTCCTATAATGTTTTTCACTTGTATTGACAGTTCATGGATGGGGGAGTTACCTGTGAAAAGAACCAACTTTTTGCAATAACACTGACAAAAGTTCTCGCACCAGTCCAAAATGATTTTGTCAATTGAAACAGAGACGGTCAAAGTTTTAAAAACTGTTGACGATTTCAAAAACCAAATGGTATGTCCATCCCTTGATCCATGCAAAATCTGAAGTTATTAAATATAAAACACTAACGTTGAGTGCTACTTTCAAATTACTCTTATAAGCTGGTTCAGTCGCCGAAAGACAGAAGTTTATTTAGTACCATATTGTATCACGTCAGACATGTGCACTGTATTATTTTGTAGAAAAAGACTGCTTTTGCACAATTAAAAAGTGTGTCGCACGGACAAACAAAATATATATTTCTAGTGGAAATTAAGCCATTCAATATTTAGGTATTTTCTAACTTGAAACCTCATGGCAACATATTTCTAAAATTAGATAAACGGTCCCGAGATGGTGTGGTTTGCACTTTGAAAAAAAGAGTCCGTAGTTGTTTGGTGTATAATGTACATATTCTCGCATTTTCCACCGCACACACAAACAGATACACACAAACACACACCCCGCGGCTTCGGTAGCTTTGTAAAAAAACGATATATATATATATGGGTATGTTTTGGTATGAAATAGTAATAATATTGTTTAAAAGTGTCTAAATAAAAAAACAAAGAAAATAATGAGTTTTTAAATAAAAAAAATATTTCTTAATATTTTTTCCATTGCGCGGGTGATATAAACATAATTGTTTTTAAAACGTTTTGATCATATTCAAGTGAGGGGTACTTGACGGGTAACAAACTCAAAATAAAGAAATTAAAACCATCAGAAGACAATAATTGCAATAATTAGATTATCGACCAATAAAGGACACAAATTAAAATCGATTCATGATCAATTATTCATTCAAGCATATCGTCACAGGTAATCCTGTCTACTAGTACAATGATGTGCGCATTACGATACGTTGTTTTTCAGTAATCAGATTAGCAGTTAGAAAATCACCTTTCCGTTACGGTTCATTGATACATTGCGACTCCCAAAGGCCGGTTTTCGGAAGCAAATTATTAAGATGTGTTCGGAATTCAGAGGGGCCGGTTTATAGAAGTTAAAACATCCAACGTCGATAAAAGGTAAAGGTAACATTGGAAATGGTTGACGTATATAAAACGTTCTACCGACACCGATTAGTAGCAATAATTATACCAAAATTATTTTCTACCTTTTAGTTCTGTTAGTTCATTCATTTTAATCTTTGAAGATAAAACAAAATGTTTTAATATATCTTTTTCGCAAATGAACTTGTAATGCTACACAGTATTTCAATCAAAATAAAAAAAAGGAAAAGAAAAAAATGACATATGGGTTATCTCTCACCAAATTGATCAGTAAAGAATACACATTAGGTTTTTTGTAATAACTGACTAAATGATCAAAACTGATGATAATGATGAGGGATATGTGTGTGTGTGTGTGTGTGTGTGTAAAATATAAATCGTGCCATAATTTGAAAAAAAAAAAAGATCTTTCAGAAAAAAAAAATATCTGTCGAAAAATTTGATATTAAATATTTTCTATAAAACAATTAAAATAAATACGGTTTTTAAAATATATGAATACTTCTTTAAAAAATTGTACAAACTTTAGTATTTACTTTTTGCTCATTTGGATTAAAAAAATTCTCTTTTATTACATGAATTATCATTTAATTAATAATAAACATAAGATGAACTTGCAGGGATATGAAGAAATAAACATAAGATTGTTAAAAAGTTTAGTAAATTTACACACTCTACTATAAAATTGATAAAAAATGTATACAATTTTAATTCATTTAACAATGCACATTCTTAGGAATGCGTGTGCAAATTTTCAGAAAATTTTTTTCGATCGAAATGGTTGCCTCAGCTACCTTAAAATTGTTATAAATTTTGGACAATAATTAACAAATCCTAAGAATGAAACAATGGAATTTTCAAAATAACAATTTTTATCGTATCTTTATTGTTATCTGAATGCTGTTTTTTTACAATCACTAAATCTCTGTTGAAGCGGTATGTTAAGAATTGGTGGAAAAAAACTAGAGTGTACAAAAAAATTATAACCCGAGGTAGAGAAAACATTTATCTCTCTTGTCATATTAATAAGCTAAATGAAATGAATGATAAACAGGTATAATATTAAAAGTAGTATTTTTTCTAACCTAAACATCCCGAGGATCATACAGATCTGATTTAAGCAAAATGTAGACATGTTGTTAATCAAATCCGTATGAGATAAAACACTAGATATATAGACATAAGCAAATCAAAACGTACAATTAAAACGAAAAATTCTGCTACAATTGTTTATCTAGCTAGTTATAATATGTCCTATACAAGACACAGATTGTCTTCTACAACATGTTACTGACAAGACGTTCTTATATATAAGAACGAATTCACATTTAGAAAGTTTCAAAAACGTTTATATATCATTTAACATATTTACATATCTTATCTGTTTTGAATGTTATTCTAGTCACATTTTTATTTTCTAAACTTTCGTGAAAAATTTCGGTTTCATTTTAATGACAGAAATTTATTGCATATCCTTTAAAATGCTAAAAAAAAAATAACCGTGTTACTTTTTAAAGTGCCCGATGTGCACATGTCCGAAAGAAATCGTTCCTTTTCTTTGCATTTTCTTTAAATCTATCAACTTTCTTTTTAATGAAACAGTTGATGGCATTGTCTTTTTGGGGACACATTTATATGTCAACGGCGATGGCCAAAGTGCATTTATTATGATTATATTCTTTTATATTTACTTTTAAGACGAATACATACGTTCATGTCTTTTACCTGTTCTCTTGTCTACCAGAAAATAACCCGATCCACAAACACATTTGAAACCTTGAGGGTGTTTTGATGGGAGGAACAGGTGTGTACAGTTTGCTGTAAACAATAAACTTTCAGTTCTACCTACAGTTAAAACAATAAAACGATTATTATAACCCGTGTACCCGATTGACGCTAATATCACAAAAAATATTTTTACAGAATCCATTTAATAAACAAAGTAATAAAAACCATTGTTTAGAACCTATGCGTCATCTTCTTTAGGAATTAAAGTATTGTCGGCATCTATGGGATTGTTGTGTTTGTTCTCGCTTTGTTAAACCCTTTCATCGCTAGAAGGACATATGTGTCCTTGTCAGCAGCACGCTAGAAGGACATATATTTACAATCGCAATACTTTTCCTTATATGAAACAGGTCTTCCTGACTATCTCCATAACTTCATGAAGAGAGTCGCGCGCGCTACCCAATTCTGACTGGCGTATGAATACATAACTTCCAATACACATTACCCGGACTACGCTATCGATCAGCTGATGTAACCTGTCATTTGTGTTTTGTTTTCGTACTAATAAAAATATATAAAATTTATGATTTTTGTTATTTTAGATAAATGTATTATTTTTATGACTTTGTCTTAAACCGGCATGTAACATTAATGTAAAATAAGCAAATACACATGAATTGACAAAAAATGCGGAAGCGTTAAAAGTAAAACAAAACCGTCTGCTATCGATCACATCACAATGGATTCTTCAAGTGATTCTATTAATGATTCCGATCTTGGAAATTTTAATCTGCAATTCCAAGATATTGATATCTTAGACTTTGTTCTAGCCGAAGATGATGCTGATTTTGTGAGTGCGTCTGATGCAGCTACATCGACCGTGGACATTGCAAAATTCAAGAATTGCTACAACAGTCTGAATTTGACGGTTTGCCAAAACCTGAGGTTCCGACAAAACCAATGACAAGAGTTGAACAACCCAGAAAAAGATTCAGACAAATTAGCGAAGATGAATTAGAAAGCTATGAAGACATGAACCTAAGTAAAAAGACCAAAGAAAATACAAAATGGGGGATGAAAATATTGCAAGTTATAAGAATAAGAAAAATAATTTTTATTTAATTATTAATTAATAAATTAATGACAATTTGTTCATTCTCAACATACATTTGATGTTTAACTGCAGCAATACAACACCACTAATACAGTGCAGACAATTCAGTAAAATGTCTGGAAAATTTTAGCTACATTGATTGTGCAATGAATACATTGTATATAAATTTTTGCCTAGTCTGAAAAAGAAAATACAGAGGAATCTATTTGACCCTACATTTGAAGCTGCATTAATTTTACCAATTTTCTGAATTTTTTTTGATTTTCTAAAAATATATTTTTTAAAAAGACGATATCTTCTAACCACGATCCTTGACATTCATTTTCTAAAATTTCATTTCTTTTAGCTGTAAATAAACGGAATCATCTGACCAGTTGGTCAGTGTTCTTGAGCTAGGAGCATGCGCACGGATGTACGGAAAAGCCTAGAATCGAAAGTGAAACATTACAAATTGCATTAATTGTCCTTCATTAATATCCAGATTTATTTGAAATAATGTTATTTATTCCTTACTAAGTCACAAATGACAAATTCAACGAAGTTCTGTGTTTAATTTATCGTATTTCACTGTTTTGAAAGTTGTGTTTAAACGACCCGGGGTTTTGATGACGTAACCATGTTCTAATATTAGATCCCAAATGCTGCATCTCGCTGTGTAAATACTTTAATTTCTGTATTTATTCGAGCTTTTATCGTTGAACCAAATGTAACATTGTTCATTAGGAACATCATTAATTAGATCAGCACCGTTTTAATTTTTGCTTTGGAAAACTTAATGCAGCTTTAAAACTGTTATGAAAATATTTTTTAAGAAAAAAAAAATAAATTCAAACTTATTTAATAAAAAGTAAAATGATGTAGATCTACTGGGCTATATCATAATATTTTAAACAAAATGGATACCAAGGGGACAGCCTGGACACGACCCAGCCCATAAGATTAGACTAATACTGGACCTGGCAAAAAAAACTCATAGATGGGGTGCCAAACTGTGGATTGTAGCAGAGGTAGACACTGGGTACACTCTCCATATTGATTTATATGCTGGTTAGTATCATTGCCTCAGTATTAATGAATTAAATTCAATTCTTTTTATATATAAAAAATTGCTAATTTGACAGGACTACCCGCGAGTGTAGTGATTTAGAACCATTCAGAAAAAAAATAGATCTATTCCATTTTACTACATATTTATATACTTTGTATGAAATATACAATGTACGCTCTTGTTAAAAAATGTAAGCTTTCTGTACAGTGTACACAATTTAAAAAGGGGAATGGATACGGATTAAGATCACTGATATTAATACCAGTTTTATCGGGTAAAATAGATATTTTTAGTGTTCATTTTCTTAATCTTCAATACTTATAAATACTTTCGATACTTGGCAAATCTACTTCCCCGGGGTTTTTTATATTTATGTAGAAATGTAAATAAAAACATGCCAATACTATTTTCGTCTTTCATAATTAGAGACAGTCCTTAACTACAGTTGGTATATTATCATTTTGGTTTCTCATAAAATAACCACAAATTTTTAGACGAGCTTTTTGTTTTTAAAACAAAATATGAATGTTAGGTTTGAAAAAAGGTATAAAAGTAATTTATGAAAATGATTGTCCCTATGCATTATATATATATATATATATATATATATATATATATATATATATATATATATATATATATATATATATATAATTCTGCCTTAGTATGCTATCACTGGTTGTCATAATGCTAATGTGAGATAAGATATCTGACCGTTTAATATGATAATGGAAAATAGAATAGTACAAATAAGCTTTTGTGATATTATGTAAAATTAAAATGTATCTGCAGGGAAAAGGAATACAACTGAAAGTTATAGTGGACATGGGTTAGGTTTTGATGTAGTGACCAAATTATCAGAACGCTATCTTGGGCGATACCACCATATTACGGTAGATAACGCATTCACAAGTCCAGCTCTTACAAAATATCTATTTGAAAACGAGACATTCATGACTGGAACTGTCAGAGAAACCAAAAAAGGGATGCCTAAGTCGTTTCGACAAAATGTAAAGAAGGGAGATAAACTTGTCAGACAGTCGGGCCCTGTTGTAACATTAAAATATGGAGACAAAAAAAAATGTTTGTCTTCTTTCAACAATGATCAAACCCATGTACGTTATTTATTAAACAATAAATTTGATTCATATGTAGACATTTATAGCTGAACAATATTTACTTCAGTTTAATACAATTTCTAACCGACTTTTATGAGCAAGTCTGCGGTCAAACAAAAAGTACAAACAAGAGGTAAGCAATAAGAATAATAAGAAACCAAATGAAATAAAATTGAATAAAACTAAGTAATTCACACCATAAGAAAAGGAAACATTGTTTTTGCTTTTCATGCATGTATTTTCAAATACGGGTGCGAGAGCAGACACTTTACAGTGGTAGCGAAATGTGTTTTGTGACAATATACCGATTACACGATTAAAATTCAAGAAGAAATGAACATACAGCAACTGATATGTTAATAAAAGATCGGTTTTTTATTATCATTTTATTATTTTCATTTTTTTTTTTTAAATTTTATTTTATTATGAAAACTTCTGTTGTTTGACGTTTTCATTCTGACTTATTTAACTAGAAATATTTTCAGCATGAAATATCATGAAAATATAGAGGCATCATTTCAGTTATCCCCCGGACAGTCTATATGTACAGCAAATTAATGAGTGGGGTTGATATAGCAGATCAGCAGATTCAGACATACGACCCAGATGTGAAGTCACTCAAATTGTGGAAGAAGATTCTTATTTACCTCATTTTCAGGACTGTAGGTCCGTTTTACATGAATTGTATCTATAGATAATAAACATATTCAATCATAATCATAGTATGGTATAAAAGTTCTTTCAAGATTTATTAAACAGTCCCATAGCTACATGTTTCTTTCATCTCTCAAATTTGATTACATGCGTGACAGATGTTGCTAGCTAAACAAGTGGTGCTTACCTTTCCAGAGCACCAAATCTCACCTCCAAATGAAAATTCATGTGTTAAACTTGATGTCCAAGTTTTCAAAGTCTTTTTAACCTAGTTTTGGGATTTTGATTTGAACTATTTTTTATTAACATCGAAACAGAGTATTTGTTTTAATGAGCGGGGTTACCGAGGGTTTTGGTTTTCGTTTTTTTACTTGTTCCTTAGCCCGTATATCTTCTGACTGTGTCGTGTACACGATGTTATCGATATATGAGAGTTAGTACATAATCATTTTGCGTATTTATCGCATCAAAGTTAATGTGGCTACTGAATATATCACATTTCATAATTAAATACAATAATCAAGAATACAAAAATCACATATATACCGAGTTTGAAAGCCTGTTTCTATTTTCAGTGAATAGCTACATCCTTTATGTGCAAAATATGGGTCATAGAAAAAAGTTGACAAGACTAAGTTTCACAGAGTCACTGTACCAACAACTGATTGGGGATTTTTGTAATTCAAGGAAAAGAACTGGTAGGCCCCGGACATCACAAGTACCAGTGCCATCAAAATTGTCAAAGCGCCACTTCATTTATTTCATTCCAGGTATGGATTTATTTTGATCACAGACCAATAATAAAAGAATGAAATATTAATACAACAGTAATGAAATATTAATACAACAGTATCATTTGATTCTTATTTCACTTGTTAATTGTATTTCGCCAGCTATCAAATTCATAATACTTTCATTTATGTTTCTCTCATTGTGTTGTTCTTTTTCAGGTGGAAAAAGGAAAATTTGAAGAGTTTGCCAAGCCAAAGTACGGACATGGTGCCCGGACACGCTTTGTAAAGTGGGCCTATGTGTTGGGGGTTGTTTTAAAAGGTTTCATATGAAAATGGTGAATAAACCGTAAATGTTTTAAACGTATGGTTTGGTGATACGGTTAACATTTATCAGAGGTTAACGCTACTTTTATGGTCAGTATATGTAGGTGTGGTAAATCAAGTTTTCAGCATCAGTTATGATGTCAGTGATAATATTATGTACTGAATGCAATTAAGACATTACATTTATTACTGTTTGTAAATACTGATAACCGTGACTGAAATTTGTTAAATCTTTTTGTCAATTTATGAAATATTAAAGTGATTTTTTAAATCATTAGAAAGAGTATAGACAATTGTATAATGTAAAGATACATGTTGACTTCCCATGAAAAGCTAAAACAAATAATACAGAATAATGTATTATAAACGTTTCGAAATTATTTTTGCCACTCAAAAAGATAAAGGTCTTATGAATGAATGAATGGGTGGATAAATGAATGAATGAATGAATGAATGAATGTAGTAAATGTATGTTTATATTTTTCATTACATTTATCGTCTTTAAAATGTATTTTATGATTGAATTAAAAACAGTAGATGAAAATATTACAATTGAAAAATAAATTTACGTCTATAAGAAGTAATCTAAAAGTCAATGAAAACTCCATAAAATTTGGTCAAAGGAATCTGTTTTAATAATAGTTTTAATACACATGGTAGAACTCAGATATTTCCGAGCACCTCATTCCTACTTCAAACTAAACATCAAGTGATGACGTCGGAAAACTTCGCGTATCGCATGACGTTATCATTTGAAACTTCGCGGCGAAAGGGTTAACGTCGCATCAGCAAAGTTTTAGTCATTCCTGACGAGAGTAAGGTTTCTGTATCTATGGGTTCAACCAAGACCAAATTTTTGACTCTTTTCATCATTAAGTAGACATATTACCATGTTTAAAAACCCATGTTGGACTTGCCATCTCTCTTGCACAACTTCACAGTCGCCTTTTTTGTATAGAACACTGGATAAAATAAACATGAACTACAATATGCACCATAAGCATAACTTGGTGCATGTTATGAATATTAAAATTATTTGTAAATTAACCATTTGTAGTTCCGTTGCATAATTAAACCAAAATATTATAATATTTTGCAGGGTTACTGTCCTTGTTAATGAAAATAAAGAAAAAAATAAGAATTTTTCTCTGTAATTTTGAAATTTAGAGTAATGTTTCTTTTGCTGTGTTCAAAAAAGTAAGTTAATATTGACATATTATTTCCTAAAAACTTTTCATGGGTATTTGTGTATTTTATGAAAGTAAAATTTTGTCCAATGTTCTATCATAGATTGAAAAAATTTGCGAAATGTTTCCCCTACCCCCATTTTGAAATTTTCATTCAAAATTAAGAGAAAGGCGTTTGTCTTCTAAACATACTTTGCATGACTGTAAACATGAAATGAAATACAATAAAACATCTTAATTTAGATGTAGTATAAAATCTAGACTGGTCTCTGGTCTCATGTTACACTATAACACTACTAAAACACTGACTTTAATGCAAGTATTAAATTTTTATTGATTTCAAAAATGATTCTGTTACACTTTTACATTGTATTAGTGCACTAATAAAACAGATACAAATTTACATAATTAAAGTAAATAAAGCGTCGTGTAAAATCTATACCAGTCCACCTAATTTTTCAAGAGTAAATGCTATTAGCAGCTCTTTTGAAGTATTTTAATCTCTGACATATTTACTATTGGTCTTCACTTGCACTGCTATCAGTATCAGCTGAAATCCTGCCACATTTTCCCGCTTTTCCAAGGCAAAGACAGATGACACTACATGGACAAGATGATTTTGCACATGAACAATTTCTCATAGCATTTGGATTTCTGACATTTGCATCCTGTAGGCGTTTTTATCATTGGCTTTGGTGGTAAGCCACATTAATATTGGCACAAGTTTATTGTTCACTAGTTTTCGTCCAAACTGTGTTGGAGACGGGAGTCAAAGATCAGATAATGTTGCACGTGTATACATTCCAATCTGATATAATGCCCGTAGGAAATGTTGGTGAAACGCATCTTCTGTTGGTGGCAAAAGTCTTAAATCTGTTCTGCTGGATGCAAATAAATGCTGCCTTAAGACGTTTAAACTATCTATATCTGAACAACCATACAAAGATGCAAAATACTTTCGTGCCTCAACTTTCAACTCTTCTGATATTGTGAAATTATCCACTCCAAAGTTTGAAAAGGTTAGGAAAATCCTTTACCATACTAAGTGCCATCTTTGCTGCCAATTTCTTCCCCTTTCTAAATGGATAACTTACAGTATCGCAACCACTCAAGACATATGCAACTAATAAACTTGATGATAGTTCTCTAGCACTGCATTCATATTTTTCACAAAGTTTCTCCACCAAATTATGCATGGCTATGTATTTGTCAAATTTCTGGACCCAAAGCTCTCTGAGAGTAGATAAGCGAGTCAGATGATACATGCATAATATAATTATGTCTGTGTCTGTTGCATGGATGACTGCTCTGGTATGATCAAGGATTTTCAACACAGTATGCTAAGTGCGCCACAATTCTGGTGCCTGCTTCCTCGTCATCTAAACAAGACAAATGAGGTATTTCACACTTCTCTGACTTGTACAATGTAAAAACTATCATTCTTGTCCTTTGATAAACCTCCTACAATAAAAGTTACATCACCCACATTAGAAAACGTTTGGAGTCCATTGCTAATGAAATCCAGGAGATTTGCCTTGTTTCTGACATCATGTAAAATGGCATTCCAGTCAACTATTTCCAAACTTTCCGATATGAAATACTCTCTCTGTGTTTTTGACTGACCCCTTCTGAATCTTTCATCTCCCTTAAGTGATACAGAGTCTTCAAAGTCATACCGATCTCCGACAATGTTAACACATCTGCAGTTGCTTGGCTTTAACCTTAATAACTGACCTACAAATGCTTGCAGAAAATCTCCAAACGTTTTTCCACCCAATTTGTAGTACCTATTAATAAAGGCCATAGCATCCACAAGGTATACTGTTCAAAGGTCACTATCTGGTAATGAGTCATATTCTACTTCTCCTTGGTCAACTTCTTTTATCAGATAAGCTAGAAAATCTGACTTTGTCCCCTTTCTCATCATGAAACCACTTTCGCTTCTTTGATCAGTATCAAAAAGGGAAGTTGGGTAATTTGTCCATTCGTGGGAAAATGCAATTTCTCTTGTATTATCATCTTTTCCTTGAAAGAAACACAGAGCTCTCATTACAATGCTTTCATCTTGATAAATTGTCCCTAACTTTCTGCTGCATTCTTAATTTTTTTTCTTTGATGCAAATGTTGTCAATTTAGGTGGTTTAACATTTGACTGGCCTTTTTCCATTAATTTCATGACTTCTAAAGCTTTACTTCTTGCTGATATCAAGTCTATGTTCTCTGCTTTCTCGCCAGATGATATACATATCAAATCCTCCAAATTTGGACAAGTAAATGGATTTATCATTTGTTCATTGACTACATTTATAATCTTCTCCACACAAAACTGATCTTTTTTATCCTGATCTTTTAGACTGCCCATGATGTTTATGTCCTTGTCTTTCTATACCAACCATGGCTTTAAGCACTCTGAGATACTTTAGTCAGAAATGGAACTGTTTTAATGTACTTGTCCCGTGATGCTGGCTGTTGTGAGATACCTTTGAAAAGCGTGGTCTTCCCTTCTTTATTATACGTCTGTTCTAGTGCTAGATTGGTCCAAACTCCATTAAACTTTCCATTAGTTCTATGCACATTGAAATTTCCAATGATGAAATTTTCATACACATTAGGATGCTTTTCAGGTAGCTCTTTCATATCCCTCAGGTACAAAGGCAGACAAACCATGTATTAGCATGCTGAGACGATATTGTATATGGAAGCATATTCTCTACTTCTTTGAGGTGCTGTCTCCACGAGCCAGATCTTTCAGCATGAATATATCTTTTTAGGATCAAAACAATATCAACATACATAAGCCAAAATTTTCCTGTTACACTAAGAGTTTCAATAAAGTCTTCCCAAAGTCCAGATATGTCTCCCTGTTTTTCGATTTACCTTAATCAAACAGCTGTTAACTTTAATCACATCATCATTGTCTAAAGCAACTGCGAGATCGTGTAGAGAAGAACTTAGTCCAATTCCTATCTAACTCATCACTGTCTACCCAGTCTTCAAATGCTTTCCACAACAGACCAATCATTGCTTCGCTCATGATGGAATGACAGCGTAGCATCAGATAGTAATCTTTTCCGGATATTATTTTATTTACAGTTCCACGCTTACAAACTCCACTCTCAACAGTGATATCTTCAAAACCACTGTCTTTCATGTAGAACCCAATGCTTCCCATAAAATTTTCTGCAATATGAAATCCAGCCATTCTGATCACTACATCTGAAAATCTGTCTGGAAACTTATTTGTTATGCCTTTCAGTATATCGTATATTGCTTGATCTGCAGTAATAACTGTGGTGTGTTGTCCAATTTTATTTGACAGTGATACAAAATAGTCAAGTGAAGCCATCACTACATTTGGATCAGTAGGAGATTGAAGATATAGAGGTCCATATCCGATAATAGTTGCCCTAGCTTCAGTTTGTAATGAAGCTTCGCAGAAATCTTCCCAGTTTTTCACGAACAGTGAAGTAGATTCATCCTCATCATGCCTTTTATAAAGGTCAGTCGATCGCAAAAGAGACCAAATGAAAAATTTACTGTAGATCAAACTTGGACTCTCTGTTTCTGTATCAAATAATATATTAGTAAGAGTTCTAGCTTGTCGTCTATCTTTTAAGCTAACACGACTTTCGGTTACTTTCAATGTTTCTGAGACGGGTACAGATCTATCTCTAGTCTTACGTAATGGAATTTGACAAGCGGATATCACAGTTGCACTATCTAGATTGTTGGTCTCATACTGGTAAATATTGTGACTTGTTGCATGTAGTCTTGTTCCATCTTTAGTACTTTCAGAAAAATCTAAATTGTCCAAGGCACACTGTGTAAACAATCCAGGTTTAAGAACAGTTGGAATAAAAAGTCCAGTTTCAGATATTTGTTTATCCACTTCTAAAGCTATTGTTGAAATGTACCTCTGAGCGTTATCATAGCTGATACACTGTCCAAACTTATTAAATACTCTTACCAACTCCTTGCTCCCAGTTTGCTTAAGAATGTGTATAGCTAGTCCAACACTTTTTGGCATGGGTAAGTTTGTGACACTTGTCATTATATCAGATGCTACATTTAGAACAGTTTGGTTCTGTTTTTCAGTTAGAACAACTTTACCTGTGCTATCTAATTCACATTCAATATTTGTCATCATCCATGCAATGTGATTGTATAGATCAGTTGGAATACTTTCTAATGTTTTTTTCATATGAAATTTCCATCACATTTGTATCACTTTTTGAAGTTTGATATTCATCTATTACCTCAGATTCACTAGTTTCTTCAGCCTTGCTGCATTGTCGTTTGTCTGACAGATTGTAGGCAGTTTTCTTCATTTCACACCTTAAGTGCTTTGCAGTGACATACAAATCAGAATTAGCGGACAATGCAGAACTTTGGTACTTTTCTTCAGCATCACTTTCACTTGAATCATCTGTTGACTCTTCCTTTAGCTTGGTTTCGTCCAACTCTTCTTTTAACTTTGTTGACAGAGTACATAATTCACCTACTGTTATATCTGAGCCACACACAATACTTGGCTTACCCCTCTGGGGTATTATCTGAACTGAGTCTTTAAAATGATTTACTAAGCGCTTACGGAAACTCTGGGTTCTATATGATGATGCATTTGTCACTGATTTTTATTTTAACAGTTCTCTGTATCTATCAAGCAATATTGTGATAAAATAAGCAGAGCGGTTTTTTAGAAGAAAATCGGATATTTCATTTATTAATTCATTAAACGCTTCTTCATAAACATCAACCTTCACTTCTTGCAGACTTTTTCTTCTATTCATAAAATGATCCATGCATGATTTGTGATACCTAAAATCTGCTGCTATCATATCCATTGGCTCATTTCCATGTCCCTGTATTTTTAATAAAAGTTTTTCATCTCCCAGCTCTTTGGCTTTTCTGTATATAGTGCACATCTGGCACATCAAAATTCAACTGGTATTTGTGTTATATAGTACCTTGCCTTTGAATCGTTGCAACAAGTATAAGCTGTCGAATTCCTTTACTGTCTCTTTCTTTGTCACACAAAAAACAACATATTTTGTAATCTATTGATGTGCGTTTTATCTAAGCTTCATCTTGTATCTGATCAGTTTCAGAATGTGATCGTTTCCCTACACATTTACTTATTTCTTTTTATGCGTGTACTTGCTTTTACATCATCTGTGACACAATGGATGTTTTTCAAGAAAAGTGCCTGAATTCTCCACACTGGACCATAAACGATCAAATACATTATCTTTCCTTGCTTCCATAGCATCTTTAAAAGTAGGACAATCCTCTAAGCGTAATTTCACTTAACGTCTCTGTAGCAACTACAGTTTGACATATAACACACTTTGAAAAATCTGTTTTCAGAATAGTCTTCCTCTCACAAGAAAAAGCAGTATCCATCATGGCAAATTATAATAAATATTTCTACAAAATATTAATATTATTAATTAATAAATTTAAAACTGGTATTATAAGTAATAAATATAAAATTCCATATGATTAAGGATAATTTAACCATTTTGATAACATTTTTTAATTTGACAGACAAACTAGCAAAATAGGGGTAGGGGAAATATTTTGTTGCATAACTATAACTATGTTTGGGTTAAAAACTCAATTTTACTTTGGAAAGGAAAGGAAATAAATTTGGAACATTTCTGTATCAAGAAAAAGCATCTTTGATATTTACTTTTAATCATATGCTATTAAAAATGAATAAAAAGAATTGAAAATGCATTGAAAAATTGGTATTTTTTAAACATTTTGATGATATTTCACAATAACTGCGGCTGAAAAACAATGTCTTGTGTAATAAATCAATTATGTATGATGATTTTAGTCCATTACATCAATATTTAATAGGAAAGAAATAATTTATAACCTTTTGGATGTATATTTGAAATTTAACACACTTTTCTTCAGTCCCGCAAATACAATTGGCCACTACAATGTTGTGCAAGAGAATTGAAAGGTCCAACAGTGATTTTCATATATCCAAGACATGGTACTTTCATGCTATGACCTCAAATATTTTATAGCAGGCCGTGCATCATATGTCAAAATTTGAAACTCTGGCTCCCCGACTAATATAATAAAGCAAGTTAAATTGCTTTAGCCTTAACTGTAAATAAAGGAATTTCATTTGGAAGACGCATATTTATTGTTTCGTCTCCAACAATGGCGGCAGCAGCTACCCGTCCACTATCTTTTGATCCATCAGTATATGTTTAAAACCAGTGCCGCAATTCCTGTCTAATTACAGCAGGAATCAACCGTGTATATTTATCGTTAATCAGAGCGAATTCCTGCTGGTAAACTTTTTCACTTGTTTTCGACTTTTTAAATTTTGTGAGATCCAGATTGACTTATGGCTTATCAAGAAGCCAAGAAGGACCATCTGTTAATTTGTGTTTTTAACGAGTTTTAGATGTAGTCAACATCCCTCCAATTTCGGTTTTAAACGGATACCTAAAGGTGCAATAGCTTTGACCTTTTTATTGTAGAGATCTTGATAAAGAAGGTGAAAAACACAATCAAATACCGGATAAGATGAATTTGCATATAATATTGTAGCATACTGCAGAGATAGTTCATTGCGCTGTAAATGCAATGGAGGTTCATTAGCCTCAACCTATCATCTCCACTGGAGATGTTTAATAAGTTCCTAAACAAATACGTAAACCTTGGTGATGAATTGCGTCAAGGTCTGTTAAATATGATTTGCGAGCAGATCCATATATAATGGAACCATAATCAAGTTATGGTCTAATAATCGATCTGTACAAATGAAGTAATGTAGGTTGATAACCAACCCAATTTGTGTTGGAGAAAACTTTTAAAAATATCTAATGTTTTAGATATTTTTGTATTAAGGCATTTTTATAGAAGATAATTTAGAATCAAATAGGATTCCTGAAACTTAGCTTCTTTTACAACTTTAATTAGGCTGTCATTGATGTACAGCTCCGGGTCATTATTCATTTTTTGCGTTTATTGCAAAAAAGTATGCAACAAGTTTTTGTTTTAGAAAAGTCAAAACTGTTTTCTAATGACCATTTTGCCTTTTAATAGCATGTAAAGGCGTCCCTCTACAGGAGATGCCGAAGTCATCAACGAAGAGAGAACAATCTATATTATCATTTAAAACTTTTAATACTTAAATGACGAACTGATAAAATACTACCTTTAGGGACCCTTATGTGTTGCTAGTAAACATCAAAGAAGGTGGACCCTAAACGAACTTCGAATTCTCGATTTTCGAGAAACTTTTTAATTAAAGTAGGAGTATGGCCTCTCAGACCCATATAATGCAGATCTTTAAGAATGCCATATTTCCAAGTCGTATCATAGTCCTTTTCTAGGTCGAAGGAGATTGAGACCGCATGTTGTTTATTAATAAAGGCATTTCTAAGGAATGACTCCAGGCGAACTAAGTGATCTAAGGTACTCTTGTTGCGCCTGAAACCACACTGACTATGAGTGAGAAGGTTGTTAGACTCAAGATAATAAACGAATCTATTATTAATCATCCTGTCCATGGTTTTACAAACACAGCTAGGTAGGACAATAGGTCTTAAATTGGATGGATCCGAGTGGTCTTTGCCAGGCTTAGGAATAGAAATAACAATTGCTTTGTGCAAGATGATGGAAAAAAATCACTCTACCAAATATCATTTGGGATATCTAACAGAGTAAAAAGACATTGAAGAGGCTAATTTTTAAAAAGGGTATATTGCACATTATCTTGACCAACAGCCGTATCATGTGCTTTGGAAAGTGCATTTAGAAGTTCTTCATATGAAAATATATCATTTTGTTTTTTTCAGAATTATCCGATTTAAAGGAAAATTTATTTTATTCTTGGATCTTTTGATATTTTTGAAATTCTAAAGTCTAATTAGCTGAAGACGAATTTTTGGATATCGTCTTAGCATTTTTGTTAGAAATGTCTTTTTCAGATATTAAATTGTATCTTTTATTTTTAGGTGTTAAAAATTTTCTGAAAAACCTTTACATTAACTTTTACGCACCATATTACAAACTTTATTTAATGGAGTGCGAGAATTGATCTTGGAGACTTATTTTCTCCAAGAATCTCTTATGCACTTTTCGCAGTCCTTCGAGATTTTGCACGAAAAATACGGAGCAACTGTAGTTTTTTTGTTGTAGACTTATTGAATTGTGTCTCAGATTATTTCCTATTTTTTTAGCTTGTTTGTATTCCTCATTATACCACATCGCTTCCACATCGATTGTTATGAACTGTCCACGAGAAATCTATTTAAAATACCAGGATCAAGAATTGACAGATCTATTGATGAGTAAGTACCTGTCGCATCAAATAAAAATGTTTTTGAGCAGTCATTTAATATACAAAGATCATTATTTGAAAGCAATTTATTTTCCTTTAATATCAAGTCGAGGACTTCCCCAAAGAGGATTATGACCATTTAAATCACCAACTAAAAAAATTATTCGGGAAATGCTCAACTTAGTTTTGCATATCAGCAAGCTGTAACGAAGAAGATGGAGGAATATAGATTGAGCATAAGGTTATGGTATGTTGAAGCGATAGGCGAATTGCCACTGCTTGTAGATTCGTTGTCAAAAAAATTTGACATGTATAGTGCCATTACGTGCCAAAATTGCTGCACCTCCGGAAGCTCTTTCGGTATTTGGTGAAAAAGAATGAAGCTGATATCAAATTTTTTTCTCGGTATCCGATTCTTTTACGTATGTTTCTTGAAAACAAAATGCAACAGTGTTTTACTCTTTAGCTAATAGTGCTACTTCATCTGAATTATTTCTTAAACCTCTGCAATTCCAATGATTTAAATTTGTATTATTCATTTTTAATTTGGTGTTCTTATTCGGAAAATTGGCTGTGAGTATGAAGTGCATTCCATTTCTTCATCTGATAAATCCCTTCCAAATACACGAAGTCGATGAATAGAATGTTTCAGGAAAGTCATGCTTTATAGATTTCTTTTTTTTTTTCAGATGCAGGTTTGTCCTGATCAGGTGTTATGTTAGTTTCAACTGCAGCAGAATTATTCTGTTCCTGTGTTTTAAGTTTTCCATTCTTTGTTATTTTATTACTGTTAACATTGTTTCTATTTGAGTTGTTGAAGTAGAAGTGGTAATTTTCTTTTTAGTTTGAGTTATGTGAGTTGTTGTATTAATTAAAATACAATCTGTTTGACAAGCAACACCTTTATATGTTTTAGAAGCAGAACCTAATGCTATTGCAGCATATGATGTGCTTGGACCTTTCTGCTCCTTTACATATAAGGTTTTAGTTTCACCATAAGAGATATTTTGATTGATCTTAAGTTAAAAAATTCACAATGAACAATCCCTGGAGAAGGCTATTTAATTTTTACCAAATTTGCACATTTTGGAGTGAGGGAACAGCCATCAGCAGCGTTGTCTTTCGAACCACATTGACAACAGGTAATAAAAATGAAACAAAAATACCAGTTCTTGTCCATATCACAACCCAAAAACAAAGTAAAACCTTTGCAAACTGGCAAAATATGTTATACAAGTGTACTTCCATCAAGGAAGTGAGGCCGGGTGCTCCGGAAGGGTAAGCATCTCCGTCACGTGCAAGTCAATTTTGAGAATAAAACGAACAAAGAACTATGGTTAGTCAAATATATCCATTATAAGTTCGGATAAAGTGACTACATACTTGTCTACAGTATTGTGATGACGGCCATAAACTTTTTAAGGGCCCTGATTAGCCTGGGCTTGCAATATTCTTGTGTCAACAATTAAATTGAAAGTAATTTGCTTGGTTGCAGAAAGTCCCCATAGTGGGAACAAGCTCTATCGTACCGTATTAACTGTGAAACATACACACCATACGCAGGAGAAGCAGAGATATTACTGCAAAGAAACGGAAAGTTGACAATAGAAAAATTGAAGTCATCACGTTTGTCTTATAGCTTCAGATGTAACCTTTCGTGGGTGTCATAATTGAGGTATAGGTCCAAATATGAAGCAGAACATTGAGAATCTGTCGTGTCTTTTATTGCAAGCTCACTTGGATAGATGACATTCACATATTCTCCAAATTCGTGATTATTTTCAAAAACTTGAATTTAGGTAACGGTGAAGTTTTTGGGTTTTTAAATTAATTCAGGTATTTAGCATATCGAACGAGTTTTTAGTACATTTTCATGTTTGCGCAACATTTGCACATTTAATGAAATTTGTCATTATCTAACATTGGATAACATTGTCATCATGTTCAATACTCGTTTATTGCCCCGAATGAAACTAGTGAACACATTTTGTCATAATAATTTGCATGAATCCAAAGTAGAACTATTTCGACTCTACAATTATAACATTATATCCATCAGAACTAGGCAACCCTTACAGCTATGTATGATGTAGATCACAACCAATCCGACCGTTCCCTTATGTCTTTATTTTATTATAAAAAACAACCAGAACATGTTCAATGGTACATCATTTTTACATGTATATACTTCGGTACCAGTCAGCTCCCACCTAATGCCGTTGTGTTATTCCGAAGTAGTAAAACTGTATTTCTATCAGAGCTATTCAGACTGTTATATCATTCTACCAAAATATATAGGGTCATTTGGTTAGATAATGTAGACCATATTTGATCAGACAAAATTAAGTTGTTGGCGTGTCAAGACTGTCCGAGGAAAAACTTGGACCCGTAACGTCTTAATACATATATACTTATATATATATATATATATATATATATATATATATATATATATATATATATATATATATATATATATATATAACAATTTGTACTTTTTAAATTAAATTCAGAAAATGTATTTTTCTCAAAACGGTGAGAGTTTGAATTTTGAAATTGCTTATTTTACACATAATAGTAACTTTTTACTTGTTAAATCAAATAACATATGTTTAATTTTTAACGATTAAATACCATATAACTTATTTGAGTCAATTGATAAAAAATCATCAAATATATTGTTACTGCTTTTAAAGCTTATCTGATGAATACAAGTCGTATTCTTATTCTTTTATGAAAGTAATAAAATGATGTTTTTAGCAATTAAATTTATTTTATTTTGTTGTTAAATTACGACCCATTCATATTCATCATTGCTGTCAAATTCTTTTTTCTTTCAAAAGGATAAAAATGAAAGGAGCAAAAATGCGAAAAAAACATTGTGTTGCTAAACTTTGTAATGACATAAAGTGAAAAAGCATTATAACGCAGTGAGTCGTCTTGAGATGCAGAATGGAAGGTATACTAAAAATTTTAAAAATTAAAGGTAGATCCGTAAGTCTATTCAATTTTTGCGATCGGCTATTAAAACTACTTGAATATTGACAAAGTACTCTTACTTTTCAGAATGGCTTACATAAAATGATTTCTATGGTGCTGCTAAAATATTCTGATACATACAGTACAGGCCTGTCGAAAGTTTAACACTGAGCTGACGAAAAGGAGCCAAGACTCGGCTGCCGAGGGCCGAGCTGTGGACAACTAGTGGTCAAAAAGTTGCTAACTCTCGGCCCCTCGGCAACTGAACCTGTCCACAGCTCGGCTACTCGGTAGTCGAGTCTCGGCAACTCATTCGTCTCCTCGGCACTTTGAACTGTACACGGCTGGCCAGTTCATTCGGCCTCCAGGTAGCCGAGTCTCGGTCACTAGCTAACAAGTGGTCGAGGAATTTACATCTGAGAGATGTTAATTGTATATATAAAAATAATAAAAAATATCATTCGGTAATGATAATGACTTTAAGTGGAAATTAAATATATTAAATAAATAAATAAATAATAATAATAACACATTTAAAAATGATAAATTAATAAATTTATTTATAAATAAGCAATTTACATCTGAGAGAGATTAATTGTATATATAATAATAATGAAATATATCATTCTGTAATAATAAGGACTATTAACGCAAATTAAATAAACTTAATAAATAAAAAATAAATAATAAATTTAAATAATAAATAAATAAATAAATAAATACCATTAAATAAATGGACGGTGGAAAAGTTACATAATTATGTGATTTTTTCCTAGAATTGCATAAATTATTATATTCCATTATGGAGCGGTATTTTAAAAAAAAAAAACAAAACAAAAAACAAAACTGGACCACTGCCATCGCAGTTTTGATTTAGTCATTAAAATTACCTATACAGGTAAACATCAGGTGTCATAATCCTAAGCTGTTAATCCCCAACCTGTTTTAATACACAACTTTCAAATCTCGGTACCAAGACGAAAGAATGCCGAACAAACGGAGTTTTATTTAGACTCATGTCATCAAACATTTCGATTTAGAAGAAAGTCATCGTAAACGATGCAGAACTATGTTGATATAAGAATATTATTTTCTCTTCTAATTTTCCTACTGATCTCTCTTTGACTTACTCCAGAGTTAGATAATCTTACGATTTTCTCTCTAAAATATGGCGATATACGCCTAATTGCAGGCATGTTTACTGAATTGATGTTTTCTAGCTAAAAATCGAGGGGTCAAGTGGCCGAAAAAGTGCCGAGGAGCCGAGCGGCCGAAAAAAGCCGAGCAGCCGAAAAACAGCCGATCGATGGACAATAGCTGCCGAAAGGTGCCGAGCTGTAGATTACTATTGGCCGAGACATAACTGCCGAGGGGCCAAGACGAGCTGGTGAGTCGGCACTAATTCGGCACTAAAGTGTTAAACTTTCGACTGGCCTGTACTGTATATATAATAGGGTCCTTATATTTCATCAAAATTGCCATATGTTGTCATTACGTCCGACTCGATCAATTTGAAATTATGGCATTTATTGTTTACAGTTTTTATTTAGTATGGCTCTCGTCGATTTAATACTAATAAGAGATGCTTTTTAAATTTACAAAGTCTTTGATCAATTTGTTTTAGATATTCAGAAATAGCTTAAGATATTCATTAAATCGGTCTAGGTGTTTAAGCAGTCTGTCAAGCCGCCATAGATATTCGTCAGATTGCTCTAAATGTTTTACAAGTTGTTACGAAATGTGTTTTATAAAAACAAGACGCTCCCTTTTCGGTCAAAAGACGATAAAAATCCCTTGTTTCATTTTAAATGTACTTTTTAAGCTTTCTTAAGTCTTGTTTAACTTTGAAATCTTTATTAAAACAGACAATTTAAAAATGTGCTTGTCTCACAGATTATTCTATAACCGTAAGCTTGAAAGATCTGTTCGAGCAAGCTACCATTATCCGAAAAAGTAGATTCTAATCGTTACAAAGACGATTACCGAAATTTGTTTTAGAAATGACATTTTGCCTATGATATTTTAAGATGTAATGCAAGATAGCATGGCAAGTGTCAAATCAAAAAGAATTTGGGCTCCGCTGAATATCATTTTTTATGTTTATTTTTATTTTAATAATTTGTATCCATATTAATCTCTACATTTGACAGCATATTTTTCCGTTGACATCATTGTCGACTGTCTATGTTAAAGCTAAGGGCCTGCAAAATAAATTCATCCTTTCAACATTTTTACCATAAGCATGAATTTACAAGGTACAAGTGCTAGGTAAAGGACATTATTGTTTTGATGATAATGAAGACGCGTCTTTTTTATATTTGGTACCAATTTACAAGGTACAAGTGCTAGGCAAAGGTCATTATTGTTTTGATGATAATGAAGACGCGTCTTTTTTATATTTGGTACCAATTTACAAGGTACAAGTGCTAGGTAAAGGACATTTTTGTTTTGATGATAATAAAGACGCGTCTTTTTTATATTTGGTACCTATTTACAAGGTACAAGTGCTAGGCAAAGGTCATTATTGTTTTGATGATAATGAAGACGCGTCTTTTTTATATTTGGTACCTATTTACAAGGTACAAGTGCTAGGTAAAGGACATTATTGTTTTGATGATAATAAAGACGGGTCTTTTTTATATTTGGTACCTATTTACAAGGTACAAGTGCTAGGCAAAGGTCATTATTGTTTTGATGATAATGAAGACGCGTCTTTTTTATATTTGGTACCTATTTACAAGGTACAAGTGCTAGGCAAAAGTCATTATTGTTTTGATGATAATGAAGACGCGTCTTTTTTATATTTGGTACCTATTTACAAGGTACAAGTGCTAGGCAAAGGTCATTATTGTTTTGATGATAATGAAGACGCGTCTTTTTTATATTTGGTACCTATTTACAAGGTACAAGTGCTAGGCAAAGGTCATTATTGTTTTGATGATAATAAAGACGCGTCTTTTTTATATTTGGTACCTATTTACAAGGTACAAGTGCTAGGCAAAGGTCATTATTGTTTTGATGATAATAAAGACGCGTCTTTTTTATATTTGGTACCAATTTACAAGGTACAAGTGCTAGACGAAGGGCATTATTGTTTTGATGATAATGGAGACGGGTCTTTTTTATATTTGGTACCAATTTTAGCTGTATCATGATTAGAAATATTCTTAAAAAATGTCAAACTGTGGGTATAATATGACCTTGATTTTCAAATGTTTGACATATTATTTTTCAATGATTATAAAAACAAATAAAATAAATGTTTGTCTCTAACTGGAATTTGTAATAGAGAACATAAAAAAACAATATAACATATAAACAAAAAATACGAGAAATGTGCTTTTCAAAAATTTAATTTGGATTCTGAAGTAAATGAAATAGTATCTCAAATTTTAATTCAAAAATAAACGTTCACCCGGGAAACATTATATAATGTTGAAGCCTTAAACTGAATATAAAACAAAATAACAAATTTGAATACGAGACTTATCGGTGGAGCAGGTTCAGAGAGAGAGAGAGAGAGAGAGAGAGAGAGAGAGAGAGAGAGAGAGAGAGAGTTTTGAACTTAACAATGATGATGTTATTAAAATAGCTCTGCTTTTTTAACGATTCTTGTATTATACGCGACGCGCCATGACAAAATATACAATTCGACAATTTTTTCGAAATTAAGATCTTTACTGAAAATAAATGTTCCTTATATGTAAATAATAGAATTCTATTTTTTATTATTTTATGACATGTGTAAGTATGAAAAACATGGCATCAAATATGTCAAATATGTTTTTTTTTATTCTTTTATTATTATCATTATTGACTTAACGTTAATGTTGATGATATTAACACACTTGCTGAAACTAATTTTTTAGGAAAAAATTGCAACTCTCGTTTCTTTGTATTTATTTAGTAATTCGTAATTAGCATTCGGATCAAATAAACCTGGTTTTGAAAGGTCGAAAGTGTATGCTTTTTCATTTTTTTGGTCTATGCACATATCTGCAAGAGACTCCACAATTTGTTAATCACTGGCATCTCTGAATCTTTTTTATTCATTTACAATTATGCGACGTCATTTGTCTGCAATTAAAAAAACTAATGACCGGTATGTCGAGTGCTGAGTAAAAATCGTTTATCATGAAAACAGCATGAGCTGCCGACTTTTTTCATGTGTATTTTAGTCTGAAATTATTCTTCGAAGTAAACAGTCATTTCGTTAATATAAACACTTCTTAAATAAGAGACGGAAGAATTATTTCAGATATTGATCAGTGCTTTTAGATAGCATATTTTGTATGTACATTTACAGAAAATTAACTTCGATTTAAGAAAAAAATTTGAATTTCGGTATTTCGATTTAAACACTAAAATCTGCTGAGTAATGCGATCTGACTGGAACGTTTGTATCATTTCGATTTAAGCAATTTTTCGATTCTACCGATTTCAAATTAAGGAAACAAAAATTTTTATCTCTACATCACTTACTATACTTATTTTTGAAAGGTAAAAATTTATTTTGAATAACATTTTTCATTATTGTCTACCCTTTTAAACCTACAAAAAATGGGATTCTTAAAAGCTTGGGGCAACTTGATAATATGTTAATTATCAGCTTCGAGCATATGGGAAAGTTCTAAATGTTAGTAAACAGTTGCTTTGACAGAAAGAAAACGTCTAAGTGCGAAAACGAGAGCAGATTCTCACACGGAAAGAACAAGGGTCACCTTGAACAAACTATTCGAATAAGTCAGGCTCTGATGAAATTAGAAACATTTTGGTTTGAATACGCTCGAAAAAGTAGCCGCATTGCTACTGTACATAATGTAGAAGCACCACATGCAAGTTGTTTTTAGGCGAAACAATAAAATTATTAAATGTTGTTATTTATCTCTTAATGCAGGCATGAATGATATATTTAATCTGTGAGTTAATTTAAAATCTATCCTTAATACATTAAAATAATGGTAGGCTTTTTCGCAACTTAAACGCATTTGAATGTTTTAACATGAAATCAAGTTTTATTTTTTATGACAGGTAAGGTTAAAAAGATGCGCAAGTTAATATTATGCAAAAAGAAAATTATTGCTATGACGGAGTTAATTGTTTTATACCTACATCCATAAATACTGATATTTTTGCTCGACCATTCTGATGTGCTATGACTGAATTTACTGTTCTATACTTATCTCCATAAATACAGAGAATATTGCTCTACCATCAGGATGTGCTGTTGCGGAATTAATTGTTTTATACCTAACTCCATAAGTACGGATAATATTGCTCGACTATAAGAATGTGCTATTACGCAATTCTTCTATACCTACCTCAATAAATGCTGGTAATATTGCTCGAACATCAGGATGTGATATGAAGGAATTAATTGTTTTATACCTACCATCATTAATACGGATAATATTGTTGGAATATCTGAATGTATGACGGAATTCATTGTTCGATACCTACCTCCACAAATATGGATAATTTTACTCAACCATCAGGATGTGCTATGACGGAATTCATTGTTCCATACCTACCTCCATAAATACGGATAATATTGCTCGACTATCAGAATGTGATATGGCGGAATTTATTGTTCTATACCTACCTCTATGAATACGGATAAATTGCTCGACAATCGGAATGTGCCTGCCGGAATTTATTGTTCTATACTTACCTCCCAAAATACGGAGAATATTATTCGACTATCAGGTATTTATAAATGCTCGACCATCAGGATGTGCTATAACGGAATTAATTGTTTTATACCTACTTCCATTAATACAGATAATGTTGCTCGACCATCAGGGTGTGTTATGACGGAATTTATTGTTCTATATCTACCTCCATAAATACGGATAATAATGCTTTACTATCAGGATGTGTTATGACGAAATTTATTTTTCATAACTTCCTCCATAAATACGGAGAATATTATTCGACCATCAGGGTGTGCTGTTGCAGAATTTATTGTTTTATACCTAACTGCATAAATACGGATAATATTGCTCGACCATCTGGATGTGCTATGACTGAATGTATTGTTCTATATCTACCGGCATAAATACGGATAATATTGCTTTACTATCAGAATGTGCTATGACAGAATTCACTGTTCCGTACCTAACTTCATAAATACGAATAATATTGCCTACCCTCAGAATATGCTATGACTCAATTCATTGTTAAATACGGATAATATTTCTCGACTATCAAGATTTGCTCTGACGGAATTTATTGGTTTATACCTACTTCCATACATACTGATCAAAGTGCTCTACTATTAGGATGTACTATGACGGAATTTATTGTTCTATATCTATCTCCATAAATACTGATAATACTGCTCGACTATCGGGATGTGCTGTGGCGGAATTCATTGTTTAATGGATGATATTGCTCGACCATCTGGATGTGCTATGACAGAATACATTGTTCGATACCTTCCTCCAAAAATACGGATAATATTGCTGGACCATTTCGATTTGCTATAACGGAATGGCTTGTTTTACACCTACCACCATAAATACGGATAATATTGATAGACTATCTGCATGTGCCTGACGGACTTTATTGTTTTATACCTACAGCATCATGCCAAAAGTATTCGCGATTTCTCCTAAATGTCGACGTTATTGAAAATGTCTCGCATGTTAAAAGAGAGATAACTCCTAAAATAGAAGACATACTTGAAAATCTATTTTTAGCTAGTTGCTATGGTAAATAAATGACGTCATGGTGAAAGTAAGTCGTCTGCAAAGAGGAATTCCAATGTAAACGGTGTACTGTCAACATGGGTAGAAAATCAACAGAATTGTCAGATGATGTGAAAAAAATCATTAAAGATTTAAAGTTAAAGGGCCATAAAACTTCACATTTGGTAAATATGATGAAAATACCAAAATCTACCATCCGATCTGTGTGGAAAAAGTATTTATTAACCGGAATTGTACAAAATGTAGCCAGATGTGGACGGCCAAGTAAGTTGACACAGCAGGATAGAAACTGGCTCTGTATTTTCACAAAAAGCAACATATAATTGCCTTTAAATGAAATAACGACTAAATTAAATAGAAGAAAAGAACCAGATTGTCATGTTCATGCACATACAGTTCAAAGGTTTTTACGCAGAAAAGATTTTTAACGCTGTGTAATACGCAAAAAGATGGTGGTTCGGGATGTTAATCGGAAAAAAGCGTATTTCTTGTTGTTTCCAGAAAATGAATTTATCAGTCGATAATTATTCGAAAACTGTTATATTTTCTGATGAAAGTCAAATAGTGATAGGAGAAAATCACCGAGTATACATCTTGAGGACATCCAAAGAATCGCACCTTCCCCAGTGTAGATGCCCCCTAGTATGTAACGGGTCTCTTTGATGGTATGGGGGTGCATCACTTATTATGGTGTCGGAACTTTGTGTACTGTTACAGTCAAAATAAATACTCAGAAGTATTATATTTTCGGATTCACTGTCAGTATCAAATTGTTCAAGAATTAAGTCAGTTTTTCCTTTTACCGCTGTTTGTGCCTCAGACATTTTGGCCATAGCTGTGCTAATATGTTGCATATTCTGCTGCGACGCAGCAATAAATGCATCTAATAACGATTTTTCTCGGGCGCACCCGACGTGTCAACTGAGGTGCTGCTTTGTCCAGTCTCTTCTTGATCTGACATTCCACTGTATTTATATATTACACAATAAAGTCTGTAATAAATGTTTCCAAAAACTGAATCACAAATAATCCAAATTAGAAAATTCACAAAAATTGTTAGAAACTAATCCTATCTTAAATAAAAATTCTAAATGTAGTCGATGATAATATATAATAAATAAAGTTTAAAAACGTCCGATACAATACTAGGATGATCTCGTGAATGATACATGCTGGGAATACCCTCGCAATCTCCCATGGTCTCTATGTGATCACGTGACGTTGAAGAATAATATACTTGACAATCATCTGTGGCCAGTTATTGCCCGTCATTATAGTAACCAAACATAATGATATCAGTATGATAATGATCCCGTTCACCGGGCCCGTATTACTACAGTATGCAAACAGCAAAATAACATTACAACTATTGTGTGGCCAGCCCAGTCCCAAGACTTTAATATTATCGAAAATTTGTGGCATCGCATCAAAAGAGAGTTACAAATACAGGCTAGAGAAATTTCTATTACCGAAAAGCTATTCACTGCCATCATGGGTATTTGGACTTCCTTTTCCATTAACTACATACAGACTTTATTTCAATCAATCCATCCCCCGCCGGCTACTAGAAGTGATAAAAGCAAAAGGACATTTGACAAAAAATTAGGCATGTACATTTTTTATTTCAGTCTTAAATTCACTTTTAAAAAGTAATTATGGTGTTTCATGTAAACCGCCATCTTTAAAAATCGCGAGTACTTTTGGCATGATGCTGTACCTCCATAAATACCGATAATATTGCTCGACCATCTGGATGTTCTATGACTGAATTTATTGTTCTATACCTACCTCTATAAATTTACGGATAATATTACTATCTGGATGTGCTATAACGGAATTTATTGTTCTATACCTATCTCCATAAATACGAATGATATTGCTCGACTATCAGATATTTATAAATGCTCGACCATCAGGATGTGCTATGACGGAATTCATTTTTTTTTTACCTACCGTCATTATTACGGATATTAAAGCTCGACCATCTGGATCTGCTATGACTGAATTTATTGTTTTATACCTACCTCCATAAATACGGATAATATTGCACGACTATCAGTATGTGCTGTGGCGGAATTCATTGTTCCATACCTATCTCGATAAATACGAATAATAATGCTCGACAATTTGGATGTGTTATAACGAATTTATTGTTATACACCTACCTACGTAAATACAGATGATATTGCTCGACCATCAGCATGTGCTTTGACGGAATTTTTTGTTCTATACCTACCTCCCTAAATGCTGATAAAAATGCTCTAGTATCAGGATGCACGTGGTGTGGCAGAATTCATTGTTCTATAGCTACCTCCACGGATAATGCTGCTCGACTATCAGGATGTGCTGTGGCGGAATTCATTGTTTAATAGATGATTTAGTTCGACCATAAGGATAATTTATTGTTCTATACCTACCTCCATAAATACGGATAATATTGCTCGACTATCAGGCTGTGCTGTGGCGGAATTCATTGTTTAATGTATAATATTGCTTGACCATTAGGATGTGCTGTGGTGGAATTCATTGTTTTATACCTACATCCATAAATACGGATAATATTGCTCGACTATCAGGATGTGCTGTGGCGGAATTCATTGTTAAATGTATAATATTGCTTGACCATTAGGATGTGCTGTGGTGGAATTCATTGTTTTATACCTACATCCATAAATACGGATAATATTGCTCGACCATCTGGATGTGCCATGACTGAATTAATTGTTTTATACCTACCTCCATAAATACGGATATTATTGCTCGACCATCAAGATGTGCTATAATTAAATATATATTTCTAAACCTACCTCCATAAATACGGATAATATTGCTCGACCATCAAGATGTGCTTTGACGGAATTATTATTCTATATCTACCTCCATAAATACGGATAATATTGCTCGACCCTCAGGATGTGCTATGATTGAATTCATTGGTTGATGTGCATGAGTTGTATCTGCAAATATACGACATTAACCGGTTTCCGACGTGGTATACATATCGTGATATATTCTATGTGAAACCCTAGTTTTAAGACAGATAAGGGCGTTGAATATAACCCGTTTGATTATCAACCGTAGGATGGGAACTTAAAAATAATCGTTACTTTGCACGATAAAGAATCCTGATGTAAAATGTCATTAGCGCAACACACAGGTAAACTCACTACACCTGACGACGTCTCAATAAAGTCAATATTCTTCACTGGATTGTTATCACTCATCCATCCAGTATATTAAACACATTTAACTTATATATAGCAGACGACAAACTTTAAAACCGTCGGTGTGGTAAAGTACATTTTATTCAGTGTGTGTGTGTGTGTGTGTGTGTGTGTGTGTGTGTGTTCTTTTTAATAAAGACGAACGCATTTACTTCTATTTACAACAATTTATTTACAAAAGTCAAAACGTTTGTACATAATCCCCATATACAACCCTAACAGATAACAACCAAAACTCAGTACTGGTTGATCTGTCTCTAGTATGTACAAGTATTGAAGCCCTTAACGCGAGAACCGTCTACTACCTACACGGAAGTATTCGTTGCGATCTGTATTGATGTACGCTACTTTCCTTCCATGCAGGGCCCGATATATGACCTTTCCAGAGTAAGTTCGCTCTCCAAACACCCCGCCCCCTTTCCCGCTAAAATAAATGTTTTTACAGAGCTCCATATAAAAAACATACAGTTACAAAAATATTAACAATAGTTTTACAAGTTATTTACACATTTTGTATCTCATTAGCTTTGACCCAAAAATTGAATTTTTTGGGCCAGTGCAACCATTTTACGAAATATTGCTTATTAGCTCCCTTTCCCCGCGTTTTTAAGATTGTTTCGACTTTCCACATATTATCGTCTCTAACCTCAATTTTTTGCAATTCGGATTGATAAAACGTCCCTTTGATTTCATCTCCTTTATAATCTTTGATTCTATAGACAGGTAAGCCACCCCGTAATATTTTTTGAGAAATGGTGAAGATTTCACCCGTCCACCGCTCATCGTATTCGCGACTAAATATATTTTTCAAGTGAGAGATCCATACTTTGTCCCCCACTTTGAATTTAAAAGGTTTATGTACTCTTTTCACTTTTTTAACATAGATTTCTTTTTTCGGCCAATACATCCTCCACCAGATATTAGTTTCTTTGTTTTTTGTAACTTTGTCCGGAGCCATACCGATAGTACGATGATACGTTTGGTTATAACTATCGACAAACGTTTGTAATTTTTTGACAAAGTCATAAGACTGTTTATAAGTGAAATAACGGTAAATTCTACTTTTTATGGTTTTGATGGCTCGTTCAGACACCGCCGCCTTACTTTCGTTGTAAGCTAATAAATGTTCTATATTCTCTCTTTTAAACAAAGCTTGAACTATCTTGGCTTTAAATTCTTGTCCCGAATCTGTCCTTATTCTGTTAGGTTTGCGCCTTTCATTTAAAATATCTTTGAACGCTTCAGCAACCGAAATGCCCTTTTTATCTTTAAGTGGGCGTAGCCACACGTACTTTGAAAAAAAAATCTATGACTAACAACACGTATTGTATACCGTCGTTGTACTTGGCAAATTTCACCATATCCATTAAATCGGCAGACCACTGGTCATCGATACCCGTCATCATGATTCTATTTCTTTTAAATGTTCTTCTTACAGGAGGTTGTGAGCTGTAGGACTCTTGTCTTTGCAACCATTTTCTAATTTTATATTTGCTAATGACATATTTACCATCTTTTTTCACAAATCTGTAAAATTTATCTGGAATTGAGAAAGCAGCCGGTGTTTTCAGATTATAATAGATTTCTTTTAAATACTCCTCCCAGTGTGCCATGTTTACACTTTGCTGGTTTAATCTACAATGAAAAAAAAACCGCTTAATATGTTCCATATATATAATCAATTCACTCCTTATTCTTCTCATCGTCTCCCTCATCTTCTGTGTCAGATTCATCTTCTGTATCAGATTCATTGCCATCATCCATTTCTTCAATTAATGACAGGAGCTCATGTTTATATTTCCCTACAGCCATTATTATAGCCCTCATCCAGTCATAGCCATCGTCTATATACAGCTGAACTTTCGTCATAACCTTTTTATGAAGTTTTCCATTCTTTAATTGAAGTATGTATTTTATAACTTGTACATATTTATTCATAAGCAATTGTAAGTGTACTTCTTTCAATTTCTTGTTTGCCTTCCTTTTTGCCTCGTTTTCCGACATTCCGTCTTGAATATATTTATTATACTTTTTATCCCAATCTTCAGTGGTACTATCTCTCACTTAGTCTACAATAGTTTTAAAAGCTTCATCTTCATGATCTTCGTCCCACCGGGTCTTCCTATGTTCATCACGATCATCATTCTCATTCTTACGTTTAGTTGGTGTCTAATGTTCTTAAATCAGTATATTGCCTACGTGGGTAATAATCCGGTGGTTCAAGCTTTCTCAGTTCCGCATATTGATTTGGCAATTCGCCGTTCGATTTTTCTGGACACCACTTTTTAACGTGTCTTTGTAGGTCGTGGTGGTCGGCAAACATAGTGCCGCAATCGTCGCAGGAAGCTATATCACACATCTTCTGAAGAATGAGATAAATATGTTGCTTTTGGTCCTTTTATAGCTTCACACCCTGTGTCTGGTATTTTTCTGTTTTCTTCTTTTTTCTGGTTCAATATATATAACACTGCAGACTCTGCGATTCGGGTGTTGCCGGTTTAAGATCTATCATCAAGTAGCCGTACGGTTTGGCGGTAGCTTCCTCAAATTTGTCTAAATAAATAATTGGCTTTCCCAGGACACATTTGCCTTGCCAGAGTCATAACTTGTTGTTTTTCTATGGGATTTTTAAACAAAATGAGATAATGACAGCTTCTTCTTTGTGTCGGGTCTTTGTTAAAATACAAATTCTGGTTAATAGCAGTAATAGAAAGGTTTCTATGATGACTCCCTTCGGTAAATAAATCGCTGACATGAGGTCATTCAATACAATGAGATTTCTTACTTTAGGATCTAAGAAACTGTCCTTATCCAAATTTAATGGTATCCCTTGGATAAACTCGACTGTTGGATACACCGTATTTTTTATGACATCATATAATGGTTGCCATCGTCTGTAAAGCCAAAGGATTCTCTCTGGTGGTGGATCGATCTTATGTTGATTCTGTTGTAACAATGTTTTAATAAGAAAGGTCTTACCACAAGACGTGGGCCGGCCGTAAATGGATGAAGAAATCTAAACTCGGGGAGCTGTCCCTGTTGTTGTGATAGCGGCGGCAACTGCGGTGGTAAATGCGGCGGCGGCGGCAACTGCGGTGGTAACTGCGGCGGCGGTGGCGGCAACAGCGGCGGCGGTGATGATGTACGGTGTTTAAGTCTCATGTGTCGTAACATTACATCTCTTCTTGAGAGATGAACACCGCAAACGGGACATTGGTTTGACATGTTTACACCTCGATCGTCAATAGTCAAATGAGAAAAATGACTCTTTATATATACGCCAGTGGTCATGTGCTAAGGTGTGTATTCCATCATCTAGTATGTATCGCTTGTCATCATATGCAGATAGCGTTGTTTTATTTAGTTTTACTGTGTAAATAACATGGCGGTCCGTTCTAAAAAGATGCATAGACTCCATCTTGGTTTCTCTGGAAAAGAGGCATTCTTTATACAGATCATGACGTAGCTTTGAGTCGATAACGGCTTTACTGACTCCCTTGGCTGTCCTCTTTTACTCATCGCCGTAAATAAGGCTATACTTTTTTGCCCTCAAGCCTACAAATTCTCTTACTGGAACAGATGCTGTTTCATCTTTCATTTTCCCAATCACTTTTTTATTGGTGTCATCATAAAGCGGGTGTTGTTTTGGATAGCCACTGAAATAAAACAGATGTTTAGTCTCTGCCATATCAGCATATATATCGGGTGTAATGACGTCGTAACAGAGAGAATCTGTGTCGGTAAACAGGAACTGAGCATTTGATCCATATATTTTCTTCATGGAAATGTAGTGAAAATTATACATCAGAACCTTGGATAGATCTAAAATAGAAAAGCCAACGTAGATCGGGCGGTTCAGGATTAATTTCTGTTTCTGTAACTCAATGGATGCTAGCCTTTTGTTGAAAATCTTGAAAATTTGAATCCAGGCTTCTTTGCGAGTTTATGGAGCCTTTTTTCGTGATGTACTAATTGAATGTCCACACCTTTCCTAAGATTTCCCATCGTCATACCGAAAACAACATTATTCTTCAGCTTAAAGAAGTCTTTCTCGAACTCGTTTTGTGCATTCTTTCTCGTTTTTGTATTAAAATCTATATATGGTTTCAACCAAGGACCCTGCTTAAATGACAGCACTCGGTGCACATTTATAAGTTGCATACCTAATTCAAGGTAAAGCTGGAGACTTCGATAATGCACGACGTAATTCTTTTTATCGTGCAAATTTGGTACTTATTTGGTGCATCCCATTGGTTTCATTCCAAGGTATTTTAATAACTCCTTCTGATATGGTGATAACATGTCTGGTTTGATGTTGAAAGATTCTGGTGCTAAGGGGTAATCATTGTGTAGATCATGGAGTTCCGCTGGATATTTCAAATCTACTTCTAATATGTAACCAATTTCTCCATCTTCTGATATTGAGGATATGTCCAGGTTATCGGTTTCATCTTTACAAAGCCATTCAAAATCATGCGTGGGAAGAGGCTGACTCATAGCCCAGCCATAAACATTATTTGCATTTAGATAGACGATATGGTTTGATTCTTGGTCTACTGTATAGTCATCTAAATAGGTATTATTTGCTTTGGCATGACGTTTGCTTATGACAGCCATTCCACCTCTTAAGCCTTTTTCTATGAATAAGTGCATATCAGGGTCTGTGAACAGTTCCAATTCCACTCCCGTCATTTTCAAAGCAGCTTGTCACGCAAGTCCAGGGGAGGTATAACAATTTGCACTATCAATCCCATATATGGTTAAACAGAGGTTTCTAAAATTTTCAAATACGTCCGCTAAAAGATGCACATCTGTTTCCACATATAGATCGTGGTACTGCCCAAGATCCTTTATGTTTAGAACATTCCAGACAGTCTCGGCATGTAGGTAATCTTCATCGGAAATTTGAATTTCGTTTAGGTCGTTGTAAAAGTCATTTTTAGGGGGTAGAACTTGTTCATCAAATCGTTTAAATGATGTCATATATCAATAAGGATAAACCCCCTTACGACTTAAAAGTTTCATCTTCATATCTTGATTACTCGGATGTGTTGTCGATATATATGATCTTAAATGTTTAAATTTACTTAAATCTTTTTCCGAAAGATTTTTGACTAGCTTATCAAGTGACGTAGACAGAAACTGGAAAGTGTCAATAAAATCTATTATGATCTATTATGAAATGATATATTTTTCATGATGCTGTGGGATACAATTGATTTTCTTGTGTTTCATTTTACCAATGGCTTCCATAATGAGATGGGCATCGTATCCCCATAATTTGTGGAAAAACACCGGAATTCTCTCCCTTATTTTCAAATTAAGGTTACAAGCATTGTGTGCAGCGCCTCTAAACTTTCCGGTCACATGGCAATGGTCCCTCACTGCAACTCCATTGAGTTCATTCTAACATCTATAACAATGTTCAGCATTTTCAATGTCATGTACATCTTCGTCTGTCATTTCCATAGATTTCGGATTATGTAAGTTGTCTAGGAGTCGTTCTTTAAGCTTAACCATGTGTTCTACGAAAATGCTAGAAGCATTGGGACCTCGATAAGTCACGTGATCTTCTGTATAGTCATCCGTTATCCCTACTACTTTGTATGTGAAACCTAAAGGGACATGTTTAGCCAACTTGATGGTTGACGACTTCTCTGGGTTAGGTTGGCATCCATGTATTCTCTCTAATATGCACTCAAAATCTGCATATACGACAAATGGAGCTCGAAGTTGTTTTGAGACATCGGTGTATTTTAAAACAGCGTTGTCTTCTGATGGCATTTCTGTCCTTTGTGCACCATGAACTTGACAGTATTCTATATGTTTGTTCAAGAGTCGTTGTTAAGTAAAACCATGTAGACAATATCTACAATAGTGATACTGGTTTCGATGGTTGTTTTGATCAGACATTAACCTATTGAAATTTTTTATCAAACAGTAGTGGTTTTTGTTGCCTTTGTTGATGACGATGAGATCTACATGTCGTCACCCTCTTTCTTTAGTTAGGTAAAGCGGGTGGACTTCTTGCTTCTCGTAGCCAAATACATTGACGGAAATTCTATTTTTGATCTCAAATTTTGAGATATCAGCTAAACGCACTGGAAACGGAATACCTGTTAAATCTAACTCATCAGCAAAACGACTGTACGTTGTTACACGGTTTTAGTTTTCTCTTACAGGGTAGAGTGCTGCTAGGACTGACCACATGAAGCATTTTTCATCGGCATTCATCACATTCAATATAGCCTTCTTAGATTTCAAATTAGCTGGGAGTGGGATATAACTTGATACTTGAAAAGGTTTATATATAGCGATTTGTATATTTACCCAAACAATTTTATCTAGTGTCCAGTTACTCCCTTCTGTTTGAAAATTTAAAAACGATGTAAATATTTTTTTCATACTCTCCCTCAACGCTCCCTCTATATCTGCAGCTTTCAAAACGATATGACATTCTCCGTGAAAACGGTTCTACGATGTTTTTCTTAAATCTAACTTGCAAAGTCATGTAGAACTTTATACGTTTTCGTCTGTGTAATGCCTCTTTCAATATAGCCCGTATCTTCTCATCATTAGCCTTTAAAAATACCGAAGGGTCGTATTTTGTTTTATCTTCAGCAGGTATATGTATCGTTTTAAGATTACCTGCAATGGCTTCTTCTTCTGTGATACAGTCAGTTAATTCAGTGTTTTCTGGCGTCACGTCTGCTTCTTGATTCTCTGTTTCGTCTACCTGTTAAATAGGCACTGGTCGTTGAACTGCACCGCCCGTTTGACCATGTCGCCTAAGATGGCGGTTTAGGTTGTCCCTTCTGTTGAACTCTAAATGGCAGGATTGGCACTTAAACTTCTGTATTCCACCATGTTTTGTTGTTTTAAGTCGTAACATGTCAAGCCTATGTTGGAAGGTTTTATTGCATTGTTCACATTGATGTTGAATTCCAGATTGTTGTAATTTCATTGTTTTATTCAAGCTGAGAACCGAAAGATATAAGCTATTAACAGTAGTCCCGTTTACGGTATTAAACCTATTTGATGATTTTTTTTTTCAATGAATAATAAATATTCTTGAAAAATAATCTATAAATTTTTTACTCATGTATCTTCTGCAAAAGTCAACTCAATAATGAAAATTAATGGGAAATTATCAGGTCTTTATATATGCGACGCTAGGAATTTTTTTAGGGAAATCCCCTTTATTGTACAATCAATTGCAATCACACAATACGAGACTTGTTTAAAGAATGTTCTAGAACACTGAACTTAAATACACATTAGGTCGTGCGTGATCATGCACCGACGCAAACACACACACTATGAATAACATAAATCTGTTCATTTTGAATTAAATATAAACTTGTGTAACAGAAATATGCGTGTAAGAATTTAAATATTTCGTTATATACTTAGATATCGTTAACCGAGAATATAGGGCAAGAATTATTTCATTCAAAACAACAATCTCAGTGTAAATGATTCACCATCCGTACGATTATTCCCCTTAAATTCACTTTTAAAACACGTCAGTGTGTAAGACTAGTTGTAAGCAGCATATACTACACTATGGAGGGTTGGAATGTCTGGAATGTTAAGTGCACCGGAAAAAGGGTGTAACGGATGTGGTAATGACTTCATCACAGTTGCATCATTAATGCACCATAAAATGAAATCGTGGATACTATGACGTCACATATATACTTAATACAACTAACAACAATTATAAACTAAAATAATAAAGCCGACATGAATTAGAGTACAAAATTAAAAGTATAGCTACATTACATGATTGAATTCGTTTGAATGTTATTGATTAAAATTATGCACAAGTGATTTTTTACCTCACGCAAATTATATGTGATGATTTAGCCAAGCTATTAGAGTGGATATTAGGACACAGGTAAATAGGTATGTTAAACATGTAAATTGATCGAATGAAGGCTTCACCATCATATTCTAATTAAGATTTTCTTAAACTTAAATTTAGCAATTGTTTTTGGAACTAGGGATAAACGTTATTCACTAAACATAATTGAAAAGATCTTCAAAATAACAACTTAAATTCTTCAATATTCTTAAGATTAACAAAGATTTTAGAATTTCAAATTTGGTATAGGAAAAAATCATAGTTAAGGAATGATTAGGAAACGGAGTTCTATCCTGTCGTTGATTGCAAATGGTGGCATCGGACTATTTTCAAACGTAAAATCGTGACATGTTTTCTATAAGTTTGTTGATCTCTCTCTCTCTCTCTCTCTCTCTCTCTCTCTCTCTCTCTCTCTCTCTCACACACACACACACACACACACAACATTTAGAATCCTGTCATTGTTTTATAGACTTTACAGGGACGAGTATTATAAAACACTTTTATGTACAATTGATGTAAGTGATTGGTCATATACATACTGATCAACCATTTAATCAAATTTGAGATTTTTGTGTCAACTTTATTGACTTTTATATATATATTAACATCAAAACAAAAATGAAAAAATAGGAGTAGAAAAGTCAATAAAACCGACCCTGATATTATGTATAATGCAAAATATGCTGTGTTTATCATTTGCTAAAGAAAATGGTCTATTTTCATTTTTATAATGATATAATTGCAATTCATCTATAAAATAGCTAATTTGATTTGTTATTATGATAAAAATCATTGTAGTAAATATACAGAAAAGATTTTACTATACTAAAATGATCATAACAGCAATACACGTATTTCCAGTTACGGCGCCATATTTGTGTCAAAGGTCAATCGGCGTAACTTTCGGAACACCTCGGGGATGTAGTTGAGCTGCTCGCACATTTAAAATTTCGCTATCGTCAATTATGACGGCAGATTTACAAAAAATAATGAATTGTTGAAGGGAAATGCAAAACATCATGTAGGACAGTCAATTATCTTTACAAATAAGATGTTAAGTTCAAATCTTTCATTCAAATTTCTTGATTAAATTATATTATAACCAGCAGGGACTTAACACTATCTAGCTATATACGTCCCTGTAACCAGACAAGACAGAACGTACATTCAACACCATCACAATGTACAAGTTTGAATTTTTGAAATATTTATCTTGGATTTCAGTAAAAAATAAAATATGATTTGATATTTTTAGTTTAATATAAGACATTAATGTAATTGAAAGTGTTTATTTATAATCATTTTACAGATATGACTAGTAAAAATTCAAGGACTTTTCAAGAACTAAATCAGACTAAAATAATATGATTGAATGGGGCTTTTGCAACAATCCCACCAAATAAAAATAAAAAATGCGGGTTGGTTGTTCTAAGACAGACTAGGTGGGGACAAGTTATTATCTTGTCATTACTGGGACACGTCCTTTCCATCATTGCATCTACAGCCACCTGTAATCTTTTACCTAGTATTATAAGTATGTTACTGGTCTAAAGCATCCCCTTAACATAATAGTGCCTCTCACTGTGCATATCGAAATTTCATTTGGACTGGACTGTGCTTATGAAATTTGGGAGTTTTTTCTCATAGTTCTCAGGTTTTCCTCTGGCTTTTAAATTCTTATTTATATAAAAGAGGGATTGGCAACTCCTATATATATGCTATTTAAACATCCGTATTTTCAAGTGGCAGTGTGTGTGATGGTGATTATGCTCTATTTTTGAAATAAATGTTGAATTGATTCATCTAATTTATATAAGAAAATAATCCTAAAATACTAAACTGTTCGTTAATATAATTTCTATTTAAGAAATGAGTTTTTTTTTGTGTTTTATGAGGTCATGAAGAGAATAAGGAAGGTCAAAATTTTTATCTGTTACGATAACAAAGATACTACAAATTGAGATTTGAGTGGTAAACAATGCACTGCTATGTGATAATGTGAGGAATTGGGCCAGTTGCTTATCCCTATGTTATTTAAATCTCTGCTTTATTAGTAAAGTACATTCCTGCTGATGACGATTCCTCTTCACTCAGATGCAAATCTCCCTTAAACTAAACATGAGAAAGGTTTACAGTTGCTTAGGAAGCTAGTGGTTTTACTTGGTAGTCTGGTTTTCCCCAATTACTTATAGTGACTGTCTCAATACAGTGAAATAATTTTGACTGTGTCATAAAACAAATGAATACAATCCACTAGTCTCTGGTGAACTACATGCAGTATGTACAGCACCACATAAATATTTTTTTTCAGATTCATACTATGACATCAAAATTCTTCATTAAAACAATGTACCATGTACTATCCAGAATCCTGTCAATGTTGAGTTATATGATGTACAGAAAGTAGATAAATAATAAAGTATCATCAACTGAAGTAACCAGAAACAACTGCATTAAAGCAACAACTTTATTTTAAACAATTAGAAATCTAACATAGTAAGGGCTAAGCCAAAAAAGGACTAAGCTCTAGAGAAATGAATTAACTAACAGGAAGAATCATAATACATAACAATTAGTCCAAAAACACAAGTAAAAACTATATAACTACATATGAAAAAATTCTTTAAGCGCCAATATCTTATATATGCATTTTGTCATGTTGATTTTTCAGCATTTAATATATAATACAAATACCAGTTAAATTTTGATGTGCCAGATGTGCACATTTCGGAAATTCATTCCTCATCAGTGACACTAAGACCGAAAAGTTTGATACATAAAAAATATAAGCCAAACAGTTGAAAATAATGAATCTAAAGTTTCAAAATTATATAAATCCAAATCCAGCTAAGGAATGCTGTGCTTGAGGGAACAAACCTTAGTTTTAAAATAATTCCAAATTTTAGACGACTGAAAATTTTGTTGAATGGTTCAATTTCTTACAGCACAAAGTGCTGCCTACTGAGCTATGGATACCCTCGGGGAGTTTTACTCCACCGGCAGCGGTACCCGCTCAGGGGTAGTAAATATATAATACAAATACCAGTTAAATTTTGATGTGCCAGATGTGCACATTTCGGAAATTCATTCCTCATCAGTGACACTAAGACCGAAAAGTTTGATACATAAAAAATATAAGCCAAACAGTTGAAAATAATGAATCTAAAGTTTCAAAATTATATAAATCCGAATCCAGCCAAGGAATGCTGTGCATGAGGGAACAAACCTTAAATGGATACAATTTCTGACAGCACAAAGTACTGCCTACTGAGTTATGGATACCCTCGGTGAGTTTTACTCCACCAGCAGCAGGGGTAGTAAATATATAATACAAATACCAGTTAAATTTTGATGTGCCAGATGTGCAATCAATATATAAAATACTTAAATTTTTCTGCTCTTTTGGTGATAGGTATGTTTTGCATGTTTGTTTTGTTAAGATGGTAAAATTTAGATATATGTTTTTTTCTCTGAACAATTATGTCTATGCGACTGTGTTGTGTAAAGAGATGTACTAACAGTGGTTATAAACTGCAAAAATGGAGACAAGAATATTGTAAAACACATAACTGTAATTTTGGAACTTCAAGATGCATTTGTGATCTTCCTTTTACTTTATTTCCATTTCCAACTGAGTTAAGAGATTCTTATACTAGATCAATATGGGTAAACATATAAACAGGTTGTCGCAAGATACTAAAAAATCTGAACACCAACAGTTAATTCTCGTGTCTGTTCTGAGCATTTCATAGATCAAGCGCCAACTGAAAAAAATCCTTATTCAACACTTAAACTTGGTTATGAGTCAGTATCTACAGTAACAAAGTCTAGACGTCCGCCACAAGATAGATCTTTGTGTAGTGCAACTCCACCTAAGATAGCAAAATATGTAAATCATGATGGGAAATCAAACAAGATTTTTATTCAATGTGATCATGACTATTTAGCAACATGCAATGGTTGTTCTTAGAAGAATGCAGAAATTAAAGATTTATAATAAAAAATTAGAAAGCTCGAATCACAGTTAAAATTGGCTCAAACGTCATTGAAACCAAAATCTGAATGTTCATATGTATTCAAATCTGACAAATCTGTAAAATTCTACACTGGAATTCCATCTGTTGCCTCTTTTAATGCCATATATAAGGTATTGGAGCCTAAAATAAAAAAGCTAAAATACTGGAAAGGTCCAACACATCATATTCTAACATGCAAAAAATTCAAACAAAGTGGACCAAAAAGAGGTCTCACTGCAAAACAAGAAATGGTAATGACTCTTATGAAACTACGTCTTGGCCTCCTTGATTAAGATTTAGCTGACAGGTTCGAAATATCTACTGCTCAAGTTTCAAGAATATTTACAACTTGGATCAAAATACTTGACAAATTTTTGGGTAGTTTAGTTTTCAATCCATCAAAAGAAGTGGTTCGAGAGAATTTACAACCCTCATTTCAAACACCTAATTACTCATCTGTACGGCACATTGTGGATTGCACAGAAGTCTTCTTAGAAAAGCCTCAAAATTTGGAAGTACAGGCAAAAACCTGGTGCAACTATAAAAATCATCATACAGGAAAATTTTTAGTTAGCATAACACCATCTGGGCTTATTAACTTTGTATCAGAATCATGGGGTGGCAGAAAACCAGTGATAAATATATTGCCAGTAGTTCTGGTTTTTATGACATATTAGAGCCATTTGATGCAGTTATGACTGACAGAGGTTTCCAAATCGCAGAGGATTTAACACTACATCAGGCTTATCTTTTAGTACCCCCAGGAAGACGAGGGGCTTGCCAAATGTCTGCAGATGAAGTTCGCAAAACAAAACAGATAGCTAACCGAAGAATTTATGTTGAACAGGCCATTCGCCGCATGAAATGCTTTAGAATTTTGAAATTTGAGTTGCCAATTACCTTAATTCAACATCTGGATAACATTGTGAAAGTTATTGCAGGTATTTGTAATTTGTACCCTCCAAGTGAAGAAAACAATGAACAGTTTCATAAATATAGATATTTTGTTGTTTTAAGCATGCTCTGTTATTTAAAAAAAAATTCTTTAAGAATTGATTTAAGACTTTTGTTTCATCATTTAAAGACATTCAATACCTTTTTTTCCAAATATTCGAAAGTCAATAATGATTCCAATCAAAGCCAAAATATTTAATCTCATCGTTATTTGTGACTCCATGGTAACTTTTAAAGTTAATATTTAAAATATGGTACTTTTTCCTTTTTAATATCAACATTCAGTGCTTGAACAGGGACATCTATTCATAAAGAGGTACCTATTGACATTATATATTTATGAGTATTGAAAATTTACTTTTACTCTTTTGTCTTCCCTTGGGTGGACTTCATAGACAGGTTTGACTGTTCTGTAAAAATTATGATTAACTCAACTGGCACTGTATGTGCAGCAACAAACAGTTAGATAATAGATAAATGTATATTTGTCATAAATGATCACATGAAATTCAAAAATGTCGTGAAATGGCAAATAATTGTAATTTATCTGACTATCAACAGATGAAAAAAGGAACAAAAACCGATTAAATATTACTTGTTGATTTGATTTAAAATTGTCAATAGAAGTACGAAACTATGCAGAGATTATTCACTTTAGAGACTGAATTTCAAAGTAACTACATTTGGTGTTATTTAAATACAACATTCGTTCAAGAAACATTCCTATCAATTACAATTTCAGTTTTGACCTTTCTGACAATTTGGAAAAAACCATTTTACCATATTTTTTATTTCAGCATGTTTAACATTGACACATGTCTAAAATGGTACCAAAGATTGCATCTGTCACAGCCTATGCTTTTTTCTGAGTTTGCCACAATGTTTTCTGCCTCCTTGATAACATCTCTACATACCGGACAAAAATATCTGTAGCTTGTCTTTTTATCAGTTTGAATATCTACATCCATGGGTACTGCTTGATTTTGTTCTATTGATTTCTTAAGTTTACCAGTAAGTAATTCAGGTACAATGTAATTAGTAAAATAATATTGAAAGTTTGGCAATAAAAATTTATAATAATTTCCTCTTTCAAAGGCTACTCGGATCTGAAGATTACCATTACACGTATAAACAACGAAATCACACCAGTCTCGGCCAGTAATAGCTAAGCTGACCTTGAACTTAAGCATAATAGGCATGAATTTTTTTTTTCATTTTGAAACCGTTTTATATAAACTGGTAGATTACAAATACAGAATTGATGACATTTCTCTTAAGATGGTACAAGTTGACATTTAACTTCAAGTAGGCCATCACCACAGCATGAACATGAGACTAAAAAATCAGGTGATGCTGCTAAATAAATATTTTCACTATCAATAAACATACCACACTCTGATGAGATAACATTTTTGTGACATTTTATGTAAGAATCTAGATAAGACTGTATAGCTGTAGACTCTGTTTCACGACCATATTTTAACGATTTAATGTTTCGATCTGTGTGAGAATATCCCATTAAAAGTGATGTTAATGAAGTGGTATCAATATTGGATCCATTTACAGACTTCTGCAATAAAGAATTTACTTTTGTATACACTCTGTAAAATCTTGAGGCAGTGATACGTCCATTATGTAAAAAAAGCCAGTTTTTGTTGTTATGATGACCCCTTGTACAATTTTCAATATTAAATACTATATCCCTTCCTACTTTGGGTAAAAAATTCAAAAACTCATTACAAGATGTGCTTTAAACATTTCAGCAAGCTGCAGCATACTGTAATCTGAACATGAAAATTCTGTTGTCACATCAGACTTTAGAACTGGATTACATGTACTATTTTCCACTTGAGAGTCAGCTGGTAATCCTAAAAATATCATAAATAGAAAGCAATTATTAAAGAAAACATTCTTGGCAAAATCCTACAAACACTACAAGAAGTGTAAAAATAAATATGTACACAAAAAGACCCGAACTGGAAACATGGACAGTACAGCCTTTCAAAGGCTGGTGTCAATGAATAGCAAACATTTTTAATTATATTGTGCAAATTGTGCTGAACTTTATTAAACTTCATTGAAAATATTTAATCAATTTACCATTTTAATCAATCTCTGGTAAAGTTCAAACTTTATGACATCAAACATGATTACTATTATTTTATTAATAGTAAAACTATATTATCTTGAAATTGTATAGTTATGAAACTCTGGTCATGAGTGAGGTAAAAAAGTTAACATGGTTTGTTAGTGACCCAGTATTGAAACATACTGGGCGAGGCATCAACCGAGGGCAGGTATATTTTCTACTGGTTCTGTATCATTCAATACCAGGTCAGTAATACACCATGTACCTAATAATCTATCCCTAAAGAATTTTTTCAGGACATAACATACATATATGTGTGTGGACTTTTCAGACTCTGCATGCCAACAAATTATTGTTCTATCCTTCTTGTGCAGAGAAGCAACAATTCACTTGCTGTGGACAGCTTCTGACTACAAACCTCACCTTTAACTCTATACAAAGTCTCAATCACTGCTCAAAAACTTACCTTTGAAGATACATGCATTTGGTAAAACTCCTCTTAATGCAATTGCCATGCTACTGAGAGTTTCATTGGGATCTGTGATCTCAGTTAGGGGGTCATATCTTTTCTTTTTCAATTCCAACCAATGGTCTAGACTTTGATGTGAAAAAAATAATATAAAAATATTTTATCAACAACTATTTTATCAAACATATCAGAAATATAAATGTGGAGTTGAGTGGGTTTTCAACATCCCATGAAGTACAATAAAAAAAACCCATTATTACAAATTTGTTGTTCTGATTCTTGACAGGTCGGGTGAATATATAATCACAGGCAGGGAAAATGAACACATATATCCTGTCAAGAATCAGAATAACTAATAATGTAAATGTTTTACTAATTAAGATGCTCTTTAGTAAAGTTTTTTAAAAATGCTTGCGGGATCTGGTGCTGATGGTGAGAATATAACATAAACTCCATTAAATACCTAAAAGTGAGTGCAAAACTTTAGAAGACTATCTACATGTAATAACTAGTGCTTCCATTAACTATATGTATATAGAAACAAAACAGCAATTGAGCATATGTAGTTGAGTTTAACAATATTAGTGTTTAATATTTACATGTAAATTATATTTTCATTTTACCTGACTGTAAACGGTTAGATTTTTTAATTTTTAAATCTGATAGTCTAGATGGCTCTAATCTTTTTTACACTGGGTGGCACATTCCAGGCACAGAGAGTTGAGGTACAAGACGAAACTCAAAATCTGTTGGCTGCTTCCAATCTAAATAACAGTGCAGCAATGTGATTGCAAGTCTGGCCAAGTCTGAAGTACAAAAAGAATATTAAATTTAGAACTTTACGCAGAATGCATAATTTTTCTCATTGATATGTCCATATTCAAAATTTTACTGTACTTCACTATAGATCAGTAACATTTATTTTACTAATTTCAACAAATTTTTATTTGATTGACTCTAATTTTTATGTTTTTTTAACTATTTTCCTTATTCCAATAAAGTTTGAATTTACCTATCATTTAGTGCATTTTCATCTGCAGGCAATAATTATTTTGGATAGGTATGAACGGGCTAGCAAACCTTGGAATGACAGAAATGTGGTTTTCTCAAAACAATAACACTTTAAACATTACTAAATCACTATTAACAAACTGTTATTCCAAACTTCATTAACTTCAAATTGACTCGGACAACATCTTGTCAGTGGAATACTGTGATGATAAGTTTTGGCATTGTTGGAAATCAGCATACATTGAAAATGAAAGGGACATCAAGATGCAATAGCAGATTTTTCAATACTTATGATGTCATAAATATTTTGTGAATTCTGTGTATATTTGATATCTTAATATTTCATAACTAACCATGTTAAGGATAAAACATTGTACTTTTGTGTAGACTAACTAGATCATGACAAACCTGTAGTCCGGATTTGTCATGGTCAGAGTGGGCAGAGTTTGCTATGGTCAGTCAAGTTACCACTCACTATGATCAATCAAATAACATGATTAATGAAACCATTTCTTACCCTGCTGTACAGGAACAATATGCAGTCTTAATAGATCCATCCAACTTATCAATGCAGGCCCAAATATCGTGGAGGTCATCTTGTAATCTTTGTGATGGGCAGCACTTTCCTCTCAAAACGCAAACTGAGGATGATTTTGAAATGGAATGGTAAAACACCTCCTTCAACCAGCCACTCAAAAAATACTCATATGCTTTACCATGCTTATAATCCATCCTTTAACACACTAGTTACATCAGCTACATCCCCGTTACTTAAAAAGTAAATTGTAATATCAGATAGAAAAGTAGGGGGCCATTTGGATATTCCAGCTTTCTCATCTTCCCACCCATCAAACAATTGAAGAGGGTCTGGGATATCTGCTACTTTCAAAATATCTCTATAAAAGTTATCATTGTCCAGCAATACCTTTTCCTGAGATTTTATTACAGGAAGACCAAGCTTTTTAGCAGAAAAACACAGTGCTACTAAATCATCCTTTTTGCTGTCTTTACTTAACCCTGTCGCCGTAAAAAATTCCATAAACTCTCGGTTCTCCAGGTAGCAAATTCTTCTAAAGATGTACAGCGATCACCAGGATCCATGGTAAAATACCAAAATGAAGGGAGAATAACTATAAAAATGTAAATATGTGAGGAAAATATCCGTTTTAAACAAACGGACCGCTTACGTACTACTTTACACCGATTGACCTTTGAGCGAGACCGCTTACATCCATATTGCAGGTAACCGGTATAACGTCTATTGTTTCCATATATATGGAAAGAATGTCCGCAAGTCTCTGAAGCAATTTTTAAAAAAAAATTGCAAAAACAAAAAGATATATTTTTGGCTTAATGCCAGTTAAAGAAGTCACAATATTGTACTCTAACTATTAAATATATTTGTTTGATTTTTTTAATAATTATTAAAATTAAATGTTAATAATGAAATTATAATTAAATGTATCTGTTATATAATAACTAAGACAACAGAGAGTGTAGACTATCTAACAAAACACACCTGTGTTAATCATGCTGTGAACATTTCGGAAAACAATTAACATTAATTGCACCGAGGACAGAAAAGTTGATAGATACCAAAAATAAATCAATAAATAGATGAGATAAATAAATAAAAGAATAATAATAAACCAGTTAAACTTAATGATTTCATAAGTCCAGATTTATATGAATCCAAATCCAGCTAAGCAATGTTTTGCATGAGGGAGCAAACCTTAGATGTAAACATGTTTTAAGAATGAAGACGACTGAAAATTTTGTTAAATTACACGTTTGTAAGTACAAGGTACTGACTACTGAGTTAAGGATACCCTCGCTGGATATTTTTACTGTGATCGTCTAGATTTTTATAACTTATCGTAACAAAACCAAACTTCTTGTACGCGCTCTGCAATTTATAAAGATAAAAGATTAAATACTTTATCTTTAAATCTAAAATGTCGTATTTGTTCTAAGTATCCACTTCAAATATCCTTTATCAATAAAATGCAAGTAAATAACATACTGATCATTTCAAAACAACATGACCTAGAGCAGCACTATAATTTAGACCTAGATCTGGATTATTATTATTATTATTAACATTGTTTTATTATTATTATTTAGCAAATAGTAGGACAGAGGATTAGCTGCTAAAACAGAAACGAACAAAACGTCGTCCAATAAAAAGATAAAAGTCAATTAGAATTGTAACTGTGACAAGCACAATGACTAAAGTCTGCTACCACATCCACATTTTAAATCCCTCTTTACATCACATGATTAGTTAGTTATTTTTTGTTTATTCACATAGGAATAATGAAAGAATAGTTGTTGTATGTGTTAGAGAGTATTTTGTCTGCATTATTTATACTGGTGCACACTAAAGGAAACATTGTTGAGGTGCTAGATCACTGAGTATTAATGCTGCAAACAAGCAAACCATGCCATGATGTTGATGGTATGTTGTCATCATGTTGCATCAGCAATTTTCCGGCTATTCATAAGGTAGAGCAAGGTTATAAATCTCTACGGATTTATCTTAAAACAAGTTTATGTATGCGTGTGATGTGCATGTGTATAATATGGTCTGCCATGTAATAGCACACACGCAGAACAACTGCTTGGTAACGTGCTAGCTTATCGAGTCAGTATGCCATAGATAAGAATACAACTCCCCAATTCCATTATCCTGGCACCCGGAAATCCAGTCAATATTCTATCTTCCTAATGCTTAGCACCAAGCGAGGAAGCAATATTTTAATCGTTAAAGTCTTATGTATGATCCAGTTTATACAAACAACTTCCTGCTCTTGAGGTGAAACTCTACCACTTAACCACTGAGGGCATGTCATGCTCCGAGTCAAATTATCCAAGGAACCATGTTCATTACTGAGCTTTTTTCCAGTTCTTAAATAACTCTCTGAATGTTCATTTTATCGTTCTAGCAATTCAAACCATTAAAAAAACTGCTAATTGGGTGTTATTTATACATCATACAGTGTATTTAATCATAGTCAGAAACCATGATACATTTCTGAGCTAGATGAATGTTTTTTAATTGACAGCAATTCTTCAAAAAATGAGTTTGATCATCAACACCCCTAATCATGTTTTGTGATTTGTTGTAAAAACAAATTTGGTAGTTAAGCTAGCTGATGTATTTTGATTGGTCAACATTGATTAAAAGCAAGCTAACTATGTGTGGAAAAAAGTAACCAACCATTTGATTGACATGTGTCATGACTGTGAAGTAGCCAGAAGTTACATATGTAATGGGTTATTGACGGGGATTAAGGCAATAATACCCAAAAAGCATCAAATTGTACTATTGATTTTTTTTCAATTCTTTGAATAGATTTAAATCCTATTAGCTTGCCTCTAAAGAAAGGAAATCAAGTATGTTTTAGGACTGAGGGTGGGGGAATTCTGGTGCTAAACCTCCCTCTCTCTCTCTCTCTCTCTCTCTCTCTCTCTCTCTCCTGGAAATGATTTTTTAATCAAATTTCCATAATGAAACAGAAAATATATAATTTGGGATGGGAATCTCAACCGATTAAAGTTATACATGTACATAGCACTATCCACTCCCACCCCACAGTAGGGAATTACCTTAGGTGTATTTCATCAGTATCAATCTTTTCATTTTATCATAGAACCAAAAATATATAGTTTAGGGGACAGGATCTCAACCAGTTAAAAGTAGCAACAGGGGATAATGACCTTAGGTTTCTTTCTTTATTATCAATCTTTCATTTTTTTTAAAAACCAAGAAATATAAAGTTTCGGGGTGGGGATCTCAACAGTTTTATAGTAACGACAAAGCCCAACCTGGCACCATTCATTAATGGTAACCAAGGGGAAAATGTTTTATTTTCATTGATGTGCCTTGAGATGCTGATTACAAATACAGATGGTTTTATAATACAAAGAATAGTGTTTATGTAACAGAAATGGTGATTTTTGTATTTAAGACCCCCCTCCTGACTCCTCATTGAACACAAGGGGGTTTAAACCCCTGATAACACTTTGCTGATGGTACAGAAACCTACACTTAAAATTTGAACGAGATTGAATGATGCGTCTAGAATGAAATCCTGCGGACAAAAAGTGATCAGGGTGAAAAAAATAATAACGAAGAACCGGAAACGGAAGAAAAGCAATAAGTCTTCCAACTAGTTAAGTGGAAAACTTCATAAATATTTTACCCTAAATACTTGTGTAAATAAATTAGGTACGTGACCGTCATATATACTGAATTCCGGTTTTGGTCGAAAATCAGGTTCACCCCGTGTGCCGCCATTTAAATTATGGCTAGTTAAAAGTGCAAGAACTAAAGCGGAAAGTGAGAAGTGAGAATCTGTAAAGTACTTTGGAATAAAGGTGTTATTTGCATTAAAAGACTGCTGGCTATATGTTGGAAGTGCAATTTGTGCATCTGAAATAAAGGAAACAGAAGCAGGGGGTAATTTTCAATGACCAAGCATGTTGAGTTTCAAATCTGCACCGTATGTGTGAGTGTACACAGGGATTTACTGAGAGATATTTTTCTGGAATATCGACATTTTTCGGTTACGATTCACTCTTGTGCTTGTACAGTGAGGAGTATTCCTTATTCTCTACATCTCATGCGGTGCAAATATCTCTCAAAGTTTAGAAAATGGTCGTTTTAGGCTAAGGAAGGAGTTTTGTAGTACTTAAAGCCTGTATCCTAGTTTTGAGAAGTTTCTCGTGCATCCCTGTTATATTAATTAAACGGCATGTCGCTAATTTTCAGTTTTTACCTGCGTCGCCAGGGACGAAGGCAGGTCTGGTAATGGCTCGACTCCGTCCGTCCGTCAAACCTCAGCTGTGCATGGTTTGTGTAATCCATAACTCCTATAAACTATATTCAAATTATCCAGTTGTTTTGCACTCATTAGTAACAGCCTAGTTTGGCGACATTTGATGTGTGTGTGTGTGTGTGTGTGTGTGTGTGTGTGTGTGTGTAAAATTATTGCATATAAATTTTGTCATTTTTTACAGAAAAACATATGAACATTGCATAGATTGTGTAATCCATGACTCCTTTGACTTTTATTCATATTTAATAAAATTTAACTCAATTGTTTTCTAAACATCAGTGATGTGCACCTTCTATTTTCGTGACATTTGAAAATTTTATTTGTAAAATTATAGCTTATGGAATTTTGTCATTTTTTACAGAAAAAGCTTATGAATTGTGCATATTTTGTGTAATCCATTGGACACATATTGATAATGCAGCTGTATGTGCTTCCATGTAATTCCCATAAGGAATAAATAGTAGTTAAATTCATTTGGCAAAGTATGGAAGTTATAAAAAAGTAGTATGTAACTGAAAACATGTACTTAACAACAACACATTCAATAACATTATACAAAATTATTGATGAGAAAAAAAACAATATGAATAGAGAATAATGCATATTGAAACACTTGATTATAAATGTAAATTTAGATCGAAATAGTAAATGAAACTTGATAACCATTAAATTTTTAAATGTGCCAATTGTCATTTTATAAATTGAGAAATTGGTCTTTATTTACAAAAAAGCTTGATTTTTGTAATTCCCACATTATATATTCTTTTTATTTTCACATGTTGCAATTTGTAAGAATTTAACTTAATAAAATAAACAAATTTTTACATATAATATTTTATCAAGGGATTACACAAACTACCCTGCTTTTCTGTTAATTTTACAACAGTTCTGAAACTCATCCAACCCAATAATGCTATTTAGTGCAAATTTCATGTGACTACTACCCTCTTCCTTACTTCAAATATATTCTCGCAACAAAATGGCAACCACGAATTGCTTGTTGCAGATGTAAAACTTTAGTTGTATGATTCAAAACTTTAATTTCAACACCAAATCGGTAGGATATGATCATTACATGGTGTGTTTGTGACCTAATAGGGTTTATATATGGTCAGTAAATATCACACTTGCGCTTGGGAGAACATTATATAAAACAGCAGTATTTGATATATGTGTTTTATAGCTGTTGTAAAATCTGTAGTGAAGTGTAAGTATTTCTGACCATTTCTGGTTGAAATAATTGCAGACACTTATTTCTTACATTTAAATACTAAAAAATACTACTTCTATATCAGAAATAAGTACTTGTGGAAATAATGCCCGGTCGACGCAGGTTTCGATCCCGCATGTGTCTTGTTCTAAACAAGAAACAAAGCATGTGAAACAGACAAATTTCACTGGATGTGGCATACATACGTTTTTGGGACATATATTCGTTTGGTGATAAATCCCCCTTGTGATTTTTCTGCTGTGAATCTAATTCAATTGAAATTTACATCCCGCGTGACACAAAATTCATAGACAAATTGTTCCAATTCACATTGTCTCAAAATAATAGAATGTAGCGGCTTTGCAAAGGTAGGAAAAAGATATGATTGTTCAAGAATTTTTTTGTGGTTTGTTGGTTTTGACTAGACCTGTTCTTGTACGTTTTTCAAAAGGCCATCAAAAATTTGAACCGTCACAATGTCATTATTACGGTGAATATCATCCATGTGTCTATCTATGATATTAAAATTTTATTTGATTTATTTCATTGATTTTATTTTGTGTATTTCAACCATTGAACCGTTCTTGTAAAATCTCGTAAATGCATTTTTAGGCTTGTCTCGAATATAAACAAATATAAACAAAAACAGACGTGGCAGCCATGTTTGTTTACCTATAGTAATGTATTTTAGGATTGTGTAATGCATTTTATATGTATTCAAACAGGAGTGACAAGGTTTCCGTGATTTAAAATCGATATGAACACAAAGGCTCTCAAGCTTGCAGCAATGGGAATTTCACAAGACAAATGAAATATTATGTAATGAACTATTATTTCACAGAATTTAGTTAAGTGCAACATAGATGTCATTTTTTATCATGATGACACTAAACAGATTTTCATATTTATCGGCGCTTGGGTTTAATATGTCAATTGATTGAAGTCGTAGCAGCGGGTAGCCGATTTAGTCCGAATTTATATTTAATAAGTTATTCGAATTGCGTTTTTTTTTTTTTTTTTTTTTTTTTTTTTTGGTTATGATTAAACTCTCATTCAGACTTTTGCAGTCGCTCGAGTTTTAACCCAGCTTGTCGGAATCGTCCATTTCTGGCTTTGGATTAATACGTACAAGGTTTTCTATTTCTTCCCTTAATGATGATAAACTATCTGCTATATACACTTGTATGTTGTCAATGGATTCGTCACCATGTCGTCATTAGATACATCACCATGTCGTCATTGAATTAGTCACTATATTATCATTAATACTAGTGTCAGTTCTGTTATAAACTTATTATAGATATAAAACTGGTGTGACGTCTAACACAGATGACTATTCTTTCCACTTATCAACCCAGACCAGTGGATCTTAAAAGAAAATATTTTTAAATGAATAGTGCAAACCGTTTATCATTTCATAAACAGTTGACATATCGGATTTTTTTCATTTGCCAGTGTGTAATTTTTGTAAACAAAACAAATAATTATAACCGAAGAAAAAGGAATAATACTAAGAAGTCCGAAATATCAGTCAGGCATAAAACTAATCCAAACTTCATCTGATTTTAAAGGTCGGAACTAACCCATAACTCTGTTATCAAGACCAAATTTAAATCGGCCAATTGGAATGTTTTATTTTGACACGTGTCTAGGTACCATGGAAATTTAGATAAAAGGTGAATTACCTCAACACAACAATGTCATTTTATGAATATCAAGCGTTGAACTTACACAATTTAAGTAAAAGATTTTCAAATTTTGTAGTTTTCCCGTAACTCAAGCCATTTTAGAAGTTTTAGTAGGAGGTAAACAGGCAGATAATCCGAAAACTTTCCTCATCATTCTTTCTTCATTCTGCATATTATTAAACAGTTAGAGCTTCAAAAATATTTCAAAGTAATGACAATAATCCAATGACAATGAATAGATCTAACAGAAATTGACTGCCCTTTCACGCGTTTTGAAAAATAATCTGTATCAATTTTCGTTTATTACGCTTTTTACTTAATGAATAATCAGGTTTTACTGCCAATTAAGCTCATGAACATTTTTTTAAATAGATTATACATTTTGCAGTAATTTTAGTACTTTTAAAATGAAAATACGATATTTAATTCACTAAAACAGACAAAAAATTACTTTAGTTATCTTTAACTTTGAAGCCAGCGGCTCAGAAAAATTGTGATATGTATTTTTTTTAAATTAAATACACCAAAATCTTAAATTTATATTAAAGGATTCATTATTGAACTTCTTAATCCAGAATCCAGGTATTATTTAGGAAAGTTCCGGAATGTCTCGGAATTGTTTTCCGATTTGAAAAATACAAAAAAGCAACTTATAAGTTCGTAAATTGTAATGTTGTTGTTTTTTTCTGAAAAATTAACCAGAGTAGAGATTATTTTACAACTGTTGTTACAGTTTAAGCTGTTTAGAATAGTTAAACTTTAGATGAATAAAACCTATTTGGCTTGTTGTTTTTGCGCCATGAGACTTATATAAAGACAACATATAATTTCGTGATTCCCTGAACATGCTGATGGGTGTCGAAAAGCATTTACAATAGGGAAACGGCAGAATTTCAAACAAGTAACATTCGATATGCTAGTAAAAAGAAGGCTGTATGAGAAATAAACCCATCTTGATCGTGTGTTCAAGCGTGTTTCGGCACATTACAAAATGGTGGTTCGGAAATATTGTTACCTTGAATAAGATTTAGAAAGCTTGAGTCAGATAGAAATACTTGAACATACTTAGTTATCAGAAGAGCAACATAATGAATGCCACTAGTCTGGTAAGTGGAAAATAGAATTATCCAAACTACAGCCACAACTCCATTGATTAGACATGGTAAAAAGATAAGACACCCTTAACCTAACAGCTACGGTGCCACTAGTCTGGTAAGTGGAAAGATTATACAAAAGTTAACAAAATTAAGCCATATTCACACTGCTCTGACCCGATGAAAAGAACAGAAAGTTTGCATCGCAAAACTGCGGCGGTGCCATTAGTTTGAAATGGCAAAACAACAACAGAGATAGAACTGAAATATAACTATAACCAGTCTTATAAGACCTGATGAAAGCAATAGACAGCTGTAACCGAGACACTTCACGGCCCCTACTTGTTTGACCTACAAAATTGTTAAACATATTAAGAATCAAACGTTCGATACATTACCACTGATCTTACCTTAAAAAAGAGAAGAAAATGTGGATAGAAAAAAACCACAATCTCACTAAATGGACCTGAGGAAAGGAATAAACAGTGTGAACCAAACAATAGCTATAACACCACTGGTTTTATCATCCGAAACGAAAACTAAGATAAATTTTAACATAGCCGTAGTCCCACCGGTTTGACCTGGAAATACGAAACTGAAATCAATCTAAACACAGTCGTATTCCCACCGGTTAAATCAGGCAACACTAAAACAGACATATCTTTACGCAGCCGTAATCCCATTGGTATGAACTGCCGAAACGAAAACCGAAATCAATTCCAAAACCAGCCACAATGGCACTGGTTAAAACTGAAAACGAAAACTAAGATTAATCTAATAACAGCCATAATCACACTGGTTTGATCTGGCAAAACGAAAACTGAGATCAATCCAAACCCAGCCACAATGGCACTGGTTAAAACTGAAAACGAAAACTGAGATAAATCTAATAACAGCCATAATCACATTCGTTTGATCTGGCAAAACGAAAACTGAAATTAATTAAAACACAACCACAATCGCATTGGTTGGAACTGGTGAACGAAAGCTGAGATAAATCTTATAACCGCTATAATCACACTGGTTTGACTTCCGAAACGATGACAGATCAATCTAAGCACAGTCATAATTACACTGTTTTGACCTGACAAGACGAAAACTGAAACCAATCTAAACACAGCCACAATACCACTGGTTTGACCTGCCGAAACGAAAACTGAGATAAATTTAAACACAGACAGAATCTATCTAGTTAAACATGGCTAATGGTCTTGTTAAGATATTTTTACATTACGATGTGATATTTAATTACGAGAAGTTCATTCCATTAAAGAATTAAAAATGAAACTAGAGAATGGAAAGGTGAAGTTTATGTTACTACTTACAGTTCTATGCTAGACAGGCTGTGTTCTTTTTGGCAACAAATTTTAATTTACACTGTAATTATGAATTGACTGACGTGTATCTCAATAATTTTTGTAATTATATTGTCATAGACATTAAAACACTAGTTTACGATGAAACTTTCACTTTGGTAAATATTTATGGCACTAACGAAGACAACCCATATTTACACACACACACACACACACACACACACACACACACACACACACAGTGATGAATGTTTGTACATATCTTTATTTTGCTTATTTTACAGGACATTTTAATTTTTGAGAAAAAAATTAGCACCTTTTATAGATATGTAAAAGGTTTATTTAACAATGCGGCAGCGATTTTATTTTATTTTACATATATACTAAGATAGAAAAAATGGGAACTATTTTTATTAATTCTATTCTTACGTTTTGTATGAAAACTGTAATTTTTAATTTTAAAAATTTGTATGTTCATTTTACGTATTTTAACAATGCATTATTATTATATCTTAGTATACATTTTACCATTCTTACTGTGATGTAATCTACACGATTTATATATTGATTATATAAAAAATAACCAAACATTCCTGCTTATTAAGTTTTAAAGTTATATTCAATGATATAACCAGCCTAGGCTAATCAAGGCCTTTATAAAGTTATATCACATCATGTTGATAAGTATGAAGTCACTGTATTAAAACGTATGATGGATATATTTGAAATTCGATAGTTACTTCTCCATTTCATTCTCAAATTTGATTTTGCACTTAACGGTGTAGCTAGTTAAAAAGATTTTTACATCTAAGTCACAATGTAAATAATTAACAAATACCTGCTAAATTTTGATGTGCCAGATGTGCACATTTCGGAAAATCATTTCTCATCAGTAACACTAGGGGCCGAAAAGTTGATAGATTAAAAAAATACGCCAAACAGTTGAAAATTAATGAATCTAAAGTTCCAAAAATATGTGAATCCAAATTCAGCTAAGGAATGTTTTGCATGAGGGAAAAGACCTTAGTTTTAATTAATAGCAGTAATTAATTTTTTGCGTGAAAACTATGTAATTTGATTTGCAGTCTTTAGATAGATACTTTGATTTACGCTTTATTTTAAATTACAAATTTTAATTGAATTGATAATATTATAAAATTCATTAAAAGCAGAATAGTTTAATATATTTTTAAATTAGGAACTGTTTTTACTTTTTACATTTTCACGTTTTGAATGAAATTATTTTTATTTACAAATTATGTATTATACACAATAATTTATAGAATAATTTACCATGAGAGCTTGGTTTTTTATAGAAATCAGAATTTGTAAGGAAAGGTATGGAATTGTTTCTTGCAAATTATAAATATCCCATAATGACCGTAATTTTAATTCGAAATTTTTGGTAATGTTGCTTTAAAATAGCAATAAGGATTGTGAATTTTATTTTAAACGTTTGTAGATGGGTATCAAAATACAGAAGTAGATTTAGAAAATGAAATTAAAAATAAAAACCTGCATTAAAAAAGGCACAATTATATATTTTAAAATAGGATAATATATATATATATATATATATATATATATATATATATATATATATATATATATATATATATATATATATACACCAGTTAAATTTTGATGTGCCAAATGTGCACATTTCGGAAATTAATTCCTTATATATATATATATATATATATATATATATATATATATATATATATATATATATATATATATGTGACTTGTACATTATAAATTTAAAATATTTCATTTAGAAAGTGAAGATATGAAATATCAAATGAAATATTAAATCTGAATTCTTATGGTTGATACGAAACCCCCTCATTTATTACATGGGCCTAAGAAGACAAGTATTCTGAAGTCACGCTTACGGAACTAAGTGCCTATAGACATATACATTTATTTAGACGTGGAAAGATAAAAATAGTCACAAATCTTTAATTCTACAATTAATATTCATTTGCAAATTAACAATTTGTTTCCGCTTTGATCGAAGAAGGTATACCTTTCAGTGAAAAATTCGAGGAAATAAGTTTCGTGAAGTAAATCACCGTTGGTTCTCTTTTTGATCCTTGGTAAATTTCTATTGACATTTAATTTTATGGTTTTCACTAACCGCCCCAAAAAGGGAAAATTAAACTTCCACTCCAAGAACCCTTGTATTTTCTTTAGTATTTTAAAGAACGATTATTTTGTAATTTATTTATTAATAATATATCTATATATGTCCCATATGTGCATATTTCAGAAAATCATTCCTCATCAGTGACACTAGGGGCCGAAAAGTTTGATACATAAAAAAGTTAAGCCAAACAGTTGAAAATTGATGAATCCAAAATTATATGAATCCAAATTCAGCTAAAGAATGCTTTGCATGACGAAACAAACCATAGTTTTAAATAAATTTCAAAAATGGAGACCGCTGAAAATTTTGCTAAATGGTATATTTTCTGACAGTATAAAGTACTACCTACTGAGTTATATTTACCCTCGGGGAGCAGCGATGCTCGCTCAATGGTATTAAATATATAACACAAATAACTGTTCGATTTTGATGTGCGATATGTGCACATTTCGGAAAATCATTCCTCATCAGTCACACTAGGGGCCGAAAAGTTTGATAGATAAATCCAAAATTATATGAATCAAAATCCAGCTGAGGAATGCTTTGCATGAGGGAACAAACCTTAGTTTTAAATAAATTTCAAATATTAAGACAACTGAAAATTTTGCTAAATAACATATTTTTTGTAAGCACAAATACTGCCTACTGAGTTATGGATACCCTTGGGGATAAATTAATTTTAGGAGTATATAGTTTGTAAATTCTATTGAGCAAAACAAAAATAGCCTAAAGACACTTTAAGTTACTTTAAAGAAGTGCGATCAATAAACAGCCAGATTGTGATCAGTTTCCATCAACCTTCAAACTTCGAGCTTGTCTAGGTGTTTCAAAGATTGATGGTTATGAATGTTACTTCACCTTTTTTGTACGTTTTCATATAACAGTTTGAAACGTGCCTAAATAACAAATAATATACCAGTCAATGTTCAAATTACAATTTCGAAAAAGCAAAGTAACAACCTTAAAAACAGACTTATTGAAATAAAGAGAATCTATTATAAGTTTGAGCTCTAGATTGGAAAATTCCGACCGATTGGTCAGATTTTTCATCTAAAACTCGGCGAAGTCTCGTTTGAGATGAAAAAAAACCGACCAGGAGGTCGGAATTTCCCCATTTCGACCTTAGTCGAGTAATTGATTATTTTTCTCGTATAAAATTTACGAAAATACCGGAATCCTTATTAATTACGATGCAAGATTCTGCTAGCGGATAAATACTAAAGACACAACAATAAAAAATAACAGAATGTTAGCCTACGCGTCAAAACAAAATGGCGATTTTTCTCTTTATATATACATCGTTTAGTAAAAATAATATTATTCATCATTAAAAGTCTTTTTGTTGTTTTCATATAAATTTTTTTTGCACTTAATTATTATCGTTGCCGATTGAAAATGTAATCCCCGTTCAACTTAGATAGGCTACACGTGCGCACGCGGGGTGCGGCATTGAAAAAAAAATCGTACCACCAATTCAGTGAGATAAATCTATCACATATGCGAGAAAATTAACTACAGAATAAGATTCGGAAGTTACAAGTGGGTTCTATTCTACTAAAACCTTAAATGATATTTATAGTTTGTTTATTACATCAGCCAAATCGATTATTCATCCTGTTTAGATTCAAGAAAACATAAAACGTTTTCTTGAATGTTTAGTACAATACAAGCGAGAAAAAAAATTAAGCAGAGGTATTTTTGAGAGAAAATGAAAACGACGGGACATAGCAACAATCCCACTGATCTTAACTGGTTAATAGTAACGACAAGTAAGTCTTAACACAGCTATTAACTTACTTACATGTTTGAAAAAGTAAACTAGGACTGTATTGTTTTAACAATTGATGGTCATGTTACGTTATTGTCGTTAAACTGTCGAGGATTTAGAAATGCAAATGAAAGATCTCGGGAATTGAAATATCTAAGAAAGAAATATTGTAATATTTACTGTTTACAAGACTGTTTTCTTAAAAAATGGAAAATCATATAAAAAAATGGAAAGATGAAATGTTTTGCACCCGGCCTCACTTCCTTGATAGAAGTTCACGTGTATAACATATTTTGCCAATTTGCAAAGTTTTTACTTTGTTTTTTTTTTTTTTTTTTTTTGGATTGTGATATGGACAAGGACAGGCATGTTTGTTTTATTTTATTGCTCCTTACAAAGGTAATACAAGCGGGATTTGTATTCTTTTACAACAATTTGAATATAAAGTAACAGAGAAAAAAAGACAAGTATGATAATTATATAATCATAGACTTTCAAGAAATAGTAAACAATGAGACTCTCACTTTAATAAACATTTATAGTCCAAACGATGACAATCCTTATTTTTATAATGACACCAATCATCATTTGTAAAACAATACTAGCAATGTTAAAATTATTTGCGGAGATTTCAAGTTAGAACAAGATTTTAGTCTTGATAGAGAAGGATATTTGGAACAGAACGATAGGTTAAGTAATATTAAACACATCAATCCACTTGCTAGATCGAAGGTTTAAGATATCAAATACAAGCATAATTTTATCAATCCATTTCGTACAAAATATCCACTAGAAATAGGTTTTACTTGGGAATATTCAAAAACCGAATCGAAAAAGGCCCGACTTGATTTCTTTTTAGTAATCAAAAAAACTCCTTTCGATAGTGTTTCTATTACATAGGTAAGAGATTTGTCTGATGACTCTTTAATAATTTAAAAATTATTAAAAGTATTTTCTGAATAAAAAAAACTGTCCGATTTTAACTACCAAAATATCCGAAGCTATATAGAATGCAGATAAATCATCATGAAAAATGGATATTAATTGGACGTCCTAAAGATGTTTGCCAAAAGCTTCATCTGTTACATGATTTTCGTAAATCTGATATATAAAGGAGAGATAAATCAAATATCCATATCAAGTGGCAAATTTTAAATGACTACATTTTATAAATGAACATCACGAAAACTAACTCCTATACGTAGTATACATGTTACTCGCAATGGGGATGTACTTCGTGATTCGTATGATAAAGAAAATGGAAAGAGTTCACTAATTAGACTGTCATTAAAGGAAAAATATTAAAGGAGATGTACACTCAAAGCAACGATTTCTTTTTTCGTATTACTGAGAATGTTAACAATGACATTGTAATACTTTTTTCTAGTTATCTTTTAGTTTTAGTCAGGAAAGGTACACAAATGTTCGAAAATTCAAGGCCAACAAAGATGAATATTTCTTTCAAACCAGTTGCTGTCTTTTGTACCCTGAGCGGACAGATATTTACTGCTGATGCAGGAATTAAGTGTATACACTTGCTACATAAAGATGGCACATTTTGAAAACCCTTACTCGGAGAGAATCGTGATTTACAATATACACGTGACCTTGTTTTAAGTGATTCTGGCATACCTTCGATCGGTAATTCCAATGGAAAATTAGCCGATTGCAACTGCTACCTTTTTCGGATTGAGTCCTTTTTAAAATTGTTTTTGAAAATTTGGTGTTTGTAATGGCTAGCTTTCAAAAAGTGTGTGTGTGTGTGTGTGTGTGTGTGTGTGTGTGTGTGTGTGTGTGTGTGTGTGTGATTTAAAGATCCGATGTGCAATTATGTCAGTTCCTAAAGATAATTTAATAGAATTTTGGTTTCTAGCTCCAGCTAACAATTAGGTTGTTTTCTCTTCATATAACAAGTTAGTATGGATTGGTTTTATAATTTTTGCATGAAGAGTGTGGTTTACATCGACTATATTGTTTTATTAACGGATAAAACGCAATCATTCCGGTCCATGTTCCATTAAATTTAAAAACTCTAAAATTTAAAAAAAGGTAGACGTGAACTTCCACCAGGAAAGTGAAACAGCAGGCCCCACAAAGGGTGAGAATCTCCGTTCTAGCTGACTGAACACTCTATTTGTAAAATTAAAAAATCAAAATGGAAATAAAAGGAACAAATGAAAATGATATGATGTCAAATATAAATGTATGTATAATTTACAATATTATACGGTTTCTGTAAAAGCTTTTTATGTTTCCCGGTTATAATACCATCTTTCTTTATGTTTTCAGAAACAAGTTTTGATCAAACAATTAATATCATACAAATAAGTCATAATATTTATCCAGACCCGAAAATTTTTTCTATGTGAAAACTGATTTGATTCCGTTTTCAGTTTTGTAAAAATGTATTATTATACTCCTACTATTTAAGAAGGTTTATCTAAAAAACAGATGGAAAAATTTAAGCTTCCGCTGACGGGTCACTGCTACTTTCAACAAAGGATTGAATCATACTGTATTTTGATACAATTACCAATTACATATGCAACTTCTGGCTATTTCACAGTCATGACACATGTCAATCAAATGGTTGGTTACTCTATTCACACTTAATAGTTAGCTTGCTTTCAATCAATGTTGACAAATCAAAATACATCAACAAGTTTAACTATCAAATTTGTTTTTACAACAAATAAAAAAAAACATTATTAGGGGTGTTAGAATCAGACTCATTTTTTAAAGATTTGCTGTCAATTGAAAAAAAGTTCATCTAGGCTCACAATAAGAAATGTATCATGGTTTCTGACTGTGATTAAATACACTGTATGATGTAAAAATAACATCCAATTAGCAGTTTTTTAATGTTTTGAATTGTTGGAATGATAAATTGAACTTTCAGAGAGTAAATTAAGAACTAGAAAAGAGCTGCGTAATTAACTGGTTCCTTGTATTAATTTGACTCGGAGCATGGCATGCCCTCAGTGCTTAAGTGGTAGAGTCCCACCTCAAGAGCAGAAGGTTGTTAGTTCAAACTGGATCATGCATAAGACTTTAACAATAAAAATATTGCTTCCTCGCTTGGTGCTAAGCATTGGGAAGATAGAATATTGACTGGTTTTCCGGGTGCCAGGATAATGGAACTGGGGAGTTGTATTCTTATCTATGGCATACTGACTCGATAAGCTAGCACCTTACCAAGCAGTTGTCCTGCGTGTGTGCTATTACATGGCAGACCATATTATACACATGCACATCACACGCATACATAAACTTGTTTTAAGATAAATCCGTAGAGATTTATAACCTTGCTCACCTTATGAATAGCCGGAAAATTGCTGATGCAACATGATGACAACATACCATCAACATCATGGCATGGTTTGCTTGTTTGCAGCATTAATACTCAGTGAACTAGCACCTCAACAATGTTTCCTTTAGTGTGCACCAGTATAAATAATGCAGACAAAATACTCTCTAACACATACAACAACTATTCTTTCATTATTCCTATGTGAATAAACAAAAAATAACTAACTAATCATGTGATGTAAAGAGGGATTTAAAATGTGGATGTGGTAGCAGACTTTAGTCATTGTGCTTGTCACAGTTACAATTCTAATTGACTTTTATCTTTTTATTGGACGACGTTTGTTCGTTTCTGTTTTAGCAGATAATCCTCTGTCCTACTATTTGCTAAATAATAATAATAAAACAATGTTATAATAATAATAATAATCCAGATCTAGGTCTAAATTATAGTGCTGCTCTAGGTCATGTTGTTTTGAAATAATCAGTATGTTATTTACTTGCATTTTATTGATAAAGGATTTTTGAAGTGGATACTTAGAACAAAAACGATATTTTAGATTTAAGGATAAAGTCTTTTATCTGTTATCTTTATAAATTGCGGAGCGCGTACAGGAAGTTTGGTTTTGTTACGATAAGTTATAAAAATCTAGACGATCACAGTAAAAATATCCGAGGGTATCCTTAACTCAGTAGTCAGTACCTTGTACTTACAAACATGTGTAATTTAACAAAATTTTCAGTCGTCTTCATTCTTAAAACATGTTTATGTCACAGGTTGTTTAATCCGGTTAAAAATTATTTGTTTAATTAAATTAAACAGTTATTTAATTCTACATGTATTAAATTAAGTAATTTATCTAGTCAGTTTTATAAAACACTTTTATCATTTAGCTTTATATACTAGTATATAATAACGGTACAAGATGGCGATAGGGGGTGGGAGTCGTTTTACGTCGCTCTGGGTAAAAGCTTCAAAAATCAGTGACAGAATGAACTGCAAAGAAGTATAAATGGGTAAGCAAGGAGCAAAAGTTACAACGGAAAAGCAAAATCCTGATTCTGGAAAGAAACGTAAGAGAAAGAAGAGTAAATCATCAAAAACTGAAATTGTTGAAACAGACTGTTCAAAATCAGGTACGGATATTAACAACTCATTAGAAAGAGTAAACAAAAGACCAAATATGAATAACCAGAGCCCTCCGTCCCAAATTTCTATGTTCCCACAAGATTATGGGTTTCTCACAAATGATAAGTTCTCCCACCCCTGGAATACAACAGATGCAAAATATGCAACATATGCATCAAAATGTTAATTACCCGCCGGGTACCCCAAACATATCAGGACAGGGTCAAAATATACCTTACTGGGTGAGTGAACTGTTCTCAAAAATCGATAAGTTTACGACACGGATGGATGACATGGACAATAAACTGTCGGCCCTAGAAAATATTCGCTCAAGCGTAGAAAGTATAAGATTGGACTTGAATACCGTAACCCGTGAAACAAAACGTCTCGACAAGAAAATACAAGATATCGAAACAAGCACATCATCTATTAGTAAATTTTTTGATGACCAGAAAAACTCGGTTGACAGTTTAGATAAATCAATTAAAAGTGTTTCAAAAAAACTCAACGATCAATCCGAAATGTTTGATAAATCCTTCAGTGACATTAAAACAGAAAATGATAAACTTAAAGACACTATTGTAGATTTACAAATGCGCTCGATGCGTGACAATTTATTATTTTTCAACATTGTGGAAACTGAAAATGAAGATTGTGTTAGAGTAGTACACGATTTTTGTCGGTCAGTTTTAGAAATTCAAAACGCAAATGACATTAAACTGGATCGTGCTCATAGGATCGGAAAAAAATTCAATGGCAAAGAGCGACCAATTGTAGTGAAATTTAACACATACGATGACAGAGAAAAAATTCTAAAAGCTGGTAAAGCAAAGTTAAAAGGTGGAAAGTTTAGAATATCCCCTCAAGTGCCTAAAGAAGTAAAGGAAAGACGGAAAAAACTACAACATATTTATCAAGAGTTGAAACGTAAAGGTGGAAACCCGTATTTCAGAGCAGATAAGCTATATATGAATGGAAAGGAATACAAAATAACGAGCGGTTAGCGGTGCGGTGGATCAGTAAAATGTTGTTCTTGGAATGTCAACGGACTGCGACAAAAGGCAAAGGACAGTGATTTTGTTTCATTGATATGTAATTTTGATATTTTGTTTCTTTCGGAAACCTTGTTAAAAAAGACGAAAAGGTTGAAATAGAGGGTTATAAAGACCTATCCTTTTTAAATCGAAATATTAATATAGGGCGTAGACACGAAGGTGGTCTAGCTGTTTTTTGCAAACATAACTTAATAGAGGGTATAAAGGTTGAGAAAGAAATAGAGAATGGTATTATTGTAATTAAACTTGATAAGGCATTCTTTGGTTTTCATGATAATATGTATATATGTTTAGTTTACATTCCACACGCAAAATCTGAATATTATAAGCGTGTTGATTTCAATTTTTTTGAAATGTTACAAGACATTACAAATGAATATGAAGAAAAGGGTTGTTTTTTTCTAACTGGGGATCTAAATGGTAGAGTTGGACAACTAGATGATTTTGTGTCTGATAATAACTTAAACAGGTTTATAGACATTGTTCCAGAAGACGAAGTCACCGATATACCTTTAAGACAATCGCTAGATAAGGTGACAAATGATTTTGGTAAAAATATTATTAACATGTGTATAGCAAGTGGCTTAAAAATAGTTAATGGTCGTTTATTTGATGATAAAACTGGTAACTGTACGTATTGTAACCTAAATGGTAGTAGTTTAATAGACTACTTGTTAACTTTTGATACTAATTTTAAAACATTATCTCATTTTGAAATTTCATGTTTTAATGAATTCTCTGATCATGCACCTTTATGTTTTTCGTTTTCAGCTAAAATGGGAGATAACGTTAACATTGAATCGTTAAGATCACACGAGAGTATTCGATGGAATGCAGATAACGACTACATATATATTAACGATATTAAAGAATTGATTCCAAATATGATGTCACTTGTGGATGACTTAGGTTGTAACACTAACATAAATACGTGTGTTTCTAGAATTACGAATATGATATATTCAACGAGCTTTGGAGTGAATGGGAAAGTGTACAATTCTACCAGTAGGTCGCAACACAAACAAAACGAGTGGTTCGATTCGAATTGTTATCGACAACGAAAACGATTTAATTTCACCAGAAATAAATTCCGAAGAAATCCAAACGACGTAAATAGACTTAAATTCACAAGTGAACGAAATACATACAACAAAATAAAACGAAAGGCAAAATATAAATTCTGGAGACAAAAAAGTGTCGAGCTTCAGCTGATGTCAAAAACTAATCCAAAAAAATTTTGGGAATCCGTGAAACCAAAAAGTGCAAAAAAACATTGCCCAGTTGAGTTGAATGATTTCTATGATTTCTACAAAGGGCTATTTGGAGAAACTCCCAATGAACCTGATAGTAACTTTAGAACGCTAATGGATCAACCATTACCGGATAATTACATTGATGATCTGGATTGTCGGTTTACTGAAGAAGAAATTATAAACACTGTAAAGGGACTTAAACGTGGAAAAAGTCCAGGTTACGATAAATTAATGCCTGAAATGTTTTTAGTAGCTGCAGAAACCTTAGCACCTGTATTATGTAAATTATTCAATTACATGTTTTGGTCGTTTGAATTTCCAGAGGATAGGACATATGGAATTGTAGTACCAATCCATAAAAAAGAAAACTTATCAGACCCGAATAACTACAGGCCTATAACTCTTGTGAGTGTCTTTTCGAAAATATTTACAACTTTGTTAAACCAAAGACTCTTATCATGGGCCGAATCCTCAGGCGCTCTTACAGAGTTTCAGTTTGGATTTAGAACAGGTAAATCAACAGTTGATGCTATATATGTGTTACATGGTTTAATAACACATAGTCTAACTAATAAAGAGAAACTGTTCAGTGCATTCGTGGACTTTCGTAAAGCGTTTGACCGTGTAGATAGACGTTTCTTGTGGTATAAGCTGTTAGTGAGTGGGTGCAGCAGCCGAATGATTAAAATGATTAAATCCATATATCAGAAAGTCAATATCTGTATTCGATCAAATGGACAATATTCTGACTATTTTGAAAATTATGTTGGTGTGAAACAAGGTGAACCCCTTTCACCTCTAATGTTCTTATTTTTCATAAACGACATAACATCCGATTTAAAGTACTCTGAAGACACAATAGACATTAATGGATATCTAATAAATCTCCTGTTATTCGCGGACGACACTGTAGTTTTTGCGAAGTCTCCGGATTCATTACAGGCTATATTAGATTTATTGTATGAATACTGTATAAAATGGAACATCGAAGTTAATGTAAATAAAACCAAAGTAGTTATCTTTCAAAACGGACGGCGTAAATCAAACTTCACATGGAAATACGGTGTTGAGTGCTTAGAAGTCGTAGACTCTTATGTATATTTAGGGGTGTTGTTAAATAGTAATGGGAAATTTAATTTAACACAGAAACGATTAGCCAACCAAGGATCCGTATCAATGTATGGACTATTTAAAATCTTCAGAAACATTCCTTTGACTGTAAAACAAAAGTGTGATCTTTTCGATTCTATGTGCCTTCCAGTTTTATCTTATGGTTCTCAGGTATGGGGCTTTCATAGAGCCTCTGAAATTGATTTAATACACAATAAATTTTGTAGAGATATACTTGGTTTAAGTAAAACTTCATCAGTTGATGCTATGTTGGGTGAACTTGGACGCTTACCACTTCACATAAAGCGTAAAGAGTATATTATTAAATATTGGTATAAAATATTGCAAAACACAGATAGTTTAATTTATATTATATACAATTTGTTATTGCAAGATGCAAATGATGGTAAAACCAACTGGGTACTAAATATAAAAAATCTCATATGCAGTTTAGGGTTTTCTGAATATTGGTATAATCAAAATCCATATTGTATTAATATAGAACTTGTTTTACAGCGATTACGCGATCAATATGTACAGCAGTGGTTTGAATCTATAAAAGAAAAATCTAAATTGAATATCTATGTTAATGTTAAATATATGTATAATTTTGAATTCTATTTACAGTGTTTATGTAATGAACATTTAACTATATTATCGAAGCTTAGATGTGGTAATTTAAAGTTAAATGTAGAAACTGGACGGTATACAAACATTACAAGACATCTACGAATATGTTCGTGCTGCAATATAAACGTAACAGAAGATGAATACCATTTCATCTTAATATGTCCGGCATACAGACACATACGGATTAAACATATACCAACATACTATAACCACTGGCCTACTATAAAAAAACTATATGGACTGTTATCGACTACAAAAAAAAGTTTATTATTATCTTTATCAAAATATCTAGTCAGCGCCTGGAAATTAAGATCCCAATTAATAGCTAATGTGATGTAATCAATATAACAATTTGATGTTATGTATTCTAATTGTGAATATGTTATTGTATTCTACCGCTATCTCTGTGAATGTTTGTTGTTTTGTGCTACAAGCTATATATAGCTTTTTTGCAATAAAGATTATAGTAAAACAGTATATAATAAATAACAGTCTTTAATATGTGATTTCCACTCACTACCATAGAGCATGCTTACTAATGGTTTCACACCAATGCACACAGCCCAGCGCGCCAAATTAAACATATCATATTAGAGTAATACACCGTCTGGGTCTATATAATATATATATTATAAGGATTTTATTATTCACAAAAAGCAGGCATGTTCATTTATATATTATTTTTTATATGCAACTTACTTTTATAAATTCTGTATTAAATTTGGTCGTAATTTATTCTTATAAAATATTTCACATATATTGAATGAGTAGTTATTGTACACGTATCTATAAACCTATTTATAATACTTTTATTAAAGCTTATACACGTGTAGATCGTCAGGTCCGCTATACTGTACTATTTATAGTTGTATTATGTAAAATGGGTCAAATTAAAATAATATGCGTACATTAGAGTGAATGTGTGTGTGTGTGTGTGTGTGTGTGTGTTTCTATGTGTGTGTGTTTTATATTTGTACTGTAAGAAAAATTATTTAATATATTTACAGGACTAACTTCGGATAGTCAAAGTGTTGGAGAAAATAAATATTCATAAAAATGTAATTGAGTTCTTTATTGTTACGAACCCTGTGACATTTACAACTAAGGTTTTCTCCCTCATGCAAAACATTGCTTAGCTGGATTTGGAATCACATAAATTTGGACTTATGAAATCATTAAGTTTTAACTGGTTTTTTATTATTCTTTTATTTATTTATCTCATTTATTTATTGATTTATTTTTGGTATCTATCAACTTTTCGGTCCTTGGTGCAATTAATGTTAATTGCTTTCTGAAATGTTCACATCATGATTAACACAGGTGTGTTTTGTTAGATAGTCTACACTCTCTGTTGTCTTAGTTATTATATAACAGATACATTTAATTATAATTTCATTATTAACATTTAATTTTAATAATTATTCAAAAAATCAAACAAATATATTTAATAGTTAATGTACAATATTGTGACTTCTTTAACTGGCATTAAGCCAAAAATATATCTTTGTTTTTGCAATTTGTTTTCTAAAAAAATTGCTTCAGAGGCTTGCGGACATTCTTTCCATATATATGGAAACAATTGCTCTTATGATCATTTTAGTATAGAAAAATCTATTCTGTATATTTACTACAATGATTTTTATCATACTAACAAATCAAATTAGCTATTTTATAGATGAATTGCAATTATATCATTATAAAAATGAAAATAGACCATTTTCTTTAGCAAATGTTAAACACAGCATATTTTGTATTATACATAATATCAGGGTCGGTTTTATTGACTTTTCTACTCCTAGTTTTTCATTTTTGTTTTGATGTAAATATATATATAAAAGTCAAAATAGTTGACACAAAAATCTCAAATTTGATTAAATGGTTGATCAGTATGTATATGACCAATCACTTACATCAATTGTACATAAAAGTGTTTCAGAATACTCGTCCCTGTAAAGTCTATAAAACAATGACAGGATTCTAAATGGTGTGTGTGTGTGTGTGTGTGTGTGTGTGAGAGAGAGAGAGAGAGAGAGAGAGAGAGAGAGAGAGAGAGAGAGATCAACAAACTTATAGAAAACAAGTCACGATTTTACGTTTGAAAATAGTCCGATGCCACCATTTGCAATAAACGACCGGATAGAACACCGTTTCCTAATCCGTCCTTAATTATGATTTTTTCCTATACCAAATTTGAAATTCTAAAATCTTTGTTAATCTTAAGAATATTGAAGAATTTAAGTTGTTATGTTGAAGATCTTTTCAATTATGTTTAGTGAATAACGTTTATCCTAGTTCCAAAAACAATTGCAAAAAAATTGCTAAATTTAAGTTAAAGAAAATCTTAATTAGAATATGATGGTGAAGCCTTCATTCGATCAATTTACATGTTTAACATACCTATTTACCTGTGTCCTAATATCCACTCTAAAAGCTTGGCTAAATCATCACATATAATTTGCGTGAGGTAAAATATCACTTGTGCATAATTTTAATAGCATTCAAACGAATTCAATCATGTAATGTGGCTATACTTTTAATTTTGTACTTTAATTCATGCCGGCTTTATTATTTTAGTTTATAATTGTTGTTAGTTGTATTAAGTATATATGTGACGTCATAGTATCCACGATTTCCTTTTATGGTGCATTAATGATGCAAATGTGATGAGTCATTACCACATCCGTTACACCCTTTATCGGTGCACTTAATATTCCAGACATTCAAACCCTCCATAGTGTAGTATATGCTGCTGTTGTACTTGTATTCAAATATGATTAAAACCTAGTAATATATTCTCATATGCTACAGATATATTTCTATCAAAAACCGCAACGGATCGACTACATTGCATAAAGTTCATTCATATTGTAATTTGCTGTTTTAAAGTTAAGCGATGCGTTAGCGTAAATGTAATTTGGTATTAAACAAAATAGACGTACCGAAACTGACATAATTTTCGTTTAGTATTTTTTAAAAAAGTAATTGAACTTAATACAGCAGATTGTGAAAATTTATGTCATTTAAGTAACAGTAATGAGCGTTTTGTCGTAAAGATATCTATACAAATATCAGGAATTTTTGTAAAGTAATGGGAATTTTCAGTACAATTATAACGTTTCTATGAAACATCCGATAGCAAATGAAGATTTTAGACGTTGGTTTATAACCCCAGATAAAAAGAAATGATTTCTACTAAAAAAGGAATAACATTAACTGTTGAACGGTGGCAACTTTTTAAGATTTGTATTGTACTATTAAGAATATATGAATAATCCTTACTACAGACAAGAAACACATGTCCGTTTATGTTTAGGACCGTGTGAATGTAGCACTTGTAAAAATTGGAGACCATGTGGTAGAAAACCACGTATTCTTCAATGTCAAAAATATTATTTTGTAAAATAATCTGAAGTATCAAGTGAAATACAAATTTATTGTATATTTCCAAATTAAAAAATGGTTTAATTACAAAATATAATGACTTTGTATTGTCGTTTGTTGTTTTGTTTATTATTTAAATCCTGAATAAAAATATTAGTTGTAACCAAAACCATACGAAGACATCAATAAATAAAATGATTAACCATTGAACAGCATAGCTATGGCAGTAATTGGATTATAAATGACATAGCTTTGCCAGGCAAACTGAATAATGCGCGTTAGCGCGTTATGATTGGTTTGCCTGGTAAAGCTATGTCATTTATAATCCAATAACTGCCATAGCTATGCTGTTCAATGGTAATATATACATTATATTAATTATTAATTAATTTTTTTGAATTTTTGTCACATCAATTTGAATTTTCTCGCCTTCAACGAGAAGCGGGGTCAATTATTGGAACAGCGTAACAATGTAAACAAAATATAGTACAACATAAAAAAAAACACGGAACTCGCAAAAATTATGAAATATTTTATTAACAATCACATTGTTTTGCACATTTTATATAAAACATCAATTTAGTCATTTTCATAGCAGCTTTACGAAATTATTTTAAAAAAAAAAACGAATTTTCCTAAGGCGGATGGCGAACAAGTGAACAGTCTCGAAGATTGACACGAAAATGATGTCTCACTCTCGCTGTCATTTTTGGAAATTTAAAAGTGCAGTGCGAGAAATTGGAATCTACGAAGAAACCAGGAGTGAATTAATTGAATGACAGAAATGTAATCTGCTTTGGAAAGTCATAGTTTCTGTCATTATTATTCGTAGAACTTGTGGAACTGACCACATGATGCGACCCAGATTGTGTCCCATTTAGGCGCGGTACAACAGCTGATTCAGTGTTTAAACTTTTTTGCTGGGGGAGTTAATTCTGACAATGAGTTTCTATGACATTTTTTCTGTTGTGTTGAGACAGTTCTGTTGTAAGATTGGGAGAAGCTTCTCATTTATGGTTCGACATAAACATTATGTGCCGAGCTTCGTATCTCAGGTCATTAAGATGCTGAATGGCCGTCACCCGCAAACAGCGAGAAGTGTATTTAGTTTCAGCTTTTGCAGCATGGCATATGTCGGATAAAAACGGTCAAATGTGCGTTTCAAAAGTGATTTAAACACGAACCATATATCAGACTTTTCAGGACAATCCATTTTTTATTATATTGATTGAACAAACTTTGGGATTTTTGTCAGTTTTATCGAAGCACTGGAAACAGCGGTTTAACATTTTTACAGAACAGTCGACCGTCTCAGTTGCATGTATATTCTTTTTTAACATCTGCTATTTTCGTCTGTATGAGATATCTCACCTCTGAAAATTTTTGGTTGTATTTCATGTTTTTAAGTTACATAATATCCAGACTCGTCAATGTGAACCATAATTATGACTGTGGTTTTAACTGGTGGTGAAATTTCATAGCTCGGGAAATAAAATTTATAGAACAGATGGTAGACTCTACCATACACACTTTGTCAGTATTATGGGAGAAATTAGGGTACTTTTAAGATGATTGGAAATTTTCCGTTGTGTAATTAATTTAATGTATATTTTAAAATTAATAAATATTTTTTTCTCAGGCTGTGTTGTTGTTTTGTTATTAAAAACTTCTTAAAAATAGTCAAGATAGTGAAATATTCATACGCATGGTGTGAATGATCATGTGATCAATGTCAGTTATTGTACCGTATTTGCCACATGTCTCAAACATGTTTATATAGTAAAGTTGCAAAGCAAATGTTAATATGGATAATTATACCTTATTTAAGTCTTGTTTTACACCAATCATATAGAGGTGGCTACCAGATATCGGGAGGAAACAACACACTTATGGTGCCAACGTATTTAGAATCTGGCTATGTAGAGGGACATTACTTAAAGGTGCGCTTATTACCGCTCTAATTATCGATGCCCTTTGTCATTAAAAATTGACTTGGTTTTAAAAAAAGGCAAAACACTTGTTCTCATATATATATATATATATATATATATATATATATATATATATATATATATATATATATATATATATATATATAATAAAACAAACATACCAGTCCTTGTACATATCACAAATCCAAAAGCAAAGTAAAAACAGCCCTACCACGACCAAAAGTCAGACATTACAATCCAAGCGGCAGCAGCAGCAGCAATTATTACAGCCCTATCGCGACCAACAGATTTTAAAATCCAGACAGCAGCAGCAGTAATTAACACAGTCCTACCGCGACCAACAGATATTATAATCCAAGCAGCAGCAGCAACAATCATCACAGCCCTACCGCGACCAACAGATATTACAATCTTAGCAGCAGCAGCAGCAGCAGCAGCAATCATCACAGCCCTACCGCAACTAACATATATTTAAATCCAAGCAGCAGTATCATTATCATTTCTCAAATATTAATCAGTTTAAGTTAATATCCTTTCGTGGCACTATTTACAGAACCGACTTCTTGTGGAGAAATATCTTGTGAAAAAAATGTTACAGAGGAAGCTGATTGAACCCCAAGCTAAACAAATAATTTGCTTTACAAAGGATGGCAGCTATTATATGATGCCATACAAAAGTCCTCGCAACCACCCGGCGTTCCAATGGATCTCCACAATGATAGTTTTATTGATCCCAAATTTATAAATTTAATTGTGATAGATGATTTAATATCCACTATAGCCAAAGATTTTAGATTTAACGAATTGTTTACGGAAGGGAGCCATCATCAAAATTTATCTGTGTTAGACATTACTCTGAATTTATACTTCAGTAAAGAACCGACTCAGAGAAGAAACTGTCATTATATAGTTCTGATTAAAAATGCAATTGATAAACAACAGACCATGACGCGGACCAGGCAAATGTATCCCGGAAAAAGTCAAATTTTCATGGATAAACTTAATAAGGCCACGACGAAAGTGAGAGGCTTTTCATTGGTAAATTTAAAAACGACCACATCACTACATCGGAAACTAACAGATTGAGAGACAACATTTTTTTTTCAGCAGTTGTTAACTCTCCAACTTTTAATGTTGACGAAAGGATATTAAAAGAAAAAAGAACAACTGTTTTCTAAATTCACTGGAGAATACCAGTAAAACAACAGCTGTTCCCCTACATCAAGCCAAAAACTGTGGTAATCCAGTAAAACAACGGTTTTTCTTCTACATCAAACGGAAAACAGAGGTAAGCCAGTAAAACAACATCTGTTTTTCTACATCAAGCCGAAAAACAGTGGTAGTCCAGTAAAAACAACAGCTCTTATTCTTTATTTAACAGTCAAAACTAGTACACCAGAAAAAAAAACAACAGCTAAGAAAAGCGCATTTAAAACATCACTCGTTTCTACAAACTATCAAATACAAAAAACACTGAAAGGATGCGTGAAAAGCAAACTGTTGTAACCCAGACTGCAGTTACGCCAACCTATCAAGAATACGAAAATATGCCATCATGCGATAACTTTGGACTTGTGTTTGATAATTCCAGTGATGTGCAGCGACATGTAAAATTGGTGTACCCAGAACCAAGCTCGTCGAAAAGAAATTAAAGACTATTTGCCGGATTTTAGAAAAGCCAAAGGCGAGTTGTTAATCAACGAAGATAAATTGAAACATGATCCCGTGCACCTTGAAATCATGAAAACAGACAAGCGGTTTGAGACCTATTTAGAGATGAAAAAATTTGAAGCCATCCATCAAGCGGTATAATTGCGAAAAAGTTTAATACATGATATGATTTAAAGACTTACAAGGTATAAAGACGATGATGACGACGATGATTAAGATGGTGATGATAATGGAACAGATGATATGAGTGATGATGGAGCAAATGATGTCAGTGGTGTTGAAAACGAGACTGAAATAGATTAACTTGTAGAAAACGGGAGAGTTTTGTGTTACATTAGACAGTATAAAGTGGACTTTTAAGCTGACAAGAAGCCTAATTGGGAAGATTTTTTAAAGATATCTACTACAATCAACAAAATCCAGCTGCTCTTTCTGGGCCAGAATAATTGTATAGATTCGTGAAAAGAGGCCGTTAATACGTTATCTGTAAACATAAAATTTGAAAATGGTTACAAAGACAAAAACCCTACAGTTTGCAACTTTCAGTAGGAAGAAAATTGTAAAGATACACAATATTGGTTTTCGGTATTGACGATCAATGTTTAGCAGATCTTATGGATATGGTGAAATTTACCAAGTACAATGACGGTATACAATACGTACTAGTAGTGATCCATATCTTTTCGAAATATGTTTGGTTACGTCCCTTAAAAGACAAGAAAGGACAAAGTGTTGCGGAAGATTTTGAAGATATTTTTAACAAGGGAGAATACCATATAAATAAGGAACAGATGCTGGACAGGAATATAAAGCAAAAGTCGTACAAGGACTATTTAAAAGTAAACGCATTCAGCACCTATTAATGTATAACGAAACCAAAGCTGCAGTGTCCGAGAGAGTGATAAAAACATTGGAAAGCAAAATTTATGGATATTTCACTTTTAAACAAGAAAATGAATATTGTCAAAGAACTTCAATCGTTTGCCGATAGTCACAATCAAACATTCCACTGCACTTTTGAAATGGCGCCTTCTAGCGTAACCAATAAAAAACATAAAAAATCTTTGAAACGAAGGGGAGAGGTAAAAATAAACAATATTTAGTTAAATGGTTATATTGGCCTAAGAATAAATTCTGGGGTTAAAGGGAATGAAGTAAAAGATTCTTAATTGTTTATCTTTATATATTTACATTTTCAATGTGTTTGCTTTATATAAATGTGTTTGAGACCAATGGTAATTAAACCAGCTATAATTACCAATGGTATCGTCTATAATTACCATTGATCAGCTGATCGGCGTATGAACACATTGTTACATACGGAACTACATTATCTAAGGTAAACAAGCATGGCCACTATCCATAAGAACATAGAACATTTTACACCGTCTGCAGTTGATCCATGCGCGGTTGCTGCTAGAGCACAAAGCTATTTTTATCGTAATTTTATATTGAAATAAACAGAGAAAATTTGCAGCTTAAATGTTACAATAAAACAATTTGTTGAAAAAAGAATGATTAAATTAATGATGTTATCTTGACTTGAACTGTCATCTGTTCCTATTTCTCACGCACTATTTTGTTCGGCTGTTCCTATTTCTCACGCTCTATTTTGTTCGGCTGTTCCAGTGACTGGACATACATAATCGGTAAGTATTTGAACATTTTTTAAGGATTAAAAATATCAAAATAATTTTTTAAAAGTCGGGAAATGTAGCGCGCGTTATTCAGTTTGCATTGCACGGCATTAAAAGTTATATCGACTAAAAGCCTCATTTTAAAACAGTTTAATGGTTAAATAATGACATCAAATTTGGAAACATCGGTGTATATGGTATTTTATGTTATTTATTTATTTGTAAAAAACATTCAATGTAAAAATAATAAAAAGTAGTTTTAGGTTACGTTTTGCGTTTGTCAATTTTCTACTACAGAAATTGTGTCGGAATCAAACTTATATACCAGTGCTTCTTGCTCTGATGAGTGTTTTAATAGCTAATATTTGTTAGCTATATACATGGTTGTATAAAGAGGATTCGAACCTAGTACTTGTTAAGCTGTGAAGGGATTCAGACTCACTGAATATATGATTGGGACGTGATAATAAATTAGGTGTAATAGCGATAAAAAAGAAATTCAACCACACAAACAGTTATTATTTTGCCATAATGATTATGTTCCGTATGCTCACTCTCCCCTTTTTTCTTTTTTTAAGTATTTGTATATCATTCCATCTGTTATCTACTTTTTAAGGATAGACGTTTATTCATACTTAATCTAACTGTGATCTCTTTTTGTACCAAAAATACAGTTTTTTTTGTATCGTAAGTAAGTCAATAGCATTAATATGTTGAAACACTTTAGTTACTTGTTATGTTAGTTAATACAAAAATTATGAAAGTTAAAATAACGATGTGACTATGTATATCATATAATTTTGCGATATATTTTTAATTATATTTTCAATGACATTTGATTTTCATCTAGATATTTCCATGGACAATTCTGGACAATCATAGAATAAATCCACAAGATCTAACAAATCATGAAAATAATGTAAATGCACTTCAGTTTCTAATCTTAATAGTTTTTATTTTTTTACCACAAAGAGTGTCTTCAACAAAGAAGTAAACATTCCATCAAGATATTTAGACAGTATTTTTCCGTGGATATAACAAATTCTGTCTAAAGTATTTTCTATCGTTCAAATATATGTTCGTGTTGAATAAGTCCCAAATGTCATTCTTGTTCGTTTCAACGGGGAAACGGTAGATAAAATTAAATGTTATACTTTTTTTTTCAATCCGTACGCGTTTCTATTCAAGTTTACTCATTTTAATATTTCTGTATTCAATTAAATCAGAGACGTACGTCCAATCCCATGATAAATGCCGCTATAATTTATCTGTGATTTTGATACATAAAAGCTCTAAATCATCCACAAATCCTAGGTCTTCCTCCTGATCTACTGGACAATAATTTGGTTGTCTTTTGTAGGTAATGACGACATAACAGTGTTCACATTCCTTCAGATATAAATTTTCACTATCTGCTGTATTAAATTGACTGACTTTTCCTAAAATATAATACACAAAATTATGTCAGTTTTAGTACGTCTATTTTGTTAACTACAAAATTACATTTACCATAACGCATCGACTCGCCTTAAAAAAAATATAATGCTTAATATCTATCTCACCTTAAAATTAAGAAAATGTTTATAAATGACGGAAAGGTTTTGACACACTGGATGCATTTGTGACATCCTGATTTATTATCTGTGGACATCACGAGGGAATTAGCTACAAATGGTATAACTAAAACTTCTGTTTAAGTCCAGTTACATTTTTATTCGTTGCTGCATGATACATTAGATAAACAATCATTTTATCATGTTGACTCTTTGCTTCCAAATTACAAACTGAAAACTCTTACACATAATCCACACTCCTTACATCTCTCTTGCATTAAGAATGACCACCTGTTAAAACATTAAGAACAGGAAATAGATTTTTGATCACAATGATATCCAACGCAACTACTTTAAAAGTGATAGCTAATAATTCACGGCAAAGTGTAAAATGTGGACTGGATTGGACTCTTGGATTAAATTGGACTCTTGGACTGGACTGTTGGACTGGACTCATGGATTGGACTCTTGGACTTGATTGGACCCTTGGATTGGACTCATGGATTTGACTCATGGACTAAACTTAAAAAAATGGACTTATGAATTTTTTCATAATTTTAAAATGAAAACTTATAATATCAAAGACTTCAATTCTTCTACATATATCTGAACTAATGATTCCCCTATAAAAACAGAAAAAAATACAGCTATGGTTATTCTTTCTTGCCTGTTTTATCTGGAAAATATCAAACATTGTCAAAAATCACATATTTTTTCCTCAAAGCCGTAGTATTTGTTTTACAAGCTCTTAAATGCTTCAAATGAAATGATGACAGATTGATGGTCTCTTCTGCAGAAACTTGAGATCTACAGTATCTGATACTAGTAAGATAAGTGTACTATATCGATTTAAGAAAAACATTAACTATGATATACATAATGGTGCAGTAAAAAATAAAAGTATATTGTGACAAAATACATACGACAATTATTTAATTACTTTAAACATAATTAAAATACACACACACGAACACACACAACATTTCAAATCAGTTCAAATATATGATCTATGTACTCTATAAAACAATACTTTTATTATTGTAACAAAGTATTATAATATTAAATGAAGTAGTAATTATCATAAATGCAAACAGTTATCATTATATTATTGTAATGGAGAGAAAAAGTGAAGAATTTAAACACAGTTAATGACAGAAAAAATATATAATTTTTGGCCAGTATTTCTTTTAAATTTAATTATTTTAACCTAGACTTTTACTTCATAAAAGATTCGCACAGAACTTACAAAGACTTTTTTAAAATAATCTTTCCCTCAAGATGAAAATTGGCATTGTTCAATGATAAATGTATGTATAAGTTTAATCAGTAAATTTGCTCTGTTTAGGATGTAAAGTGTCACCTATTTGATTTATTGTATATACATTATCATGTAAAAAAATCAATAAAATCTTATACACCTAAAAGACAAAATTTGAATGTCAACTTAATTACCAGATCAGATAGATTTATTAGAAAAATACTTTTCTACAACTGTTTTTACAGTTACTCCTGATGTAATCTGATATAATCTCCCCAGCTTAAAGTGAAAAATGCCACAAAGGCACGGTCTATCATCACTTTCAACTTTTTAAACTACCGTGGTAGTTGTCAAATGTCACAAACTCTCTTCAGAAAATAAAATGAAAACATTAACCTGATAAGAGACAACTGATAACCGGCCCCTTAAGAAATTATATAACAAATACATTATAATAAAGATAGGTTAAAATTCTGCAGTAATATCATAATAAGTAATAACAAACCAATCACATCTGTATTTGTGATTAAATATATGTATTGAACAAATTACACAAACTAGTATTGAGTTTAAAATATAAATAAGATGTCAATTCAAGAGACCAGTCCATAAGTCAAAAGTCCAAAAGGCCAATCCTAGAGACTAGTCCATGAGTCCAGTCCAACAGTCGAATCCAAGAGTCCAGTCAAATAATCTAATCCAATCCAAGAGTCCAGTCCAATTCAAGAGTCCAATCCGATTCACATTTTACACCAAGAATCCAATCAAATCCAAGAGTCCAGTCCAGTCCAAGGGTCCAATCCAGTCAACATTTTTACACTTTGCCTAAATTCACAACCATCCTGCACGGACATTGCTCTTTGGTGGTCTTAGTTATGTAAAAGTGTTTGATTTCTATAATTCAATCAGATATAGCTTCAAGCATTAAATCTTATATTCTTGGTATTGTAGAGGTTTTTATAGATAGTAATAAAATAAAAACTAACGACAGCATGGTTTTTCATATTGCAATATATTTCGAATACTCAGTATTCCTTATCAAGCTTACATTTTATCTAACTGATAAACTATATGACAAGATATATATAAACATTCAATTGTTAAACGGATCATACAATATAATTACATAGTACAATTATAGGTAGATTACAATTATATGTTAAAAAATAAAACCAATTAAGTTTATAGCCTAAGGGTTATTGGAACACATTCAGTAAGAAAGTTGTCCCATCTCCTGCTAATGGTTTATTTAAAGTTGGCTTTTCAAGTTTAATATGTAAAGCCTCCGTGTGTAAAATATGGCACTTCCTGTTTTAAAATGTTCATTTATTCAAATTAATATTTTTAGGACTAAAACCAAAGATGATATAAAATATACGTTTTAATTGCCGTATATTGGTAATGCCTCACTGGTTCTTAAGAAAAAACTCAAAAACATTTTAAAATCAAAAAACATCCATGTAAATATATTATTCTCCTCTTTTAAAGTAAAAAATTACTTCTCACATAAAGACGAAAGTAATAGTCACCTGAAGGCATCTGTAATATATAAATTTCAATGCTTGGACGATCCAAGTACTACCTATGTAGGTAGGACAAAAAATACCTTCAGAGACGAATAAATGAACACTAGTAAATACGAGAGTGCAACACATGTTTAAAATTTCGATTTACATATAAAAGCATACATTTGTCAATATATATATATATATATATTCAATAATTAGTTACACATTTCTAGAAATAAGAGTCATGTTTAAAAGACTGCATATGATTAAAACAAATTATGTCAAAATCCAAAATGGCCGCCAATTTTTCCTAGATGATAATTCTGATTAAAATGTTTCAACTAAAAATATAAATACATTTTTGATTATGTCAAAACTTATTGTTATTACTTATTTTCTAGTAATAAGATAATACATAATAACAAAAAGACAAAAAAGAAACTTCCAACATTGTAAAAAGCTGTGACTGTCCACGGTGACGTCCTTTCCTGTTGGTAATATAAAACAGATACCTGCTGAATGTTTATGTGCCAGATGTGCACATTTCGGAAAATCATTCCTCATCAGTGACACTAGAGGCCGAAAAGTTTAATAGATTGAAAAAACAAACGCCAAACAGTTGAAAAATTAATTAATCTAAAGTTCCAAAAATGTGTGAATCCAAATCCAGCTAAGGAATGTTTTGCATGAGGGAACAGACCTTAGTTTTAAATAAATTTCAAAAATTAGACGACTGAAAATTTTGCTGAATAATGATAATGAGTTTGAAAAAATCAACAGCTGCGATTCGTCCATCAGTTAGCGTCTATTCCAATCCACTATTCAAAGCAGTTCATCTTTAATTTGTAACCGTCCATTGCATTTTTGAATTGGTAGTCTAATTGGTTGAATTCATTTACATGAAACATGAAAAGTTAATTGAGTATCAATGAGTTTATTTACATAAATTAAACAGACATTTGTTAATCCTTTAATAAGTTTCTGTTCAGATTTTTCAAAATCATTACAATTATTGGATTGTTTTAATATCATCACAATCATAAGATCTCTCTCTCTCTCTCTCTCTTTCTTTCTCTCTCTCTCACACATAGGTCAAACCCTAAACATACAAAAAAGAAAGGGTAAAGAAAGAAAAAAATAACAAACAAACATTTTCTATCAAATGAGCCTTTTTTTTCCCTTTTTTCGAAATAAAACTGAGAAATGGAGTAATGGTGTTTTACACAATCACAGTTAACAGTCTATTCAAAATGTTGTCTGATCCAAGACTGATTACAACATCATATATTTTGTGACAAATATAACGTACATATTTACACAAAGCTAAATGTCTACCAAATGCGTATCAAAGGTTGTACATTTTTGAGAAATTGCATTCCTCCTGAGACTTTCTGTTGAAAAGTGAGATTTATCAAAATTTTATCCTAACTTTTCAAGCTACCAGGATAACGCTTTCCAGTACTTTATTTGTTATTTAAATGAAAATTATGATGTATCATCCTTATTTCAATATTTTGATGTAAAAATTGTCTTTCTATTTATATGTTAATGACAAAATAGAATTTCTAAAAATAAACACCTGGGAAGAATGTGTAATGTTGCATCTAAACCAAATATATTTATGTAGGACGGTATACTTCTCAGGTGGTTCATCAATGGCTTATCGATTAAAGTTTAGCAGGGACTTGTTATATGTTTATTTCTGATTACATAAAATACCTGTTACGAAATGATCCGTTCAGGCTCAACGTGGTGAATGCAGAGTAGATTTTAGAAAATACCTTCATCTGTTTTAAGACCAACAGTTTTCAGTTTGATTTTAACCAGATTTTAGGATTTTAGTAATCGCCGCATTCTTATATGTATGTATTTTAGGTTTATAGTGTTGTAGTCAACTTTATTTTAGTATTTTTAATAATCTTTAATCTTTCCCGCACTGTCTGCTATTTTTAATTTTTCAATCATGAAAAAACAACAACGCACAGCTACAGCTTTTAGTATTTTAGTAATCACCGCACTCTTATATGTATATATTTTAGGTTTATAGTGTTGTTGTGAACTATATTTTAGTATTTTGAACTTAACTTATTCTTTCCCGCACTGTTCGCCATTTTATTTTTTTCAACCATGCAAAACAATAACTTAGCACTGCTCTCCGACGTATGAATAATAAAAAACAATAATAATAATAATAATAATAATAATAATAATAATAATGTATGTAATTACATAATTGATTCACACTTGTGTATTAACTAATCCCACTAATATTTTTTTCCCTAAAATGTGTAAATAATTAATTGAACAGATATGTATACACATGTACAATACACTAAATACGAAATCAGCGTTAAAAAAAAGCAAGGAATTTATGTTTTATCAATTTTATTACATGGTAAGCCTAAACTTCGTTGTTGCATTTTAAATTTAAATATTTTTTGTGCTATAAAAGATATGACATGATAAAGTAATTTAGTTTTATCGTTATTTTCCAAATAAAACCCCAATGCAATATGTTTCCATGATATAGATAACTTTAGAATTTCTCCCACTTGCACCCAGATTTGTCTAACAATGTTACATGAAAAAAGTATATGTTCGTCGTCTCATATTCGATCTTTATAATGATAAAAGTATTTGCTCCATTTGTTCATAACTAGGTTACAAGACTATAATTTATGATGATTTTTAAAATTAAATCCTGATAAGTGTCTATTGTGTATATATCTTTTTTTATATATTTTTGTAAAGTCAGATTTTAACTCTAGGTTAAATTGTTTTAACCATATAATTTTTTTTAAAAGGTTTGACAATTTTTTTAAAATAAAAATTTCAAACATATACTTTGTTGATATTTTTTCTATGTTTACAAAATCTCTATTGTACAATTTATACATTTTTTTCATATTTACACATTTGGTTACACGTAAATCAAAGCTTTTGCATATCTATTTAAACATTTTAATAATATTGTATTCGTATGACCAATTACTTGATACAATTAGTTTGTCCCTTATACTCTGAGCACATAATAGTTTTCCGTTGTCATAAACGATATCTTTTAGGAAATACATACCGCTTTCAACACAAGATGAAAAATGTAATTTCAAATTTTTATATTTAAAAAGTTCATTACACCATAAAGTTTCAACCATATCTTCCAATTTACAATTGTGAAGAGATTTATCGTTTGACATATATTCAAACTTACAAAAAAATCTTTCTAAAATTTGGTCTAATTATTTATTTTTTTTTTTCATTTTTTTACAGTTAATTTTTAAAACATAATCTAAATCTATATTTGTCTTTTTAGTACTGAGTTAAAGAATGAGGAAATGCTGCAATTGGTTGTGATTAATTTTGCTCATTCAAGCTTGCCTTCATTGCTTTAAATTTACACTCAATATCTAACATTTGCAACTCCCCACTTTCCATTTTTCCAACAAAGTTATTTCTTTTGATTCTTCTTTTATTCCATAAAAACTCATATAACAATTTTTGAATTTGTTTTGTTATTTTAAATGACGGTAAAGGTAAAATTTGTGCTGAGTAATATATTTTTGATAAAACAAGGGTTTTTATAATAATCCTTTTCCAGAAATAGTCAATTTGTTCCTTTTCCATAAATTTAGAATATTTTCCAAATCGTTAATCCATTTTTCCAATTTTTCTGTGCATATAAATCTTTATCATGACCAATATGAATTCCTAAACTTTTGATACAGCTGTTATTAATTCTTATTCCATGTATGTTTATTCTATTGTTTTTTAACGAACCAAGAAGAATACATTCTAAAGTCATATTACCGGTATTAAAACCAAGAATACGTATAGTTTTTCTTATATTAATTGATAAAATTTCAACAACTAGGATAGAGGGAAGGCCGAAATTGGACACCCTTGTCTTATTCGTCTGTCCATTCTTAAATTTTTTGAAAGCCATCCATTGTTTTTTAATAAAAAAAATAGGATTTTTATAAAGAATTTTAATCCATTTATAGAATTATCACCAAAATTAATTTTTTTAAATAATTAAACAAAAACTTCCATTCTACTGTATCAAAAGCTTTTTTCTAAAAATCAAGAAAAAGTAATATACCTGGTTTATTATTCAATTAACAATATTCAAAGATATCATACAACAATCTTGCATTCTTACCTATTTATCTACCTTCAACATATGCTGTTTGATCGGGACCTTTTAAAGAACCTATAGCTTGTTGAATTCGTCTGGAAAAAATGAACGCTATTATCTTGTAGTCTGTGTTTGTCAAACTTATTGGGCGATAACTAGTTATCTTTGTCTTGTCGTTCATTTTATGTATAAGGAAAATCACAGTAAGTTTTTGGGAATAAGTTAGCTCAATTTTTTTGGTATATTTTTTTCAAAAGTTTGTAAAACTGAGATTTTAAATCATTCTAAAAAACTTTGTAAAATTCCACAGGTAGCCCGTCTAACCCCAGTGACTTATTATTTGTCATTGATTTAATGGCGTCAAGACTTTTAGTAATAGATGGTAGTATGTCGCAAGTTCTTGTTTAGATTAGTCTAATATTTTATCTATGTCAGTTTTTTTAAATAGTCACCAATTTCTTGTTTGTCTATCGAGTTCGACGTATATTTATTTTTTAAAAATTCAAACATTGCACCTAGAATGTCGTCATCACTAATCATTTTGTTTCCGCAGGTATCATATTTTTCTCTTATTACGTTATGTGTCTGATTATTTTTTTCCAGATTAAGAAAGTAGCTAGTGTTCTTTTCACCTTTCTAAATATATCTTGCTCTTTGTTCTAGTATATCATCGAGTTCATTCCATTTTTTCAAAAAAATCTATCCGAGAAGAAGGTAAGTTTTCCATTCTGCTTATTTCATTTGTAAGTTTTCTGATTTTCTCTTTCACTGATTTGTTTTTTTTTTCGGGGGGGGGGAAGTTTATAGAAAAGTTTTTAATTTCCCATTTAAGATTTTCCGAATGAGTAAGAATATCTGTGTCGTCAAGATTTTGTCTATTGTCAAAGTCGATAATAATATGTTTGACTCCTTTACAAAAATCCATGTCACTTAAGAGAGATGTGTTTAGTTTCCAGTAACCGGGTCCTTTTTTATTATTTTAAAAATTCAAACATAGTTTTTTGCCTTATGTTTACTTATTGACTTTTCAGGCTGATGTTTGTGCTATATATTTACTACCCCTGAGCGGGTACCGCTGCTGTGGAGTAAAACTCCTGAAGATTATCCAAAACTCTAGTATCAGTTCTTTGTGCTGTCAGAAGATGTTCCATTTAGCAAAATTTTCAGCCGTCTTAAATTTTGAAATTTATTTAAAACTAAGGTTTGTTCCCTCTTGCAAAGCATTCCTTAGCTAGATTTGGGTGTATATAATTTTTGAAATTTGGTTTCATAAATTTCCATGTGTTTGCCTTATTTTTTATCTATCAAACTTTTCGGCCTCTAGTGTCACTGATGAGGAATGAATTTCCAAAATGTGCACATATGGCACATCAAAATTTAACTGGTATTTGTATATTTACTACCTTAACTAACATATCTTTTTTCACCCATTATTGTGACCTTTTCTCCTTTCCATGACATAACTGTTTTACCTCTCTTACAATTCCTTTAATAATTTCTTCCCTTTCTTTTATTGTCACCTATCCACCTTAAAACTCAACCTTTGAATATATAACTTCAATAACTCCTTAAGTGTCACTCTTTAAACACTAGACATTGACTTCTCTATTGTCATTAACCAAGATCTCTGTACCAACTTTAAGAAACATCTAGACTTACTTTATTGGTCATTTAAATGTTCTTTGGGTTTGCAAACCACATTTTTACATTTTCTGCAATATTCTGACATGTAGCTGGCAAATTATGTGTATTTCAAATCTATTTTTTAGACTATAGCCGCAATCATTCTTTCAAAGTTATTAAACTATAGAAAATCAACAGTGCATAAGAACTCAAACAACCATCACCTACTTATACATACATTCATATCTGACTGAACATTCCCATTGACAACTGGTAATGCTAACAATACATTTACAAAGTGACGTTGCTTAACAGTGAAACTACCTAGTCAAAGTGCCAAATGCTTTAAAGCTTGAATAAAAATAATAAAAATGTCACAAAATCCTATTTACACTATGACACACACTATCTTCTAATAATCAATATAATATGCTCAAACAGATACTCAGTAGAATGGACATTCTCAAACTAGAGGCTCAGAAGGCTGAGCCTGTATCGCTCACTTGGGCCAGGTAATCTTAGAAGATGATTTATAAATCATTCCTGTGCAGTTTGGTTTAATTTAAACCAGTAGCTTCAGAGGAGATATGCTTATCCAATATGGTCCAATGTTAACTATGTCCTGCTTTGGATGATCGATAAAATTGAGATAATCCAAATAAAGGACCATCCATACATCATTCCTACAAACTCTGGTTTAATTTGCTTCAGTTGCTTTAGAGGAGATAGCCAATATATGCTTTTCCCATAGTGTCCAATGTTAAACTATGTCCTGTGCTGGTGGCCTTGTTTTTTTGGCAGATCCGTAAATTTCGGCTATCTTAGCAGGGGCCCAACCATACATCATTCCTGCAATGTTTGATTCAATTTGCTTAATTAGCTTCAGAGGAAATAGCCAATATATGCTTTTCCCATAGGGTCCAATGTTTAATTATGTCCTGCGCTGGCAGCCATGGTTTTTGGTGGGTCCGGAAAATTTCGGAAATCTTAGTAAAGGACCATCTATACATAATTTCTGTAAAGTTTAGTTCAATTGCCTTCAGTAGTTTTAGAGGATATATATATGTTCTTTCCCATAGGGTCCAATGTTAAACTATGTCCTTGCTGGCAGCCATGTTTTTTGGTGGATCCAGAAAATTTCGGCAATATTAGTAAATGACCATCCATTCATCATTCCTGTAAAGTTTGGTTCAATTGCCTTCAGTAGTTTTAGAGGAGATAGCCAAAATATGCTTTTCCCATCGGGTCCAATGTTAAACCTTGTCTTCCACTGGCAGCCATGTTTTTGGTGGATCCGGAAAATTTCGGCAATTTTAGTAAAGGACCATCCATACATCATTCCTGTAAATTTTGGTTCACATTGGTCAAGTGGTTTCAGAGAAGATAGAAAAATGTGAAAAATTTACGGACGGACGACGGACAACAGACGACGGACGACGGAAGACAAACGACGGACGACAGACAACGGATGCCAAGTGATAGCAAAAGCTCACCATGGCCTTCGGCCAGGTGAGCTAAAAACGCTCGGAACTTCTCTTTGAACAACAAGACTTTATCAATTATCATCACACAAAGTACCTACACATCCTTGGCATCATGGCTCCTACCCCAGGTACATTCCAGGAACCGGATATCCAAGATATGTTTTCACTTCTATCGTACTCATATAGATATATAGCATATAAACCACCGCCTCCACCACCATATAAATCAAGAGTTGCACCTATAGTGCAACATCCCCAGTACAACATTTCAAAACTACATGGGGCACTATCAACATCATCAAGTCACTACAGGACACCTCAATGATAGAGCAGCAGGACACTAAGGTAAAACAAAACATAACTTCTATGTTACAAGACATATGGTTATGGGACTTTGAGAAGGTCGAACGCAATAAGTATTTGAATAGTTATCAGACAATGATCAAAACAGCTGATGCAGATGTACCTAAATGCAAATTTCAGCGCCTGAGAATATTTATGGTGGGTGGCAATAGGATTCGTTGTCCCCTAAAATTAAACCACTTACAGATGGCAACAACAGAATTTTAGCTATCGAAATTGCACCACAACCAAGCCCTTTGTGTCCTATTAACACTTATATGTCATCTAACGGGCGCGTAGCTATAGTGACTGCATGGATATCCTGCATGTAATCATGAACGACTACAAACAGTCCCACAACAATGTCTGGTGTGGAGATATGAACACAACTCTGCTAGAACGGAAACATAACCACTTCGATACCCTGTTATGCAGCTTCTTTATTTCCGAAGAACATTTTTTATTGGCGCTGCTATGCCACAACATAATTATAGTCATTGTAACAACAGTCCACAAAAAGACTTCTTCTTCATTACCACCACTCTTGTGGAGAAATGCAGAGACGTTAAAATTGGGCGATGCAAGTTACAAACACCTCTACACACGTACGTTTTAAGTGCAATATTATGATAGATACTGGTAACCGTAATAATCTTTTTGAAAACCAAGTCTACTTAAATACACGGTTTTTGTGGAATAGTGCAGTCAATGAATTGTACAAGGAAAACCTGGACTATCATTTTGTCTCTTTGGAAACTGATGTGCAAACACGTGATGAAAATGTATCTTAAAGGATCCTTGAAGCCTCCTTAAAGCTGCCTTAAATGTCTCTTTAAGGACTTTTAAGGGGGCTTTAAAGATCTTTAAATATGCCTTCAAGGAGTCTTTAAGGACTCCTAAAAGATCCTTAATGGAACTCAAATTTTAAGGATTTTTAAGCAAAAAATTTATATATTTCCTATTTTTTTTTAAAAAAAGAAAAAACAATTAAACATCATTTTTATCATTTTTAAAAATTTTATTTGAAAAAAAAAACTAATTGATTTTGAAAAATAAAGCCATAAGTTAATTTTCTATTTATAATTTTTTAATCTTAAGTTTTTAATTTAATTAATTTTTATTTATTTATAACATTTTTAAATTAAATTGTTTGGTAATTAATTAAATAGAAATAACAAGATATTTTATCATTAAAATTTTCAGTATTTATCCGCTCTCACTGGGAATCGAACCCTTGTCCTTCAAGTTAGGAGTCTATCAGCTTACCTATGTAGCTATGTAAGAGATGGTACTGAAAATGATAATTATAAAATATGACCCTAACAAAATGCAAATGAGATCACGTGACTGAAAGAAAACAAGTGGAACATTATTCATTTATTAGTGAAAAATTTTCTTTTATTTCTTTTTAAATATCTCTGACAACAAAAGGAACAAATTAATTAATTAATTTATTTTTATAAAAATTTCATATATAAATTGCTCCAGTCATCATTTTATCTATATATAGAATTTTGATTGCATTAGATAAATCATGTGTTGATAGAAATGCATTCAAAAATTACCTGTCATATACTAGAATCTGTAACATCAGTCAGCAAGATGGTGTTTGATGACAATAAAAATAAAAAAAAACATACCAGTCCTTGTCCATATCACAATCCCAAAAACAAAGTAAAAACTTTGCAAACTGGCAAAATAGGTGATACACGTGAACTTCCATCAAGGAAGTGAGGCCGGGAGCTCCGGAAGGGTAAGCACCTCCTGTTTAGCTAGCTACACCCGTCACGTGTAAGTCAATTTTTAGAATGAAAGGAACAAAGACCTATGGTAAGTCAAATATATCCAGTATAAGTTGGGATACAGTGACTACATACTTATCAACAATATTGTGATGACGGCCATAGAACTTTTGATCAAGTTTATTAATCAATTAATTAATTATGTTCATGACATCTGTTATTTCTGGCCCCTTTTACTTGAAATTATTATTATTTATACGTTGAAATTGGAAATGTAATTGATACAGAAGAAGCAGTATGTTAACTATACAAACATCTTTTAAATTAAATTATTGGCCATAATGTCCAAAAAAAATAAATGAATATATAAATACATAGATAAAATAAATAAATAAATAAATAAATATGGTCTTTCTGAGTACTAGTATTATTCAGAAATTTCATGTTTGTTAGTGTGTGTGTGTGTGGGGGGGATTACCTATTTTTCACTGTCAAGTTGCGAATTAAATACCGAAAGAGATAATGGTCAGAAATTGACTATTGACTATTTAGAAAGGGACAGATGTTTTTTTTTTAAATTCTTTTACAGGCAAGTCTAGAATTCAATGTAAGAAAAAGAGAGAGAGAGAGAGAGAGAGAGAGAGAGAGAGAGAGAGAGAGAGAGAGAGATCGGGAACTGAATACATTGAGAGAAAAAGAGATAGAGATAGAGGAAGCTCAGCAGAAAGTGAATATTTTAAAGAAAGAGAGAAGGGGTCATCGGAAACTGAATATGAGAGAGACAGAGAGAGAGAGAGAGAGAGAGAGAGAGAGAGAGAGAGGGGGGGGTTCTGTGGAAACTGAATAATTTAGAAAGAAAGAGAACAAGGTCGGGAACTGAATGCATTGAGAGAGAATGAGAGAGAGAGAGAGAGAGAGAGAGAGAGAGAGAGAGAGAGAGAGAGAGAGAGAGATTTTATATGATTATGAATATTCAGAGGGAGAGGGTTTTCACCATTATTCCATTCCACTCTGACTGCAGAAATTCATATCCAATCCGTCTTTAACTGGATTCTTACTTCAATATGTTCATTTCGAAACTTCATCATGTTTGAAAAGAATATCCTTTGCCGTAATATTCTTATTTTGATTTAAATATTTACATTATCAACTCTTTTTCATTAGGAATTGAAGTTATTCGAATTCCGCTATCATCATGTGTCATGTGCACTCTCTCTCTCATGCTTTATTTGCATCTATGTATAACGCTACCCCTCTCCCAAATAAAATGAAATGAAATAAATTAATAAGTTATATGACATGCTTAGAACATTATTTTGTGATGACTTTTATTTCTTTAGTTAATGTATGTTTAAATGTTTTAATATTAAAATTGTCTTTTAAATCACTTCCGAAAACACACTTTTATTTCCAAATCTTAAGGTAAGGAAATCATTTCAAAATATACTAAAAACAAATCATCCTTTAAAATCAATGAATGTAATAGCCATCGTTCCATTAATAATTAAAAAAAATTGAGTTTTTATGAAATGTCTTTAAGGATCCTTAAAGCCTCCTTAAAGATCCTTAAAGGTGTCCTTAAAGAGTCCTTTAAGGTTTATTAAAGATCCTTAAAGATGGAATGGCTTTAAGGATCCTTAAAGACCCTTAAAGGAGGGGGTTGGTCTTGTGAAAATGAACAAATTAACAGCAGCTGTACAAAAAGTTTATTTATGGCCTCAAAAAAGGCAGTACCTAGAAAGAAGACAAAACTTTGTGGGCCGATTTGGAAAGTCTCTCCAAAGATCCCAAAGATCAGATCTTTACTTCTTCATAGTAAAATTCTGTAAACCAAGTGGCTCAAAGCTGGAAAACCAGTACTGGACCATCCTATCTCCATGGACCGAAAAAAAAGTAAAATGTTAAATGCGCACTCAACAACGAGAAACTACGAAAGAGGGCCTAGAACTTTAAGATAGCATCATGCAAAAAAAGGCAACGTTAGCTTTTATAATCTCATCAATAGAGTTCGTGAAAACAAGCAATCGACAAATGTGTTATCGACGAACGGGAAAACTGTTACAGATACAGTAGCTTAGTGCCGCTAACTTTTTGTGAAGACCTTGCAGTCCCGTCAAATTCTCCAGACTTCGACAATAGTTTTAGAACAACATTAGAAAATAATTTAGAAACATTTAGAAGAAATTATCAGTCTAACCAGAAACACTATACAATTTCAAAGAAAGAGGTTATCCAGTCAATTAGAAACCCCCGCACTGGAAAACCTGTAGATAAATATGTAGTCAGTACATAACATCTAGTATATGCTGGAGATTCTACTCTAAGCACTCTCACAAACCTGTTCAATCTAATATTTAAAAAAGCAAAAAAAAAAAAAAAAAGAAAAAAAAAAAAAAAAAAAAAAAAAAAAAAAAAAAAAAAAAAAAAAAAAAAAAACAACAAAATGAAAAAGATAGTTTTAAGACAGGCATTATCACTCCAATACACATAAAGGCAAAGATGCAACTATCGTTTCAAATTTCCGTGGCATAACACTCTCCTCAACTCTTGGTAAATTGTTCGAGCAAATCCTACTGCACAAAATAAAGCAAACTCTGAATTTAAATCAGTCAGATCTTCAGTTTGGTTTTACAGAGGGACTGCCCCCTCTAATGAACTGATGCTGTAGGAAACCGACAGTATGGATCTGAAACAACCAATATATATGACATTGTTAGACACACAGAAGGTTTTCGACGTGGAACATCACACGATACTCACATGTAAGCCTCTCGACAGAGGTGTGCAACCTCCTGCTATCCAAATCATCCATCAATTCTATGGTGGCCTAACTGCTTAAGTCAAATGGAAAGGTATTTTGAGTTACAGTTTTCCTGTGCAACAAGGTGTCAGACAAGGTGGTATCTTACCGCCTTATCTATACAAATTATAATTATATATTAATGACCTCCTTACTCAAAAGGAAAGCGCTCAGTTAGGATGCTTCATACGCACACAGTATACTGGTAGTGGAACAGTTGCCACATAAATCAGCAGAAATGAATCATAATTTTGATTAACAGAACTCAAGAGGTGCCTTACACTGTCCTACAGGTCAGGATAACATGGCTCCAACGGCATATCTTCCCAAGTTTCCCTAAGCAGTTCCAATCAGTATGTGCTCCGGCGTCTATGGTATTGTTTAGAAATCTTTATTATACAAAAGAAACAAACCAACTGGAACAGTTCCACCTGGACTTCTTAAGGAAAAAAAATGCTCTTCTAATCAGGAATGCAATATGTATGGTTTATTTACTAGTCGGAGCAAGACCTATCAAAGCGAAAATCCACCTACGCCAATTTTCATAACTAGGAAGTATTCTCCGTACACGTGATAACGCGCTGTGTTTATTAATGAATAGACAGTTACGGATGAAATCGACCAACTCAAACAAGTTTGTATATCTACATGAAACAGCTACTGCAACAGTGTAATCTTTCGAAAATCGCAGAGCTCAATCCCTGTCTCTAAAAGACCAGTTGAAAATCCCAATACTCCGAGGAAGTCGATAGACACTGCAGTGGTCAGAGACAAAGAGTAACCTTACAAATTGTGAATACAGACGTCTGTCAATTGGAAATCCGCATCCAGCAGTCAAATCGGTAATAAATAACTGTCATGATGTCAAGAGAGCTGTAATAAAAACTCGGATTCTAACGACACTAACCTGCTTCGTTCAATCAAATGTACATAGGTTCAATCAAAACGAAACTGTATTGAGAACCATGAACATATGTTATTACATTGTGGTGCCCTTCTACAATATAGACGGCAACATTTTAACGAATTGCAATCACTTACAGTTGATCAGTGTGGTTTTGCTATTTGACACAGCATTTGCAACAACACTGCTTTTCTCGCAGAAATACTAATTGACTGTACCATGCTTGTCTCTGCTTAAAGATAATGATAAACTAATTTGCAAAAAAGAGAAAAAAAGAAAGTGCTACAAAGCTTCTTTGTTTTATTTTAAATAAAACTTAAAGAATCTTATTAGTATTAATATCATCAGTTTTTAAGGACAGTGCTTTAAGCTGGAACCCTAAGATATGTTTAAATGTTTGTAGAAGAAGTCGTTTTATAGTCTAGTTTAGGATGTTCCTACAAAAAGGAAAAAAAAAATAACGATGGCATAAAGACAGCGTACGGCTGGAAGAGCTAGAAGATCATACATAATCTTTACGAAATGTGTTAAGATGGCGTTAAGACAACGTATGGCTAGAAGGTCATTCAGAATCTTTACGCAATGTGTGAAGATAGCGTAAAGACAACGTGTGGCTAGATGGTCATTCAGAATCTTTACGAAATCCGTAAAGATGACGTAATGATGAATTTACGCCATCGTTAAGTATTGAGTAAATATGGGTTTTCTTCCCGTGGTTCCTGCTATTCTCGATTTGATTTTACTTGTTGCGGGTAATGCAAGCTAGTTGAAGGTTGTTGTTAATGCTTTTGGATAATTCTATTTTACTTCCTAGATGGAAAATCACGTGTTTAACTTAATTTGCCAGTTTTTATAATTTGGGTTTGTGATTTACACTTGACCCGAATGTTTGGGTTTGATAACATAAAATAAAACAAACATACGACCACAATCCAAAAAAACAAAGTTAAAACTTTGAAAGCTGGTAAAATTAGATATAAACGAGAACTCCCATCAAGGAAGTGAGGCCGGATGCTCCGGAAGGGTAAGCACACCGTTGTCATATATGTTAAAAGTAACATATAACATGTCACCGGAATAATATTTACAAGAAAATTCACGATATGATGGTAAAAAGTAACTTAAGTAAATCGAATTTAAAATCTTACTTTATAAATCAACAACATTTCCGGTTTGATTGTATAAGGTCATAGGTATAGACACTTTGATATTTGCAAAAACTATACGGTGAGTTCCTTTCCGATTCTAATGTTTCTGGTTAACAAAAGAGTTAGGCTAAAAGATTATTTTTTGATGTAATTTAATTACTAAAGGCTTACGTTATACGGTTTTACGTTTTTTTTTTTTTTTTTTTTTTTTTTTTTTTTTTTTTCTTTTTAAATCTGTATTCATCAAACTTAAACTTACTTAACAAGAATAAATAAATAAATTTTTATACGCTCTTATCATTACAGGTTTAGCCAAATTGTAATCAAAAATATGAATTAAAATTTTACTTCTTTTTTTCAGTATCGATTCCAGTCATACAATATAACGAACGAATAACACAAATATTATCAAAGTAGTATAGCCAAAGAATCGGACCATAATGTTAAATCCTTTCTACATCAGATTTGTTTTACTTTTGATAGTTTGTTTATGTGTAATATATATTAACTTTCAAAATGTTAAAACTGTAACATTAAAAAAGTATATTACAGTGGTTCATAAAAAAACAACTAAAGAGAGAAGAAATTGTTCAAGGGAGGTTAACCCTTCCAAAAGAGACGAGTGTAATCGTGATTTATTTAGAAATGAAACGACCATACTTATTTTAATAAATTGGAAAAACGTACATGATATACGAAAAATAAAAACAAAATTATTGCCTTCGCTTAATTTCTTAAAGACAATGAGTGTCATGATCTTTTCTGAAGAAGAGCAACCCAACGATGCTATTAAAGCCGAATTAAGAAACATTTCGCATCATAACATTACATATTTTAAAACAAAATTTTCTTATCCAAAGGGGTTTGATCATGTGAAATTTGAAAACTACGTCTATGCAAAACGTTCCAAGTGGGGCTATAACCATATGATACGATTTTGGTTCAAAAATGTATGGTTGGAGCCGGCTGTTAGATCATATAAATATGTTTTTCGTTTAGATACAGATTCATGTCTTCGTGGGAATAAATTTGCCTTTCCCACAAACGATTCTTTAGTTTACGTGTATATGCGAGTGGTCTCTGAAATTTGGCGATTTGCAGCAGGTCTTAAAGAGTTTTTAACGAACTATGCTAAAAAGAACAAAATAAAACCAAAGAATCAAAAATTGTTTGACCAAATATCTCGTTTTAATACAGTACCAGTGTTTGATAATAATATTGAAATTACATCCGTTGAGTTTATGCAGAGGCCTGAAGTGAAGAAATTTATAGAAGACGTGGATGAAACGTACGGGATATACATATATCGGTGGGGTGATGCCCCTCTTAGATATGCTACAATGGCAATGTTTGCCGATGAGAAATCAATACAACAGATGAATATAAAGTTTCGAAAAGACTATGGGCACCCTTGCAGATAATAAACCAACTTCGGTAGATAAATGTATTATATATATTTCTAGAGTGGGCGTAAACATATTTTGTTTTGTTATTTTCAAAATTATTAATATTTTAAAAATCTTAATAATTATAATAATAATAATAATAATATTTAGTTAAATGGAATGACGATAATGCACATGACAAAAGAAGTCATGAAATCGACATTACAACAAACCAAATATCCATAATGTTAGTTTTTTTTTTAAATCTAAACGTTCATGCCAAAACCTCTTGTATAGCACCATATCAGAGCCAAACTCTTTTCTGTCCGAGCCAAAACCTTTTTTATTCGAACAAAACTCTGTTCTTTTCGAACCAAACTCGGTTCAATCCGAGCCAAACTTTGTTCTATCCGAACCAAACTCTACTTTATCCTAGCCTAACTCTACTCTATAGCACTGTTTTGTCTAAGACAGTTACAAGAAGAACGCAGATACAAAACTAAGTACTACAGATGATAATACAAAAGAATTCAATTTACCACTATCATTATGAATATTGCATTCAAGTAGTTATTTTAATCGGCTTAGGAACACGAAATACAGAATGACACTCGTTGCAGATTTTTTTAATCACACTACGCTAACAAGTTTATACATGTATCACCGTGGAAAATTACCTTGTCGCCATTATTCATAACTTTAAATAATTCTGACTTATTTTATAAAACTTACGCTATTTAATATTTATAATATATGGTTTACATTTTATTTTATATATATTATGTTCTTACAGTTATGCAATTTAATGTTTATCGGGATTATAGTATATGGTAGATGTAATTTAATGATTATCGGGATTAAAGTATATGGTAGATGTAATTTAATGATTATCGGGATTAAAGTATATGGTAGATGTTATTTAATGTTTATCGGGATTATAGTATATGGTAGATGTTATTTAATGTTTATCGGGATTATAGTATATGGTAGATGTTATTTAATGTTTATCGGGATTATAGTATATGGTAGATGTAATTTAATGTTTATCGGGATTATAGTATATGGTAGATGTAATTTAATGATTATCGGGATTAAAGTATATGGTAGATGTTATTTAATGTTTATCGGGATTATAGTATATGGTAGATGTTATTTAATGTTTATCGGGATTAAAGTATATGGTAGATGTTATTTAATGTTTATCGGGATTATAGTATATGGTAGATTTAGATATTGTCACCCATTACGGAAAAACAATGTTCAAATTCATGAAATAAGAATCAGTGTTGATTGACTCTATTGTCAATATTTTTTGAATTGTATTTGTCTCTAGGTACCCGCGGATATTACTTTCGTAATATTAACACATTTGTTTAAAACTTATTGTTTGTAAATAACAATGTATGATTTTATTGACAACGAGTAAAAAGACTCGCTTGGTCTGTCCATCGAGGCGCATGTAAATATTGTACATAAAGTGTAGAAATTGTATATAGAGTTTAGATTTTTATCTTAATTCAAATTATTAGATAACCGCCAACACCAAAAATATAGCGCATATGGATGTTATAATTATTTCCTATTTACTTCTGTACAAAAAGTACAATCTAAGGTCCCTCCTTTTTTTAAAAAAAACTTACCACTTCAAGTTTCCAACTTCCACACTAAATTCAATGCATCCAAATTATTAAATTGTATCAAACCTTGCCGTGTTAAAACTTTCATAATTTATTCCCCCTACCTGTCATCGCTGAGTTTTTTATATATTAATAAACTATATTGACATTTAATAACTGGTTGTCTCAGTGAAATTCAGAACATATTGTCAAAGGATCATAATTACAGGGAGGTTTATTCGTTTGATGTGGGTCTATGAGTTTATAAAAGAAAGAACTTGACCTTCCTTACTTGTATTGGATTTTAAAACTTCACAAAAACCTTACCTGAAAAGATAAGAAGCAGTAGGTTTTTGAATGAACTACTTAATTATAATCAGTTATTCCAAAATAAATTTTGAAAGTCGTCAAATATGTACTTCATTCTTATTTAGCATAAGGTCTATTCTAAATTTTGCATTAACCAAATTTGAATTGCTTGAAAGTTCTAAAGAATTCCTTGCTTTTACACTTTATTTTTGGTAAAAAGAATAACAAAAGCTTTTTGTTTTTTCTACAAGTTACATCATTATCCCTCATTCTAAATTCAAAGAACTCTTAATCAAATCATTCGTTTAATATTCTTTACAAAAACTAGAGGTAAGATACAAATATCTAGTGTTCGACCGGTATTCTGGTTATTTTGTAAAACACCATACAAACAGCACGACTTTTTGAGAGAAAACAAATTCGTTGTGTTTTGCAATAAAGAATCATTATACCAAAAGTCAATATAATTGGATCTTTGCTTCCTTACGTCTTTCTTTATTTATATAAAACAGACTTTTTGCAGACTTCTTTTATATTGGGAGTAAAATCATTTAACTCCACTTACATATATAAAGATGAAGTTATATATCTAACAAAAGTATCTTAAATTTTAATGTGTCATATGTACACATTCCGGAAAAGCATTCCTCACCAGTGCCACTGGGGGCCGAAAATTTTGATACTGGTAGATAAAAAGCATAAGCCAATCCGTTGAAAATAAACCCAAAGTTCCCAAATTAAATAAATCCAAATCCAGCTATAGAATGCTTTGCAAGAAGGAACAAACATTAGTTTTTAACTTGTTTCAAAATTTTGGACAGCTGAAAATTGTGCTACTTGGTATACATCTTCAGTCAGAACGAAGCACTGACTACTGAGTTAAGGATACCCTCAATGAGTTTTACTCCAAAAGCAGTGATATCCGCCAATGAGTAGTTAATATCTAACAAAAATACCTGGTTAAAAGTTCGTTAAAGAGTTGATATCTTAGAAAAAAACTTATTATAAGTAGTACTGTTAAAAGGCATTATTGTTCATTTCCTTAATCTTTTATTGATCTTTTATTTTCAACGAAAACTGGTTTTGACCACTACACAGAATATTCAATACCTGGCCTCCGTTAAGCTTTAGGATGGATCTGCCACCAATTTTCGTAGAGGCTTAATAAACTATTCTTTAATGTTTCCCACATAAAGCAGGGACATTGTTATGTTTAATCTTTTAGGCAGTTTGAAAATACCCTGTTTGATTTACTGATAATAGGAAACGGCAAATTTACAAATTTTTGACAAATAATTTTGGTGAGAAAGAATATATTTTCTAAGTTTGTGATATCGTCATCCTTGTGATAACAACATTACATACTGATACATCTACTTATCTATTAATAAAGTCAGGGTTATTTTAATCAGTGATTCTAATATGTTTTGTCTTTTCCAAATAGAAAGTTTCAAAAAAATTAAAATTATAATTTACATGACAATGTTAACAACACTATGGCATTTAAGCTTTCGGCAAAATAACTGACAAACAACTTCCGTCCATGGTTTAGTCTAGTTTGATTCAAACTTAGGCGGTGAAAGGCGCTGCCATCTGATCCGTAAGTGCGCTGTAAACCACACAACCACAACTACTTTGGATTTTTGATTTAAGATAAAACTTTAACTTATAGTTTAGAATATCTCAAGAAATGGCCAACAAATATATATATATATATATATATATATATATATATATATATACTTTTTAAAACGTGCTTTTACTGTCGAATTTTACGAAATAGAAAATTACTAAAATGTTGTATAATACTGTAATATTATTGCAATAAAGGGTTTACCGTTACTGACAATAGTGATTTTGCAGTTTTAGAAATAAACAATTTGATATAAAATTTAATATATGAAATCCATGTCATATACCATATAAGACCGACGGCTTCATCATATATCTAAACTTGCACCTTGTTTAATTTACATTTGGCTATTGTATGTCAAAAAATTACCAAATTTTATCTCGTATCAGTCCTTTGTGCTGTCAGGAAATTTAACAAAATTTTCAGCCATCAAAATCTGAAATTTATTAAAAACTACGGATTGTTCCCTCATGCAAAGCATTCCTTAACTGGATTTTGATTTATATAATTTTGGAACTTTATATTCATTATTTTCAACTGTTTGGCTTATGTTTTTTATCATTCAAACTTTTCGGTCTTGGTGTCACTGATGAGGAACGAATTTTCGAAATGTGCACATCTGGCACATCAAAATTTAACTGGTATTTGTGTTTTATATTTACTACTTCTGAGCGGGTACCGCTGCTGGTGGAGTAAAACTCCCCGAGGGTATCTATAACTCAGTAGGCAGTTTTTTGTGCTGTCAGAAAATGTACTATTTAACAAAATTTTCAGCCGTCTAAAATATGACATTTATTTAAAACTAAGTTTTATTCCCTCATGCAAAGCATTCCTTAGCTGGATTTGGATTTATATAATTTTGGAACTTTAGATTTATTATTTTCAACTGTTTGGCTTATGTTCTATCAAACTTTTTGGTCTAAGTGTCAATGATGAAGAATGAATTTCCGAAATGTGCACATCTGGCACATCAAAATTTAACTGGTATTTGTGTCATATATTTACATGTAAAATACATTTTAACCAAAGACGGTTCTTTAAGCTGCATTAAGTTTTTCTATTTATTTTATTTTATTATTTTTTTTTTTTTTCTTAAAATTTATTTATTTATTTTTTTTTTTAAAAAATAGATAACTTCTAATCACGATGCGGGAGATTCATTTTCTAAAATTTCATTCCTATAAGCTATAAATAAATGGAATCCTCTAACGTGTTTGTCAATGTTTAACGATGATAAATATTTGCTTGGAGCATGTGCACGGATGAACAGAAATTCCAATGAATCGAAAGTGAAACCTGACAAATTGTATTAATTGTCCGTCATTAATATCCAGATGTTTTGAAATGGTGTTATGTATCCCTTACTAAGTCACACGTGACAAATTTAATAAAGTTCTGTGTTCAATTTATCGTATTTTATCGTTTTGTAAGTTGTGTTTAAATAATTTGGTTTTTTTATGACGTAACCATATTCTAAAATTAGATCCCACAGGCTTCATCTCGCTGAGAAATTACAGTTATTTCTGTATTTATACAAGCTTTATCGTTAAATTAAATGTGACATTATTCATCAGGAACATCATTTATTATATCAGCGCTGTTTTAATTTTTTCCAAGGAAAACTTAATGCTGCTTTAATGCGAATGTTCGGGTTTCTAATTCTCTTTAAAAACTCGTGTGTATCTAATTTTTCCATATTTCTCCTTTTTATCTGCGCGTCTAGTTCTAAAATCCTACTCGCTAACAAATCCATCACTATTTCACTCCTCATAACAATTTTACAATAGTCTGCTACAATAGCATATTGCCCTTAGATGGGCGAACCTTAACTTGAATTTAATGAGTTTTTCATGGACAAATTTGTTCCGATAAGCCGGTCTGATATCTATATCAGACTTGTGATAAGGCTTTTCCGACGGGGCACGTATGGTCGGTGATAAAATCATACGAAATTAGTCGTATAAAAGAATGTGGGAATTACGTAATTAGTACTTAATATTGCATCAAACAGATAACCATTGAGTGTACTTTTTATCTCTTATACAGATATTATATAAAACCCTGACTTTAGATACTTATATAATAATGTCATTTACTTTAAACAAATGCTTAGAACCTTTACTACAAACTGCCAGTTTATGTAAAACATGTTTTTTTTTTTTTTTTTTTTTTTTTTTTTTTTTTTTTTTTTTTTTTTTCTGCATACATGCTTGTTATCCAATTTGTTATTGTTGAAAATGGCCTTAAACCATTTTGTAATTGACAGCGGTAATCATGCAGATAGTCCCTTTTATTCTTAAATCCCTTTTTACTATGTTCTTGAAATTCGATCACAATTTCTTAATTTATCAATGTTACTTCCACAATCATGTACATAACGATTGGAACGTGAGACCGATACCATGACAACATAATGGGCAAGGTGTAAAATGTAAACTGGATTGGACTCTTGGATTGGATTTGACTCTTGGCCTGGATTGGACTTTTGGATTGGACTCATGGATTGGACACATGGATTGGATTCATAGACTAGACTTAAAAAAACTGGCTGATTGATTTTTACATAATTTTAAAATGAAAACTGATAATATCAAACACTACAAATCTTTTACATGTATCTGAACTCATGATTACCCTATAAAAACAGGAAAAATTACAGCTTATGTAATTCTCTCTTGCTTGCTTTATCTGGGAAACAGACAAACGTTGTCAAAGACCACATATTTTTCTTCTTAAAGCTGTAGTATTTGTTTTTCAATCTCTTAAATGCTTCAAATGAAATGATGACAGATTGTTGGTCTCATCTGCAGAAACTTTAGAACTACAGTATCTGATACTAAGTAAGATAAAAGTATAATGATGATTTAAGAATAACATTAACTATGATATACATAATGGTGCAGTAATAATTTAAAGTAAATTGTGACAAAATACATACTACAATTATTTAATTACTTTAAACACAATTGAAATACACACACACACACACACAAACACACACACACACCATTTAAAATCAGTTCAAATATATGATCGATGTACAATATATAACAATACTTTTATTACCGTAAAAATAGGTATTACAATATGAATTGAAGTAGTAATGATCGTAAATGCAAACAGTTATCATTATACTTTTGTAATGGGGAAAAAAGTGAAGTATTTAAACACAATTAATGACAGAAAAAAATTTTGTCCAGTATTCCTTTAAATTTAATTTTTATAACCTAGACTTTTACTTTTTAAAAGATCCACACAGAACTTACAAAGTCTTTTTTAAAATAATTTTTTCCCTCAAGATGAAAATTGGCATAGTTCAATAATAAATGTATGTTCAAGTTTAATCAGTAAATTTGTTCTGTTTAGGATGTAAAGTGTCACCTATTTGATTCATTGTATATACGTTATCATGTAAAAAAAAATTCAATTTTAATTACCAGATTAGATAAGTTTATTAGAAAAATGCTTTTCTACAACTGTTGTTTACAGTTACTCCTGATGTAATCTGATACAATCTCGCCAGCTTAAAGTGAAATATGCCATAAAGGCACGGTCTGTCATCACCTTCAACTTTTTGAACAAAGGTGTTAGTTGTCAAATGTCACAAACTCTCTTCTGAAAATGCAACGAAAACATTAACTTGATAAGAGACAAATGATAACCCACCCCTATAGAAATTAAATAACAAAAACATTTTAATAAAGATAGGTTAAAATTCTGCAGTAATATTATAAAAAGTAACAACAAACCAATCACATCTGTATTTGTGATTAAACATATGTATTGAACAAATTACACAAACTAGTATTGAGTTTAAAATATAAATAAGATGACAATTCAAGAGACCAGTCCGTAAGTCAAAATCCCAAAAGGCAAATCAAAGAGACAAGTCCATGAGGCCAGTCCAACAGTCCAATCCAAGAGTCTAGTCCAAGAGTCCAATCCAATCCAAGAGTCCAGTCCAATCCAAGAGTTCAATCCAATCCACATTTTACACCAAGAGTCCAATCAAATCCAAGAGTCCAGTCCAATCCAGACCAATTTTACACTTTGCCAAAATAATGGTTATACTGGATTTATAACGAAGGTCGGCAAGTGATTTAACATTCACGTGTTTTAGAGCTCTGTCACATTCTGCTTCATATCAAACGATTTAATGAGTAAAAACTGGATTAAGCAATGAACAAAAATCTTTTTTTAAAATCATCCTTTATAAATGGTTTTCTTGTAGAGACAAGTTTAACAAGTAGAATCAATTATGGAATATGAAAGTAAAATGGAAACGCAATTAACTGAAAGAAACCCCCCAAAAATTTTTGGATAATCATTTGAAAAACAATTAAACAAGAATAAATTGACCTTGAATTCTTCGGATTAATTTTATAGTTATTGTACATTTTCATTATCTTGGAATTTTATCGGTAATGTAAAACGTCGAGCAAAGGAAATCCAAAATCAAAGTAGTTTTACTTCTCCTCCTCTGGTTCGCCTTTTGGAACTTAAATAATGCATACTTTATCAATTTCATCGATAAATATTTTTATAAAAACGTTTTATGACAATAAGTAATGATACAATTTTTAAAAATGATTTAAAACGAGCGCCCGGTATCACATCCTTGATTCGTTTTTCTTGTGTTTTGTAGGACTGGTCCGATTTTAATTTTAAAAACTGATAATATTTTTTTAAAAAAGTTAAAAATAGCAAATAGCTTACTTTACGTTATTAACAAAAATACTTTATCTTTGAACAAAGTCGAAACATTTGTTCCTTTCCATTGATTTTTGTTCCTATACTTACTAATATATAACACAATTACCAGTTAAATGTTGTGCTAGATGTGTACATTTCAAAAATTCATTCCTCATCAGTGACACTTAAGAGCGAAAAGTTTGATAGACAAAAACATAAGCCAAACAGTTGAAACTTAATGTATCTTAAGTTCCAAAATTATATATACCCAAATCCAGCTAATAAATGTTTTGCAAGAGGGGACAAACCTTAGTTTTAAATAAATTTCAAAATTTAAGACGGCTAAAAATTTAAATGAGAAAAGAAAGTTTGTTAGTTACATTGACAAAGGTGGGTGTTTTCTCGTAATACTCTTGTTCATTCTATTACCTTTTAACTATCAGGTGATAAAAGTATAACAAACTGACAAGAAAATAAAATCGCCTTATCTTCTATTCACCCTTTTAACTTTTGATAGTTTTAATCTATTTTTATTTATGTTTTATTATAAAGTTTTTTTTTCTTGGAAAGACTTTCTAAAACACAGATTCTATTTTTCTAGAGAAAAATTAATGTGATTTTATATTCGCTTGCTTTCTTTTCCAATTATTTCTCTAATCGTGTTGGAAATAAATTAATTTTTTTAATTTAATAAAATCCTTCTTATCACTTTAAAACAGAAGCATGTAGAAAAACACGTGGTTACAAAGAATACAAATAATTATTTATTTCTAACTTAGAAAAAATTTGGACAATTTCGTGTCTTCGTCGGTATTAATTTTGTATTTTGAAGGGTAGGGATTTTAGAACCAAACTATAGTTTTTTATAACTTTTATTAACGGATAAATTACAAGTTATTTTTTGTTTGTTTCAAAATTACTTGTGTCATTATTGTAAAATGAGTCTCATGTCATAAATGTATGTTGGTTGACTGATTCTTGCATAACTGTGATTGTCTTAACTTGTAAGGAAAAATTAATTGCTGATGTTTCTGAATAGCTAAAATAATTTTAAAAAGTGGACGATTATTAAATTCAATTATTATATTGTGGACACGAATACAAACAAAAGTGCAATTTACATTTAGAAAGAACGGTTTCAAGTTGTTTTTATTTCTTGCAAAATATAATAGGTATTTAGTATCGTTTCTCAATTTAAAACTTATTCTAAATCAATTTCACATACCTTGATTTAAGCATAGCAATTCATATCTAATGTTACTTTTACCAGCTAATGTAAAAAAACACATAAATTTCAAATTAACCACTGCGCTATCAGAGGTTCAAGAGGTCATCTTGAGATTTGATAATTCCCTATATACTAATTCTAAGATTGTTCTAGAATCCTTATTGACTTTGTAATACCACCATTTCTTCAATGTTTGTTCTATAAAAGTGCGTTTATTTCATTTTCTGTTTATCAAATTAAATGCATTTTAAAAAAGAGCAGAAGACATATGAGTGAAATGGCAGCATTAAAAATATCGTATTTCAGAAGTGATACCTATATACAATGACAGTAAAATCAAAGGATTTTACGAATTACGTAATATTAAAGGACAATTGCCAAATACAGAAACATTTGCCATAAGAACACAAAATTTGAAAAATGTTAAAATAATATTTATAATGTAATAACCAAAAGATAGTTACAAAACAAATTGGAATGGTTGGGAATATGAAACTTAGTTAAAAATAATACATTCAGTGTAAACAATCGACTTATTTAAAAGCATATTTGATCTATTTTCAAGGCTGATTGCTATATATCGTTATAGCTAACGATGTTACGATATTTATCAGACCAATGGACAATTACCCCTATAGTTCTTATAAAAATAACAACAAGATGACTGATGTCATATTGTTTTCCTAGTAACAATTTAGAGATGCCTCTATTCCATGATGTTACAACAGACTCACTACCCAAGTCCTTTCACATACAAGTAATAACCCTATTTTACCAACATATTATTTCTTTAAATACATTTTATAATTTTGCAACATTAATAAATTTGTAATATACATTAAATACAAAAATATCGGACCATGTATAAATCACAATCCCCAAATCAAAATAACAACTTTTAAAACTGAAAAATTAAGTTAAAACATGAACTCAAATTAGTGAGGCCGCATACTTCGGAAATGTAATCAATTCCCGTTTTTCTAGCTACGCCTGTCACGTGTGAACCAAAATTGAGAATGTTGAAAGGAAAATGGATCTATTGGACGCCATATATGTTACGTTTAGTTTCAGATACAGATACATACTTATCAACAATGTTTTTATGGGTAAGTTATCTGTAGCAGAGGTGCGTCTTCTTCTCAAAACGACATCACGAGACTCTTCGGTGACTCTTATGTGTTACAGGAACAAGATTGATAACAACCCCAGATGTACATGATATTTTTATCTTTCAATATTGATATGTAAAGCAATGTGTATATTTTTCTTATGCGGTGGAATATAGTTGTCGGGCTTTACAGTTATACACTCGGAACATAGTTTACGGACGACTGTTTATTTAACGCCATTATATACATTCCACGCGTCAACTATTAACCATCTAAGTCTAAAATGGATCTTTAAAGATACCAGATTTGTGATTACCGCTTCATTTGATTATAATATTAACAGATTTACTGTTTTCTTGCATTGATCGAAATTCACACCTATATTGAACTCAAGCCTATAAGAAATGAACAGAAAACATTGAGTTTGTGTATCGAAGAAAATTTACTACCACCGTTGCCACGAGTTTCCAGATGGATTAAGATAGATGATTTGTTTTGCGATTTCTTTGCATCCATTTGTTTTGAAAAACCGAAAAAAAAGAAAAAACTCTAATCTTTGTTTTGTCACACTCTAATTGAAATGTTGTTTTTCCTACATATTAAACAAAACAAGACACGTAGTTTCTTAATAAACTCCCGCGACTTTATGAGGCGCATGCACGATACAGAATAGTGTATTGGACATCATTACATCATACTAAATAGATTGAAACAAAATACGTTTAGTTGTGTTAAATTTTAAATATAATATCTTTTGTCTGACATTTTAAAATTTTATCACCAAATAGTTGTTGCTTGGACATAGCTAGATACGATATTTAATGTATAGCATTTGTAAGTACTATAATTATAAGTTAAAAAATTCCTTTCCAGACTACAGAATAAGGTATTAAAATATTGTATTTTATCACGAACTTTTGAAACTCAACGACATAAAACCAGTAATTGTGTTGTTTTTATGAATCCTTGTAAAATTTTGAAATAGTTTATAAATATAAACTGCCTCAAAATTCTGATTAAATATTGAATATGAAAAATAGCCAATTCACACACACACACACACACACACACACACACACACACACACACACACACACACGTTTCTTCTTCGTTATAAGAATAGGCTCTACATTTGCATTTCCACATTGGAAGGTTGAATCTGTTTGAAAAAAACGAATCCTAGTTACAAAGAAACCTTACCTAATTTTATTAAACAAATGATGATTTTATATGGAAAAATAAACTTCCTTATAAATTAAAAGCATTGAATATCTAAATAAAAAAAACTGTTAAATTTCTGTGTCACATGTGCTCATTTCGGAAAATCATTCATAATCAGTAACACCAGGAACGGAAAAGGTTAATATAAAAAATTTGCAAAAAATTTCAAAAAAAAAATAAAAAAAAAAAATAAAAAAAAAATAAAATAAAAAAATAAACCAAAGTTCCAAAATTATACATATTTAGCTGTGCATGGGGGATCAAACTTGAGTTTTTAATCAAGTTTCAAAAATTACGACGGCAGGAAAGCTGGGTCAAAAATATTAGAGTCTAAAAGTGTTAGGAAGTACACACTGATTTTCCAAACATATTAAACAATTAAAGATCTTTTTAATTCACACCTGTTACCTAATCGTTTGCCTGTTATACAAAAATTTATTTAATTAATGAAAAGAATTGAAGAATATTAAAGATGTAAACATGGAAACTTTCATATACAAAGAATGTCTTTGTTTCAACGTTGAAATCATTGTCAACTAATAAGCAATATATATATATTTGTATTCAATAAAAACACTGGTGGAACAGTTTCAATATTCTATACATAGGAAAATGTTATTTTTTTTTATTATTTTTATTTTAGAACTTTTAATTATTGTATAATGTTAGCAAAGATTTTTTTAAAACATTCTTCAAACATCCAGTAATACTCACCTCTATTTGTAAACTATAAATATTTTTTGAGCAGAAAGATACAAAAAAAAATAAAAGTCATTTATGTAAATAAAATATATTGATTGATTTTTATAATGAGTGGTTTCCCTTATTAGATACATTACTTATAAATTACTATAATTGTTGGTACTTAGGTTAGCATATTGTGAATATTGTATAGCAATATACTTGTATACTCATACTGGCCTTTGTAATTTGTAGAAAAATATAAAGAAAAATTATTAAAGACATTTAATCAAACAAAATTTGTTACTTACTTACTTTCTTTCAGAAAATATAGCCTGAAACTAAATATAGCTTCGTTGAATCTTCACAATATGCTAACATAAGTACTAACAATCAAAGTACTTTTAAAGTAATGTATCTAATAAGAGAAATAAATGAAAAGTCTTAACATAGTTGTGAACAATTAATCATTGGCAATGTACAATTTAGATTAATTTTAACTTGAAGTAAAATTTATTATTTTTGATAAATAATATTTCATTTTACCTTTTTCATCCAAGCCGAGAAATGAAAGGAGGGTTTATCTAGTTATCTCTGCTTGATATAGTGCTGAGTCAGAGATTTCGCTGCGCTCGCCAATATTACTGAAATAGCGTTAAGGTCGGATTGTTGATAGTTGCATTACGTACATTTAATTGATAAAACACTTTTGTTTTCTTTAATTTGACATTAAACACTCGGTATTTTGAAGCATTTTATTTTGTCACAAATTTTATAATAAAATATTTTAACTAAAATTAAATATGAAAACGAAAACGCGTTTAAAAATACTCAAATCTTTATTACAAATTATTTCAATATGAAATGAATTTAATCAAAAATCCATATTAAGTTAATATACTTGACATTATAATCGTTTTTATAACCCTGGAGTAAAGCATTTAAACACATACTCTTTTCTTCTAAAAAATATAAAGCATGTCATACATGTATTTAGAAATTTAATTGTCAAATAATAATCATAATAACTTTCTATGGATACATTTGAAAAAAAAAAAATTTAAAAATTATGTCAAATTTTGTATAAAACATAAATGAGACTAAAAAAATTCGAATCACCTGCAATTCGCTACAAATGTAAACAAGTTCTAAAAAATATACAAATGTAAGAAAATGAAATATTTTCAATTAAATAAAGAAAATCAAGATCACGTTTTAAATTCTTTTTTCCAGGGTCTTAACATACAGAGATAATTCGAAATATAATAATATTATGAAAATAACAACATAAAAACAAAACAAATGACATACAAATGTTATACGCGGCCGTAAAATCTAAACAATAATATTAATAATAAAAACAAAGTTACCCAAACCTTATTGCGGGTAAATTAATAAAACCTTAAAATTTCTGTTCGTGTTTTTGAATTTCCTCTTTTAGTTTTTCTTTCTTTCTTAAACTGCTTTTAATTCCATATTTTTCAAGTAGAATTGCTTTTAATTCCTTAGGTGATAAATCACTGTAATTAATATCTTTAACAGGGGGTGTATATTTTCTGGGTCCCAAAATCTAAGATCGGCTTCTACTATTTCTTGCGTTATTCTTGACTTCCTAGCTGACCTTTGCCTCCTTATCTCCCCCTCCCAACACTGTTCCGATTGTTGAATATATTTTCTTTTTCCCTTTTACAATTTTCAGACTGAAAAGATCCTACTCTTCTTCTTGCTCTAAGAGCATCTAGAGTGACATCATATTTATTTATTTTTTTGTGGTGAATTGTCTTGATTTGGTCATTCCCTTTTTCTGACCCTGCCCACTATACTTAGCAAAATTTCCGTACTTGTTGGCGAACCACGGTACATGGTAAACCAAAGTATGGATATATGGTTTTATATTGCTATAAACTGTTCTTGATGCCCTTAAAGCAAGAAACAGATTTGCCCAAAATTTACACTTTTCAAAGAGGCTGCTTATATTAGAAAGTTCATGTATTTCATGACAATTGTACTGATAAACAGAGAAAACTTCTTTCCATAACTTTACTGTATCTTCATGCGTTTCATTATGGATAAGAAAAAATACCTTATCTGGGAGATTTTTAAACTTGTCCATTCTATTTCACCTCCCTTGTCTTTGGAAGCCCAAACACTAAATGAAACCCCACATTCCATATGTGGATTTTCATAATAAGATCTTGAAGATTGTGTGATTTTTCTCCTTTTATTTTATTTTTCTGGTCTAAAATTTAATTGAAGATGCCAGATATCCAAACTAGTATTTTAACGTTGTATGATTATTTTACGGGAAAACTATTTAATGAAGTGGAATTAACATCCGTTTGACATGTTCCGATACTTAAGATTATTATTAATCCTTTTGTTTATTACAGCCCTCAAAGTGGGTTTCAAAACTAAGTGGCCAGCTGGCCACCAATTTAAATTTTCTGGTGGCCAGTGGAAATTCCATGTGGGCAGGCAATCTTTTCTTCCAAATGATGAAAAATTAAGGCAACTTTTCGTTATGGAAAACAAAAATGCATTTATAAAACTGACATACAATCACTTACATATGTGTTATTAATAACAATACTGATGATGTTAAGTGTCCATTTTATTGCCTGAACAGTATCATTATATTGCAACAGTACCATGAAAATTCTGTAACACAGAAATAATATCTGTTCTCTAGTCACAAAAGTTCAAATTTAAAGTGAACAAGCTGGCCACCATTTACAAATTTTAGGTGGCCAGACACAATTCCAGGTCGATTTGGCCACCATTTTAGTAGACAAAATTGAGGGCTGTATTACACACATTCCTTAGATTTAAACCCACACCAGGTCCTGTAATTAACAGGATGTCACTTATAATTTGCAAATTTATTTGAAGGTTGATAAAGCTATCTTACGACCTGTGATATACAATAATATATTTACAGTTCGAGTAAAGTAAAATAATTTTTTTTGGTAAACGTTATTTGTCATTTCACTCCGGAAAAAAATGGATACTAGTATTTCATTTTTAAATTTTAAAAAGTAAGAAAAGGAAATTTTTCCTTAGTTTTCATGTTAATAATAATAGAAATAATAATAATAATAAAAGAATTAATACTACTAATAATAATAATAATATAACTTTTAGGCAAAATTGAAAATCAAGAATCAAGAATAAACGACCAGAATAGACTATTTAAAACATGTTTATAGATCTACTTTCAGCATTTAATTTTATTACAGATTTCAGTTTTCACTTTTCCTTGGGCATATATTTAGCTTCGACATTTTTTAATTCTTAATTATATATATATATATATATATATATATATATATATATATATATAATTTGATTATTATTATTTTTATTATTATCTCGTTTTTTTTAAATGTGGTCTCTTTCTAAAATCGGTGTCATGTTTCGCGTAAAATAATTTGATCTGGAATATCTTGGTTTTTTCTTTTCTTTTAAATTACTCCAGGATTAATTAGTCATCTGGCAGTTGAAAAGAACTATGTTACAAACCTTAATTGTGTGAACATCTTCCAATTATCGAGGAAATGTGATGCCGCCAGACTACTTGAAAGTTTTCAACATCACGGTCATTTATTTTCAACTGTCAATAAACATTTAACAAAAGAGCATAGGCGATTGGATTTTTTTTTTTTTTTTTTTTTTTTTTTGATTTTCAGTCGGTGTCACTGACATTTGTTGATTTTGAATTGTTATTTTAATAGAAATTCAAAATCAGCACTGGACACAACCGTTTCATCATTTCCACCGAGTTAATTTATTTTTGAGGTAGTGGTTGTGTTCTATTCAATTTTTATGAGTTTGATTTTGAGTTCAACAGTGAAAAATTCTAAAGTGTAGAACATTGTTATCAGTACATAAAAGCTAAAAAAACACGATGACCATGAGTTGACATCTACCATCAAAATGGCACATTCAGCAAGTAAAGCTAAACATCTTTGGCATCAAGTTTCTACTGAACTTTTTTGGAACAACCAAAAATATCAGTTAATGAGCGAATTATGCGAGGCCAAATTTCAACAGTGTGAGGCTTTCTCGTCATTCTTAACTTCAACCGGGAACAGTGTCTTATGCCATAACGTGCCAGATGCTTATTGGGTAACAGATCCGAAAGTAAAGGGGGAGAATATGTTTGGTAGATTGTTAATGGAAATCCGTGACAAAAATTCCGGGATAAGAATAGCAATTTTCGGATCCAGCTACATTGCAAGATTACAAACTTTTTGCGATGGAAATGTAACGGCGTTCCAGGCGAACTAAAGTATTTTGACAAAGGTGCACGTGGAATGAAGGCCAGCAACATACCGATGGACATAGTTGAGAAAAGGTTAAAATTTAGGCCGCATTATGTGATCATACAGATAGGAGCAAGTGACATTTCTGTGGATAGACATTATAAAAACATCGTCGATGATCTACGCTCGTTTGTGACATAACTGACACAAGAAGGTGTGGAGGACGTGTTTCTCAGTGAAATACCATGTAGAGGTGACTTTACAAAGTCTCCGGGATTAAAAATTAAAAGCTATGATAGACAGAAAAAATCAATAAACAGAAAATTATATCGCATCTACAGAGGAAATGTTATTCGGTTCATTTACAGTTCCCAAGACATTTCGGAAATGATTTAGAAATTTAAATGACGATGGACTGAAAATATATTTCTCTTTTGTGGGTTTAAACTATTGTGTTTGTTACATTTTGTCCACTTCTCCGATTGTAAAGAACTCGCATTCTAAAAATTGATTTACGATTTTAATATTAAATTTGACATGCACCTGTGAATGTCTCCGATGATTATTTCTCTTATTGTACCTGAATTAATTGTTCACATTCGATACATAGTAATATAGGACTTACTTTCTCATTACAAACAAAACTTATAACCGGTTTATTCTATATTTATTTTATTAACTATCATTGAATTATATTTTTTCATATATTTAGTGGTTTTGTATTGAATCAGAATTGTGATTATGGATATTACACTGTAATTTTTAATTAATTATTTTGTTCTTAGAATATAAATATTGTTTAACATTAAAATTTGCAAATAAAAGAAACGCTGAATATTTTATTAGACTTGTAATTTACAAGTAAAATTATACGTCTCTGCTAAAACAACGGAACTATACTCCTATACGTCCATACCACCATTTATATCTCATTTTTTCTATTTAAGCCAATTTTAAAATGAAAAATGGAAAAGGTTTTTTCAAAGCTATTGTAAAGATTTTTATACTTAAACTTTCTGCATGACCTGGAGATTTTAATGAAAACCAGACATTTTTAAATTTTTATATTTAAGTTAGAAAAAAGAATAATTTAAAACTGACCCTTTCCGATTATCAACGGATTTTACAATGGTTTCCTGTGGGAAACAGCGAGAAAAAAGGACCGATTTTTCAATTTAAAAATGGAAAAGGTTTTTTAAAAAATATTTTATACTTTTTTATACTTGAATTTAGCTGACAGTTTATACTAACTACTGAGAACCAGACATTTTTAATAAATGCCATTACAAACAATAAAATCGAGTTTTACTCCTTTATTTTGTTATTTTTTCATATATTCATTTTTTCTGTTTTTTTATTATCGTTCCCCCCCAACTATTTGTGTAAATATGTTCTTTGTTCTAATGCTCTTGTGTTGTTATTTCATTATCCTATATACATGTTCGTTGTCACGTTTTTATGTTTTTACACGTGGTATTGTTTATATGTATCGTACATGTTTACCTAATTTAATTGCTTTGCTACCATTGGATGAAATTGTTTTCTATTGTCACTATCAGAGGTCATTTGATTTTATTGGTTCTTCGATGAAGGTTAGTCTCGTGCCTTTTGTACATGCTCATTTTTTTATCGACGCTACATAAATGTGCGTAGATATAGTGCTGAACAGAGTACGAGTTGGCCTTCATTATCAACAAGAGGCCCATGGGCCTTAGCGCTCACCTGAAGATATGTCCAATATTGTTTGCAAAGTGCAATAGACAATATATTAAGTGCAGAAACTTTAAAAGATAATTAATAATTTTAGTATTCTCATGTTGATATGACCTTGACCTTTGAACATATAACCTTAAAACATATATCAAAATGATTGTCATGTTAATACCTACAATATTCTAATATGCATGCCTATACAAAAAGTTAATAGTTTTCAAGATAATTAGCAATATAAGTCTTCTTTTGCAGCTGTGACCTTGAACTTTGAACATATGACTATGAACCATACATCAAAATGATCATTGTCGCAATACCTACAATATTTTAATATACATGCCTATACAAAAAGTTAATAGTTTTCAAGATAATTAGCAATTTAAGTTTTCTTTTGCAGCTGTGACCCTGACCTTTCAACATATGACCTTGAACCATATATCAAAATGATCATTGTCACAATACCTACAATATTTTAATATACATGCCCATACAAAAAATTAATAGTATTCAAGATAATTAGCAATTTAAGTTTTTTTTTTTTGCAGCTGTGACCTTGACCTTTCAACATATGACCTTGAACCACATATCAAAATGATCGCTTTAGCAATACCTACAATATTCTAATATACATGCCTATACAAAAAGTTAATAGTTTTCAAAACAATGAGCAATTTAAGTCTTCTTTTACAGCTGTGACCTTGACCTTTCAACATATGACCTTGAACCACATATCAAAATGAACGTCATGTCAATACCTACAATATTCTAATATACATGCCAATACAAAAAATTAATAGTTTTCACGATAAAGTGACAAATATATAATTTTCAGCAATTTCCCCACTCAGTGCCTTACAATTTCCCCATTTTGAGCCCAATGGCTACCATTTGTGCAAATCTGAAAATAGATGACCTAAGGATGTTATAAATGAAATAACTAAGGTATGTCTCTTGTAGATTCAGAGGAGAAGATTTTTAAAGTTTTTCACTATTTCTTCCTTATGGGGCCCCAAGGGGACATAACTCCTTCATTTGTGCAAATCTGAAAGGGCTTTGCCCAGGCATGATGGTTACCAAGTTTCATTAAATTTGGCCCAGTGGTTTTGGAGGAGAAGATTAAAATGTAAAAAGTTTACGCACGACGGACGACGGGCGACGGACGAAGATGGATAGCAATAGCTCAACTGAGCTTTCAGCTTAGGTGAGCTAAAAATCACTCCGTGTTAAAAGTGTAAAATTGTTGAATTTAATGAGTGTTTTATTAGCAAATCTGTTGTACTTGTATGGAACACATGGTTTTTATTTTATTCATCTACCTACACTTTACTCGAAAATATTGGAAATCAGATGTATCAAGTACCAGTCCAGAAAATATTTCACAGCTATATTATAATAAAACCTCTTGCATGTCCATATATGTTTGTATGTTTTTATCTGTTTTTGCATTCACTATTTACTCATTATTGTTGTTATCTGGTGACATTGAGTCTAATCCTGGCCCATCCAGTAACAGTTCAAATCACAATTTCTTATCCGACATGTCCTCGTCAACCAGTTCTGTATTTGACTCTTCCACTACATCCTCATCCGATATTATATTTTCTGATTTAGTTGGTAAATATCTAAGCATAGTTCATCTCAATGTTCAGAGTATTAAACTCAAGATTCCTATAATACAGTGTGAACTGTCAGAAATTGATATTTTGACATTTTCTGAAACTTGGTTACACAAAGATATTTCTGATTCTGAAATACTTGTAAATGGATTTGCCACTCCATTCAGGTCAAAAGAACGTTCTGAAAGAGAGGGAGGTGGGGTTATTTTATATAGTAAAGAGTCTATCACTGCAAAACGTCGTCATGACTTGGAACCTTCTGATGTTGAATGTGTTTAGATAGAAATTTTTTAGGAGGTAAAAATATCTTAGTTGGCTCTTTTTATAGACCATCAAATGCTAGTGCTAAAATTTGGGATAAGATTTCATACTCGATGGAATTGGCAACTAATACTAGTGCTAATCATTTAATAATTACAGGTGATTTTAATAATAATCAGTTATCAAATAATGGAACAAAAATTGAAGAATTACTTAATAATTTTAATCTACACCAGGTAATAAGCGAACCCACTCATTTTACTGAAAATTCAGCATCTCTGTTGGATTTAATTATTGTGAATGATAAAGATCTTGTTGTACACAGCGAAGTTGGTGAAAATTTTTTTAACACAAATATACGTTACCACTGTCCGGTATATGCCTTTATAAACTTGCGTAGAACTCGGGTAACATCATTAAAAAGAAAAATTTGGCTATATGACCAAGGTAACTATGACTTATTAAGAGAAAAACTTGGTGAGACTGACTGGAATACAATTATAGAATCTAATGACTTGGAAACTGCTTGCTTTAGAATAACTAATGCCATTTTAAATTGTGCTTCCATATGCATTCCCAATAAAACAAATACTATCAGACCCTTAGATCCTCCTTGGATTAACGGTGGCATTAGAAAATTAATACGGAAACGTAAAAGGTTACATCGTCGTGCAAAACACTCTGGTAGTCCTACCCACTGGGCACAATTCAGGAAAATAAGAAATAAATGTGTTTATACAATTAAAAAATCAAGAGACAAATATTTTAAGAGTCTTGCTTCAAAATAACAAAATAAAAATCTAGATGCCAAGCAATGGTCGAAAATTACTAAGCAAATGTGCGGTATTTCGTGTGGCACATCATCTTCTCCCAGTCTTTTATTTGATGACAAAATGTATTCTGATCCTAACGATGTAACAAACATATTTAATGACTATTTTCCTCTCAATCAACGATTGATGACACTTTATCAACAGTTCCACATTTACAAACACCCATCGATCCTATTTTGGATAACATAACTATTACTTCAAATGATGTTAAGGATATATTAAGTTCCTTGGACATCACAAAAGCTGTTGGACCAGATAGTATTAATCCACGAATTCTCAGAGAAGGTTCAGAAGTTTTAAGTGCACTCTTGAGTAATTATTTTAACAAATTAATACAATTTTCTTTTTTCCCTTCAGATTGGAAATTAGACAATGTTGTACCAATTCACAAAAAAGGAAGCACTGATGAAGTGTCAAATTATCGTCCCATCTCTTTTATCAGTGTTCTTGGAAAAGTTTTTGAAAGATGTATTTTTAAATATTTAAATAACTTTTAGTTGAACACAATATTTTAACACCTGTTCAATCAGGATTTGTGGCTGGTGACTCTACAGTAAATCAACTTACATATAAACAAATGAAATATTTTCTGAATTAGACAATAGTAAAGAAGTCAGAGCTGTGTTTTTAGATATAAGTAAAGCCTTTGACAGAGTCTGGCATGCAGGATTGTTAGCTAAATTGCGTAATATTGGCATTGTTGGATCTTTGTTAGTTTTGTTCCAAAATTATCTAACTGGTCGCAAACAAAGGGTTGTTCTTAAAAATACATTTTCAAATTGGAATAGTATTACAGCTGATGTTCCACAGGGTTCAATTTTAGGACCCTGACTTTTTGTGATATATATAAATGACATAGTCAATGATGTTGGGTGTAATATAAGACTTTTTGCTGACGATACATCATTGTATATTATAGTAGAAGATCCAGTTTTATCTTGTGACGTTCTCAATAATAGTATTAATGCAATTTATTCATGGTCAAAGCAATGGTTAGTCTCTTTTTACCCTAACAAAACAGAATGTATGTTATTCTCCAGGAAGGCATCTAAAATAAATCACCCTCCATTATAAATGAATAATATAGCACTTCATGAATTTGACACTCATAAACACCTTGGTGTCACTTTTTCTTCAGATAGTACTTGGAATATTCACATAGAAACTATCCTTAAAAAAGCTCGTTCTCGCCTATTTATGTTACGACATCTTAATTTAAAACTAGATAGAAATTCACTTCAGAAATTATATTTCAGCTTTATTCGTCCACTCTTAGAATATTGAGATGTTGTATGGGATAACCTAACTAATTTTCAAAGTAATTTATTAGAACAAATTAATATTGAAGCTGCTCGTATTGTTACGGGCGCTACTCAACTTACCAGTATTGCTTTACTTATGAAGGAAATAGGCTGGGAAACTTTAAAAGATAGAAGAAGAAAGCATAAACTTGTGCTATTTTATAAAATGTATCACAATATAACACCTCCTTTTTTGTCAAACATTGTTCCTCCTCATCATTCTGAAGTACATAGCCACAGCACTAGGCAACAAAATAATTTATTACCTATTTACTGTAATACACAGCATTATTTTGATTCTTTTTTGCCGTCTGTTATAAGAGAATGGAATGAAATACCTTTACACATAAGAAACTCTTCTTTATATAGATTAAAAAAATACATTGATACCACTAGAATTCCCGTACCGAAATATTATTTTTGTGGTAGTCGTAAAGGTCAGATTTTACATGCTCGATTAAGAATGATGTGTAGTTCACTAAAACATCATTTTTTTCAGAAAAATATTATTGACAATGATCTATGCTCTTGTGGTAGCAAAGAAACAACAAGACATTTTTTACTTGAATGTCCAAATTTTTATGATATAACAACTGAACTAGTTATCCTTAAGTCATTATAATATCAGTATGAATGCTCTACTTTATGGTAATTCTAATTTGTCAGATGAACAAAACACTGAAATTTTTCTCAGAGTTCAAAAGTATATACTTGACAGTAAAAGATTTTGACCATTTTAAATTCAACTAAGTATGTATATGATAATTTTAATTTATTATACCAACACAAGTTTTTATTTATTTATTTATTTTAAATTTAATTATTTATTTATTTATTTATTTATTTATTTATTTATTTATTTATTATTTATTTATTTATTTTTCTTGTTGTTTTTTTTTCTCCCTTCATAATTTCATATCTTAGTCATACATCACAGTATTTATACATATCTTTATGCTCTTACGATGTCATAAATGTATTTACTTTAATTAATTAGGAGACGGATTTATACTATAGAATGGTTTGTAAACCATTGTTTCCGAATCTTTTTCATCTCTTATGATAATGTCATTTGTATGTGTATTTGTTTGTATACATGTGAAACTTTGATGAAATAAATACTGTTTACACTAAACACTAAAATTAAAGTTATATAATCAGTAATTTCAGGTCCCATTGTAAAGTAATGGAACGGTGATCACTCAGGTAAATTACGATAGGTAATGTTATAAGATATTTCGCGCATGCGCAGAATACGGTATAGGAATGATTTCTGTACATGTCTGCATTAGCCCAAAAGAATAGACATAATAGTATAAAATGATACATAATAATAATGATAGTTATTAAGAATCTACAAATTAAATGGATACAAGATATAATAAAATTGAGAAGATTTATTTGTCAATATAAGTTTTTTACTCTGCTTGACAAAAAATTAATTAAAATGATCTTTTAAAATAAATGGTAATTGTGTGTTTGGTTTCTCATTGCTAAGCTGTATAAATCAGGACGATTATTTCTCAGCTTCTTTGGGGATAAACGCTTCTGATTTAAGTTACATATTTTAGTTGTTGTACATACAAATTGTATCATTTTCATGACACCACTAAAATGTCATTTGCTTATGCTTTTTAAAACGCCGATGAAATTAGTATCATCATCTGAGGAAAAGCTTTTTGTCTCTGAATGTAAATGTTAAAACGCCCTGTAGGTTACCAGCTAAATTCATTTTTATAAATTACCATAAAAGACCGTTTAGAAAAATCTGATGTGTAAGTACAACTTTGGATAAAACAAATACAACAGTTTGATTGGAAAAGTTCATCTTGTTATGTAGTTTTTAGTGCTAGTTTTCACATCCGGTTGTTAGCGGTAAGTCGCCGCAAGTCTTGGAAGTCTTATATATTTGTTTAAAATCGTTTTAAGGAAGAATTTAGTATTTATTGCCCAAACATTTTCGTTTTATTGTTTGCACATATTTTTGGACTTTTCTTTTAGTAATTAGCGCTCTTAATATCGTTATTCACAGAAATATAATAATTATTATGCATCGTCAAAACTATAAATTCTGACGTAAAAATCTAAATGTTTATGTTTTAATAACAAAATATGGTCATAAATTACGTAATACACAAGAAAGCTTTTTAAAAAGGCATTATTTCACTATTTATTGAGAAGAGCAATAAAGTAGTTGATATCTTTTTTGATAACGCGTTTCTTTGTTTTACCATCAACACAGATACTATACGTCCCGTTTAAATTTCTATCTTACATGCTTTTATCGTAGAACAGAGAAGTTGATCGTTAAGAGAGTACAAACAATGTTATAGAAATATTGTTTTTAAATGCTCATCTATTAATGGTAAAAAGCACAAGATTTTCTTTTAGAAGATCAATTTGAATAACAACTTATAATGAAATATTTCACCGATTAATTTTTATCTCAGATGTTTCAAATGTCTAGCTTTTATCGCTGCTGAGATATTGCTTGATAATTATTTATCCTATCGATGCAGAAATACGATGGATAATTACTAACAAGCTAGTAGACACACACAATGTCAGTGCCAGTTTACTCATCTTAAACATATTTTATCCTTTTTATTTGTAATTAACGTCTGTAATCGGGTTATCTGTAGCGCGCTGTAAAATAACAGTTTCTCATACTACTTATTTTCGAATCTTAATCCGGCAGATCCTAACATTATCAGTTCAAATGTTTAAAGTCCGTTGTTTTCACTTGTTAGGTACTGTGGTAGAATTCTGACTGTCTGCCTGGTAAGAGTTGAGTTGAGTAATGGTGTGCGTTGCAGTGATGGCATTATACAGCAGAGTTCCGTGACTTTCATTTCGTAATTCCGAGTGCTTGGCAATAGAACAGTCACTACCCACTTTCAAGTTTTGGGTCAGACCCGGCCGGGGTTCGAACCCACGACCTTCCACTTACGGAGCGAGCACTCTACCAACTGAGCTAACGCAGTTGCCTGCCTGGTTAGAGAAAAAAACTTGACTCTAAACCGTTTTAAATCTACATGGGCAACTCAAATATATTTTGAGTATAAGATTAGTTCAGGCAGAAAAAAATAAATGATTAACACCTTGGCGCATCCAAAATGACCGTTGTTACTATAAATAGCAAAATATAATAATTGGGAGATAAACTGTAATTATTAACCGAATGAACTTAGTATAATATTAAAAAATTGAATAAAACTAAAGTTTTAATTATAAATAAATTGTTTTGTCAAATTTACGTAAAGCAGCAAAAACTCCAAAAAGATCCTTTATTTTTAACAATCTACTCGTGCTTCTGCTTTGTACTGTGTCAGATGGTATTTAGTTTTGCCAGTACAGTCTATTAGCATTATTTGTAATTGTTATTTTACTTTGCCGTCATCTCATCACATTTAACATAATAAAAAAGTTTCTATGATATCTGAAAAATGCAATAAAAACTAGAAACAAATACCTTGTGACGGGGATCCTTGTGCTATGTTCAAATACAAAGCAATAAAGAGATTTTATTGCAATTTTTGTTTCAACATCAATTTAATATAAAAATCTGTTAACGTCTCCATTCAGTCCAATATATAATAATTTTTCTTTCTGTAAAAATGATAAAAATGAATTGAAAAGTAACACTTTGCCAGTGATGCAATAAACCAGGAATGTGATAAATATCACATGTTATGAAAAACAATTATGCAAATACAAATATTTTTTTTCTTGAATTCCATGTTTATAATACTCTTCTTCCTACATACTTATGTTCAGAGATAACTGTTCGGGCTGTATGACAGATTCTATATTATATTTTGGCACATGTATTTTTACAATCATTGTATTGTTTTGTTTTTTAAACTAAACCGATCTTCAGACATTGGATATATATCTTCATAGACTGAATGATGCACAGGCTGTAATACACTTATATACTTCTATGTAAGGAATGAAAATTGAACGACCATAGCCGCGGGTTTTATTATCAATGGTTTTTTACATAATTTGTTTTATATGTAACACATTTTCCAACAGATTGCTTATCAGTCATTGATTTATATACACATTTTACTCTTTCCAAAACTGTTGTTAATGTTACAACCTAAACGGCAAGCGGTTGATTAGTAGTCTAAAAAACTAAGAAAATTTTGTTCAAAAAAAATCACCTCTTCGAAGGTCGAAAAGGCCGCTGTTTTACTTCCGACATAAAAATACAAAAAGGCGAGAAACACAGCATAGATACTGTGTGAACAAATCATTCCATAAAATCAAAATACTTAAATAACCAGACATTCTGGCATGAAATGTTCACTACCATGTCTAAAAAAAATTAACAAATATATGATGAAACATTTTATTTACTTCGAATACGAATGTTTATTGATAAAAAAAGCAAAGACATAGAATTGCATCCAAGCGTTTTGTAAATAATATGATAAAAATATGAAGTTTCATTTTTTTTTTTTTTTTTTTTTTTTTGATCACGCGTTTGCTTGTAAAGTACGGAAGCGTATTAGGGCCATGATAATTTTTTTTATTTTGTTATGTCGACTTAGTTTCTTGATAAATCGACTTAGTTTCTCGATAAATCGACTTAGCATCTCGATAAATCGACTTAGTTTCTCGATAAATCGACTTAGTTTCTCGATAAATCGACTTAGCATCTCGATAAATCGACTTAGTTTCTCGATAAATCGACATAGCTTCTCGATAAATCGACTTAGTTTCTCGATAAATCGACTTAGTTTCTCGATAAATCGACATAGTTTCTCGATAAATCGACTTAGCATCTCGATAAATCGACTTAGTATCTCGATAAATCGACTTAGCATCTCGATAAGTCATCATACGATTTTGATAAGTCGCTAGAGTTTCATAGTATCCAGTGGTTTTGTGTTGTGGACACGTACCTGGCTTGCAGTGGTGAGTGACACAACCAAATTATGAAATCAAATCAGGGACCATTGTCATATGATCTTAACAATGAGACACCGTCCCACCCTTGGCGAGATATTCATATCACAGGAAACCAAACTTATCATTAGCCAGGCCTACAATCTTGTTTTAGCATGCATACTACAATAAAGTAGTGTACAATCCTGAAAGGTTTTGCTGTGCCACCTATAGGCTACATGTTTTTTCACTTTTTTGGGTCATACTTTGTAAAAAAGTGTGAGTAAGTTCAATCGTCTTAAACAATCCCCAATTTTTGTAAATCTTGGTAGGAATGATCCCTAGAAGGAGTATATAAAAGTTTGTACAAATAGTTGCCATAGCAACATGGCCTTTGTTTCCAGTTGAGCTTCACAGGCCCGTTTTGGGCCTCTTGTGTGAGTATGTCACTGGAAATTATCAATAGTATCCCTGTAGGTTCATGAAGATATTCGGCCAGAAAATATAATTTTGACGAGGGAAAGAATTTGACTATTTCTGTTTAATGGCCTAGGTACAAATGGAATATATCAGCCGCAAAAATAATTAAAACAAATATTACTCTCTATTACAGATTGACGCTGACGTCATAACTTTAATGAGTGATGCAGAATTGGAGAAATATATTCCTAAATTCGGAGATCGGATTGCTTTGAGAAGTTTCCTTAAAACCTCATCAAGTGCAGGAAAAGAGAAAGAAAAGAGAGGTTTATTGGATAAACTTCGAAGAAAACTGCAAAATTATACTGAAACAGATGAGAAGGAGTCAAATTCGTCACTAAAGAAAACAAAATGTATGGGTAGCAATGCGTCAAAAGAAAGAATTCGCATTGAACTTGGATGGATGCACTTTAATGAAAAAGCTGGATACACACAAGTACGCACTAAACATGGTGGGGGTACCAGAAGTCTGAAAATGGAGAAAACAGCCAAAAAAAGAGAGATCATGAAAGAAGCCAAAAGCATTTTCTTTCCAGGCGGAAAATCAACGAAGGGGGAGATATCAAATATGAAGTGTGAACTAACAGACTTTAAACTTGATTGTGTGGACGAGGGAATATCCATCGCAGAAATCATAAATAAAACCAAGATGTACAAAGTACGATTTTACCTTACAACCAAACAAGAAACAGAAGACTCAGATGAACTTCCTGAGTTAATTCCTTCCAAAACTTCGACTCCAAAATCAAATCGACGCATCTAAGCTGCTACGAGTACCACAACAAAGCCAACAGAAATCCACCAAAATGCAGTAGCAGAGACCACAGAACATATTGCAACCGAGCAATATGCCATTGCAGAGAATACAGTTAACATTGGAACACAGCCAAATGTTATTTCACAGAACGACCAAAACCCAGAAAATTCGGACTTCTTGGTGTTCGACAACGAAGAGACATCGTTTGCTGACCTTTTGGCCATAAACACAGCACCAAAACCAATAACTGTTGACATGAATTCAATTCTTGCTGCCGATGCTTTAGCGAGAGCTCTCAATGAGAGTGAAGTTCAATTTGGACCTGGACCAGACAGAACATTGGATGACACAATACCATATGAATATAACGAGCAGGGGGTCCAAACTTTAACGGTTCATAGGGGCCATGTACTGAATGATCTCGTCCTAGCTGCCACTCGAAAAAATTTCAGAACAAATGTCAAGTATAAAATTAAAATGATAGGCTCAAATGGTATCGAAGAAGCTGCAGAGGATAATGGTGGGGTCATGCGCGATGCCCTTACTGAATTTTATGAAAGTTTTTTTCTAAAATATTGTGTGGGAACAACTGTTCTAGTACCATTCGCCATGATATGTCTGCCTCCATGTGAATGGGAATAGCCAAGATAATATTTATAGGCTGGAAGCAGGAGCAAGTATTTCCAGTGCAGTTAGCCAAGCCGTTCATGCAACAATGCCTATTTGGGAATATGGCACAGAAATGTGATCTGATAGCACCTTTCATACACCGCCTACCGCGTATGGACCTAACTGTTCTCATTGAGGCACTTAATGACTTCAAAGCTGACGAAGGTGAACTCTTGGACTTATTGGAACGTCTGAAAGTGAAACAAATTACAACAAAAGACAACATCCGACGTATATTGGAAGAGGTGGCTCACAGAGAGCTTGTTCAAGCTCCCATGTTTGTCTGTGACTCTTGGTATAACATCCTGTGCCAATTGAGCATTGATTATGAACAGTTAGACCACATTTACGAAAACTTGGAACCAACAAATCGCAAAGTTCTGAAAGCTCTAAAATAACCAGATCATATTACAAAACCAGAAATGGAGCTTCGGGATTATTTGAATGGTTTCGTTCGAGAGTTGGAGCCCGAGATGCTCAAGCTGTTCTTGCGTTTCTGCACAGGATCCAACCTGGTGGTGAAAGATAAAATTTCTGTGAGGTTCACTGCCGCCGAACTGGGAGATAATGTTCGCTCTCCAACATCGCACACATGTGGTTGCGTTCTTGAGATACCATCTACCTACGCAAAGGATTCTTACGTTGTCTTCAAATCCGATTTCAAAAGTGTCTTACAGAGCAGATACTTTGAGATGGACGTGATATGACTCTGTAACTATCATGCATAAATCTAAGACATTAGATGAGAAATAAGTTGCATAAGTGCTAGGTTTTTGCAATAATGAAACGAGGATTTGATTTGTGTACAATTTAATTCAACAAAATAGCTTGAAAATATGTTTTAATTTCAGCTTTGAACATAATAGGTATAGCAAACCTAATAATGTTTTAGTATGTTAAGTGGTTTTGAGTTAATTTTAAGTTTATTTTTAAATTGTTTACCATGTGTTTTTATGGTACATTATAAGGTTTTGTTTGAAAATGAAGATACGTAAAAATATTAATCAATTTCATAACATCAGTAGTGAGTTTAGTTAAAGAAGTTATGTTGTGTTATAAAACTCGTTTTAGCCCAACTGGCTTAAGCATGCAGAGCTTATGGTATGAGGCAGGCGCCAAAAAAGTCCATGTGTCCGTTAAAAACAACTCCTCTGAAACTGAAACGGCAAGGCTAATCTAAACCAAATTTGGCAGGACTGATCCTTGTGTGAACACGGCTTAAAATTGTGTCCAGCGTTCCGACTCCTTTTTCAAGATGGCTAGAATTAATAAAAATAGCAAAACATTAAAATGGCTAATACATGTTGATTTTGTGACTAATTTAGTTCAAATTCAGTACATAGATAGTAGATTGTTGGCCGTTTAACATAAATTATGGGTTTTGAAGTAATTTTTTAGTTTGCTGGTAATTGGCGGATAATACAAATTCGGAGTATTTTACGACCGTTTCTTTTAAAAATCTTTTGGCAGGAATGTTCTTTAGTTGAGTTTAACTGAAAAATGTGTCAGACATTTTCTAAGAAGGCCAGTTACTAGTACAAAACATTTTTGCCACCCGAAAGTCAGTAATTCTGTACACTAGCATCAACATAAAAAAGTTGTATGCAAAAAAAATATTTCACTTAATTTCAAGTATTGTGTAATTGTGATGCCTTTGTATTTTTCACGCCGAAAAACATAAGGTTTTCTTATTATATATGTGAAGTCAAATATATTTTGTTTTCGATAAGTGATCAGTTCATTCGACTATCGCTGTGTGTATGCAACTCTAAAATCATTCTTAGCCCACATGCAGTATCAGAAATCGATTTTGTATGTGTTTCAATGTTAATTTGTATTGTTCGTTTTAAGACAATTAAAGTTAACCTTTCTTCGATTTTTATTAGCTCACCTGAGTCAGAGGCTCAGTTGAGCATTTGTGATCCGAAATTTTCCGTCGTCAGTCGTCCGTCCGTTTGTAAAGTTGACATTTTCGACATCTTCTCTGAAAATACGGGCAGATTTTGATGAAACTTCATAGAGAGCATCACAGGATGATAGGTACACAAGTCTGTACTTTTAATTGCCATGACTACATAAAGTAGGTCACCGTAACCTTGGGAGCAAACTCTTAAAAATCATCTTCTCTGGAAGCGTAAGTTGGAGAGGAAATATGATGTCAGTTCAGTGAAGAAATAAGTCGCCAGCCTAACACAAGCAGGGATGTTCTGGAATGATTTGAACGTCACTGAAAGGTCACAGGTGATATCACGGTGTGAATGTCTCACAGCGTTACAATTTTATTATGTCGACGTGATATCATAAAGAAACGAGATTATCAATGTGAGAACAATGTGATATCATTGTGATGTGACAGACATTATTATATATGCGTGAGAAGATTATGATATCATAGTGATACAGACATAACATCATATGTTGACTGGGCTAGGATTTGGAATCATTATTAGTTCAGAAGCTACTACTAGTATAAAGCACAAACGCTATTTCGGAGGTTTTCTTCTGGATACAGATTAGTAACTATGTTTGGCATTAACTATCAGTAATTATGATATTGAAAATTTGGTATTAATCCCTATAGATGATGAAATTCGTCATTATATCTTATTGCAGCGACTGTCAGGTGAACTATTCGGAAACTTCTGGAAGAAGCGTTGATACAACATTGACGCTTTTTCGCCGGTCAATATTTCAGTTTTTAGTATTCTAACTCAAAAGGAAGTATCTGCATCATCACACAATGATATGTCTGTATACCTAATGATAATTGCATGATAAAAGCGGACTGCATACCTAAACTAATAAATATGGAGTTAGGTATAGTGCGACAAGCTTAACCCAGCAGTTTGACCCTTAATTTTGAATAATAAATTGGGCAAAGTATACAATCGATACCAACTGTATGGTAGCAGTAGTAAACAACACCCGGACTAATGTGCATATTTCATTTTACTGTACATAATATACAAAAATTACATCATTGAGATAATTATTAAAAGTAAATAAAGAATTTAAGGAACATTATCATAATACATTATACATTTTTGTACATGTTTCAGATTTTATAATGTACATGTATGTCTTATAGCTTGACCCATTAGGGTGTAAATGCTAATAAATATTATTAATAAATCTATCTTCCCTAAATCACATGTTTGAAAGAAGGTCAAGCTGCCAGGTCAACTTTATATAATTTTAATTATAAATTTTTATAACCCCCCCCACACACCACACACCCATCCTAAATCTCTGCTCGTACAGTTCTGCGTAAAAATTTATAAAGTTCGTACATGTCATCTGGATTCGATGGGACTGAAAGTTTATGTTCTTCTATATTTAAAATACAAATATCAAACACCGTTCTATCACACGGTATGTCTGCCTTATGGTGCACCTCTGCAGCACAGATTTCAATATCACGGCGATCAACCCCTACACCATAATCTCGAGTTCGGTTGATAGCAGGAGCAGAATGCAACATCCAGGGTCGTCCTGAAGTCAGAAGCTGGTTTCTGTAGGAGCGAATCCTGTGGTTATTCCATGACTGTTTGATTTCATCCAATGTTTTCTGGAATAAACGAAACCATGTGGTAAAGTGTCTAATTTGTTGGTAGTAGGTCATAATGGTAGTTATCGGGAATTATTTACTAAATACATTCATATTTTAATAACATTGAAAGCATTCTTTAAAGGGTGCGATAAGATTCTATCACACACACACACACACACACACACACACACACACACACACACACACATTAAAAGTCACTAAGGGATGAAAACGTTAGAATAAAGTAATCTTGGGATTTAAGCGATTTTTAACTACTATATATGAATATCTATTCATCAGATTACCTCCCTGATACATATTTCTCAAAACATAACATACCACAATGATAGCTTAGTTGGTAAAGTGTCCGCTCTATGTGCGGGAGGTCGCGGGTTCGATCCCCGGCCGCAACAAACTAAAGTCGTAAAAATTAGCAGTTTCCGCTGCCCAGCTACACTCAGTTTTAATGGGTTAGTGAAACGACTAGCTTACCTAGTGTCAGGATAACGGACTAGCAGGGTAGTAGTTAGGCTGCGGCTATTATCTCCGTGTACTAGCACCTTAAAGATGGAATCAACTGCAGTCAGTTAATCACGCATCACTCAATCAACGCACACACACAAAATAAAGAATGAGAAAGTAGACTATCAAAAAATGTTCACGTCGTAAAATGAAAAAATGAGACAAGAATAAATAAGCTTCTCCCCACACAGGTGTAATTTGACTAAGGTACAATATTTATATAACTACAGATACCCAATTTGGCTTTAGTGTGTCCGTTACCTTTCCTCAAATCTAAACTTTAGACCTGTTCTTCTCGAACATTTTCACCACCTTTACTCCATTAGCGAACAAGAGCACTGCTGAAGCGGGATAATATACGCCCAAAGGTTAAATGGTTTGCTAGTATATTAAGGATATATCATGTTTGAGTAATTAAATGATGTTAAGAATTGCGTTAAAAGATTTCTCCAGGATACTGAAGTAAGTTGGAAAAAGTTGTAAATTGCACCGTGGAAATATATACATGGATTTTTGAAAGGACATACCGAGCTGTACCATCCGAAATAAATAAGTTTGTGGTCTGAGAAGTAGATTGATATGACATGCATATACTTGCATGCCAAATATGAATTCAACTGACAAATTGTTAGTAATGTTATTGTGCGGAAACCAAATTTGTACACGAAATTTGCTTTTAAAGGTCATATAACTTTGCAAGAAAGTACTGGATTGTGGCCACTTTCGAACTTGACCTGTAATTCAATATAAGATACTTGCTTACCAAAAGTGATTTCAATTGATCAATGGTTACTAAGTTATGGCGCGAAAACCAAATTTCCAGATGAAATATGCCTTTAAAAGTGACATAATTATACAAGAAATGAGTGGAATGTAGCCAATTTGAACTTGACTTGTATTTCAATATTATATACTTGCATACCAACTATGAATTCATTTGCTTTATAGTAACTCGTGTTATTGTGCGGAAACGAAATTGTCCGCGGACAGACGCCCGGACGGACGGACAGACGGACAGACAGTGGTATACAAATGTACTCCGGGCGTATGAAAACAAAAAAGAATACATGCATATTAAGTATACCGTACAAATAAATACTTATCATACTTCTTAATTGATTTCGTAATGACATGTACATCCAAGAATGTTATTTATAAATTTCTCTCAATATTACTTTAACTTTTTGTTACTTCAAATTACAGGAATTCAAACGAATACTTAAATTTTGTTTCCTATGGAGACCATTTTATAGTGTTTGAATGATCAAAGCGTGCTTTCTAATCTAAGGAATTAACATATTTGTTACAAATATGAAAACAATATTTTCTTGCATAGAAATTTATCAAATTGCTGGGAAATTACCCAGTATTTACTCCGCCTAGCAGGCAATAAATGTCGACAAGATGAATCAAAAACTACTGGATTACTGAATGAATATTGAAATCTAAAGACGGATCTTTGACCAAGTGAGAACCCTTTAATTTTTCATTGATCCGGATTCTTCACCATTGGGATATTGATACCATCTACATGATTTACAAATACTGTGACCATCATCTTCAATTGGCAGAGGTTGAACAGTTTTTGACTACCTTCTTGGGTGTCTCTTGAGATTGTTAAAAATCACCCTATATTAAAATTTTGAGTATACCTGTATCATATCCACAAAACAAAACCGAAGTATGTTATTGTCCACAAAATCGCCAAGGAACATATCTTCTTCTGTTATCCTTTGCATGAAATTTATCCAGAATTGAATGCCTTGCCTTCTTATCAGTCCCCACATCCATTCTATGCGTTGATTATGTACACTGGTTCCGTATATTGCGCTGCGATCACCTGCAAATCGATCGGTGTGTTCCCTGCGCAAAATTTTTTGCATTTGCTCAATGTCTCCATTTTCTGTGCCTCTGTCAAATCTAACTCGCTGTGGACATTTATGATTCTCAGATATAACATCCATGAAGTACCAGCAGTTACCTTAGGGTCCTTATTGGTGTAATAGGCATGAAGCCATATAATCTTTCTGGAATAGCCGTCAACGCAACCATGGATATATATACCATACCTAGCAAGTTTGTCATATCCGTCAATATGCCACATAGCATTAGGCCCTGGATTTACGTATCGTCTTCTTTTCAAGCGTCGACGCATTCGAGTTTCTATTCCTTCTGGATCTATAATGTGCATGAGTTGTCTAACGGTGTCTTGGGATACAACAATCCCATGTTGTATGCATTTGGAATGGATCCATCTGTACCCGTAAGTTTGGCCCGGCTTTGCGCACTCGGAAACAATAAATAAAGCAACGTCTAGTAAGTTACTGTGTTTTTTTCTCCGAAACAAGCCGAGTTTTTTCATTAGCCTTTTCAGTGTCCTTATACTAATGACCTGCCCGTGTATGACTGCCAGACACTCTAATATCTCCCTGTTTGACAAACCTAACTTAAAATACTCAACTACTAGATTTCTTGTCATCATTACACTTTGAATGAAGTCTCATTAGCCTTAATGGGAAGTCGATTTATCGACACTAAAAACGATTTATCGAGATAGTAAGTCAACTTATCGAGATACCAAGTCAACTTATCAAAATACTAAGTCGATTTATCGAGAAACTAAGTCGATTTATCGAGATCCAATGTCGATTTATCGAGATGCTAAGTCGATTTATCGAGATACTATGTCGATTTATTGAGAAACTAAGTCGATTTATCAAGAAACTAAGTCGATTTATCGAGATCCAATGTCGATTTATCGAGAAACTAAGTCGATTTATCGAGATCCAATGTCAATTTATCGAGATGCTAAGTCGATTTATCGAGAAACTAAGTCGATTTAACGAGATCCAATGTCGATTTATCGAGATGCTAAGTCGATTTATCGAGAAAATAAGTCGATTTATCGAGAAACTAAGTCGACATATCAAAATAAAAAAAAATTATCGTGGCCCTAATACGCTTCCGTATGTAAAGTCTCGTAACAATATATAAAAACTCAACAAATCATTTTATAAAGCTAAAATATAATTGTATCTCATAGCAGCTTTCGTTTGAAAAACCTAGAAAGCAAAAGGATAGAAAAAAAATTCAGATTCGAGACAAATTTTTACACAAATTTTGCGTCAAATCATGCACTTTTTTACATCAGATCTGTATTTATATATTTTTTTTCTGACCGTAATGGATAACCTAGTTTGTTTAAATTTATGTAGATTTTTCAAGAAGTTTAACCAAAATTTCTCTTGAGTTAATTTGTTGTGAATATTTATTATAGAAATAAAACAAAAGCAAGGTGGTAATAAAATAAATCGATCAATAGAAATGATGCAAATTAAATGTATTTCAGGTTATTTGTAATCTCAATATTCTGGTTTCATTTAAATAAAAATCCCTAATCTTAAATGGAACTAAATATATTGCTCGTTTAAGTGAAAGTACCAGCTTGCTCAAACTAATATTATCTTGGCACACATTTTCTCGAGAAATCAACTGATAGTCTTAAATGTCTCTTTTTTATTTTCTAGACATAAAGTTACCAGCTTAATATTCCTACTTATAGACAAATAAAACGTTTAATGTAAGGCAGATAATATTACTATTCAACATCTATTTATAGTTTTAGGGAATTATCTGAATGTACAGGTTTGAAAGATGAACCACAAAAAATAAATCCTGTGATTACTTATTGAAAATAATGAATAACTTTTCCAATTCTCGTAAAAATGAGCTATTACCTAAATGAGAAAGATAAAGCAAATCATCATCTTTAAATAGTTATATATTTCAAGGATATAGCAAGCTAGACAGGAAGTGCTTACCCTTCCGGAGCACTCGGACTCACTTCCTTAACGTAAGTTTAAATGTGCAATTGTTTAAAAGATTTTACATTGTTTTTGGGATTGTGATTTGAACATAGACTGGTATATTTTTGTTTTGTTATTTTATATTTTATAAATAATGCATTTAAAAGATATATATGAAAATAATACAGCCAGAAGGTGATATATGACAATAGAAATCGAGAAACGCGTTTTTCCATCCCTCCCATGGTTTATTATAATGAGATGTTCATACGCATGGCACTTTCTTTTTAATTCAATTTAATCCTGTTTAACAATAAGCTTAAGATTCCTTAGAGATGTTTATTTAAATAACCTAGAATAAATGTTGTTTAAGTCATTTTTTTTAATTTTGTTAAATTATCAACTTTGTACAAGATTTTTATAAACGCAGCTTAAACCTTTATCAATATATTTATATATGTATATATATATAGAAGTGATTCATATAATGTCTGTCGTTAATGTCAATAATGTCATACAGAGAATTCTGATTTAAAGATACGCTGTTACTAGCATTTTTTTCTCTAATTTCGTAAGTTGTAAAGTTGCTGAAACCTTAAAAAGTTTATAATTATGTGACTTTACCCAGTAGATATTAGTCAAAACATCAATATTCTAAACCCTAATCTTACACTTATCAGTATGGTTAGATAGACACTTCTTTAACAGTGTTTATTGTATATTTTTCAGATACAGCACAATACTCAAAACATGTTATTTTTGCCAATATTATTACTAGATACATTCAATATTCAACTGATGTTACTTATTATCCTGATAAAAAGTCGGCCGATGACATGATAGTAATATACTTCTTGGTACAATATCATACGCAATTTGATACTTGTTATTTACGGATAAAACATCAAGTCGATTTTCTCTGAATAATACAACCATTGATACAACAGATTATACATTTTGGTATCATTTGTTTTCATTAATACAGCCAGTCGATGTTTTGCTTTAAGTATACTTATAGATCTATACAATGTGATTCACAATTCTCTACTATTTGTTAACGAGGTGAAAAAGGTCAGTCAGTATAACAAAATGATATACACCCATTTATGTAATAAGACAAATAATCTAATACAATCTGTATTCCAGATAAAAGAGTCAGTAAATGTTTCACTAATGGTCTACCTATTGACACAATATGATACACATTTGTTAATATGTTTTTTTTAGATGGGGCTTCTCACCGCCTAGGTTCAAATCCCACTCGGGACAGATCCTGGTGAGAAAGTTTGTCAGTTCGCTTGCCGAAGGTCGCTGGTTTTCTCCGGGCACTCCGGTTCCCTCCACCGTCCCAGAACTGACCGCATCGAAATAAGTGAAGGAATCTTGACTGGGGTGTAAAACACCATTACTCCACTCTTCTACATAAAATGGCAAGTCGAAGATAATATTTAAACGTCTATGTAACTTTGAAGAAATGCGTTCCTATTAAAAGGTGAGATCATAGGATCAAACCATGGACGGATCAAACATAAGAATTAAATTTTGATTCTGCTTTTTGCATGGCTTTCGGCATTCAGGGGAAAGAGTTATGACTCATTCACGTAAAGCCATGATAATGTGAATCAGGAATGTGAATCAGGAAGATTTTTTGTGGCGTAATGACTTTCTGGGCTAGCACACATGAGCACAACCGTAAAATCAAACACGCAAACCTCATACATTCATTAACTTGTTCTTAGATAAACATTTGGATATTTATTAAAAATGCTCTCGTCGTGAATAAAAAATGTTGTTTGACTTCATTAGACTGACCAACCTTATAATATACCTATTGATATATACGATATGATAGAACTTGTCTTCAGATAAATTATCTAGTCGATGTTTCTTTTATATCTAATCATGATCAATACAACGTACATTTAGTTTGGTTATAAGATTATTTAGAATATTTAGATATGAAACTAAATTATACAATTTCGGACATACTATTTTCTTACTACATGTTTCACATTACATTTTCTTTTTCAATTTACCAAGAAATTCTTGCGTAGATGTTATACTATGTCTATCACATAACTCGTGTATGTCGTTCACAATCTGATTGCAATGAACATTACCAGTATATTTTATGTTGTAATTGGGATTGATTTCAAAAGATCAGTAAAATATATATAGTCATAACAAAATGTAATTTAGTACACAAATAAGTAAACAAAATTTAATAAATGAAGAAATATAGATTAAAAATAAAGATGAAAAATTGGAGTAGAGTAAAGGTTCTAAATTAAAGTCAATAAATACACAAGCTGAAGCAAAGAAAAATATGTTTTGTTAAACCGTTCTCAATACTGAAAACTATGGAGCCCCTTTAGTACCACAAAATGATCTATTTAAAAATCGAAAGCAAAATTCTTGTCTGTGGTACTAAAGGAACTCCATTGAAACTAAGAAATGCCGTTTGTAAAATATTGGCAAATCCATCGAAACGTAATCTGTTTGTCAGCATATGTTAAAATCTAAGATTTTAAAATAATTTTGTATTAAAAATTATTTTTTATGATTTTAAATAAATCTTTGAAGTTGGTCAACAAAGAGAAATTCTTCGTTAGTTAAACTGTAGATCATGACTAGTTAAACTGTAGATCATGACTAGTTAAACTGTAGATTGATCAATATGTAAACTGTAGATCATGACTGACGTTTTATGTCTTTTTGAATTATTATATTTTAATTTCTGTTACTTTATTTTCTTACTTTGTGAATTAACTCCAAAAATAAAAATCTATAATTTATCAGATTTATTTAGAGTTTATCGATACAACATTTATGTTAAATTATGATAAAAGCCATATACAGCACGTTTTTATATAGTAATAGAGATTTTAGTATCAGTTTGTACAACAGCGTAATCATCGACTATGTTATTTGAGACAATGTAGGTCTGTATTTGACAAAGGACAACATTACTTTATGTAACAAACATGTAAAGAAGGCTAACGCTATAATGAAAATTTTAACTAATTGTTACCTTATTTCTTAAAAGTAAAATGATTCAAGTGTTGGAAGAAAACGGGTTACCACGAGAAACAAAAAACATGACCATGCTCTCACACTGCTTAAGTTTAACGTGTTATCATAAAAGCAATAAATCTCCCGCCAAATAAAAGTGATCTACAGTATTCTAGAGACGGCGATGTTATTCTGAAGACGGCGATGTTAACCCTGAAGATGGCGATGTTATTCTAAAAACGAGAGTATTATTCTGAAGACGGCGATGTTATTCTAAAAACGACTGTGTTATTCTCGTCACAGCGGTGTTATTCCGAAGACGGCGGTGTTATTCTGAAGACGGCGATGTTATTCTAAAAACGACTGTATTATTCTATAGATGGCGGTGTTATTCAAAGGACGGCTTTGTTATTTTAAAGAAGGCGGTGTCATTCTAAAGACGGCAGTGTTATTCTAAAGACGGTGGTGTTATTCTGAAAACGGCGGTGTTATTCGGAAGACGGCGTTGTTATTCTGAAGACGGCTGTGTTATTCTGAAAACGGCGGTGTTATTCTAAAGACGGCAATGTTATTCTAAAGACGGCGATGTTATTCTAAAAACGACTGTATTATTCTGAAGACGGCGGTGTTATTCTAACGACGGTGATGTTATTCTAAAGACGGCGATGTTATTCTAAAAACAGCTGTGTTATTCTGAAAACGGCGGTGTTATTCGAAGGACGGCTGTGTTATTTTAAAGACGGCGGTGTCATTCTAAAGACGGCGGTGTTATTCTAAAGACGGCGATGTTATTCTAGAGACAGCGGTGTTATTCTGAAGACGGCGGTGTTATTCTTAAGACGGCTGTGTTATTCTGAAGACGGTGGTGTTATTCAAAAGACGGCGATGATATTCTAAAAACGGCTGTGTTATTCTGAAGACGGCGGTGTTATTCTGAAAACGGCGGTGTTATTCGGAAGACGGCGTTGTTATTCTGAAAACGGCGGTGTTATTCTGAAAACGCTGGTGTTATTCTCAAGACGGCAATGTTATTCTAAAGACGGCGGTGTTATTCTGAAAACGACTGTATTATTCTGAAGACGGCGGTGTTATTCTGAAGACGGCGGTGTTATTCTAAAGACGGCAATGTTATTCTAAAGACGGCGATGTTATTCTAAAAATGGCTGTGTTATTCTGAAGACGGCGGTGTTATTCTGAAGACGGCGTTGTTATTCTAAAGTCGGCGATGTTATTCTAAAAACGGCTGTGTTATTCTGAAGACGGCGGTGTTATTCTGAAGACGGCAGTGTTATTCTAAAAACGGCTGTGTTATTCTGAAGACGGTTGTGTTATTCTGAAAACGGCGGTGTTATTCTGAAAACGCTGGTGTTATTCTAAAGACGGCAATGTTATTCTAAAGACGGCGATGTTATTCTAAAAACGACTGTATTATTCTAAAAACGGCGGTGTTAATCTAACGACGGTGATGTTATTCTAAAGACGGCGATGTTTTTTTAAAAACGGCTGTGTTATTCTGAAAACGGCGGTGTTATTCGAAGGACGGCTGTGTTATTTTAAAGACGGCGGTGTCATTCTAAAGACGGCGGTGTTATTCTAAAGACGGTGATGTTATTCTAGAGATAGCGGTGTTATTCTGAAGACGGCGGTGTTATTCTAAAGACGGCTGTGGTATTCTGAAGACGGTGGTGTTATTCTAAAGACGGCGATGATATTCTAAAAACGGCTGTGTTATTCTAAAGACGGCGGTATTATTCTGAAGACGGCGTTGTTATTCTGAAAACGGCTGTATTGTTCTGAAAACGGCGGTGTTATACTGAAAACGCTGGTGTTATTCTAAAGACGGCAATGTTATTCTAAAGACGGCGGTGTTATTCTAAAAACGACTGTATTATTTTGAAGACGGCGGTGTTATTCCAGAGACAGCGGTGTTATTCTGAAGACGGCGGTGTTATTCTGAAGACGGCGTTGTTATTCTAAAGTCGGTGGTGTTATTCTAAAAACGGCGGTGTTATTCTAACGACGGTGATGTTATTCTAAAGACGGCGATGTTATTTTAAAAACGGCTTTGTTATTTTGAAGACGGCGGTGTTATTCGAAGGACGACTGTGTTATTCTAAAGACGGCGGTGTCATTCTAAAAACGGCGGTGTTATTCTAAAGACGGCGATGTTATTCTAGAGACAGCGGTGTTATTCTGAAGACGGAGGTGTTATTCTATAGACGGCTGTTTATTCTGAAGACGGCGGTGTTATTCCAGAGACGGCGGTGTTATTCTGAAGACGGCGTTGTTATTCTAAAGTCGGCGATGTTATTCTAAAAACGGCTGTGTTATTAGGAAGACGGCGTTGTTATTCTGAAGACGGCGGTGTTATTCTGAAGACGGCGGTGTCATTCTAGAGGCGGCGGTGTTATTCTGATGACGATACTATTTTGTTCTAAGACACATTTGGCACAAGAATCAAACTTTTAAAGAAAACCTTCTTTAGATATCAAAAACATTTCAGTATCATGTGTCAAATTATGTTTTTCAAAAAGTCGTAATGTAAGTGGGTTTTTTTAACTTACAGGTATCATTTTAATTCAAGGTTGAAAAAAAAAGTTCGTTTTTACAATTAAATTAAAAGATTACTTTAAGGACTGAAGGGAAATATTTATTACCTTTTATGTATGGTGCCTGCTCGAACAACCTTCACTACTTTTTCAAATCTTTTAAAGCAGTGTTTATATTTGAATAGATTCATCACGACTTGTGTAGAAAAAATAACCATTTGGGTAAAATAAATTCAAGGCACTAAATGCATTTTCTGCAGAGTGAATGTAGTAATACCCGCGAGGTATTTAATATTACAAAACACAGATCTAGTGATCGTAAGGAATAACAATTCATTTTTAAAATTGTATTTGTAATTATTTAACGGAATTTACATCCTATGAAGATAAACAGCTGTGACAGAATAATGTATTTTACAGAGTACATGTAAACATGTCAATTAAATATATCTTTCAAACAACACACGAAATCTGTCGTATAGAGATTGGTAAATCTGATTACTGGATGTTCTTGTAAAACAAAGGGAACGGTCCTTAAAAACATTAGATAAGTAACATCTTCAAGCCTTTAATTACAAATTGAAGCCTTTATATACGGTCTTGGTTAGCGATCGGTATAATAAGCGCGATTAATATTTACAGCATAACATCAGCTTTTGTATACATGTTCTCTGCTTGTCGATTTGTATAATGCGCGGATTAAGATTAACAGCATCACATAAGCCTTTGTATACGGGGTTTCTGTTTGCCGATTGGTATAATGCGCGCCATTAAGATTAACAGCATACATAAGCCTTTGTATACGGGGTTTCTGTTTGCCGATTGGTATAATGCGCGCCATTAAGATTAACAGCATAACATAAGCCTTTGTGCTTGCGCGAGATAAAGGTTTACAACGTCGTTTGCTGCCTTGGTTCGAAACCCACTAAGGACAGAAAAAAATCTAGAACTGCTTTCAAAAGTCTCTTACTTCTACCTTTGTAGCACTAAATAAAACGAGTTCGATTTAAAGCTGCATTAAGTTTTTCAAAGAAAAAATTAAAACGATGCTAATCTTATTAATGATGTTCCTAATGAACAATGTTACATTTGGTTCAACGATAAAAGCTCGAATAAATACAGAAATTACAATATTTACCCAGCGAGATGCACCATTTGGGATCTAATATTAGAACATGGTTACGTCATCAAAACCCGGGTCATTTAAACACAACTTTCAAAACGGTGAAATACGATAGATTAAATACAGAACTTCGTTGAATTTTTTACTTAGTAAGGGATACATAACATCATTTCAAATACATCCGGATATTGATGAAGGACAATCAATCCAATCTGCCATGTTTCACCTTCGATTCTAGGGTTTTCCGTACATCCGTGCGCATGCTCCAAGCTCATAATTACCATCGTAAAACACTGACCAACCGTCAGAGGATTCCGTTTATTTACAGCCAAAAGAAATGAAATTTTAGAAAATGAATGTCACGGATCGTGGTTAGAAGATATCTATTTTTAAAAAAGTATATATTTAGAAAATCAAAAAAAATCAGACAATGGAAAAACTTAATGCAGCTTTAAACAGAAAAAAACACAAATAGACATAATGGATTGTATAATACTTTTTTTAAAAAAAAATCGATATTTAGTTCGTCAATTGTTGTTTAACACGTTCTTAAGCCACACCCATCCTGCCGAAAAAGTTTTTTTTTTTTTTTGTTTTTGTTTTTGTTTTTTTTTTTTTTTTTGTTTTTGTTTTTTTTTTTTTTTTTTTTTATTATCACACTTGTACCCTTAACAATGCCGACGTTGAATATTATCGCATTTTCTCACCGATCAATTCATGCTGTTAAAAGACAACAGATGGTAATGTCACAAACAATGTGTTGTTTCGTTCTGTTGATTCAGGTTTATTCAAGTTCTTGATGACACGTTAGCTGGAAAAATTCAGTAATATAAAAAGCATACAAATTTCTGTTGAGTGTGTTATGGTAGAATATTATCCTCATAAAAAGAAATTAACACCAAACTACTCAACAGAGATCAGTATGTTTATAATAGCATTCGTTTTTTTACATGCTAAAACAAAACAAATACGGACTAAAACACAAACCAGAAAATAGAGACAATAGATAAAAGCACACCCCATGTAATAAACAACGGGACAGACACAAGACAAGGTCACAAACAGATGTAAAAGATTATAGAACATCCGCCTTTGTATGCAATAACACAAAACAATCAGAATAAAGCATAGCACTACAACACTTAGTAAATCACCGAAAGCATTACAATCGGAGTAAAACACCACTACAACACTTAGTAAATCATAGAAATCATTACAATCGGAGTAATACACAGCACTACAACACTTAGTAAATCACAGAAATCATTACAATCGGAGTAAAGCACAGCACTACAACACTTAGTTAACCACAGAAGTCATTTAATTCATTTTGGGAAGTTGTTTAAAAAATTGACAGAAAAAAACATCATAGCATTAATATTTTCGGAGATGTATAGATCTTCTAGATTAAGTAAGCAATCTTCTTAACATATCTATCTGAATAGGCCTGCTCGTGTAATGAGGCAAATTCATTTTTACTCGTTCCTATTGAAAAAATAATAAATTGGATTTTCGCTTTTTTATGTTTGGTATTGTTATGTTATTGATCATTTCCTAAGATATCATAAAATTATGACAGGAAACAACTTCTGACAACATTAATTCTACTTACTATATAAACCGAAGTAAAAATGTCAAACAATTCAAAAAACTTATATTTCAAAATATCAATCCAGACATGAATTCTTTTTTGCCTTATTTCATTAATCAACCTTTTATGATAAATCTTTATTTAATTTTCTGATATAAGTTAATTTGTCGAATTTGGTAATGATATATAAAGAAAATATGCAAGGGGATTGGGAATATCGAAAATATGTAAAACCATTATTTTAATTTTTTGTATTTCTATTTCCAAAAAAAAGTTATAATAATAATGACATAATAATAATAATAATAATAATAATAATAATAATAATAATAATAATAATAAAGAACAAGTTTCCTTCAGAGTAAGAATATTCCGGGTGTATCGAAAAATATGGCGGATGGCATCTATTTCTTATTCACTTTAAATCTAAATAAACCAATTCTATTAATCATATGTACTATTTATGTAAGAAGTGAACAGATATACGTCAAAGGCAATTAATTGACAAGGGAAATAATTTATGAATTTCTGGTCATCAAATATCCTCGTCTGAAATTTCATAAAACGCTGCCTCAAATACAAACGAAGAGACGCTCCTAAAAAGGAGAGAACCAGTACGAAAAATGAGAATAAATGCGGCTTAGGGTAACATGGGCTCAGACAGGTTCGAAAATTCCCATATACCCTGCCTATAAACTAAGTCATTAAAATCTAGGAAATTGATACCTAATGAAATAAATATAATTAATACTTATGCGAGACGAGCTTTGAAAAAAGGAATGGTAAAACAATGTTCATTTACACACCGACTATCTCTGTAAGGCCAGCTCGCAATCAAGTACTCATTTTAATAAAAGCTGTACTTTCAAGCAATTTTATTTTAACAGCTTGGTTTTTCGTATCGTGAGTTAAGTAAACGCAATTTCTATTTAGCCACCTAAAATAAATGTTACATTCACCTGTGTATTAAAACCACAAGAAACATGTTTTGACAGGTACATAGGAAATTTTATATTGGCTATAAAGGAGTTTTCCCCGTCCTGAATTTGTGTTATGGGCATCACATAGTAACATTTTGCATTTCCAAAAACATTCATCAAACCCGATTATTTCATTGACTTGAACTCTAATCCGAACATATTTAGGAGGAATATATATATATGATCTTGTATTGATCAGGGGTAAAAGTGGATATGTCACGAAATGAAACCTTCTGTAATTTAAGCAAAAATCATTACTAAATGCAAAGTCAAGGAATAAGTGAACTTTTAACCTCCAACTTCTTCAGCGTTATATTGTAAGATATTAACCCTACTACAAATAATCCGATAACAGTTATTATCGTTTTATACCACTCACTGTAATATTTTTCCATAAAGGAAATTACGGTTTTTATTCTTGCTAAGATAGACATTGTTTCTATTATACATATATATTACATTTTCATCGATACAGTCATTAGGTTAAACAGATGAATTCTGTAAATCATTGTTATTACAAATGTTGACAATGTATGACCATGTTCTCTCATGTCCTTATTACGACATTTATAACCACATTCAATAGGAATTTAGCTGATTTTACACATTTTTTATTATTTTGACCATAATTTTCATTTATTTCATTATTTCATAGATGATACTATTGATGAAATTGTGCTATTATGCCTTTTTTCCAAAGTTACGTTTTTATCATGATTGAAATATTTTTGTTTATTTATTATGATAATAACAGGTACTTTGGATCTTGTAAAGAAGGCAAATTTATATCAATTCTTGAATAAATTTCAATATAGTCATGGAGGTGGTATGTAAATATAAAACACATTTAAAAAAAATACATGTAAATTACAAGAAAAATAAATATATATATATGTTTCTATTTATATATGACAATGTGACGGCCAAGTGATCAGCTTGATCTTGTCCCACTGTCAAGACAGTCAAGCGGGGTACCTCCGCACTTAAATTTGTACTATAACTTATCAGTTACTCTGACACCACGGTCACTCTGCAGACCGGCGCAAATACTAGAGGCGTAAAACGATGGTCAATTACAGACCGACAAAATAAGGGGAGGCAACTTAACTTCAGAGGCACTAACAACTACCTCAAACACTTCAAAATCATTTATTTCACCAGGTGAATACTGGTACAAAACAACTACTACAATTACAATAAATTCAATATAAAACACGCGATGTGAATAATCCGGAAAATTGAAATTACAATGTTATATAAACACAAAACTATTGGCTTACTAGCTTAGCAAAATTACTTTAAATTAAATTCAGAAATTACTAAAACTATATTTAGAATGGAATTACAAGAAAGTGATAATGAAAATTATTATGCATATTAATTAACTAAAAATTTCAAGAAGAATAACTCGCGATCTTGTCTTTTCTTCTTACTCCTGGAACCGGCCTTGAAGATTTAGCAGGTTGTAATAAACAGACTGCTATTAATAAGTAAATTAAATATTAAAAATTAAGGTTTAAGTGGTAAAGGTAAAATAGGTTATTATGATTATTTTAAAGTAAAAAAAAATATATAATACCCAGTCTCTGATCCAATCCGGAATGACCAGATTTAACCGGATTCACTTTGGATATTAACAAATGAGTAAATTAAAATCATGCATATTGAATCATTCCATTATGACAACAGGTATAGTCAGAAAAAAAAATAATAGAAATCAGCAAAGAGTGTCAGATTTCAATAATAAATCTGACTAGAATTAAAAGAACAGGGAAAATCTACAGTCTTGAATCATAAGATCTGTCAATTAGTAAAATTACAGTTCTAGACACTTGGATAATAAAATAGAATTGACATGCGAATTATATATATTACAAATGTTAAAGATTTCAGACCAGAATGACACAGTCTGAATAAAATTAAATTATTTAGAAGGTCAGGTATCAAGGGAAATTGATTAATACAGTGTCAGACTCGAAATTATCCAATCTGTATGACACTAAAAATGAGGTAATAATTAAAAGGATAGAGAATTAATTTAAAACAATGAGAGATCACAAAGTGGAATTATTTCCCTGTACTTGAAAATTTATAAAACCTGAAGGATATTAAGTCACGACTCAATATTACAGAATGAAAATTATTCAATTCTGACAAAACCAGAAACCAACAGAATGGAAATGATCCAATCTGTAAATTGAAACTTAAATGAATCCAATTCACTTAAAATTTCTTTTTAAAAGCAAACAAATCGAAAATATTATACAACAGAGTAAAAATAATCCACCCTGAAGGTAAATAAATATCAGAATTATCCAATCCTGATAATAATAATAATAATTATAATAGTAATAATAATAACTGAATAAAATATTCAGACACTAAAAGCTGAACATATATTCAAATAATCACAGATCAGTGATCTGGCCAAAATGGGGATAATGTCTACTTAAATTTTAGTTTACTTTCCGAAAAGGGCAATTAATTTATTAAACACTTTGTTAAGTATGCATGAATAAAAAGGACAATTTTGACACTACGGAAAATATTATATATATGATTAATAAAATTTAAAAAAAAATAATAATAATAATCTTGGTCTTGTACTTAACGGTGAAACCGAAAGTAGGAAAGGAAAATAACAAATTCCTAACTTACGCTAAATTCGTGACTTCCAAAACACTTGAACTAGTTATCCGAATATCTGGAGTTGTAAAATTCTGGAGTTGTGAATTTTGCTGTTGCAGTTGGAGTGACCACTGTCTGGGGTTTGGAATGACACAAATCCCCCCGATGGTCATCGTGCAACTAGTTTTATAGTTGCCGCGACTACCCATGGTGCGGACATGCGCAAAAGATGTAAACATTAAAATGTAATTAAAAACTATCGGTATTAAAACAAAGAAAATCTCAATAAATCCAGCCGAAAGGTAGTGAATAATTTATAATTTTTAATTTAATAAATTTCTGAACTCGATAGAATTTAAATTTTGATGTATTTTTACAAATCCAAAAATAAATTTATCCAATTCCGGAAATATCCGATTTTATACGATAACCCGAAAACTCTTAGCTTTTCAAAATACTATAATGGATGAGAAAACAAGGACCGTAACTCAGAGATAAAACCGGAAGTATCTTATCAGTACTTAACGTTGGCTATTGAATATCACAGATGGTTAAAAGAAGAATCATGAATCGTTATCGATTAACCACTGTTATTGATACCACTTCAGCTTTACATACTGGAGGCAGGTTCTTTGAAGTCGAACCAGGCCCAGGTGGTTTTAGTTCTACTGAAATAAATATCTTCTGTTGAAGTACATAGTAAGACTTTGATAACCTGTTGTGAAACGAGGATCGTTAGATCAACTTACTGTGTAAATTAATATAATTTCTCAAAGACTATTTGTTAATAAAATTTGTGAAGGAATTGTAAAGACACTAGAAGTATTATTAGCAAAATAAATTAATCTTTATACTTGGGAATTTATCTAAAAATAATATTAATGAACTTATTAGCCAGACGGTTTATCATTAATTCAATAAAATAAAAAAATATAATTTAAAAAATATATAAAACCTTGAATACTAAAACAGAGAAAAAAATAAAAAAAAATAATGAAATAATAGTAAAACAAAGTTGAGAAGAGAGAGAGAGAGAGAGAAAATAAAATAAAATAAAATAAAGATGAAATACATGAACATTTCAACAATTTTGAGTCGGTTAATGACAGTGATGACTGACCTGCCCGATATTTTAATGATAAGCAAAGCAACAAAACAAGTGAGTTTGAAGTAACTGTAGTGAAAAAAGTATACGTGGAAATAAATTATCTAAAAAATAAATAGATAAATAGGTTAAGAAATAAATAAATAAATAAATAATAAAACTTAGTGTAGAATTTAAAAGATCATCTAGTTTTAATATATTTGGTTTTTTATAGAAATCATTTGTTTTCTTAGATTCTTAAAATGTTCACATGTAACAAAAAATTATATTCATTGCCAAGATTATCCTTACAAAATATACATTATCTTTCATCCTTTTTTCATATTATACCAACGGTCAGTTTCACTGGGGAGGTTATAATTTGAAATTCTTAATTTTACCAATTCTGTTCTAAACTTTGGCGATAATATATCTAAGTAATTTTCAAATCCAAAATTTGTTCTTATTAGTTTATAAGTACATCTTTTTGATACACAAGCGATATCACCCTGTCATTTTTAATACATTGATCCTTTAGTTTCTATTTATTTTTTTTAATATTTTAATTTTTCCTTTTTTTTTTTTTTTTTTTTTTTTTTTTTGAATGCATTTAGTAACCAATTTTTGTTAAAACTTACACTTGAGTTGACCAAATATTGCTCATTCCGAAAGAGTCTAAGATGTATTTATTTGTTTTAAACTAATGGACCATCACACATACCTTAAACAATAATTTGTACATTAAAAAAGAAAGTTTATTTTCGTGCGTGACTACTTTATACCAAAAAGTGACTATTCTTTTAAAAATTCTAATACTGATTGGAAATCTACCCAATTCTCCATATACCATGTAATTAGGCGTAGATTAACGTAAATTCAAAATCCTTTTACAAACTTTAAGGTGAAGTGTTTCCAACGAGTTTAGAATTTCAAATCACCAAACTTCACAGTAACTGTAAGTAAGAATAGGTTTAACCAAATTATCAAAAAGTTTCAACTGACAAAATATTGATAAATCTTAATTATTAATCCTTTTAAATACACAGAAAAGGGCTTTGATGCTTGCTCCAATTAACGTTTCCTGGCCTTCGTAAGCTTCCCATTATGGTTAAAAGTATTATCTAGATAACAAAATTGATCTGCATACTGAAGTATTTTTTCGTGAAATTTTAAAGCAGTTTTTTTTTACGAAAATTTTTATGTTTTTACATTTTTACGGAATTAACTTCTACACCTAGTTTCCAAGTTGAACAATATTCAGAAAATATCCAGAGCATTTTGCATGTCATTGACATTCTCGGTAAAGATTATTGTGCGATCTGTATAAAATAAAACAAAGGATTTAATATAACGTCAAAATGACCGAAAAGTTCGACGATAAAGTTTGCAACCCAGCATAAACGTTCATATTAAATAAAACTTAAAAAATAATGCATCTTGTCTTAACCCAACATTACAAATAAATTAATCTGATTTTAGATACCCACAGATAATACAAGATTTTATTGAGTCATACATATTTCTTATAACATTAAAACATTTCCCAAGTTAATCAGATATTCATGAAGCTTTACCCTAAGTCCACCCTCCAGAGAGAATCTAATTATTTACGAAAGTCTACAGATGTACAAAACAATTTTTAGCAAAATATAATTCCGTTAAGCAATGTAAAAAATATTGTCAGCAGAAGAATAACCTTTTCTAAGCCCTGCTTAAACCTTTGTTATTAAGTCATTATTTTCTGCAAAAGATGTAAGACGTTTATTTAAAATTGCCGTAAATATTTTTTTCTTAAACACTAAGAATTGTGATAGCTCTGTAATTACCAGGATTATTTCTATTATAAACAGGCTTGTTAACACTTATAAGCCAGTCAGAAGGTATTACCCCCTGAATCAAATATTGCATTAATTAGCTTAATATATAATTTCATCATGATATGCCCAGAACACTTAAAATATTCGTTAATTCGTTAACTACTTATTCAAGTTTCTAATAACTTAAAGTATTTCCCTTCCGTTATAGGTTGGTTTATTTCTGAATTATCCACTGGGCGATTAAATTGTCAAAATTAATTAATTAATTAATCCTTATCTTTATTACGACTTTAACAGTATCTTCAGTGTTCTCTTTTTTCCCCAGATACCTCACGAATTCTTGTAAATATTAGAATAAGACGCATTGTTCTAGCTTGAGTATTTGGTACATTATCCCGGAGTTCACAGTTTTCATACCACAAATCATTCATTTGTTGCCGTAATTCATCTAGTTGTACCGCATCTTCTTGTAGTTTTTTAATTTGCACTTTCGCCGACTTTAATTCAAACTTACATGTTGTATGACGCTTTTGAGTTTTATTTCGTTCCTTGTTTATTTCACTTATTTTAACGACTTTCTGTTCACAAGAGTCGACGTTTGGATTTATTAGTTTAATTAGGGTTTCAACTTGTTCAACTCTAGAAGTGTCCTGTGCAAGACCTTTATCAGTGTTGTGTAACTTTGTTAAAGCAATTTCAATATTAGAGAACCTAGATGAGGAATCGCGTTTCATGTGTGTGAATCTAGTGGTAATTTAGTGAAAATAAAATTTAAAATCCATAGATTTATTGGAGCTAGCTGTTGGATGACCGCCAATGGTCTGTATCGATTGGTCTCTGAATACCAGGCTGATGAAAATTTTGTACAGGATGGCCACTTTGATACCCGTTCATATTGTATAATACACAATGTGCTGAGTTTAGAAAACCACTAAGAGAACATTCAGTCTTTTCACTGCCAATTTTTGACATCTGTATACCTATATTTATCAAATATAGAGTATATGCACTATAGTCAATAATCGATAAGGTTATAAGGTAATACTCAGTTAAATGTATAAAAAGTGAACATTTTACACAGGTAACAATGAAAGTGTTACAATTTGGCTTATGAACACATTTTAACTTTAAATTCTGGTTTCACACTTTACAGAATGAATGTCCAATATTAATATTTATAATGGCACCATTATTCTCTAAACATCAACTTAAAAACCAACCTCTTTCTGTTGGTAAATACACATTCTTCTTCATAGGCATGCGCACAAAAGGACCAAAATAGATCTAGTTCTTTTTACCTTTAAAATTAAACACTACTAATTTAAAAGTAAAATGTGTTATATATCTGTTCTAAGACTCTTACACTTGTACTGATGACGATACATAGTCATAAAATGGCAAAGAAATTAGGAAGTCCGGAAGATCGAACTGTATTAAACAAGCTTCGATTACTTTAGGTTATTTGTGATACATATCAGATATCTGTATTTTTCTGTAGAATCAATACAATTCTGCTTTTTGTATCAGATTCACAAGTAACAAAAACGCTGTTAACTTCAAAACAGAGTTTTCGTCCATATAACAGCCATCTGTTGACTTAGGGGCGATGGTCCCTAAAGCTAGCGTAATATGTAGAATTAAATGCTTTGTAAAGGTCAACTTATAAATGTTCATTTATGGCAGTATATAAAAATAATTTGTGAACATGTTAATGATAAAAAACATTAATGATAGATATGTGACAAGGGGATAAGTAGGTCGTCAATTAAAGTCGCATCAGCATTTTTGCAAGGTTTTTAAAAAAGTAATCGATAGAGTATTATTGTGAGTAAATACATTAACGAAAAATCAAGTTGTTAGAATTATCAGTTATTTTGATTCATACTTATTAGTAAACTCATTTATAAGTTTTATTTAAAAAAATACTAGGAGAATATATAATAAAAAAAAATAAATTAACAAGTTTTTTTTTCTCGAAGGACGTCTAAACTTATTTGTCCATCGAAATAGCTTTTAGATCGGCCATTAAAACTGTTGTGTAAAACGTAAACCCTGTAGGTACAAAGTCAACGTATTCTAACCAAGTTTGTTAGATTTCATTGTAGACTTTGACTAGACAGGCAATGAAAAAAAAATCGTTTTTAAAATAAAAGAATGAGTTGAATTATTTTAGACAAATCTACAGGGCCTAAAAACAATGGCATCACGCCTGCTGTACTGGGTTATACATTTGTAGCTGTAAGTACCAGACAGGATTCAACTGTATATAGCTCTTTATGATACTCTCGACATTCCCAGTGACTAATGTATTGTTGCAATGACAGCAACAGAGCTTATACCTAGAGATCAACCAGGATACGATCCACTGCATAAAGTTAGACCTGTTATGGATATTTTTACTGGCACGTTTTCCAGAAACTACAGGTATATACTATAAAATCAGGTCAATATCTAAATATTTAGGCATTAACCTATTATAATATAACAGCATTGTAAATTCAATTTCTTATATTGCAAGAATTTTTTATGTACAAGTTCGATAATAAGTTGTCATCAGACGTTGCTACATCTACAAATTCTGACCTTATTCTGTTGCTGTTATATGAAATCAAATCATATATTGTGTTGTATAAGTTATTGGCTGCTATAGTGAGGTACCAAATAATTTTAATTTTCCGGGGATTTTAAAAATAATTTTTTATATAAGACTGAATTTATCAAACGTGCTAAATAAATGTTTTAAAACTAGCACAAGTTGGTATTGAACGTCATAATAAAAGTTCTATAACTTCACTTATCAGCATGTTTCTAGCAGTAAGTAAAATTGAGATTTGCAATATCCAACGTCCAAAACTGTGTGTGTGTATGTGTGTGGGCAATATCCTTTTCAATTTGTTTTTCATTTCAAGCTTGCCTCAAAATAATACCATAGACGAGAGGATGATCAGATTTAAAGGCAGACATTTCATGAAGCAGTATCTCCCAGATAAAAAAGCCAACAGATGGGGTAAAAAAAGCGTGGATACTGGCAGAATCTAGAACTGGTTAAAGTCATAATATAAAAATTTACACAGGGAAGCACAATGCACCAAGACATACAAATGGACAGTGGTAATTTTTTTTGAACTACTATGTGTATCAAAAAAGTATATGCAATGATAAAATATACTAGATATAGAATTGTAGTATAATGTAATACTGCCACGTGCTTCTTTTTATAAAATAATGCATTCAAATGTAGCATATGACAATTATAAAACAAAACAATAGAAATAACGATTTTAATGAAGAATTGGCTTAGTTAGGTGATAAACGACAGTGAAGCACGCGCAAATTACATAATCTGCAACGCAGATTAGTTGCAGATTATGTTAAATTTGCGCGGAATTCACTGTCGTTTATCACCTCATAAAGGACATAAAGCACTAAGTCAATTCTAATGTTTACAATTTTAACACAACATCAGATACAGTAATTCATAAAACCCGGTGGTGTTGATGTATGGTTTATGACGTCACATTTCTGCACGTTCTGTACTGACTTTATGAAAAAAAAACGACAAGATTTCTACAATGTTCATTTAAAACAAAGCAGTTGAAATTGTAAAAATTTAGAAATATCTATGTACACCACCATCACAATCACCATCATCACCACCATCATTACCACCACCAACATCATCATCATCATAAAAATAAATGGTGTATTATCTTTAAAATCTTGCAGATAAAAAGTTGTTATGGATTATGGTACATTTTCAAACACCTGGCATTGAAAGGGTTAAAATACACACACACACACACACACACACACACACAGAAATTTCTTTCAACTACTTTTCAATAAAGAAGAAAGTAAGGTATCTCCTAAACACTGTCCAACACAAAGTTCTGAACCACACTGGTCTCATATGAATCTAGTTCTTAAGTTCTTTTCTTGCACACTAGGCAATTTCTCTGCCATTACATCTTAATAATTAATAGAAATATCAATTATTGTTTATTTAATAATTACAAAAATGGAGGGACGGCAGTTAGTCATTTGCTATTAAATGTTCTATATATATGTTTTAATTGTTTCATACTAGCCGAATAGATGTACCTTTTTCAGAGATCGTAAGCTTATCAATTGATATTTCGACTATGGTCCATATCCTTTTACACATTTAACTTAATTATTTATTCTCCGTTTACTGTTTATTGCTTTAACAACGTGTCAGAGATTTTTGAAAAAAGTGATGTAAAATGAATACAGATATTTCAGTCTTAGCATTTTGTAATTTATCTTCACAAGATACTTGCTGTAGTATTAAAAGACAATAATGTTGCCTCGAATTGATCAATTATTTCTAAATGAGTTAAATTTTCTGTCGTTTTACGTATTTATTGAGTGTTTGATCTCACATTTCAAACATTAGGTATCTGTAAGGCAAAAAGTTAAAAATAAATCCGGGTTTAAAAGCGTGTAAGTTTGACTGTTTTATGAGAAGCAAATGCAAAATATTTGGCAAAAGGCGCTAATTAACTTGTTAATTCGGTGCATAATCATTTTCTTTTAAGAAAGGCGATGACAACAACTTTAATTATGTAAATAGTTTTTTAAAGAATTAGAAATACCAATTTAATAACATAAGAGAACATTAAGTTAAAAGATTGATAAATTGGATTGGGTTTATGTCCAAGTCAAGAATGTTTCACTTATGTTGAGACGTCACCAGCTAAAGATGAAGTGGCAAAACATTTCCATATCGATAATGGAAAAGGAATGCATCAATTACAACGAGAATCACCTTTACTTATAATAATTTAAAAAGATATAAATTTTAAAGAAACTAACCTTTTGTATCGGTTTAAGAATGTATAAATTATTCTTTAATTTTAACGTTGTTTGGCTTATGTTTTTAATCTATCAAAATGTTCGACCTCTAGTGTTACTGATGAGGAATTATTTTCCGAAATGTGCATATATTGCACATCAAAATTGGACAGGTACTTGTGTTGTATATTTAAAACTAGAAACATATAATTTGCATCATTTAAAAGATTAAAGTTTAATTAAAACGAAAACACCTTCTTTTCATTAACTCAAAGATATATAATTCGAACCTCAAAGCAAATTGAATTGCATAAATTCAAAAAGGTATACAATTAAATAAAAAATTAAAGTAAGAAAAAACCTGATCATATACAGTCAGTGAATACCGGTATATATATTGTTAAAACAGTGTCAGTGTTTGATAACCCTGCGATAATACTGTAACCAGACCAATAGAAGCAACTTAAGTACACGAGTTTAAGTCTAGGTAGTAAACTGCATTTACCTTATTTATGTTTACATTTTTTTAATCCTTCTATTTTATCAAATTTCTCATGTTTATTATTTAAAAAAAGACAAAAAGTAAAGACAAAACAAAACAAACAAAAACAAACAATTATAATTCATGTAAAAATCAAATTATAATCATATGCCTACTATTGCTTTATGTATATCTGCTTTAAAATCTTCTATTAAGCAGCTTTGTTTTAATTCAAGAAAGTATAAATCAAAATAAAAAAACACTTTATAAAACAAACAGTCTGTATTTTGTTGAAATTTATTTGTAACTAATACGAGGGTGTATAATAAACGAATTATGAATATACCCGATAGAATGTCACTTGAACTTATTCGAGAACAAATAAATAGAATAATTAAAATAAATCGTTAAAAAATGTCAACTTATTCCAAAAACTAAAAATGGAATGGCGGTTAGTACATTCACAAAAGTACAAACGTCATTAGTTCACAAATTAACATTCATCCGTAAAAGAAGGCGATTTAATCTTGTTCATGTCTTTTAAATACCAAACTCTTAGGTGTCAAATAAATTAAAACACCGAAGACGGTCTAAAACGAAGGTTGTTCGTAACAATAAAAAACAGAATGTTTTAGTTATTTTCGTGGCATTGGCGTTATACTGTGATCAAGAATATGTTTATCGTGTAATTTGTTTAATTCTCGATTTCTTTCAATATCGTTAAGGGAACCAGCTGACTATTTCATTTAAATTATTTCAGCAAATTTTGACAAATCATTGTAAGGTTGTATAGTCAAATACAATCAATATTGATTGCTAAAATATACAGTCAATTAAAAAGCGAATGTTTCACGCTATATCTAATATTCACAATAACAAATTGTCTAAGACTACAAATTCCAGATGGCTTCAATTAAAATATAAAAGTTGGATGAATGTTTCTTTTCTATGGTGGCACAGAGGTGACATGAAATATATTTTTCCTATTACGTGCGCACGTATTACCTTTTACGTGCGCACGTATTACCTATTACGTGCGCACGTATTAGCTATAACGTGCGCACGTAGTAACCAATACGTGCGCACGTATTAACTTTTACGTGCGCACGTATAACTAATAGGTAATACGTGCGCACATATTGGTTAACCTATTACGTGCGCACGTATTGGTTACTACGTGCGCACGTAATAGCTAATACGTGCGCACGTAATAGGTTAATACGTGCGCATGTAAAGAGTTATACGTGCGCACGTAATATGAAAAATATATTTCATGTCATCTCTGTGCCACCGTACTTTTCTGACTAGAATTTCTAACATTGATAAATAGTTCTAAAAATTTTAATAACATAGAACATTTTTGGTATAATTCAAGTTATAGTTTCATTCAAAACACAATACATAAATAACAATGCACAGAGTCACAGATTAATAATTTGTAGTAGTTGGATGACCTATACAAGGAATACTTGTCTGTTTACGATGCCAATATAAATTTATTGAAATAAAGAAAAATGAAAGACAAATTTATTTTGTTATTACGAATACTATTATATCGAAGATACAACAATTTAACTGAATTGATGGAATTGAATATATGAATGCTAACGTATTTACATTTCCCACAACCTATATCAGCTGTTGCAGTTTAAGAACCTTGGAATAAGTATAAGAAGCGCACTGTGACCATAATAAAGTCAAATTAAATTAACATTTAACACATATCAAAGTTGATTGTAAAACCTTCTAGTAGCACCAGGTATGATACAGGTATTTATGACTTGAAATTATTGAGCTTGTTCCTATACTGGGACTTTCTACAATGAAGCAAAATGCTTACAATTAAATTGTTGACTCAAAGAAATTTCACACCTGGGCTGGTCGGGGCTCTTGAATGTTTCATGGCCGTCATCACAGTGTTGTTGAGAAGTATGGAGTCACCGTATCAAAGCTTATGTTGGATGTGTTTGACTATTTCTAGTTCCTTGTTTCTTTAATTCTCGGGTTTAACTTTGCGCGTGACTGTTGTTGCTGACTGGACTGAAGGTGCTTACCCTTACGGAGCATCCGGCCTCACGTGAATAACTATATAGGCAAGTTTTTAAAGATTTTACTTTGTTTTTTGGGGATTTTGATTTGAACATGTACTGGTATGTTTGTGTTTTATTTTTAAATCAACTCTAACATTTTATTAACTTTGTGATTACTTTTAACATTACATGTAAATGACTTTTATGGTTTTGTTATTTTTGCAGTTTCTCAAAAACTCTAAAGAACTACTTGGTCATCTTGTTTCCAATACTCTATCTTCGGTAAAAAGTATAAAAAAAACTTTTGATTTTTCTACCCTTTACACCACTCTCCCTCATTCTAATTTGAAAGAACGTCTAAAACAAATCATTCATTTTCATTCTTTTACAAAAACGGCAAATATCTATTGCTCAATAGGGATTCTGGTTATTTTGTAAAACACCATACAGACTGTAAACAAAAATATACTGAAGATACCATCAACAAAATTTTTGAGTTTTTGATATATTAGTTGTGTTTGGCATTATAATTTTTCAACAAACAATCGGTATACCAATTGGCACAAACTGTGCACCTTTGCTTGCTGATTTGTTTCTTCATTCATATGAATCAGAATTGTTACAGAACCTTGTTAAATCTGGAGAAAAGACTGTGTATGTATATGTGAATGCCATCTATCCAAGTGAGCTTGAAATAAAAGATACGACAGATTTTACATGTTCTGCTTCATATTTAGACTTATACATTAATTATGACACCCACGAAAGGTAACATCTGAAGCTATACGACAAACCTGATGACTTCAATTTTTCTATTGTCAACTTTCCGTTTCTTTGTAGTAATATCACTGCTTCTCCTGCGTATGGTGTATATGTATCACAGTTAATACGGTACGGTAGAGCTTGTTCCCACTATGGGGACTTTCTACAACAAATAAATTGCTTACAATTAAATTGTTGACGGAGGAATATTGCAAGCCTCGGCTAATCAAGGCCCTTAAAATCTTATGGCCGTCATCAGTATATTGTTGATAAGTATGTAGTCACTGTATCCAAACTCATATAGGATATATTTGACTTCCCATAGTTTTTTGTTCCTTTCATTCTCAAAATTGACTTGCACGTGACGAATGTAGCTAGCTAGACAGGAGGTGCCTTCCCTTTAGGAGCACCCGGCCTCACTTCCTTGATGGAAGTTTACGGGAATAACTAATTTTGTCAGCTTTCAAAGATTTTACTTTGTTTTTTGGATTGTGGTTTGGACAATGACTGGTATATTTGTTTTATTATTATAATAAGAATACAGATCTCTTCTGGTAAAAATACAAGGTGTAATTTCCATTTATTTAGAAATCATTTTTCTAATCAATAAGATAATTTTAAAAAAACACATACAGGCGAGATTATATGGGATTATATGGGATACACAATAAACCTTCCTGAAAATAAACAATGTCTGTGAGATCAAGTAATTGTTATCTATTTAGATTAACAGAAATGTGATAATAACTACTATTTAAAAAAACAAACAAACAAATTAAATAAAAAATGTTCTGTGACGTGGTTACATTTATTTGTCACCTTTCCAATTTATAATCTGGGATATTTACTGTCTAGTTTTATCGTTTATCTGTTTGATTAGATATAAAATCTTTTATTACGGTATCTTAATACGAGCAGAGATTTCAACATACTGACAAAATGTCTTAGAATAGCAATATGACGTATGATTTTTTCACCAGCTTTCAATAGGAGTAACAATTGGATTAAGTTACACTAACAGTTGTAACCGGTTATAGGAATGATTACTTTTTTAACCCCCGTCAGTCTTCAATATATAATAATTTTCTTGCCAGTCAGTATTACGAAAGATGATTGAGTTTGCCAGAAATATTAATTTATTAAAACTAAGCATATTTATGTAAATCATTATTGTCAACCCACGGAGGCAGAAAGACGTTAAAATGATTATAAGTTTGAACGGCTATTATTACCATAGCAAAAATGAATAAAGATAATGGAAGTATATAGTTTGAACTGCTATTATTACCATAGCATGTAACCTTATAATGTTAACATGAATTATTAAGATTTGATGAGGCAAAGCAAAAATAATCTGAAATATCCAAAATAGCGTCTATATTACAGTGAGACACGCCTTGCGTACACAAAGAACCTTTTTTTCTTTTCACCGAAGTCAAAGTTGATTATCCTGTCTTGTGTTTTCCTCAATTAACTGCTTGAACATTTATAATCTGAATTAACAAACGGAGATAGAAAATGCGGGATTCGCTGTACCTCAATTATACAAAACCTTTTATATTTGACAAAAATATTGATTCAAAGGAAATAATTTCGCTAGAAGAATTACTGACGGAAATATTGATGAAACATGATAACATATGAAGTTTATAATCAGCAAGTCTGGCCCTGAATAATTAATCAGTTACATGTTAAGATCTCCATGTAATTGTCGGCTATGTTAGTGTCGGGAAAATAAAGACAGTATTCAATTTTGCAATAATGGTATAATTTATTAATGGACGGTCCATGTTGTAATATCTTTGTATCGTTTGGGAGGTAAATGGCGATATTTGAAATAAATCGATGAGGAAATAAGCCAATGGAATATAAATTAAATTTGTTTTTGAAATTATAAGAGTAAGATTATTGAAGTCGACACGTGTCACCTGTTAAATCGTAATTACAACTACGTTGCTCTTGGATACGACTAAAATTGCAATTCAGTACAATGGCAGTGTTTTGTAATTACGACACAGTTATATCGTAATTACATCTTATCACCTCAAATGCGACTTATTTACGTTTCAACGACCAAATATCTGAAAAATCCGACATAGTACCTCGTGATTAACCTGGCTTACTTACTAGGGTTCGTTCTCTCATGCAAAACATCCCTTAGCTGGATTTGGATATATAATTTTAGAACTTTAGATTTTTTATTCTGAACGGTTTGGCTTAGATTTTTTATCTATAAAACTTTTCGGTCTTAGTGTCACTGATGAGGAATGAATTTTCCGAAATGTGCACATCTTGCACATCGATTTAACTGGTATTTGTGTTATATATATATCAAAAATAATAAAAAAAGTTTCAAATAAATATCTAAACATCAACATTCCAGCTTGTTCAAAAAACATCATATTGTAATTCAATTATGCGTGTAATAACTACGTCCAATCCTTTAATGAATATAAACAAAATGTGCTTTCATATATTTCATTTTTTTCTTTAATATCTCTCAACATTAAAATGTTTTACATACTAGTATGTTTATTAGGTAAACAAAAAGATATTATATATTTCGTTTCAAAGAAATATCTCAAAAAATAAATTTATTTCTGCATTGCACATGATCTAGATCTGCTAACTTTCCAAAATTTTTCAAAAACAATAATTCTTACGCTCAATTTTCCTTTATCACACAAAAAAACACAAAATTGTATTTTAAAATACTTAGTCAGAAGTATAATTTTTACATTTTCAAAAATATAACTTTAAATTTTTCGTTGACGATCACGAATACAGCACACACTTTCTCAGGCAGAAAAAAAAAAACCATTTATATGCAACAGTAAACATAGATATTGGTAATTAAAAACTCCGCCGGGTATTTTTCCTAATAGACGAATAATAAGACAAATAATTGTATGTTGACAAAACATAAGCCTACACTTACTATTTAATGTGTTTGTCAAAGATAAGGTATACTTTCTAGTAGTGTAATATATATATATATATATATATATATATATATATATATATATATATATATATATATATTTATTTATTTATATATATATATATATATATATATATATATATTTACAATCACGAAATTGTTACATTTAAACTTTAAGGGAAACGTACAAATAACAATGTAAGTAAACAAGATTGTCATATAATACCTGTCAATCAAACTAATACTTCTGAATCTTAAAACAACAACAATAAACCATAAAGAAAAATATTGGCCGATAGCAAAAGTCGAACACAAACAATATTTCAATGTATATGATTAACGTTTCTTAAAAATGATATTTTGCACTGTATTTCTGAATTAAAAAGTCGTTTATTCTAATCTTGCACGATTTATTTGTTAATTCTGACAGTTCGTCGTAAACAAATTTTTGCAACAACAAAAACAAAACTATAGAAACTAAACATGACACATAACCTATAATTCCTGTCTATCAGATCTTTACCAAATATGGCTTTTAATAGATATAACAGAAACGTTATAGAGTAGTGTTGTTTTCATTAATATTCAATAGCTACATTTTACAATCATTGCGGTATAAAATCATTGCAGACAAATATAGTTGCGATGTATTCGTGTATCTGCCAACTGTATTCTTTAATCTTCTGTCAGTACAGCGACATAATATGAAAAATCTCTCACATCCGCTTGTTCATTATAATAATAATAATAATTATATATATATATATATTATTATTATTATTATTATTATTATGTCTTTTTGAGATTCAAACATACCATAGCAAAATTTTCAGCCGTCTTAATTTCGAATTTATTTTAAATATATATATACTGTTATAAGATATTTCCATTTTTATATGTTTTAAGGGCAATTATGACGAAAGTAGTCCAATAATTCTCATATTTATAAAAATAGTCGATTAATCATTCATTTATAAATAATCTCTAGACGAAATAATAAAACACAAACATACAAGTCCATTTCCAAATCACAATCTCAAAAAAGTAAAAAACGTGAACTTCAATCAAGAATGTGATATCGAGTCCGAGTGCTCTGGGAGGGTTCAGACCCGGTTCAGCTGGCCACACGCGTCAAGTGCAAAGTCAAATTTGCGATTGAAAGAAACATTGGACTTTGGAACTATGGTACGTCATATACACTTCATATCCAATGTAAGTTTGGACTTATCAACAATATTGTGGTGACGACCATAAAACTTTTTCAGGGCAATGATAAGCCTAGGCTTGCAATATCTGTCAACCATTTCATTGCAAACATGATGCTTCGTCGTAGAAATTCCCCGTAGTTTGAACAAGCTTTATCATACTGTATTAACTGTTAAACATGTACACCATTACACAATACGCAAGAGAAGCAGGGGTATTAATGCAAAGAAACGAAAAAGACAAATTTAAGTCATCAAGTTTGTCGTAAAACTTCAGATCTAACCTTTCTTGGGTGCCATAACTAAGGAACCAAATATAAAGCAGAACATGAAAAATCAGTCGTGTTTTAAGCTCACTTGAATGGATGGCATTCACATATTCTCCAAATTTGGGATTTTTTAAAGACAGAACGTTATCTATATATCTGTATATGGAGTTGAATGATGTAGCGACGGTATTCTCTCCAGTTATGACATGTTCTTTAAAAATTTTCATTCATATTAATAAAGAAACAAATCGGCAAGAAAAACGCATAATTTCTGCCCATTGGTGCACGAATTATTTGTTGGAAAACAAACAAAATAAGTATGTTGTCTATTAAAACCTCTAACATTTTGTTAATGGTATCTTCAGTATAATTGTGTTGCATTCTGTATTGAGCAGTAGATATGTATAGCTTAGTTTATCGTGTTTTGTAAAAAGAATGACAAGTAAATTATTTGTTTTAGACGTTATTTCAAAATAGAATAAGGAATAGCGGTGTAAAGTGTGGAAAAATAAGTTTTTGTAGTACTTTTTACCGAAGATAAAGTATTAAAAAGATGTTCAAGTTGTTCTTCGGAATTTTTGAGACTCCATATTTAGTTGATGCCAGATGTGGAATAGACTTTTCTGAATAAGTCTGAAGGGCATCTTTGGCGACTGTCAAAATTTGTGTTAGAATAACGGATAATGATTTAGTGGTTCACTTAAAGGAACTTGCTATATATCTTTCCTGGTATGGGTTCGTTTGGAATTCAAAACTAGTAAGGAAAGTAAGTTCTTCATGTTTCATTGAGACCAAAAAACCTAACAACTCATCCGAGATTAGATAGAACTTCATCCTAAACCAATTTCCTTAATAAAACATACAACCTAATATTTTTTACAAACGAAAAAAATGTTCGAAGCTTTATTAACTGGGAAACAAAATATTTGCTATGTATGTCGGTAATGATTGCAAAAATCCAAGGTTCCTAAGTTGCAAAGAAGGTTAAGTACTTATGAATTTTTTTACGTTTGACAATTCATATCTTTATGAAACACCTAATTGCCCTTATCTAGTTGGATAAGATATCAAGCTACACGTGTTTTAATTTAGTCCACCGTCTAGCATAGTCTTCAACACGATCCATAATAATTCTAAAAATTCTGTCCCCAAGGAAAAGGCTGAGCCTCCCTGTATTTAGGACTTTTTGGAAAAAGACATCTTGATTTAGTGTTCTCGGTTATATTGAGATCTCCAGTTGCTACATGACCAGTTCGTTTAAAATGTACGGACTCGTTAATCAAAAGCAAGTAGGTTGAGTAAAGTTTTAAAAGTTTAAACACTGCAAAGTTTGTTTAAAATTAAAAATTCAAAATTTTGGAAGCAATTGGTTATTGAAGAAGATGTATGAAACTAGAGGTGTCGAGTTTTATTTGAAATAAGTAGGGACTTTAGATTGTGCTTGTTTATAAAGTAGTATAAAAGAAATTTCCATGGCATCTATATCCTTGTCTCCATAATGTATTTTAAGAAATTTGCGACAGTAATGTATATCAAGTTCCAGACAGGTTTAATTAACCTTTTAAACGTAATATCCATGGCGATATATATAATTGTCAATAAACCACCCATATTATTCAAAACGAATAAAATATGTTAAAAATCTTTAAAAGACCTTAATACAGATATGTGGTTCACGCATTACTGTTTTACATGAAAGTGCACAAAGATGGACATTGTAACAAAACTTTTAATCAATATTCCGACAAAATATGTTGGTTTATATCTGTTTATTTATTTTTATGTATGTATGTTGTATTTTTTTTTTAATTGTTAGTTCCAGTAGCTCAAGCCGATTTATTTTTAATGGCTGCATAAGTTGTTTCTATGTCTTATTTCTGATCCATAAACTAAATAAAGTATTGTAAACATCCTTTTTATCTTTTGTTTACGCAAATCGATTAGGAGGATTATGTAATTAGTTATATGTTTGAATTTTTGGTTTTTATTAATTATTTATGACATTATATGCAATAAAACATCATCAATGATTAAAGGCATCAATAAATGATATTAAAAGTGTTTATTCAGTTGAAGCGGAAACTCTAGACTAAATTACATCATTTATCACATGGTTTAGTAACTGAAATGACAAAATGCAATCAGGATAACGACAGTGATAGATATGCTTTTTGAAATGACAAACAGAACTTAAATTATCCATGCTGATTTTACTCGATCCTTTTTCCCTAAAAATACCAAAAAAGGTTAATGCATGTAACACATTTCCGTTCGTGTGATAGACTGATATCATTGAGATCATTTTTTTTTTTTTGTTAAAAAATTCAAAATCAATCAATGTTAAGTTTTTAAAGTGTACCTCTTTTTAAAAAAACACATTTTTTACACAGAAAAAGTTTTTTTTTCATGTGATTGTAAGACAACATCAAAAAGCATGTTATCAATCTATCTTGTAGCCAGCATTCTTTTCATATTAGTAAACAGTAATGGTTGCAATTAACAAAAAAATAACAAAATGTATATCTCCGTAATCACAACATTAAGGTTCCTTACATTAAAAAGAAATGGTCAGTCTAGACTGTAGTTAAAATATTCATTTAACAGGTATTTTGTGAAACATCCATGTGAACTAATCAATTGATTAAATATGTATAAAATGAACCAACAAACAACAGCATCTTCGAATTTTTATACAATTTATTTAACTTTTTAATTATCAAAATACTTCCTCACTACTTTATTTGTTTCCGATATTGTAATAAAAATAAAACAAACATACCAGTCCGTGTCCACATCACAATCCCAAAATCAAAGTAAAAACTTTGCAAACTGGCAAAATATGTTATACACGTGAACTTCCATCAAGTAAGTGAGGCCGGGTGCTCCGGAAGGGTAAGCACTTTCTGTCTCGCTAGCTACACCCGACACGTGCAAGTCAATTTTGAGAATGAGAGGAACAAAGAACTATGGTAAGTCAAATATATCCAGTATATGTTGGGATACAGTGACTACATACTTATCAACAATATTGTGATGAGGGCCATAAAACTTTTTAAGGACCCTGATTAACTCATGCGCAAAAAGTGCAAAGTCTTATACAATCTCTTTAAATATATAACGTATCAGTATAAAAACCACTCTACATCCGCGTTATTTACGTAGCTTTTGTTCATTTTATCAGTAGTCTAGCACAAACATGATGCAATCCAATAACTATACTAGTTTAACTGAGTTTTTTTAAAACAAATACATTTGTATATTAAAATATGCCATAAAAATGATGACAAGTCGATTAATTGATAAGCTATAAAAAACAAAACTTGTTCTAGTTAAAACAATTCACAACGTAAAATAATTACATTCACTTAATCTATGTAAAAGCATTACGATTTTTTTAAATATTGAAAGGGTTATAAACACATAGGGACTTAACCCGAACCAGATAAAAATAGTTAAATTAAAATTATATTGAAAAGGTAACAAATAGTGAGAATTTTCTATCTTTAATACCTAATTATATAATATATTCAAACATTCTAAAAGTTACTAATCTGAATATCATTTTTTTTTTTACCAATAGATCTGCCTCGAATGTCCCATATTATTGATTGAGAATAATTTAGCAATATTTGCGTTAGGTTAAAGTTCCTAATCGTCCTTTAAAAATTTTATATTTCTTTTAAGTATTTATCTGTGCTTTGGGCAAAAGAAGACCGAAAAGATAAAACACCTGTTAATGTCTGTTACTGTTTTAATTCTGGAACTGCATAAATCAATATATATACAGTTTTGAATTCAAATTAAATGTTTCACTTACGTTTGTTATCTAGTTACGCTGATATGAAAGGCAAGGCAAAAGCTGATTTAAAATCATATATTTGTTGTATACTGATTGTAAACATTCGATATGAAAGCAACATCAATGTCCAATGATCAAACCACCAGAAAAGCCAAGAAAACAATAAGCTAAACTAAGGTCGGCCTTTTCTGGGGATTTAATTTTGTTATCCCAGAACAGAAGGTGCCATTATATCATTCTTTGTTGCAGCAGAAATTGGAAGAAAAGTTTTACTCACCCTCTTTTAATTTGACAGGGTGAAGAAGAATTTTTCCAATGCATCCCTTTGTTACAATAAAAAACTATAAAAAAAATTTGCTTGACTGTGTTGATTTGCAGTGATAAGAGATATTTTTATACAGCATCATCGATGCAAAATCTTTAAAGCAATATTACTCAAAGCAAAATTTTAAACCTCCTTTTTCGAAATAATCTTTTGTTATAAAATCCAATTTTATTATTATCTATTTTCCAGTGGTTTCTCTATAACTTTAACTACTAGTTATTTCCATAATTTAAAAAACTGAGTTGTATTCTATTTTTATAAAAATTATCACTGCATTTTTTACATTTTAGGGGCAAATAGCTGCAAAATAGGAGGTAGGATTTTTAAATCGAATTTTACATCCGAAAAGTAAAGAAAGATTTAAATTAAAAACAATTTAAACCATTCTATGGGACCGGGTTCTTGAGATGGATAAAAAAAGCTAGATGCCAGACGATTTCATCGGATATGAAAAGGTTGTTCCAAGTGCTTAATAAATTGGGTATATAATATGAAACAAAAATATTTATAAGTGTTTGATAATTTCTAACAAAAATACCTGATTATTTTTTTTATTGCCATGATACATATTTTGAAATGTCAATCCTCATCTGAGACACATGGACCGACCAAATTGATAGATTTTTTTTTATTAATCTGCACTATTGCTACAAAAATTAAAACAAAATTAAAATCAACCTTTAGCATGGTTCATGACGTAACTTCATTGTCTACCACAAAAAGTATATGAATTCTAACAGAAATATATAGTTTGATACGTTATAGTTCTTCACACTTTACTTCAACAATCATTATTTTTATATAGATAAAATTCCTGACACAATATAACAATTTCTTAAGATAGTAATTACGTTTATTGAGATCATCTCGAAGGCATATCTGACTTAAAAATGTAAGCGTTAATAAGATTGTCTTCAGGGTGTCACTTTTGCTTTTTTGTGTAGTCATAATTATAAACATTTGTTGATGCCCCTCTATCAAATGTATTTTTAATTACTGAGTATTATTTAAGATGTACTTTGTAACACTAAACTAAAATAAATGTATTTAATGTTTCGCACATGTGATTCTTTTGATTTTTATACCAAATCTTCAAGCTTGCTGTGTTACGAGATGTTTACTAAGATTTCAACCAGATTTATTTAACATTTGAGCATGCCGTTTATGTTGTACGTAGCAAGATACGTAAAGGATAAGTAAGGATGAATTATATTCAAATTGAATAAAACAGACATAATCCCGATTTCTACTGATATTCCATTGTAAGTTTTTACAACACGGGGACAAATCATTCAAAGATTCAAATGCGTTTTCACTGGCATCTTCCTTGTTTTGTTGTCAAATGATGATAAAAATAAAACACAAACATACCAGTCCGTGTCCAAATCATAAGCCAAAAATTAAAGTGAAAACTTGAAAAATTTAAGTTGCACTATCCTGGGCATTATTAAAGGTCTACCTTAGTGAAAAGGTGTCTGTTATAAAAACATAAGCCCTGCTTTACTGACAAACATTCACTTTTGCAACTTCTTTAATACAAGTTTGTTAAAAAGATTTCCAATAGAATTTGTTCTATTTACTTAAAGTTAATAATATGCAAAGAGTTTGAATTATAAAAAAGGAGTTATTAATAAATAAATAAATAAATAGATAGATAAATAAATAGAAAACCGGCATTGTCAAGTCTTAAGGTTTTAAAAAATGCTCTTAAATAACATAAACTAAAAACTTGCATTTAAATTCTACAATTTAGGTTTTTTCCAACCCTTATCGTTTCTTCTTATTTGTTCTTTAAATTTTGAAGTGTAAATAGAATTAAATCACCTTCACTTTAGTTTAACTAACAGACAAGTTTTTATCTATAATAAAAAGGTAGTATGTTTTCACATGTAACTGGTTTGTGTTATTTAATTTTATTTTTGTCTCTGAAATGCAATACTTCAGGATAATTATAAAACAACTCTATTACGTGTAATATTACTCATCTATAAGGTTAACTAAAAGGAAGATGTCTGACAAATTGTATGTGAACACGAAGTTTGTTGACGATGAATTACTACCTAGGCGCTAAAGAAAAAAAATTAAATACAATAAACTATATGAAGACAACTGAAGGCGTCTTGGGCTTTTGTAATTTGTAAAAAAACAACAACATCAGAAAGATTGCATAGATATACATACGCTGTTTAAGAGTTAATCAACTCGCTTGACATTTATACAGACGTCAGTTAATGTTTATAGTAGACTACACGAATTATTTGCCTCGTCTTTAGTAGTTATTTTTAAACTATAAAATCATTTAGTACATTTTATCAAACATAAAAACAATGTTTATTAAAATCCGGTGTCATTTCCCGTTTTAGCAATGTTTTTTACAGACATGGACTGGAATGTGTTTAATTTTTACTTTGTTTTCTTGGTTATGGCAATTTCCATAAGTTTCTAACGGCCTTATGGTCAATCATTGCATACGTTTGTGTGTTTTTACATTCCCATATAGAACAAGATAATACTCTGCATACGTTGTATCCTCTATCTTGATGGCACAAGCTTATTTTTAGAAATTTTAAAAGTGATATCACTAAAAGAGTTTCTGCTTTACTTCTTTTAATTATTACAGAGGTGTTCCAAATAGATTCATAACTTATTTAATTTTATAACACTTTCTACCTTCAGACTGATTTGTGGTCGAGTTGCCTGCTATTACCTTTAAAACAATTGACACCCCCCAAAATCAACCCGGGATGTAGTAGTGTAGGAATTAACGGAAAAATCTTGCAAGTGATGATACAACAACCAACTTGACACAGGTGTTATCTGATGAATACTCATCAAACAAGTTCTAGTTTCAATAAAAATTAAAGATATCGGCCATTTTGAAGGTATTTGACAAAATGGTTTTCCCGAAACCAATGTTGTGCTTTGAAATATTTGTATTTGTTCAATTGTTATAATTTCAATGTGAATTCTTATCTTTTAATTTTTTCACTGCTTTTTCTGTTTAACCCTTATACTGCCAGCGGGCCGATTGGGCCGATTTTTGTTGTTGTTAACTGCCAGCGGGCCGATTGGGCCGATTTGCTGTACCGTTCACTTCCAGCGGGCCGATTGGGCCGATTTTTGTTGTCGTTAACTGCCAGCGGGCCGATTGGGCCGATTTAAGTTGCAAATGGGTTAATATGAAATTAATGAATAAATTTTAATAAAGAATTACTCATTACGTCATTAGACATGTAGACGACGTCACCTGTTTTTTTTGTGTGACGTCAGAGCTTTCACGGCGACATTGACGTCATATTAATATAGGTGACATTTTGGTAAGAAAAAATGTGGGTGCGGTCGTTTCCACCCGAACCTGAAAGGCGTCCAGACTTTCGTGAAAACTCGGGATTGAAAAATATGCCTAATGGCAATTCAGCGCCAATAGTATATTTCCATATGCTTTTTACTTTGGATTTAATGCGGGAGATTGTAAGAAGGACAAACAGGTAAATATTATCCATAATATATTTTTACTAAAATGTTTAGTTTTTGAATATATGATACTGACCAATGCATACTACAAATCATTATCGCACCCCTAATATCACAACCCAAATTCAAATGTATGATAAAATTGTAAAGCATAAAAAAGCAAAAACCCTCTGACATTGGAAACTCGGGCAGATGTGGCATGGATTTTTTAAAAAAATGCTTTATTCTCATTTTCCAATATATCGGTCTTTGTCACATAAGTGGCTAATTGAATCGAACCCAGCCCGTATAGTACACCACAGATAGTATTAACACCTTTTTTACCTGCACAAAGTACATATATAAGCTATAAAACAATACATGATGTACGCTATATTAAACGTTTAGTGAATACGAACCCATATATATTTACTTGTAATTGACTTTGTACCCAGTGGCGAACTTCAAGGAACACAAGTTGTGACAAGTCTTCTTTCAAGCGCAAACCTATTAAACAAATGTTACCACGTATTTTGTGACAGTTTTTTCTGCTCTCTTAACTTGGCAACCCGACTCCTTCAGAGCAATACATTTGTTACAGGTACGTTCTTCCAGTCTTTCTATTTCCTTTACCGTTAGATATTATTAATTATATGTAATTATTACTATAGTATATGATCACAAATGAGTAATTAAAAGTCATATACACACATGTATTGCACACGAGCCGGATGTAACTAGCTAAACCGGAGGTGCTTACCCTTCCGGAGCACCCGGTCTCAGTTCCCAGGTTTTTTAATTTTTTGTTTATCTTGAAGGTGGTAATAACAAAAGTACTGATAATTGTAAGTTTGAATGGCAAAAAAATAACAAGGTTATCATATTATGCAATTAAATATCATCAAGTGTAGTTCGCAAAATGTTTATATACGAACACTGTTACAGTTGTATAACATGCATGTCTTTGTTAGAATTGATTCAAAACTAGTTTAGGTCGCAAACTTACAGCTCGGACATCCGATGGTGGTAAATCAATGATGCCCGCTTCTCCCAAAAGCTGCCGTATAAATTTACAAACGCGCACATACAGTACGGAACAGTCAATTAAATACTAACGTTCACTACATCATCACGGTATCTTTTTATTTTGCAGGAACTCTGCGTAAAAATAGACCAATGCTTAATGTAATAAAATCTGCGGACCCCGCACCTAATAATGTTGTATACATGCGAAAGGGAAAGGTTTTATGTATGGCTTACAGAGACGCTGATGGAAAAAGACCAGTTAGGATGTTAAGCACATATTTACCGGCACAGGAACTAAGATCAGGGAAACCAAAAATTGCTCATGTTTACAACAAGAATATGGGGGGTGTGGACACAACTGATTCGGTTATGAAGGCATACAGTGGTCAGAGAAAAATCAGGAAAACGTGGAAAAAAGTCCTTCTGCATTTATACCACAGAATACTCCATAATGCATATATATTATACACGAAAAACACAGCAGATACTCCAATAAAATCAAGAGTAAGATTCATCCAGGATGTTGTGGAATCGTTATCGTGACCATAAACGTAATACCGGCTAGAGCTAGACCACATGATCAGAGAAGGAATATCCATGTAGGAGTAAAACTGTTATTTGGTAGGAAGGAGAAAGACTGTTGTGTTTGTTCAAGAAGATCACAAGCAGATGGTAGGCGTCGAAGCAGAACAGCCTGTTCATTTTGCGGCAAAGGATTACATAGATGTTGCATTCAGTTTCATTATAATTGTCACGAATATTAAACGAACTACATGTATTTATCAGATTGGTTTCCTTACAGCTTGCCTGTTTTATTACCATTCTTTTATTTGTCGTTCATTTGACATTTTCCGCAATTTTCCGAATAAAAAATAGTAATGTTAATAATTTGTTATCAATTCAATTCAATAACTTTATTGGAATACCGTATATACATGTAATAATACCATTAAGTATATCATGTAAACAGTGTTTTCCAGAATATTTACATATATAAAAAAGAAAAATGAAGAAAATATTTTAATTGTCTAAGAATAAATACAATGTAGTTATAATGTAAATTATGTAGTGAAAACACGAGAAAATTTTGGAATGTAAAAGTAAGTGAGATCTTTCCGACATTTGACAGCTTGACATGTGCTACTTTTGTTAGTATTATTCCATAATATGTTAAAAGTACTATTAACACATGATACACACTCGAAGAAACTCGAATGAATACGCTTCAAGGTTTTCAACAGTGCGAGTGTAAAAGGGAGTATTCAACACGCTGCTTATATTGCAGTTTTGGAAATTAAAATTTTGTAAAATTTTGGGCACGGCATACATCCAACGCAATGTCACGTTACCTTTGCAACATAAGTAAATAATTCCGAGGTCCTTTGTCACAGTACAGGAATGACACGATAAAAAACCCTTACTATATCTATATGTTGACAATAAAAAGCACAGGTAAAAATCTGCAACTGCATCTATAGACATTAACGTCTCGATATAAACAATACACCAAGTAAACTCATTGATACAAAGAAAAATCAAACGGCGCAAAAATGCACCTTGAAATGAATTTTTAAAAATGATTAATTTACAATAAATCACAATAGCGAATGCCGAAATCAAACAGAAAAAAAGAACTTTTATATTACGTATTATGAAAACGGGAAGAAAACAATACTATCCGTCAAGGGCAATATCATTCTGGCTAAAATTGCATTAAATGACGACGTCGAATTACGTTTCAGATCATCTCGGAAATTGGCAACGTCATCGTTTAGTCCAGAAATTGGCTACGTCACAAACAAAACGTCATTTTGGCTTCTCGAAAACCGTGGCAGTGAAAAGGTTAACCTTCTCTTGATCGCCTAATGAAGAGTCTTGTTTTGAGTTACCCTTTCTGATGTCATGTCAGTATTAGAATTAGAATCTAACATAGTTGACAGTGGTAATAATGATGATACAGCGAGGCATGGAGAAGAACGTAACGACTTGGACATGCATCATATATTGTCTAGTGGTTCGTCAATATCTGGGGAAGAAACAATCTTATAAGTGATACATTTTGAGTATAGTTGGATTAATTTCAACAAAAAAACAAACGAATCTATTAAACAATTTAAGTCGAGTCCAAACGTCCTCGGGAATCTTGATTAGTTTTCTAGCAATGAGAAGATAAACGTGATAAGTATTAACTTGTCAAATACGCGAAAATTGTTTGTATCATCGAGTGAGTGAGTGAGTGAGTGAAGTTTTGTTTATCGCCGCATAAGCATTATAGCAGCCATTTGCGGTAAGAAAATGTTAAAAATTAAAATATATAAATATTGAACAGATAAAAATAATAAGCCGATAAAAGCCAGTTATATCACAAATAAGTTGTTAATGAAAGGCTGGATAATAAATTATAAAATATATATTTTATTACACAAATTGATTTCCAGTAGGGAGTTTAAAATTTTATGTCCATGGACATTCTTAAAAATATTTTGCATCGATGATGCTGAATAAAAAGTATCCCTTGAAGAGATAAAGTCAACACAATCCAGCACAATGTGCTGAATAGATTGTTGACCCGGACAAGGGACCCACTGAGATGGGTTTTTCACGCTTCGAAATAAATGAATGCGTAAATAACTATGGCAGATTCTACAGCGCTTGGGGAGACCTTCATGTCTACTATACTGAGACAAAGGTGTAATTTCCTAGACAAGGCTAAACAGAATGTAACTTGTTATGTTCCTGATTGTTTTATTGATTTGACCAATGATCATTGATATAATTGGATATTAATAGCCTAAAATCAGCATGAGGAATTAAACAAGTAGCCATTGGTTTGAATAATGCTGCCGTAGCAGCTGAATCGGCTTTAGTGTAACCTTCTAAACCAACATGGCTAGGCAACGAATAAAAATTAATTATTTTATTAAAATGCAGTTCCAGAATCTCACGAATTAGGGGGTGATCTGATTTATCTATTATTGCCCAAAGGACTAATAAAGAGCCAGAACATTTAAAAAAATTAGATTGAGGTGATTTTGAAATATATAATAAAGCAAGTTAAATTGCTTTAGCCTCAACTGTAAATAAAGGAATTTAATTTGGAAGACGCATATTTATTGTTTCGTCTCCAACAATGGCGGCAGCAGCTACCCGTCCACTATCTTTTGATCCATCAGTATATGTTTAAAACTAGTGCCGCAATTTCTGTCTAATTACAGCAGGAATCAACCGTGTATATTTATCTTTAATCAGAGCGAATTCCTGCTGGTAAACTTTTTCACTTGTTTTCGACTTTTTAAATTTTGTGAGATCCAGATTGACTTCTGGCTTATCAAGAAGCCAAGAAGGACCATCTGTTAATTTGTGTTTTTAACGAGTTTCAGATGTAGTCAACATCCCTCCAATTTCGGTTTTAAACGGATACCTAAAGGTGCAATAGCTTTGACCTTTTTATTGTAGAGATCTTGATAAAGAAGGTGAAAAACACAATCAAATACCGGATAAGATGAATTTGCATATAATATTGTAGCATACTGCAGAGATAGTTCATTGCGCTGTAAATGCAATGGAGGCTCATTAGCCTCAACCTATCATTTCCATTGGAGATGTATAATAAGTTCCTAAACAAATACGTAAACCTTGGTGATGAATTGCGTCAAGGTCTGTTAAATATGATTTGCGAGCAGATCCATATATAATGGAACCATAATCAAGTTATGGTCTAATAATCGATCTGTACAAATGAAGTAATGTAGGTTGATAACCAACCCAATTTGTGTTGGAGAAAACTTTTAAAAATATCTAATGTTTTAGATATTTTTGTATTAAGGCATTTTTATAGAATATAATTTAGAATCAAATAGGATTCCTAAAACTTAGCTTCTTTTACAACTTTAATTAGGCTCTCATTGATGTACAGCTCCGGGTCATTATGCATTTTTTGCGTTTATTGCAAAAAAGTATGCAACAAGGTTTTGTTTTAGAAAAGTCAAAACTGTTTTCTAATGACCATTTTGCCTTTTAATAGCATGTATAGGCGTCCCTCTACAGGAGATGCCGAAGTCATCAACGAAGAGAGAACAATCTATATTATCATTTAAAACTTTTAATACTTAAATGACGAACTGATAAAATACTACCTTTAGGGACCCCTATGTGTTGCTAGTAAACATCAAAGAAGGTGGACCCTAAACGAACTTCGAATTCTCGATTTTCGAGAAACTTTTTAATTAAAGTAGGAGTATGGCCTCTCAGACCCATATAATGCAGATCTTTAAGAATGCCATATTTCCAAGTTGTATCATAGTCCCTTTCTAGGTCGAAGGAGATTGAGACCGCATGTTGTTTATTAATAAAGGCATTTCTAAGGAATGACTCCAGGCGAACTAAGTGATCTAAGGTACTCTTGTTGCGCCTGAAACCACACTGACTATGAATGAGAAGGTTGTTAGACTCAAGATAATAAACGAATCTATTATTAATCATCCTGTCCATGGTTTTACAAACACAGCTAGGTAAGACAATAGGTCTAAAATTGGATGGATCCGAGTGGTCTTTGCCAGGAATAGAAATAACAATTGCTTTGTGCAAGATGATGGAAAAAAATCACTCTACCAAATATCATTTGGGATATCTAACAGAGTAAAAAGACATTGAAGAGGCTAATTTTTAAAAAGGGTATATTGCACATTATCTTGACAACAGCCTTATCATGTGCTTTGGAAAGTGCATTTAGAAGTTCTTCAAATGAAAATATATCATTTTGTTTTTTTCAGAATTATCCGATTTAAAGGAAAATTTATTTTATTCATGGATCTTTTGATATTTTTGAAATTCTAAAGTCTAATTAGCTGAAGACGAATTTTTGGATATCGTCTTAGCATTTTTGTTAGAAATGTCTTTTTTAGATATTAAATTGTATCTTTTATTTTTAGGTGTTAAAAATTTTCTGAAAAACCTTTACCTTAACTTTTACGCACCATATTCCAAACTTTATTTAATGGAGTGCGAGAATTGATCTTGGAGACTTATTTTCTCCAAGAATCTCTTATGCACTTTTCGCAGTCCTTCGAGATTTTGCACGAAAAATACGGAGCAACTGTAGTTTTTTTGTTGTAGACTTATTGAATTGTGTCTCAGATTATTTCTTATTTTTTTTAGCTTGTTTGTATTCCTCATTATACCACATCGCTTCCACATCGATTGTTATGAACTGTCCACGAGAAATCTATTTAAAATACCAGGATCAAGAATTGACAGATCTATTGATGAGTATGTACCTGTCGCATCAAATAAAAATGTTTTTGATCAGTCATTTAATATACAAAGATCATTATTTGAAAGCAATTAATTTTCCTTTAATATCAAGTCGAGGACTTCCCCAAAGAGGATTATGACCATTAAAATCACCAACTAAAAGAAATTATTCGGGAAATGCTCAACTAAGTTTTGCATATCAGCAAGCTGTAACGAAGAAGATGGAGGAATATAGATTGAGCATAAGGTTATGGTATGTTGAAGCGATAGGCGAATTGCCACTGCTTGTAGATTCGTTGTCAAAAAAATTGGACATGTATAGTGCCATTACGTGCAAAAATTGCTGCACCTCCGGAAGTTCTTTCGGTATTTGGTGAAAAAGAACGAAGCTGATATCAAATTTTTATCTCGGTATCCGATTCTTTTACGTATGTTTCTTGAAAACAAAATGCAACAGTGTTTTACTCTTTAGCTAATAGTGCTAATTCATCTGAATTATTTCTTAAACCTCTGCAATTCCAATGATTTAAATTTGTATTATTCATTTTTAATTTGGTGTTCTTATTCGGAAAATTGGCTGTTAGTATGAAGTGCATTCCATTTCTTCATCTGATAAATCCCTTCCAAATACACGAAGTCGATGAATAGAATGTTTCAGGAAAGTCATGCTTTATAGATTTCTTTCTTTTTTTTCAGATGCAGGTTTGTCCTGATCAGGTATTATGTTAGTTTCAACTGCAGCAGAATTATTCTGTTCCTGTGTTTTAAGTTTTCCATTCTTTGTTATTTTATTACTGTTAACATTGTTTCTATTTGAGTTGTTGAAGTAGAAGTGGTAATTTTCTTTTTAGTTTGAGTTATGTGAGTTGTTGTATTTATTAAAATACAATCTGTTTGACAAGCAACACCTTTATATGTTTTAGAAGCAGAACCTAATGCTATTGCAGCATACGATGTGCTTGGACCTTTCTGCTCCTTTACATATAAGGTTTTTGTTTCACCATAAGAGAAATTTTGATTGATCTTAAGTTAAAAAATTCACAATGAACAATCCCTGGAGAAGGCCATTTAATTTTTACCAAATTTGAACATTTTGGAGTGAGGGAACAGCCATCAGCAGCGTTGTCTTTCGAACCACATTGACAACAGGTAATAAAAATGAAACAAAAATACCAGTTCTTGTCCATATCACAACCCAAAAACAAAGTAAAACCTTTGCAAACTGGCAAAATATGTTATACAAGTGTACTTCCATCAAGAAAGTGAGGCCGGGTGCTCCGGAAGGGTAAGCATCTCCTGTCTAGCTCGCTACATCCGTCACGTGCAAGTCAATTTTGAGAATGAAAGGAACAAAGAACTATGGTTAGTCAAATATATCCATTATAAGTTCGGATAAAGTGACTACATACTTATCAACAGTATTGTGATGACGGCCATAAACTTTTTAAGGGCCCTGATTAGCCTGGGCTTGCAATATTCTTGTGTCAACAATTAAATTGAAAGTAATTTGCTTGGTTGCAGAAAGTCCCCATAGTGGGAACAAGCTCTACCGTACCGTATTAACTGTGAAACATATACACCATACGCAGGAGAAGCAGGGATATTACTGCAAAGAAACGGAAAGTTGACAATAGAAAAATTGAAGTCATCACGTTTGTCTTATAGCTTCAGATGTAACCTTTCGTGGGTGTCATAATTGAGGTAAAAGTCCAAATATGAAGCAGAACATTGAGAATCTGTCGTGTCTTTTTTTGCAAGCTCACTTGGATAGATGACATTCACATATTCTCCAAATTTGTGATTATTTTCAAAAACTTGAATTTAGGTAACGGTGAAGTTTTTGGGTTTTTAAATTGATTCAGGTATTTAGCATATCGAACGAGTTTTTAGTACATTTTCATGTTTGCGCAACATTTGCACATTTAATGAAATTTGTCATTATCTAACATTGGATAACATTGTCATCATGTTCAATACTCGTTTATTGCCCCGAATGAAACTAGTGAACACATTTTGTCATAATAATTTGCATCAATCCAAAGTCAGAACTCTTTCGACTCTACAATTATAACATTATATCCATCAGAACTAGGCAACCCTTACAGCTATGTATGATGTAGATCACAACCAATCCGACCGTTCCCTTATGTCTTTATTTTATTATAAAAAACAACCAGAACATGTTCAATGGTACATCATTTTTACATGTATATACTTCGGTACCAGTCAGCTCCCACCTAATGCCGTTGTGTTATTCCGAAGTAGTAAAACTGTATTTCTATCAGAGCTATTCAGACTATTATATCATTCTACCAAAATATATAGGGTCATTTGGTTAGATAATGTAGACCATATTTGATCAGACAAAATTAAGTTGTTGGCGTGTCAAGACTGTCCGAGGAAAAACTTGGACCCGTAACGTCTTAATACATATATACTTATATATATATATATATATATATATATATATATATATATATATATATATATATATATATATATATATATATATAACAATTTGCACTTTTTAAATTAAATTCAGAAAATGTATTTTTCTCAAAACGGTGAGAGTTTGGATTTTGAAATTGCTTATTTTACACATAATAGTAACTTTACTTGTTAAATCAAATAACATATGTTTAATTTTTAACGATTAAATACCATTTAACCTATTTGAGTCAATTGATAAAAAATTATCAAATATATTGTTACTGCTTTTAAATCTTATCTGATGAATACAAGTCGTATTCTTATTCGTTTATGAAAGTAATGATGTTTTTAGCAATAAAATTTATTTTATTTTGTTGTTAAATTACGACCCATTCATATTCATCATTGCTGTCAAATTCTTTTTTCTTTCAAAAGGATAAAAATGAAAGGAGCAAAAATGCGAAAAAAAACATTGTGTTGCTAAACTTTGTAATGACATAAAGTGAAAAAGCATTATAACGCAGTGAGTCGTCTTGAGATGGATGGAAGGTATACTAAAAATTTTAAAAATTAAAGGTAGATCCGTAAGTCTATTCAATTTTTGCGATCGACTATTAAAACTACTTGAATATTGACAAAGTACTCTTACTTTTCAGAATGGCTTACTTAGCATGATTTCTAGGGTGCTGCTAAAATATTCTCATACATACAGTACAGGCCTGTCGAAAGTTTAACACTGAGCTGACGAAAAGGAGCCAAGACTCGGCTGCCAAGGGCCGAGCTGTGGACAACTAGTGGTCGAAAAGTTGTCAACTCTCGGCCCCTCGGCAACTGAACCTGTCCACAGCTCGGCTACTCGGTAGTCGAGTCTCGGCAACTCATTTGTCTCCTCGGCACATTGAACTGTACACGGCTGGCCAGTTCATTCGGCCTCCAGGTAGCCGAGTCTCTGTCACTAGCTAACAAGTGGTCGAGGAATTTACATCTGAGAGATATTAATTATATATATAAAAATAATAAAAAATATCACTCGGTAATGATAAAGACTTTAAGTGGAAATAAAATATATTAAATAAATAAATAAATAAAAATAATAACACATTTAAAAATGGTAAATTAATACATTTATTTATAAATAAGCAATTTACATCTGAGAGAGATTAATTGTATATATAATAATAATAAAATATATCATTCTGTAATAATAAGGACTATTAACGCAAATTAAATAAACCGAATAAATAAAAAATAAATAATAAATTTAAATAATAAATAAATAAATAAATAAATAAATATCATTAAATAAATGGACGGTGGAAAAGTTACATAATTATGTGATTTTCCCCAGAATTGCATAAATTATTATATTCCATTATGGAGCGGTATTTTAAAAACAAAAAAAAAACTGGACCACTGCCATCGCAGTTTTGATTTAGTTCAAGTTCAAAAATATTTTATTTAAGTGTCATATATAAAAGCTACAATATACTACTAAAAATAACTACTACATAATTACTATATATAAAAGCTTTTACATTCAGCCTAAAAGACTTATAAGACACATCAAACATCACTTATACTATTAAAACACATCATTAAAAAAAGAAAATGTTTTACAATCTGTTTAAAAAGTAACTTTTTCTATTACTCATATTTAAAATACATTTTGCTAAAAAAGGTTGAATATTTATATTATTCATTAAAACAATAAATTTATCTTCCTCACTTAAGTCATTAAAATCTGTATAAAAAGTATTCATTTTACTGTACAACTCATATCTAAAATCCTTATAAAAGTTACAACTCATTAAAAAATGTCTTTCATCTTCTAAAACAGCTATATTACAAAATTTACAATGTCTTTCTGAAAAAGGCGTAGGAGGCTTTGTATATATCCCGTTTCCACAGCTAATTTTAACGAACCATTTCTAAAATTTGCTAAAACTCTACGGTGGTCTCTAAAATGTACACGTTTGACATATTCACTTGTTGTTAAAAATTGTTTGTAACACCTATATGTTCTTAACTTATTACTATTTAAAAGACCTGTGTCATTCCATAATGACTCATGCCACTCATTAAAATCTACTTCACATAAAACTTCTTTCAATTGTGCTAATTTATGTTTACTTGAAAAACCTGAGTTTAAAATATCACACAAATTGTACTCATCGATAAAAGCTTTAACTTTATTTTCCCAACTTCTAAAAATATTCCTATTTAAAAAACTATTATGAACCTTTTTTTGAAATATTGTTAAAATCACAATCATTTAAACGACACCAATACCGTAAAACTTCTAACATTTGTTTTGATTTACAAGAGTTCCATCCCATATCCCCTCTAGTTGCTATATTTGATGCATTTCTATATGTGCCCAAAAAATAACGACAGGCTTTATTTTGAACCACTTGTACTTCACGATATGAGTTTAACCCCCATATAGCTGAACCATAAAACAATACTGGTTCTACTAACGACTCATAAAGTTTTGTATAAACATCATAGTGCATACCTCCCCAATTAATGAACTTTGTGTACAAAGCAGATAATGCTCTACTAGCAGATTTACAAACTTCTCTCACATGAAACTTTAAGTCTAGATGCTCATGAAACCAAAAACCTAGATATTTATACGTAGTTGTAAAATCAATGTTTATTCATTTAGTCATTAAAATTACCTATACAGGTAAACATCAGGTGTCATAATTCTAATCTGTTAATCCCCTACCTGGTTTAATACACAACTTTCAAATCTCCGTACCAAGACAAAAGAATGCCGAACAAACGGAGTTTTATTTAGACACAATGTCTCCGAGATCGGACAGACTCATGTCATCAAACATTTCGATTTAGAAGAAAGTCGTCGTAAACGATGCAGAACTATGTTGATATATGAATATTATTTTCTCTTCTAATTTTCCCACTGATCTCTCTTTGACTTACTCCAGAGTTAGATAATATCACGAGTTTTTCTCTAAAATATGGCGATATACGCGTAATTGCATGCATGTTTACTGAATTGATGTTTTCTAGCTAAAGATCGAGGGATCAAGTGGCCGAAAAAGTGCCGAGGAGCCGAGCGGCCGAAAAGGTGCCGAGCAGCCGAAAAACAGCCGAGCGATGGACAATAGCTGCCGAAAAGGTGCCGAGCTGTAGCTTACTTTTGGCCGAGACATAACTGCCGAGGGGCCAAGACGAGCTGGCGAGTCGGCACTAATTTGGCACTAAAGTGTTAAACTTTCGACTGGCCTGTACTGTATATATAATAGGGTCCTTATATTTCATCAAAATTGCCATATGTTGTCATTACGTCCGACTCGATCAATTTGAAATTATAGCATTTATTGTTTACAGTTTTTATTTAGTATGGCTCTCGTCGATTTAATACTAATAAGAGATGCTTATTAAATTTACAAAGTCTTTGATCAATTCGTTTTAGATGTTCAGAAATAGCTTTAAGATATTCATTAAATCGGTCTAGATGTTTAACCAGTCTGTCAAGCCGCCATAGATATTCGTCAGATTGCTCTAAATGTTTCACAAGTTGTTACGAAATGTGTTTTATAAAAACAAGACGCTCCCATTTCGGCCAAAAGACGACAAAAATTCCCTTGTTTCATTTTAAATGTACTTTTTAAGCTTTCTTAAGTCTTGTTTAACTTTGAAATCTTTATTAAAACAGACAATTTAAAAATGTGCTTGTCTCACAGATTATTCTATAACCGTAAGCTTGAAAGATCTGTTCGCGCAAGCTACCATTATCCGAAAAAGTATATTCTAATCGTTACAAAGACGATTACCGAAATTTGTTTTAGAAATGACATTTTGCCTATGATATTTTAAGATGTAATGCAAGATAGCGTAGCAAGTGTCAAATCAAAAAAAAATTGGGCTCCGCTGAATATCATTTTTTATGTTTATTTTTATTTTAATATTTTGTATCCATATTAATCTCTACATTTGACAGCATATTTTTCCGTTGACGTCATTGTCGACTGTCTATGTTAAAGCTAAGGGCCTGCAAAATAAATTCATCCTTTCAACATTTTTACCATAAGCATGAAATTACAAGGTACAAGTGCTAGACAAAGGTCATTATTGTTTTGATGATAATGAAGACGCGTCTTTTTTATATTTGGTACCAATTTACAAGGTACAAGTGCTAGACAAAGGTCATTATTGTTTTGATGATAATGAAGACGCGTCTTTTTTATATTTGGTACCAATTTACAAGGTACAAGTGCTAGACAAAGGTCATTATTGTTTTGATGATAATGAAGACGCGTCTTTTTTATATTTGGTACCAATTTACAAGGTACAAGTGCTAGACAAAGGTCATTATTGTTTTGATGATAATGAAGACGCGTCTTTTTTAAATTTGGTACCAATTTCTGCTGTATCATGATTAGAAATATTCTTAAAAAATGTCAAACTGTGGGTATAATATGACCTTGATTATCAAATGTTTGACATATTATTTTTCAATGATTATAAAAACAAATAAAATAAATGTTTGTCTCTAACTGGAATTTGTAATAGAGAACATAAAAAACAATATAACATATAAACAAAAAATACGAGAAATTTGCTTTTCAAAAATTTAATTTGGATTCTGAAGTAAATGAAATAGTATCTCAAATTTTAATTCAAAAATAAACGTTCACCCGGGAAACTTTATATAATGTTGAAGCCTTAAACTGAATATAAAACAAAATAACAAATTTGCATACGAGACTTATCGGTGGAGCAGGTTCAGAGAGAGAGAGAGAGAGAGAGAGAGAGAGAGAGAGTTTTGAACTTAACAATGATGATGTTATTAAAATAGCTCTGCTTTTTTAACGATTCCTGTATTATACGCGACGCGCCATGACAAAATATACAATTCGACATTTTTTTCGAAATTAAGATCTTTACTGAAAATAAATGTTCCTTATATGTAAATAATAGAATTCAAATTTTTTTTATTTTATGACATGTGTAAGTATGGAAAACATGGCATCAAATATGTCAAATATGTTTTTTTTTATTCTTTTATTATTATCATTATTGACTTAACGTTAATGTTGATGATATTAACACACTTGCTGAAACTAATTTTTTAGGAAAAAATTGCAACTCCCGTTTCTTTGTATTTATTTAGTAATAAAAAATGCATTAGCATTCGGATCAAATAAACCTGGTTTTGAAAGGTCGAAAGTGTATGCTTTTTCATTTTTTTTTTGGTCTATGTATATATCTGCAAGAGACTCCACAATTTGTTAATCACTGGCATCTTTGAATCTTTTTTATTCATTTACAATTATGCGACGTCTTTTGTCTGCAATTAAAAATACTAATGACCGGTATGTCGAGTGCTGAGTAAAAATCGTTTATCATGAAAACAGCATGAGCTGCCGACTTTTTTCATGTGTATTTTAGTCTGAAATTATTCTTCGAAGTAAACAGTCAATTCGTTAATATAAACACTTCTTAAATAAGAGACGGAAGAATTATTTCAGATATTGATCAGTACTTTTAGGTAGCATATTTTGTATGTACATTTACAGAAAATTAACTTCGATTTAAGAAAAAAATTGAATTTCGGTATTTCGATTTAAACACTAAAATCTGTGAGTAATGCGATCTGACTGGACCGTTTGTATTATTTCGATTTAAGCAATTTTTCGATTCTACCGATTTCAAATTAACGAAACAAAAATCTTTATCTCTACATCACTTATTATACTCATTTTTGAAAGGTAAAAATTTATTTTGAATAACATTTTTCATTATTCTTTACTCTTTTAAACCCACAAAAAATGGGATTCTTAAAAGCTTGGGATAACTTGATAATATGTTAATTATCAGCTTCGAGCATGTGCGAAAACGAGAGCAGATTCTCACACGGAAAGAACAAGGGTCACCTTGAACAAACTATTCGAATAAGTCAGGCTCAGATGAAATTAGAAACATTTTGGTTTGAACACGCTCGAAAAAGTAGCCGCATTGCTACTGTACATAATGTAGAAGCACCACATGCAAGTTGTTTTTAGGCGAAACAATAAAATTATTAAATGTTGTTATTTATCTCTTAATGCAGGCATAAATGATATATTTAATCTGTGAGTTTATTTAAAATCTATCCTTAATACATTAAAATAATGGTAGGCTTTTTCGCAACTTAAACGCATTTGAATGTTTTAACATGAAATCAAGTTTTATTTTTTATGAGAGGTAAGGTTAAAAAGATGCGCAAGTTAATATTATGCAAAGAGAAAATTATTGCTATGACGGAGTTAATTGTTTTATACCTACATCCATAAATACTGATATTTTTGCTCGACCATTTTGATGTGCTATGACTGAATTTACTGTTCTATACTTATCTCCATAAATACAGAGAATATTGCTCTACCATCAGGATGTGCTGTTGCGGAATTAATTGCTTTATACCTAACTCCATAAGTACGGATAATATTGCTCGACTATCAGAATGTGCTATTACGCAATTCTTCTATACCTACCTCAATAAATGCTGGTAATATTGCTCGAACATCAGGATGTGATATGAAGGAATTAATTGTTTTATACCTACTATCATTAATACGGATAATATTGTTGGAATATCTGAATGTATGACGGAATTCATTGTTCGATACCTACCTCCACAAATATGGATAATTTTACTCAACCATCAGGATGTGCTATGACGGAATTCATTGTTCCATACCTACCTCCATAAATATGGATAATATTGCTCGACTATCAGAATGTGATATGGCGGAATTTAATGTTCTATACCTACCTCTATGAATACGGATAAATTGCTCGACAATCGGAATGTGCCTGCCGGAATTTATTGTTCTACACTTACCTCCAAAAATACGGAGAATATTATTCGACCATCAGGTATTTATAAATGCTCGACCATCAGGATGTGCTATAACGGAATTAATTGTTTTATACCTACTTCCATTAATACAGATAATGTTGCTCGACCATCAGGGTGTGTTATGACGGAATTTATTGTTCTATATCTACCTCCATAAATACGGATAATAATGCTTTACTATCAGGATGTGATATGACGAAATTTATTTTTCATAACTTCCTCCATAAATACGGAGAATATTATTCGACCATCAGGGTGTGCTGTTGCGGAATTTATTGTTTTATACCTAACTGCATAAATACGGATAATATTGCTCGACTATCTGGATGTGCTATGACTGAATGTATTGTTCTATATCTACCGGCATAAATACGGATAATATTGCTTTACTATCAGAATGTGCTATGACAGAATTCACTCTTCCGTACCTAACTTCATAAATACGAATAATATTGCCTACCCTCAGAATATGCTATGACTCAATTCATTGTTCGATACCTACCTCCATAAATACGGATAATATTTCTCGACTATCAAGATTTGCTCAAACGGAATTTATTGGTTTATACCTACTTCCATACATACTGATCAAAGTGCTCTACTATTAGGATGTACTATGACGGAATTTATTGTTCTATATCTATCTCCATAAATACTGATAATACTGCTCGACTATTGGGATTTGCTATGACAGAATTCATTGTTCGATACCTTCCTCCAAAAATACGGATAATATTGCTCGACCATTTCGATTTGCTATAACGGAATGGCTTGTTTTACACCTACCACCATAAATACGGATAATATTGATAGACTATCTGCATGTGCCTGACGGACTTTATTGTTTTATACCTACAGCATCATGCCAAAAGTATTCGCGATTTCTCCTGAATGTCGACGTTATTGAAAATGTCTCGCATGTTAAAAGAGAGATAACTCCTAAAATAGAAGACCTACTTGAAAATCTATTTTTAGCTAGTTGCTATGGTAAATAAATGACGTCATGGTGAAAGTAGGTCGTCTGCAAAGAGGAATTCCAATGTAAACGGTGTACTGTCAACATGGGTAGAAAATCAACAGAATTGTCAGATGATGTGAAAAAAAATCATTATAGATTTAAAGTTAAAGGGCCATAAAACTTCACATTTGGTAAATATGATGAAAATACCAAAATCTACTATCCGATCTGTGTGGAAAAAGTATTTATTAACCGGAATTGTACAAAATGTAGCCAGATGTGGACGGCCAAGTAAGTTGACACAGCAGGATAGAAACTGGCTCTGTATTTTCACAAAAAGCAACATATAATTACCTTTAAATGAAATAACGACTAAATTAAATAGAAGAAAAGAACCAGATTGTCATGTTCATGCACATACAGTTCAAAGGTTTTTACGCAGAAAAGATTTTTAACGCTGTGTAATACGCAAAAAGATGGTGGTTCGGGATGTTAATCGGAAAAAAAACGTATTTCTTGTTGTTTCCAGAAAATGAATTTATCAGTCGATAATTATTCGAAAACTGTTATATTTTCTGATGAAAGTCAAATAGTGATAGGAGAAAATCACCGAGTATACATCTTGAGGACATTCAAAGAATCGCACCTTCCCCAGTGTAGATGCCCCCTAGTATGTAACGGGTCTCTTTGATGGTATGGGGGTGCATCACTTATTATGGTGTCGGAACTTTGTGTACTGTTACAGTCAAAATAAATACTCAGAAGTATTATATTTTCGGATTCACTGTCAGTATCAAATTGTTCAAGAATTAAGTCAGTTTTTCCTTTTACCGCTGTTTGTGCCTCAGACATTTTGGCCATAGCTGTGCTAATATGTTGCATATTCTGCTGCGACGCAGCAATAAATGCATCTAATAACGATTTTTCTCGGGCGCACCCGACGTGTCAACTGAGGTGCTGCTTTGTCCAGTCTCTTCTTGATCTGACATTCCACTGTATTTATATATTACACAATAAAGTCTGTAATAAATGTTTCCAAAAACTGAATCACAAATAATCCAAATTAGAAAATTCACAAAAATTGTTAGAAACTAATCCTATCTAAGTATACTTAAATAAAAATTCTAAATGTAGTCGATGATAATATATAATAAATAAAGTTTAAAAACGTCCGATACAATACTAGGATGACCTCGTGAATGATACATGCTGGGATTACCCTCGCAATCTCCCATGGTCTCTTTGTGATCACGTGACGTTGAAGAATAATATACTTGACAATCATCTGTGGCCAGTTATTGCCCATCATTATAGTAACCAAACATAATGGTATCAGGATGATAATGATCCCGTTCACCGGGCCCGTATTACTACAGTATACAAACAGCAAAATAACATTACAACTATTGTGTGGCCAGCCCAGTCCCCAGACATTAATATTATCGAAAATTTGTGGCATCGCATCAAAAGAGAGTTACGAATACAGGCTAGAGAAATTTCTATTACCGAAGAACTATTCACTGCCATCATGGATATTTGGACTTCCTTTTCCATTAACTACATACAGACTTTATATCAATCAATCCCCCGCCGGCTACTAGACGTGATAAAAGCAAAAGGTCATTTGACAAAAAATTAGGCATGTACATTTTTTATTTCAGTCTTAAATTCACTTTTAAAAAGTGGTTATGGTGTTTCATGTAAACCGCCATCTTTAAAAATCGCGAGTACTTTGGCATGATGCTGTACCTCTATAAATACGGATAATATTGCTCGACCATCAGGATTTGCTATGGCGGAATTCATTGTTCTTTACCTACCTCCATAAATACGGATAATACTGCACGACTATCAGTATGTGCTGTGGCGGAATTCATTGTTCCATACCTACCTCGATAAATACGAATAATAATGCTCGACCATTTGGATGTGCTATAACGAATTTATTGTTATACACCTACCTCCATAAATACGGATAATATTGCTCGACCATCTGGATCTGCTATGACTGAATTTATTGTTTAATACCTACCTACATAAATACAGATAATATTGCTCGACCATCAGCATGTGCTTTGACGGAATTTATTGTTCTATACCTACCTCCCTAAATGCTGATAAAAATGCTCTACTATCAGGATGCACGTGGTGTGGCGGAATTTGTTGTTCTATAGCTACCTCCATAAATACGGATAATATTGCTCGACTATCAGATTGTGCTGTGGCGAAATTTATTGTTTAATGGATAATATATTTCGACCATAAGGATGTGCTATGACGGAATTTATTGTTTTATACCTACCTCCATACATACAGATAATATTGCTCTACCATTTTGATATGCTATGGATGAATTTATTGTTTTACCTACATCCATAAATACGGATAATATTGCTCGACTATCAGGTTGTGCTGTGGCGGAATTCATTTTTAATGTATTATATTGCTTGACCATCAGGATGTGCTGTGGTGGAATTCATTGTTTTATACCTACCTCAAAAAATGTGATAATATTGATCGAACATTTGGATGTGCTATGACTGAATTTATTGTTTCATACCTACCTCCATAAATATGGATATTATTGCTCGACCATCAAGATGTGCTATGACGGAATTTATTATTTTGTATCTATCTCCATAAATACGGATAATATTGCTCGACCATCAGGATGTGCTATGGCGGAATTCATTGTTCTATATTTATTGTTGATGTGCATGAGTTGTATCTGCAAATATACGACAATAACCTGTTTCCCACGTGGTATACATATCGTGATATATTCTAAACCCTAGTTTTAAGACAGATAAGGGCGTTGAATATAACCCGTTTGATTATGAGCAGTTTTCAATTGTTTAGAAGCAGTTAAATTACCTTATTTGTTCTAAATGTTGTTATTATTTGAATTATTAAATTAATGATGTTATCTTGACTTCACTGTTATCTGTTTCTTTTTCTCACGCACTTTTTTGTTCGGCTGTTCCAGTGACTGGACATACTTGTAATCGGTAAGTATTTGGGCATTTTTTAAGAATTAAAAATATCAAAATAATTTTTTAAAAGTCGGGAAATGTAGCGCGCGTTATTCAGTTTGCATTGCACGGCATTGGAAGTTATATCGACTAGAAGCCTCATTTTAAAACAGTTTAATGGTTAAATAATGACATCCAATTTGGAAACATCGGTGTATATGATATTTAATGTTATTTATTTGTAAAAAACATTTAATGTAAAAATAATAAAAAGTAGTTTTAGTTTACGTTTTGCGTTTGTCAATTTTCTTCTACAGAAATTGTGTCGGAATCAAACTTATATACCAGTGCTTCATGCTCTGATGAGTGTTTTAATAGCTAATATTTGCTAGCTATATACATGGTTGTATATAGAGGATTCGAACCTAGTACTTGTTAAGCTGTGAAGGGATTCAGACTCACTGAATATATGATGGGGACGTGATTATAACTTAGGTGTAATAGCCATACAAAAGAAATTCAACCACACAAACAGTTATTATTCTGCCATAATGATTATGTTCCGTATGCTCACTCTCCCCTTTTTTTCTTTTTTTAAGTACATGTATATCATTCTATTTGTTATCTACTTTTTAAGGATAGACGTTTATTCATACTTAATCTAACTGTGATCTCTATTTTGTACCAAAAATACAGTTTTTTGTATCGTACGTAAGTCAATAGCATTAATATGTTGAAACAATTTGGTTACGTGTTATATTAGTTAATACAAAAATTATGAAAGTTAAAATAACGATGTTACTATGTTTATCATATTTTTTTGCGATATATTTTTAATTATATTTTCAATGACATTTGATTTTCATCTAGATATATCCATGGTTAATTCTGGACAATCATAGAATAAATCCACAAGATCTAACAAATCATGAAAATAATGTAAATGCACTTCAGTTTCTAATCTTGATAGTTTTTAATTTTTTACCACAAAGTGTGTCTTCAACAAAGCAGTAAACATTCCATCAAGAATTTTGGACAGTATTTTTCCGTGGATATAACAAATTCTGTCTAAAGTATTTTCTATCGTTCAAATATATGTTCGTGTTGAATAAGTCCCAAATGTCATACTTGTTCGTTTCATCGGGAGGAAACGGTAGTTAAATGTTATACATTTTTTTTTCAATCCGTACGTGTTTCTATTCCAGTTTACTTATTTTAAAATTTCTGTATTCAGTCAAATCAGAGACGTACGTCCAATCCCATGATAAATGCCACTATAATTTATCTGTGATTTTGACACATAAAAGCTCTAAATCATCCACAAATCCTAGGTCTTCCTCCTGATCTACTGGACAATAATTTGGTTGTCTTTTGTAGGTAATGACGACATAACAGTGTTCACATTCCTTTAGATATAAATCTTCACTATCATATATCTAAATTGCACTGTAGCATGGTAATGCTGATGCACTGAATTTTAAGATAACGGGCTATTATGAGATATAATTATAAAACTAAATTACGAAAGTGTAACACGTTTAAAATTTCCATTTACATATAATAGCATACATTTGTCAATATATATATATATATATATATATATATATATATATATATATATATATATATATATATATATATATATATATATATCTGCTTTCAGTATTGGGCAGACTCCTTCATAAAACCATCGTTAGGCAGACAATATACTAAATCTTCAGTTTTTTAAATTTTTATTTTTGAAAAAGCACAAATCTGACATCTTATCAAAATATATTAATTAATAAAAAATATACTTTTGGAGCGGTCTGCCTAATTTTTTTCATATATACATTGTAGACCTTAGGCAGACAACCGAAATAAATCCATCTTTAGGCAGACAACAAAATTAAATCCATCTTTAGGCAGACTGTATAGTTTATATACATGTTATAAACTTTAAGTAAACATTACAGAAAACAAGACCCATACAGGATCGAAACCTGCGTTGCCTTGGCATTTTACCACAGGTACTTATTTCTGATATTAAGAAAAAGTATATCTTTAAATAAGAAATAAGTGACTGCAATTAAATCAACTAGAAATAAGTCAGAAATACTAATACCACAATTTCCTAATAGCTGTGAAACCTACGTTTCAAATAATTTCTTTCATAAAATGTTTTCCTAAGCCCAGGCATGAAATTTACTGACATTTACTGACCATGTACAAATTGTAAAAGGTCACCAACACACCACGTAAAGATTATTTTTTACCAATTTCAAATATAATTTTGTTTTGAAAAGAAAGTTTTGAATTATAAAACTAAACTTTAAGATCTGTACTAAATTATTTATGGTTGCTATGTTTTTATTCGTTTATACATTGTATTGGAAAAAGGAAGAGCATAGTAGTCACATGAACATTGCATGAAACAGTAGAAATAGGGTTTCTGGCTTGCATGAGTTTCACAACTGTTATGAAATTAGTAAGAGGGATGATAGTTTGTGTAATCCCTTGATTAAACATTCATATAAACAACTCTGTATGAAAAATGTGATTAATTATATGTATTCTTCCAAATTAAAATATGTAAATATGCAAAGAATATATAACATGGGAATTACAAGAATCAAGATCTTTGTAAATAAAGACCAATTTCTCAATGTAGCAGGTATTTGTGTTATATATTTACGAAAATGACAATTGGCACATTTAAAGTTTCAATGGCATGAAATTATTTTGCAAAACTAAATTTAGTAAATTTATAAACAGTGATTGCAATATGCATTATCATTTACATCTTGTCCATTTCTCTTCAACACTAATGTTGTATCATGTTCTTGATTGTGTTGGTTGTTGCTAAGTACATGTTTATCAGTTACAAACTTCTATTTTTTAACTTCCATACTTTGACAAAATAAATGTAACCACTCATTTATTCCTTATTTGAGTATCGTGAAGGCACATACAGCTGCATTATCAAATTTTAACATTTGTGCAATATGGATTATACAAATTTTTCACCATCTATATGTTTTTCTATAGAAAATGACAAAGATCCACAGGCAATATTTTTACAAAAAAAAACAAAAAAAAAAACAAATCACGTCACTAAAATAGGAGGTTAACATCATTAATGTGTGCAAAACATCTGGGTAAAATTCTATTCAAAACAAGAAAAGTTCATAAGAGTAAGGATTACACATACTCTGCATCATTGAGATGCTGATGAACAGGCCGATAGACGAACGGACACAGTCGAGCCATTTCTACACCTGCACTTGCCTCTGGTGACGCAGGTAACAATCAGTTAGGTGAAAATTTATTTCATTCAATAATCATTATTACTAGATAGATTAATATCGATCTGTCTTTTTAGCTGGGGAAATTTATTCACTGTAACAAAACGGAACAAGGGTGAAAGATTCACAATTACTCTTGATTAAAGTCAGCAGTTTTTCAAGTTTAGCAGCACACAGTTTTTCCACTTGTTCTGTTCATTCATAATTTTTGTTCTTAACTGCAGAAGAGAACATTCAAAATTGTTCCTCTCCAAATAATTCTCCAGATCTTTTTTACCTGAAAAAAAAGTTAAATTATAAATAAATTTATGTATTATACATTTTCTTAAAAAATTGGATTAAACTAAATGCTAATAATACTGTACATTCTATACTGCTGCTTGTTGATAACCATCCTTCAGCTTATATATTGAACTTAAGGATCAACCTGATTCAGATATCAAATTTAATATAAATGTGGCTCCATATACTATGGGATAAAAAGAAGCTTAACCAATATTATTCATTACAAGAGCCATGCTGAAAACTACATCAGTGCACCCACCTGCAAAGTTGTAATTGGGTCTTATGGAGAACCAAGATACAGTAAAACCTGCTATAGTGACCACCTCTAAATAAATATCAGTGTTTTAGAGTCCTTTTTCTTAAATTCTTAACTTAATTGAACCTTTATGTAAAGGCCACCTATTTAGAAAGTCCAAATTGCTGAGGTCACGTGGGTGGTCTTAGGAACTGACAGAACCAATATGCCTGTTTCACAGGGGATGCATAAAAATTTAGTATTTTTATAAGAAAAGTTTATGATCAGATAAATCAAACAATTTTTCAGCAATTGGGAATGACAGAAATGTTATATACATGTATATAAACAAGTTTAAGAGGTACTATGAAGTGCGTTGTTGTGGTCTGCTTTAAACTAGCATGCATTCAGAATAAATTCAAAGTGCTAGTTCACCAGAACCAGTTGCACTAACTTACTTTTACCTAGTCCATTGTAGGCCAGCTATTTCTAATATCAATCTAGACACAATATTATGAGCTATTTTAGGTTTTACAGGTGTATCTGCATGGTCAGGCAGTTTTATAGTGCTATTTTGTGGTACATGATGCCCTAGATAAATAATATCCATCATCAGATTATGTTAACTGATACCAAGCAAAGTAAATTTACTTTCTCATTTACTCAGCGGGGATCAAATCGTGACAAGCCACTAATCTAATGAGAAAATGCATCCCTAATTTACTAAAATTGTTATGTTATAAATCAGGTCGATAACTTCTAAGCTTTTTTCAAAACTAATAAATTTTCACTCAAAACAAACCAAAAAAGTGTAATAAGAAAAATCTGGTTACACACTTCATATTGCGAGTTCCTTCAAAATGTAACAGCATTTACCTAATCTGACCTGTATGGTTGGAATTGTATATAACTTCATAGTTCAGTAGTTCAAAGAAATGTCAGAATTGTTATATCAAAGAATCAGATCCCGGCAATGACTGGGAGAAAATATTTTATTGATTCACATCATTTGGCAAAATCTGATCAAAACATTTATCTGATAGACTCAGTGACTAAATCATGAGAACACAGTTAAAATGAAAGATAAAATATTCAGCTAAATATCACAAAAATTCAACAAAGCAGTACGAAATAAAGAAAATACTTACATGATAATCTGCTTCCTGATTTAATTTGGATCCAGTTTTTGAAATCCTCTCTAATTTTCTTGGTGCATTCTTCACTCCACCGATAAGAACCTAAAATGCAAGGTACATCTATACTTTTGGGGTCTACATAAGAGTCTTACAAGCTAACTCTATACTTTGATAGTAATAGTGAATATTGTATCTACAACATGTCATGAAGTCCATCATTATATAGGGACTGCTTGCCTGTCAAGACCACTTTTTGTGACCGAATTACTAGGGCCCCTTGCCTATTAAGGCCACTAATTTTTTATCCCATTTACTGTATAACTATGTTATCTGAACCTGTGTATAAAGACCAACTGACCATAAAGCCACTTTTACTGGTTCCCTTTGTTGGACTCTTGGACAGCTTTGGTAGTACTAGTTTACATCTAAATGTTTAAATATGAAAAATCACCACTATATAGACACATTATACAACACCCTGTATATAAAAAAACAACACGTATCTTAGTCTTACAGTTGATAAAGCATCAAACTAAATCTTTTGTATTTTCTACTATCAAATTAATGTAATATGTATATATGCAGTATATTTATTCTTTTAAAATCAAATGATGCACAAAATCTGCAATAATTTCATTTTGATTGTATCAAATAATTATAATGGTCAATAAATATAAATAAGTTGATTGAATAAATCCATCAAACACCATCAACCCAAAACATTTTGCGTGTCTTCATCTATGTCCACCAATTTATTAAGTAAGATTTAAATTAAGAAAGATAGAAGGAAGAATTTTTTTTTAAATATATGAATACTGAAATGCATGTATGACGTTGTCTATCCATCAATTTGTTTTTATGAATTTCCTGTTACTAGTTAACTTGAAAAATGTCATGAAATGTTGCAGTGACAATTAAGACTTCTTTGTATTAGAAAAGATTACTTATAATTAGGTAATGCTAATTTGGTGTTCATAAATAGTGCAGGGGTTTTCCAACCTAAACACATTGCTTTGTTGTGTAAATGTTAACATTTCGAAGTGCAGAAAGGTATAAATACATTTATCTTCATTAGGTTGAAAACTAAAAGAGCAAAAAGTGTTAGGACACAAAAAGAAAAAGCAGTTCTTTATGATCATAATCACTTGTCTTTAATTATCCACAATTATCCAAGTTGTCAAAAAGATGTGATAATAAAATATACCCTCATCGAAAGAGCAGCTTAGCTTTGTCCAGACAAAAAATTGTTTACCTGTTTTCTTTTTGTTTTCTCTATTTTGAAAGTCACATCTCTGCCCTGAAGTACCCTTAGACTGCAGAACAACATCACTGACTTGTGTTAAATCTGTAAAATTAAAAAAAAACTAGAGTTCTGTCATCTGGGGGCTGACCATTGATACCTCTGCCTCAGTTGGATTCAGTTTATTTCTTCAAAATTCAAACCATATATATAGCATCATTATAAGGACAATATTTAAAATGCAGCTTTGCAAAAACCAGATGTCGAAAAGTCTATAAAATTAATTAACAACTTCAAACTCATTCCATAGTTTCTTTTTTTGACACCTTCTATAACCAATATGTGGAGTTTTGCCATATATTTTTTTGCCAATATAATTAATTCCATTATTACAAATATTGGAATGTGATTATTTTACTACAGTGGTCAAAGCTACTTCACAAAGTCATGTACATAATTTATTTTCAAATTTTATACATGCAAATAATCTGTTGAAAGTTTTATTGTAAAAATCAAGCAACTCATCTTATGAATGCGATGCAAACACAGCAAACCATTCCAATAATGAAAGCAAAACATGACAAAGGTGAATACAGAAACACACAAAAATTTTTCATAAAACTGTGAGATACACTACACAAAGTAGGGTGCACATCTTCAACATGTGGCAAGCTGGATTATCAGGAGATCATGAAAAAGAGTATGGGAATACAAAATTAAACATAAAATACTTTTATATCAGAAAAAAATTCACCTTCTTTCTCAGAACTCATGGGAATTGTTCCTGTTTCTTCATCAGAGGTTGATTCTTTTGTGTTGGTTATTGAATCAGCACCATCTGCAAAGTAAATAATAAAATTTTACAACAGCAAGATAAACATCAAGCTCCAGAACTCGATATAGATACCTGTTTGTTAGAGCTGGAACATTACATCTAGGTAATTATGAATATCAGCATTCCAATGATATGTGCTGTGAGTTTTAATTTGAATATAACTGAATGATCTCTGCTGTATAATGACATATTATTCTGTACTACATACATTATAATAAGCAGAGTTTGTCTATTCTTAATCTCTATTCCATGCTTCATATGCAGAAGGTCGAGGGTTCAAACCCCGGTCGGGTTGAGCAACACTTAAAATTGGTAATGACTGTTCTTTCGCCAAGCACTCGGCATTTAGAAATGAGTCACGAGGTTCTCTGAATGAGACTTAAAAAACTAATGCCCTGTGTCACGGAAGGCATGGCACTTTAAAGAACCCTCCCTGCACATTGCATTAAGTGCACTGCCAAGGTAATAATTTCTGACACTTCATTTATAGCTGGTGACGTCTCGATATAAGCATAATGTTCTTGACAGGGATGTAAAACCCCATTAAATCAATCAATCTATTCCATGCACTTGAAAGGCAATATGAACCAAGATCAGAGCACCTTTTAAAAAAATGTTAGGACATTTTTGTTTTAAATTGTTATAAACTTTCTGGATTTATTTTTCTATGCAGTTTTAAACAGAAGTAATGACACGAGTTTTATAATGTAAACAAATGACATGTACTCCACTAAATTCAGAATCAGAATCTAAAAATGGTTTATCAGTCTCCAAAACACATATTTAATACTATAAACTGTTGCAAATTCCACTGGCTCTCTTTCAATGAGCTGCCTTTAATTTAATGAGAATGCAATTCACATATTTCTGCTAATACAACCCACTTACAACAATTTTTTCTAAGGTTGGTGTTATCAATCCAAATGTATTATAAAAATTTGAATTCTTTAAAATTAAAAATTACCTTCTAATGCATTTAGAAAAGGTCCCATTACTCTTATTTCATTAAGTCCTGGAGGACACTGGTAGTTCTCTTTGTTTATGTTTTCGTTGTGGCCAATATGATAAAAAAAATCCTTCTATCAGACTCTGTCATGTCAAGGCTAGTATACACAGTGGAAGCTCTGTGCCTGTTTTTTGTAGCATTTACTGACACCTTAGCTGCCTCACAAACAGCTGCTACAGCATGAAATCCTGAGCAGTGTGATGTGGAACTCTTGGTGGCAAACAGAAAATGGTTGCTTGCATCTATACCAAATGCTTCTCTGTTCGATATCAGGAGTTTAATTCCCTCTATTACATCAACAGGAATCAAAATAGGCACACTTTTTCTCCCTTTCCCAGCCATGTATGCCAATTTAAAAGACCCAATAAGAAACTTTTCAGCATCATCTTTCATATTCTGCTACCAACCATTCCTCAAGCAATAGTCTTGAGCGCTCTTCACCTCTCCGAGCATTGTAAAGAGTAAGTCTTGCAACAACCAAAGAGCGCAACCATGTGTAATTAGATAGTGAAAAGTTCCCAACAATGTTGTTTATTTCTGTACTGATGAAAGTCTTCAAAGTCTTCATATCTTCTGCTACTGGAAGGTTTTTAGGAAGCCTTGCTTTCTTTAGCGAATTTTTTTCAGTATGGTATCTAGCTTTACGTACAATTTCTGGCAAGTTGAAGTTGTAAGCTTTTTTGAACTTTTTTATTTCTTTTACCATGGAATCAAAACATGATTCTGCATAGGAACCAGATAAAATTTTCATGCTTCTCTGGAATACACTATTGAAATTAACCTTTAATCTTTATTTTTCCCCTTTATCAGAGAGGCATAATTTATTCATGGCTTCCTTCAAAGTATACAAATGTTTTCTATTGTACATATCATCAAAGTCAACATCTGCCTCACTCATTGATTGAAAGCACAGGAAAAGTCTACTAAGTTCACGCATTTCCATCATGACCTCTCTCCTTAGTGCATTTATTTTGCTACATTCTGCCCTTCTGGCTAATAATGCTTGTACCCTATAGTCTGAATTAATTTATTATCCCGTATAAAATTTCCCACATCTCCATCACGAAACTTGTTTAAAATTTCTAAAACAAAGTCAGAGTCTTTGTGAATATTGAGAGGCTGCAAAGACTAAGTTTTTATCCCATCTGTTTTCTCTTCACATTTTTCTTTATGTTTGTAGAAGGTTCTGTTTGGGAAGAATCGTTTACATCCCAAACACATACGAAGACTATCAGAACTTTTAGGCTTTCTTTCTCGCATGAGTTCACTCTCATCTACATCTAAATGTGTCATATTGTACAGGTAAATTTCTTCAGAGCGCTTTTCATCCACCCATTTATTTTGTTCTTGTTTTGTTTTCTTTAATATGGCTGCAACTTCTTCATGAGTCTTTTTGTGTGTAAAGATATGCCGCTTTAACTTTCCTCCCTCAATTACTTTCTTGCAAAAGCAACACATTCTACCTGGTCTCTGAAAGTATAATGCAACAATGGATTGACACAAATCAATTAAGGAACTGAAATACTGACTTATTACAATTACTCGGCAGTGTTTATATGACCCACTGTAACAATGTTGGGTACAAAGACTGGTGATGAATAGACTAAATCTATAATGTGTGTTTGTTTGCATACTATTTAACTCACATCAACATTTTTTCGGTAAAAAAAAATGTTATTAATATCTAGGATTAATCAATAAACAATTTTTGGGGTGTATAAATGCATGTTGGTGAATTTTATGCTTTGCATTGCATTAGCTTGCACTGATGCAACTTTTAAGGTGTTGGTAAACTGAAGTATTGTGTCACAGACATGCATGTACATATCACCTAACTCAGTCACATTATACTGATACTGAGCCAACCAGTGAGGGCCAAGGAAAATCTACTTTCTTAAATATGGTCCAAATGAGAATGGAACCCATAGAGGTGAAACCTTGGACTTTAGACTAAAGTCTTAACGACTCAGCTGTTGCAGCCCCTAATACCTAGTATTATGTAACTTTGTAGGGGATAACTTAAAAAAGTTCTTTTAGGTTTAGGCCTATTAGCAACAAGAGGTGAACTTTACATACATGTATACTGTAAGTACTTTATGATGTACTTTACTTACCACTTTTTTAATCTGTTTATTATCTGAATTTTTTGAAAGTTTAGTTGAATTTTCCTGAAACAAAAAAGTATTTATTACAATTCAAAGAGGATCAATACAGGAATACAAGACTACAGTATACTTAGTGTCAGGAGGCCTAGCACAGTTAAGCATAATATGTTTCTGTCACACATTTTTGTATAATATTAAAACAGGTATGTTACATGTATATCTAAAATTCATTAAAGGCTGAATCTCATCTTTCAATCAATTTCCAAAACTCTTTTTCCCCTTAATATTGGAAGAAATAATTTTCACTGTAGAAGAACAATACTGATACTATGTTTTTTTAAATCATAACTAGAATTCCACAAATTTAAATGTCTCGCCTTGCAAGTTTTTTATTGAGTAGAAAATAACTAGAAAATAACATAAACTTTCACATTTTAACACGCCAACGCCAGCTGAAAAGTAACACCTAAGTCTTGCCTTATGGCGATACCAGTCTTGACAAAAATTGATCATCCAAAGGTCCTCTTACATTTTCTGTATTTCTACTGATGGTTTTATAATAGTGTAGAATATAATAAAAAAGACTACAAGTAAATACAGATTGTTCAGATTTATGTTCAAGTGAGCTCTTCATGATATTACATTTCTTATGAAATTTGACCTTATTTTAATAAAGTGTTTTGTTGCTGGTATCAGTGCAACAATTTCTGAACAGTACAGTCACAAACATGAGATATCAAGATTAATAAAAACAAGAGGCTCAAGATGGCCCTAATTTGCTCACCTGAGTTTAAATGCAACTGGTATGTCTTGATAATATCTGGTAAGTCATAACATGTTGCCTCAATAGAAGTGGTTTCAGAGAACATTATTTTTATTGTTTTGGTTTCTAGCAGAGTGCCTATCCATAAAAAAGCTCACATGAGCAATTTTCAGATCCAGATATAAGACTTTACAGATTTGACACATTAATAAAATATTTTAAAAAATTGTAAAAGTCAACTGCAAATTATCTGAAACAAGAGGCCCATGGGCCTTAACGCTCACCTGAAGAGATTGTCCAATACTGTTTGCAAAGTGCAATAGAAAATATATTATTATTAAGTAGAGAAACTTTAAAAGTTATCTCAAGTTAAGAACTCCAACAAATCAGAAATATATCCACTCACATTTCATTTATAAGTAGCTTATATAATATGCATGAAGTAACTGTAGTGCAATGAATAATTTCCAAATCATTAATCAATTTCAGTATACTTATGCAGCTATGTCCTTGACCTTTGAACATATATGACCTCGAACCATATATGATTGTCAAGTCAATACCTACAATATTCTAATATACATGCTTATGCATGAAATTAATAGCTTTCAAGATAATTAATAATTTTAGTATTCCTATGTTGATATGACCTTGACCTTTCAACATATGACCTTGAACCATATATCAAAATGATCGTTGTCGCAATACCAACAATATTCTAATATACATGTCTATACAAAACGTTAATAGTTTTAAAAGATAATTAGCAATTTAAGTCTTCTTTTGCAGCTGTGACCTTGACCTTTCAATGTATAACCTTAAACCATATATCAAAATGATCGTCATGTCAATAGCTACAATATTCTGATATACATGTCTATATAAAAAGGTAATAGTTTTCAAGATAATAAGCAATTTAAGTCTTTTTTTTGCAGTTTTGACCTTGACCTTTCAACATATGACCTTGTACTATAAATCAAAATGATCATCATGTCAATTGCTACAATATTCTAATTTACATGCCTATACAAAAAGTTAATAGTTTTCAAGATAATAAGCAATTTAAGTCTTTTTTTGCAGCTGTTACCTTGACCTTTCAACATGTGACCTAGAAAGATATATCAATATGATCGTCATGTCAATACCTACAATATTCTAATATACATGCCTATACAAAAAGGTAATCGTTTTCAAGATAATTAGCAATTTAAGTCTTTTTTTGCAGTTGTGACCTTGACCTTTCAACATATGACCTTGAACCATATATCAAAATGATCGTCATGTCAATACCTACAATATTGTAATATATATGCCTATACAAAATGTTAATAGTTTTCAAGATAATTAGCAATTTAAGTCTTCTTTTGCAGGTGTGACCTTGACCTTTCAACATATGACCTTGAACCATAAATCAAAATGATCGTCATGTCAATACCTACAATATCGTAATATATATGCCTATACAAAATGTTAATAGTTTTCACGATAATTAGCAATTTAAGTCTTATTTTTACAGCTGTGACCTTGACCTTTCAACATATGACCTTGAACCATATATCAAAATGATCATCATGTCAATACCTACAATATTCTAATATACATGTCTATACAAGAAGTTATTAGTTTTCAAGATAATTAGCAATTTGTCTTCCTTTGCAGCTGTGACCTTGACCTTTCAATATATGACCTTGAACTATAAATCAAAATGATCGTCATGTCAATACCTACAATATTCTAATATACATGCCTATACAAAAAGTTAATAGTTTTCAAGATAATTAGCAATTTAAGTCTTCTTTTGCAGCTGTGACCTTGACCTTTCAACATATGACTTTGAACCATATATCAAAAAGATTGTTGTTGCAATATCTACAATATTCCAATATAAATGCCTATACAAATAGTTAATAGTTTTCAAGATAATTAGCAATTTAAGTCTTCTTTTGCAGCTGTGACCTTGACCTTTCAACATATGACCTTGAACCATAAATCAAAATGATCGTCATGTCAATACCTACAATATTCTAATATACATGTCTATACAAGAAGTTATTAGTTTTCAAGATAATTAGCAATTTGTCTTCCTTTGCAGCTGTGACTTTGACCTTTCAATATATGACCTTGAACTATAAATCAAAATGACCGTCATGTCAATACCTACAATATTCTAATATACATGCCTATACAAAAAGTTATTAGTTTTTCAAGATAATTAGCAATTTAAGTCTTCTTTTGCAGCTGTGACCTTGACCTTTCAATATATGACCTTGAATTATAAATCAAAATGATTGTCATGTCAATACCTACAATATTCTAATATACATGCCTATACAAAAAGTTAATAGTTTTCAAGATAATTAGCAATTTAAGTCTTCTTTTGCAGCTGTGACCTTGACCTTTCCACATATGACCTTGAACCATATATCAAAATGATTGTTGTTGCAATATCTACAATATTCTTATATACATGCCTATACAAAAAGTTAATAGTTTTCAAGATAATTAGCAATTTAAGTCTTCTTTTGCAGCTGTGACCTTGACCTTTCAATATATGACCTTGAACTATAAATCAAAATGATCGTCATGTCAATACCTACAATATTGTAATATACATGACTATACAAAAAGTTAATAGTTTTCAAGATAATTAGTAATTTAAGTCTTCTTTTGCAGCTGTGACCTTGACCTTTCAACATATGACCTTGAACCATATATCAAAATGATCACCATGTCAATACCTACAATATTCTAATATACATGCCTATACAAAAAGTTAATAGTTTTCAAGATAATTAGCAATTTAAGTCATATTTTGCAGCTGTGACCTTGACCTTTCAAAATGTGACCTTGAACTATATATCAAAATGATAGTCATGTCAATATCTACAACATTCTAATATACATGTCTATACAAAAAGTTAATAGTTTTCAAGATAAAGTGACAAATATATAATTTTTAGCAATTTCCCCACTCAGTGCCTTACAATTTCCCTATTTTGAACCCCATGGCTACCATTTGTGCAAATCTGAAAATAGGTGACCTAAGGATGGTATAAATGAAATAACTAAGGTATTCAGAGGAGAAGATTTTTAAAGTTTTTCACTATTTCCCCCCCCTTTTTTGGGGGCCCCAAGGGGACACAACTCCTTCATTTGTGCAAATCTGAAAGGGCTTCACCCAGGCATGATGGTTACTAAGTTTCATTAAATTTGGCCCAGTGGTTTTGGAGGAGAAGATTAAAATGTAAAAAGTTTACGCACGACGGACGACGCACGAAGATGGATAGCAATAGCTCATCTGAGCTTTCAGCTCAGGTGAGCTAAAAATTTGTTCAATTAGTTTAAATTATGTCACATGTCAGTGATTTTTTAAAACAAAAAAAAAAATTCAAGGTTTTAGCTAAATCTACATATCAGTATCACATGTATTTCAAAAATAATAATTACACTAAAAAGTAAAAATTCATAAAATCTCTTCCATGCACCATTGTTAGTCATAAAATTCAGAAATAAAAAGAAAAAAAAAGAAAAAAAAGTGGCCTCACTGGGATTTGAACCCTTGACACTTCGGTTGCTAGAATTGAAAATGAAAAAGGTGAAAAAAAGTGACTTGAATTTCATGAAAATTGTCAAACATATGTTTCTTCACTTAAGAAAATGATGTTTGGAAAAATAATTCACCTAAACTTATTCATTATTGTAATTTTGGTAAAAAAAGTACTATTTACAATGTATAAAAAATAAACGCAAAAATGCATAACCTATGTTTTCACAAAAATTATTGAAATTCAAGAACTTTTTATATAAGATGCTTTAGATGCCAAATATCACACCAGATTTTATCTCAGTGAAGTGGTTTTGGAGAAGAGGATTTATTTAGGTTTTCAACTATGTAGGTCAATGTGACCTACATTTTGTAGCCATGGCAATCAAAAACATAAATCTGAAAGGCAATGTTCTGTAGATGCTTTTGACCAATTTGAACAAAATGCGACTAGAAGTTTCTGAGAAGTCATTTGAAGCAATTGTTGACGGACGGACGGACGACTGACAACAGACAACGGAGGGTCTGCCTCTATTGAAACCAATAGCTCACATGAGCACTTTATGCTCAGGTGAGCTAAAAACTGGATTGTTCAAAAAACTACTGTTCAACTTAAATGTTTTAAAAAAATCAAATTAGTTAACACTTGCTACCTCTGCACACCCAAACTCATGTCTAGCATTTATTGCAGGTGAGCTAACAAAATGAACTTGTACATCATTATGATTTACCTCTCTATCTAATAATGTGATGCCTTCAACTAATGGCTTCTCTATGGATTGCCCATCTCCCTTGTCCAATGTTAACTCTTCTGATTCCTCTGTTTCTACCTCTATTGTCAATCCATCTGATGTTTCCCCTCTTTCCTATAAGTTATATATCATTGCAGACAAACATGAATATGTAAATGACAAATGTATTTTACATGTATGAAAACTACATATAAACTAAAATGCTGTAAAGCAATCTCTTGCTTATATATATTTTGCTCTCATAATATATAAACAACCCTTGGCAGGCAGATTTCAAACAATATATTATTTAGTGATGCACATACATGGAACCAATATTAGGCAGACTTTCAGGTGTTACAATAAATATACATGGATATACATATAACCAACATAAGGCAGACAAGTCATTAGCACATACATGAACATGTATATATTTTTCTTCCAACCAACATTAGGCAGACACCTAAAATTTTACATATTTTAAATAATAATGGCAAAAAATGTTAACAATACAACACTACTAATATAAGTAATGCCAACCAGAGTAAACCAATCCAATCATAGGGGTTTTAAGACTAATGTCATAACTCTCTACCATCAAAGGAGTGAACTTGTAAGTTTTTCTAAACTTCATATTTCATACAATATATTAGTAAGTGAGGCACATACATGGAACCCATATTAGGCAGACACATTGTTATTACACAAATAGTTGCTTAAATTAATTAAAATATTTAAACTAATGTTTTAACCATCTGTCATCAAGTGTTTAGCCAATGAGTTGCAGACTTGGGTATTGATCTTGTACATGTATTACTGAACCACCAATTTGCTTTATCAGGTTATGCAATCTCTGTTGAAAAAAATGATACAGTATCTGGGGAAAAAATGAAGTAGCTATCTCTGTATATGTTCAAGTACTTACAGGTTTTTCTGCAACTGCTTTTGATCTTCTCTCTGTTTTGGCATCTACTGAATCTATTACTGATGACTCTTTTTTCTACAAACAGAATTTTGCTTAAAAATAATTGTTCACTTGATAAAATTTCCCAAAGAACCTATCTTTATAAAATTTGGCTACTGATCTTAAACTTTTACCTGTAAACCACAGTTCCAGGAATGTCAAAAAAATCAAGTAGTGGTGTACAATTGTGCCTTATCAATTTAACTCCATAGACAAGAAAGATATAATATGGACACAAATATTATAAATCAGACAGATGGTGTATTCTGTATCAAGAACCTTTTTACATTTCTCAGACCAGAAGCATAAATTATTCTATAATTCTGCTGGAAAGATGAATATGTCATTACAGGAGAACTTCAATGGCTCGAAGTAAAAGAACTTCAACTAAATATTTGAGCCATCGGCTTTCAAGCGATTGAACATCGAAATTTAATTGGAGGTTCACATTCCCATGCTTCTCGAAGGTCAAAGAATCTTTAAATTTGTTATAAAAGTAAACAAACTAAAAAGTCAAATAATGAAATGTCCAAATTAAAATTCCATTATTTATCACTAAACATTTAAAAAATTCAAAGAGAATAAAATGTCCCAATTAAAAATACAAAATTCATTTCAAATTAAATGTTGAGCTGCAATCTGCCATGTATTGTTTTATTTTAATTTTACCAGGTGATGATACAAAATAAACTTGCTTTATTCTAATTGCACATCTAATACTAAGGTCAATTCAATTTAACTTCAAGTTAACGGAGTTCAAGCAATCGAGGTTTATGTACATAGGATATTATAAGATGGTAAGAACCAACAGATGACTTTGAGTTACCTGGGGTATTAAAGGTTAGCAATGTTCAAGCAATCAAAGTTTTACTGTAATTGCTTGGCAATTACTTGAAACACTCTGTTTTGATACTACAACAAATGAAATTAGGATTTTGAAAATCTTGAGAAAGTATATTTTACCGTTGTTCCTGTTTTACATGTAAATGACAGCATAGAACCAAACTGTAAACTCATAAAATCAGATTGCTTTACTGGAATAATTTCATATGACATGGAACTGCTACCTGACAATATGCTTTCTTCATCGGTAATATCTATGGAAGATAATTTTTAATTATAACATCAACTATTATCTATGATTTTTTTCTTACTTTAAATGTATTTTATCCTTTTGTCATTGCTTTATCACCTGTAACAATAACACAGAAACAATCAGCTGATTTGCTGATTCCAATTTGGCCTAGTTCTGTAGTTTATACATGACAGGCACATGAGTATTCATGTTTCCAATTATGCACCTTGCTTTATTGATCTAATATATAACAAACCAGTTAAATACACCAAATTTTATTAAACAAATATGTAATGAAAGCATTCATATTTTTTCCGACATTTCTCATATCTGACTGATTAAGAAGTCATGCTCTGAAAGTCATATTTTTGTTCTTTTGTATAACTTGAACATGAAAATATCAACTATTTTTTCAGTGAATAAAACTTTGGTAATACACAGCAGAATATGGTATGTTGTACTATATTTTCTTACCAGATATTTTCGCTATATCAAATGGATCATCATCATCATCCTCATCACTATACATGTACTTCTCACAATCTGTTAATTACATAAACAAAATACAAGTTATTTAAAAAAGCAACGACTGGGTTTAAGAAAAAAAAATCTGTTAAGACATTTGTTAATATTTAATAAATCGAAGTGTTGTAACGTTCATTATCATTCCAATTCTTAACTGAATGTTGATCCTTTATTGACTTGGTTTGAACTTGTCTATATAGAAGCTGATTTACTTTCAAGTTCAACTTAACATGCTTTATACAAACTCTTCAATACTTGTTTTCTACTCTTTCTGCAGATTATGTTGAGAAATCTAGCAAAAAATTAAATAGTCTGTTTTTTTTCTTTAAGTGTTTCTACAATTTGAATCAAATCCAGATGATAATTTCAGTCAGTTACTAAATACTTCACACTCATCCTGAAGAGTTTGCGTGTAAATTTTTGTGTTTAAGAATTTAAAGTAAAAATTAATGCAATTCGGTTAAAAAATTCTTTATTTAACAAAACTTTGAGTAAAAAGGCTGTCAAAGTCTAAACTTAAAAACATAAAACAAGAGATGAGGAAATTTAAGATTTTTCTTTCCTTTTTCAAAATTCTTGTATCATGAGATCTTGAACCACATCCCCACCAAACAACAAAAGCAAGACTTGAAACTAAAAATTTAGATGCAACAAATTAGCAATTACATGTAGATGTCAGATGCTTAGGTACCACATTTACGGACTTGTAAATGCTAACTGCCAGCTATTTTACATGTTAATCTGGAAATAAGACATAAATATTTCTGACTAATTGATAGACCTTATGGTACATTTCAGATTAAATCCATATTGTTTATTACTTTTGTTTAAAAATTCAGACAGCAAGACAGAAAACTGAAAAATGACTAGTAATCAAAAATGTCCTCATCTCTTTGAACAACAAGAGTCAATTTCAAAAACAGATTAAATACAAAAATAAGCAAACGCTGTTTACCAAGGACATCATTCTGTAATTTAAACAACAAACAAAATAATCTTTGAAAGTTGGGTGAATTATATATCAGGAACATACAGATGCACATAATGTAAAATTTACAGTACACAGCCATCTTTAATATGTCTATTTTCTATTTCATTGAGTTATCAAACTTTTGATGTTCCAAAAAAGTTTACATTCTTCTAAGACAGATCTTAATAATATACTGTACTTAAAAGGTATCAAAGTGTTTAGAAATTATGAAAATTTCAAACACTAAACCTTAAGAATTCTGACCACAATTTTTTTACATTAATAAATAAATATAAAGGGCATTTATTGCTAAAGATTAGCTTAGCAGTCCCATTGCTAGATTTCATTTAGTACACATCAATAGGTTTGACCTAACAGTATGCTATCTTAGTAGCCTAATACCTTGTTTGTTGTTTCTGATGATTGATAACTCGATGTACATGTAGTACACTTTGTAGTAGATGTAGATTTTATACATCTGTATTTCCAAGAGTTCTTTTGTTATTTATTTATTTATTTTTAATCATTATTATTATTATTAAGTCAAAAAAGTTTCTAACGTGTTTGAGTGATACAAGACACTTTTTCATAGTCTTATTTTTCTTCTCCACCACAAGTTTCTAGTTTGATCTCCATAGTCATATAATAATTCTTCTCCAATGTGAAGGTCTTTTACTGCATACAGACATAGCCTTGAGAAGTTACCTATCTCCTTCAATTTCATTACACAATTGGCTTGATATTTATTTCCATCATTTACAAATTGACAGATGTGTCCCTGTGTACCACTAGCATCTATACTGAAAAAAAAAACATAATATAGTAACAAACTGTGTCAGGTTAAAAGAAAAACAAGAGGCCAATGAGCCTTAATGCTCACCCGAGGATATGTCCAAAATTGTTTGCAAGGTTCAATAGACAATATATTAAGTACAGAAACTTTGGAAGTTCTCTCAAGTTAAGAACTGCCACAATACTTAATCAGAAATATCTAGTCATATATCATTAATAATTACTTAATATGCCTGTAGTAACTGCAGTAAAAAGAATAATTTCCAGATCATTAACAATTAAAGTATACGTATGCAGCTATGTCCTTGACCTTGGAACCTATGACATTGAAATATAAATCAAAATGATTGTCATATCAACACCTACAATATACTAATATACACACCTATACAAAAAGTTCGTATTTTTAAAGATAATTAACTATTGAAGTCATCTTATGCATCTAAGACCTTGACCTTTGAAGTTTTCAAGATATGCTATTTCAATTTCTTTTTGCATCTACGAGCTTTGAACATATGACCTTGAACCATACATCAAATTGATCGTCATGCCAATACCTACAATATGAGGTGAGATAAAAATTGGTTATAAGGAAAATCATAAAGATAAATACTTACAGGAAAAGATTATACATGTTCAAAATCAATGATCATGGTCTGACTTAGACTTAGCACAGTTAGGTAATGAATGGCACTAATCAGTATAAAATTCTACTTTAACAGAAATCAAGCATACCACTGCTGTCTGCCTTTATATGTGTAAAAAAACATCTTATTTTCTGGATGATTTTTCTCGTTCCTCTGCTTCTTCCAAAGACAAATGTTCCCCAACATATTCCAGTAAAAAGTCACCTTTTCTGTGATCTTCGGTTGCAAAAACTCCAAATCCTAAATAATATAAAACCATTGTTGTCAGAAAACAAAATAATCAAAGTACTGAAAATACTGAAAGCAGACGACTGATTGCAACATACCTCATTACCAATCATGACCAGTATTAGTAATAAATCATAAATCAAACTAATGAGAATCAAATAAAATAAGAGAATATATGACTGAATGTTTAGTCTGTAGAGATTAATTCTATATATTCCACCGTAGAAAGAGATGTTTCCAAACATGATGCCATTATCAAAAATTGTCTTTATCCTAACCAAAATATTATCTGATCAATAATTTGATCCAACATGTAGCATGGTAGCATGCTGTATCATATCTCCAATATCAATTGATGTAGTAAAGCTATTATATGTTTTTATACACAATATCCAACAGTGTAACAAATGCATTAAAACATCGGCCAACATTAATTTTGATAGAAATTCAATGTACCATTAAAGTTAATTGATGTGGAACGAAAACACATTTCATGAGTATTTTATTATTTTTTTATGGTAAAGTACAGAATTTTTTTAACTCATGCCTCTCACCAAAGTTTATGGCAAATGAAAATTAATGAACATGCTGAATAAATTCATTTTAAACCATCATCAATGCAAAATTATCCTAAGATATATATTTGTCAATGGATATTAGGTCCATAACAAACTTTTAATGTCATGATGTGTTCTGTTTAAACAAAACATAAAGTTACTTGCACTTCATTCTATCAGTTCTGAATTTTTTTTCCACATTTCTTTCAACCAAAAAAATGTACAATATAAGGGCACAAAAATCTAGCATGCATAAGTATGTTTTAACAAGACACAATGGCATATACAATTTAAGTATAAGATCAAATCTGCTTTAGTAATGTTACTGCTTTGTGTGATCTTTATGTCAGTTTCCATGCAAATGGGTGATATATTTTCCCTTTAACTTGCATTTGAACATCCAATATGCAATGAAATGATATTGACTAAACGTTTCACACCATTCTACTACATTTCTGACACAGAATTTCAAAGGCTCTGCCATAGCTTTTCCAAAGTTTCACATTGCTATCAAACCCATTTTCACATTGCAGTCAAACCCATTTTATACTTGATATAATGGTAGTTTTTTCATTATAAAACAGCATGAGGACTAACAACAATTTTAGAAATTTCAAAAGTACTTAATACACATAATAGACATTATTATATCATGTTGTTCATCCAAAGTGGCAAGTTATAAAATCAGTGGTCAATGTATGTTTTTTTTTTTTTTTTTTTTTTTTTTTTTTTTTTTTTTTTGTAGTATGGCAATGTACATTCATATTTGTCATCTATTCAAAATAGATACAAATATTAATGGGAGTTAAGTATAAGGATCTATTGTTTTTTTTTATATCAGGATGAACGCAACATGTTTGTCAGTTTTCTACATTATAATCTATATTGATCTTCATCTGGGATGAAGATTTATTATAATTCTGTGTCTTGAATTCTGGTTAATTTTGGACAGGTTAGACTGTAGGCAAGTTTTGTTATAAAAATTACAGGTATGACCAAATAATTATACATAGATTAAAACAAACTGAAATAGAAAATGGATATATTTCACCTCCGTTTATTTTAATAGCATCAGTTTTCATTTGGATACTAAAATATAGTAGCATATAAAATATACAATGCATTCATTAATAGTTTAAGTACCAATGTTTGGAAAGTAACACAAATTCAGTATATTCCATGCACTCCAATTTATTCTTGACTCGTTACATATTTTGTAAATAAAAATCAAACAGGAAATAATATTGACTATTGACTCTAGTTTCTTGATTTAATTTTAAAAATCTTGACTTCCATACAATCCAAATAATCTTGACTTTAATCTGTTGATTCAGTTCAAATAACCTTGACTTCAATCTCTTGATTTAGTTCAAATAATCTTGACTTCAATCTCTTGATTCAGTTCAAATAATCGTGATTCAGTTCAAATAATCGTGATTCAGTTGAAATAATCTTGACTTCAATCTCTCGATTCAGTTCAAATAATCGTGATTCAGTTCAAATAATCTTGACTTCAATCTCTCGATTCAGTTCAAATAATCTTGACTTCAATTTTTTTTATCAGTTCAATTCAAATAATCTTGACTTCAATCTCTTGATTCAGTTCAAATTATCTCGACTTTAATTTCTTGATTCAGTTTAAATACTATTGACTTCAATTTCTTGATTCAGTTCTAACAGTTTTTTTTATTAAATTCAAATCGTCCGAGTTCAACAATACCGCAGTAAGTATACTGTATCCGCATATCATTCACAAAACCTCAAAATATTCACTAAAACAGATTTCACGATTTTATGAAATTACCAAGTGTTATTTCACGAATAAAACAAATTAAATACCGATGATATATCGTACCAAAATTATGTAGATCCACGTGTTAACCCTCTCCGCGTGTCATCGTTAGGCTATACTTGCACAAAAAGGGAATATTCACGTTCTACCGTTTACATGAAGCAATGTCACGAGCGAAACAAATTTGATCTACCTCTCTCCTTGTTTGTTTACATTAAGTAAAGCTTATACTTACCAGGTTATAAATAGCAATAATAATCTTAAAATATGTCAAGTTCTTCAATGCAGGTCAAGCCCACGGGCCAATGAAAGAGCTCTATTCAATCAGGAGATCAAATTGACCAATCGTCGTTAAATCAGTGTAGCGTACCTTTCCACATTTATACATACATTACCGTAACCACGAAAATAAACAGAACATATTTTTCTGTTATTGTTTGGCACTAAAATGTTTTTATTAGAAAATATGATAAAAAAAGATAAAAGATTTATGTATAAAACCTTTTTCTCGTCTGATTTAAGCTTAATGGAGTACACACGTACCAAAAGTTCGACAACATGTTCTACAGGCATAAGATGGGCGGGAGGGAATTTGTTGTGAGAAAAATGTGAAAAGCCACAGTAGGTGGAAAATCCGACAATTTTATTCACGTATTCAGTTTAGTTGTTAATTATAATACGTTTAATTACTGTTTTCTTTATTTATGTAATTTCTGTCAAGAATCTCGTAGATATATATTTATCAAACATTTGAATGTCCCGCTTAAACAGTCGCCAACAACAAGTAAGCCAGTCCTTTTCTCTTTCTGCTAATATCAACCCCCAGACAGGCAAGAAAACTTTATAATTTCTAATTACCTCTCGTTGAAACCCACAACCTCTGGTTACCAAGACAAACACTCTACCACTAGACAACTGAAACAGTCTCAACTTTTTTTATTTTCAACACAATCTATGTGTATATGTTTCAGTTTATTTACCTTTATAATCTGATATGTATTTTACAGTGAAGCCATTTTTGTCTAGACCAGCTCCACACCAATATCTTGTTTCTTCTTCTGGTGTGAGAGGTTTTCTTTTCTGGTAACAAGAGGCCCATGGGCCTTAACGCTCACCTGAAGATATGTCCAATATTGTTTGCAAAGTGCAATAGACAATATATTAAGTACAGAAACTTTAAAAGTTTTCTCAAGTTAAGTACTCCCACAAAACTTATTCAGAAATATATCCACTCGCTTTTCATTTATAAATAGCTTATATAATACGCAAGAAGTAACTGTAATGCAATGAATAATTTCAAAATCATTAATCATACAAAAAGTTAATAGTTTTCAAGATAATTAGCAATTTAAGTCTTCTTCTGCAACTGTGACCTTGACCTTTCAACATTTGACCTTGAACCATTTAACAAAATAATTGTTGTTGCAATACCTACAATATTCTATTATACATGACTATACAAAAAGTTAATAGTTTTCAAGATAATTAGCAATTTAAGTCTTCTTTTGCAGCTGTGACCTTGACCTTTCAATATATGACCTTGAACCATATATCAAAATGATCTTTGTTGCAATAACTACAATATTCTAATATACATGCCTATACAAAAAGTTCATAGTTTTCAAGATAATTAGCAATTTAAGTCTTCTTCTGCAGCTGTGACCTTGACCTATCAATATATGACCTTGAACCATATATCAAAATGATCTTTGTTGCAATACCTACAATATTCTAATATACATGCCTTTACAAAAAGTTCATAGTTTTCAAGATAATTAGCAATTTAAGTCTTCTTCTGCAGCTGTGACCATGACTTTTCAATATATGACCTTGACCCATATATCACAATGATTGTCATGTCAATACCTACAATATTCTAATATACATGCCTATACAAAAAGTTAATAGTTTTCAAGATAATTAGCAATTTAAGTCTTCTTCTGCAGCTGTGACCTTGACCTTTCAATGTATGACCTTGAACCATATATCAAAATGATCGTTGTTGCAATACCTACAATATTCTAATATACATGCCTATACAGAAAGTTAACAGTTTTCAAGATAATTAGCAATTTAAGTCTTCTTTTGCAGCTGTGACCTTGACCTTTCAATATATGACCTTGAACCATATATCAAAGTGATTGACATGTCAATACCTACAATATTCTAATATACATGCCTATACAAAAAGTTAATAGTTTTCAAGATAATTAGCAATATAAGTCTTCTTCTGCAACTGTTACCTTGACCTTTCAATATATGACCTTGAACCATATATCAAAATGATCGTCATGTGAATACCTACAATATTCTAATATACATGCCTATACAAAAAGTTAATAGTTTTCAAGATAATTAGCAATTTAAGTCTTCTTTTGCAGCTGTGACCTTGACCTTTCAACATCTGACCTTGAACCATATATCAAAATGATCGTCATGTCAAAACCTACAATATTCTTATATACATACCTATACAAAAAGTTAATAGTTTTCAAGATAATTAGCAATTTAAGTCTTCTTTTGCAGCTGTGACCTTGACCTTTCAACATTTGACCCTGAACCATATATCAAAATGATTGTCATGTCAATACCTGCAATATTCAAATATACATGCCTATACAAAAAGTTGATAGTTTTCAAGATATAGTGACAAATATATAGTTTTTAGCAATTTCCCCACTTAGTGCCTTACAATTTCCCCATTTTGAGCCCCATGGCTACCATTTGTGCAAATCTGAAAATAGATGACCTAAGGATGTTATAAATGAAATAACTAAGGTATATCTCTTGTAGATTCAGAGGAGAAGATTTTTAAAGTTTTTCACTATTTCCCCCCTTGTGGGGCCCAAGGGGACATAACTCCTTCATTTGTGCAAATCTGAAAGGGCTTCACCCAGGCATGATGGTTACCAAGTTTCATTAAATTTGGCCTGGTGGTTTTGGAGAAGATTAAAATGTAAAAAGTTTACGCACGACGCACGACGGACGGAGATGGATAGCAATAGCTCATCTGAGCTTTCAGCTCAGGTGAGCTAATAAAAATGTTAAGGAGTGTAGTGTTAATGAACATGTCTGTCAAAACAATTATAATAAAGTAATAATAAGCCAGCTTTATGAAACACTTATATTTTTTGCAAAAACATGCAACTCACCAATTTTCATTTCAAATTAACATACTATTTGCTTCAGGGTGAAAAGAAGCTAAATCTTACATTTGATTTGGCCTAAAATGTTTGTTTTCACTGTGACTTAATTTTCATAGCTACTGTAATGGATCTAACAAATTTGAATTGCACCAGCCTATATATATGTTTCTGTGCAAGTTTGATCAAATTCTGTTAAGTAGTTCAAGAGTGATGTTGAATATGTGGGTTACAGACACATTTGTCATGCCATAAGCTTACATAGCCTTTAGATCATCTAGTGAGCTTAAATGGGTGCATTGGACAAAACTAGGAAAGGACCAGCAAAAAAAAAATCATGAATTCAAGTTTCTGACAAGGCTTGTGTTAATTTAATACACAAGATACAATATGCTTTTAAAATGCGGGATTCCAGAGTATAAAATGTTGACAGCAAAGTATGCACAAACAGAAAACCCTTTTAATCAAAAGTAAAGTAGTTACAAATGCAAGTCTTTAAAAACACACATACCTTTTTCTCTTGATGATTCCTATCCATCACTGCTTTAAACTACAAATACATGTAGATATAAAAATTATAACTCTAACTTTAGTTGTTTTATGTGCCCTGATAGACTTGATATAAAATAATGTCTAACAATGAGAACCTTCCAATGAAATTTCAGAAAGATGCCTGCTACATTTCCTGAGAAATAGCAATAAAAACAAGAGGCCCATGGGCCTTAACACTCACCTGAGGATATGGCTAAAATCATTGGCAAAAATACATACAATATTATAATATACATGCCTATACAAAAGGTTAAATAGTTTCCAAGATAATTAACAATTTCAGTCTTTTTATGCATCTATGACCTTGAACTTTGAATGTATGACCTTGAGTCATATATCACAATGATTGTCATGTCAATACCTACAATATTCTGATTTAAAGGTCTATATACAAAAAGTTCATAGTTTCCTAGATAATTTACATATTCTGGCTTTTTATGCACCTATGACCTTGACCTTTGATCGTATGACCTTGAGTTATAAATCAAAATGATCATCATGTCAATACCTACAATATTCAAGGGCTCCAAGTGGCAAGTAAAATACTCGCAAATGCGAGTAAAAATTACATTTGGCGAGTAAAATTTATGTCCACTCGCCAACTGGCGACCAAAAATTATCCAGCTGGCTGGTATTTTTACTTGCAATTTCAGTTAATTGGTCAGCTATCAGAAATCGTAATTTGTAAACAATTTGTTTAATATCGATTGTCGACCTTGATTTTTCTTGTTTGTAATGAAAATAATAGAAATTATGACTTACATCACTCGGATTAACTGTCATCGATCTCGGTCTTAGATACATTTGAATGAAACGGAATGGTATTACATAACGAGAACGTGTAACTGCGCATAAATAATATGGCAAAACGAAAGTTACTGATGATAATGATGACATTGATAGTTTGTGAATTGGATAAAAATTACTGTTTTCTGTCAATTATGACAGACTGACTCATTTAGATACTGTTATTCAAAGAGTTTCAGAGTTTTACTTTTCTGTTGTTATTATTATTAATTTAATATTGTACAGATTGGCTTTGGAAATATGAGTCTTGTACTTCTGGCTGGTAACTTTTGGACCTGGCTAGTAAAATTTGGACTTGGCTAGTAAGTTTCAAACTAACTAGCCAATTGGCTAGTAAAACCTTAGTGCTGCTTGGAGCCCTGTATTCTGATATATATGTCTATACAAAAAGTTAAAAGTTTCCAAGATAATTAACAATTTGAGTCTTTTTATGCACCTATGACCTTGACCCTTGAACATATGACCTTGAGTCATATATCAAAATGATCGTCATGTCCATCTTTACAATATTCTAATATATATGCCTATGCAAACAGTTAACAATTTTCAAGATAATTAACAATTTGAGTCTTTTTATGCATTTATGACCTTGGCCTTTGAACGTATGACCTTGAGTCATATATCAAAATTATCGTCATGTCAATACCTACAATATTGTAAAATATATGTCTATACAAAAAGTTAATAGTTTCCAAGATAATGAACAATTTCAGGCTTTTTATGCACTTATGACCTTGAACTTTGAACGCATGACCTTGAGTCATATATCAAAATGATCGTCATGAGTAGTGGGGAAAGAGTATTATGGGGGGGGGGTTAGGAGCAGAATTTGCACAGCTGCACAGCCTTACCCTCCGCTGCACAGCCTTTTGTTAGAGAATCCATCGTCTATTGTTCTCGTGAGGTCAGAGGTTATTTTAAGTCAAATGATGTGCGGCCAATCAGATTTCTCTAAATCTTGTTCATTTAAATAATGTTCCATATATGGACACAATGCATCACTCTATTATAAGACTGAATGCATCACTCTATTGTTAGAGAATTTGTAATTCATAATACGCGGTCTGGTATATAAATTAACCAATCAACGATGAACGCATTCGAGCAGTTCGTTTTTAATATAATATTTTGTAAGCGTTATCTACTCACTTTAAGCGCAATTCTTGCTGATGGTCAGGACGTTTATACGTAGCTTAACAGAAAATATTTGGCGGTTTTTACAAAGTGTTTATTTTAGTGTTATTACAGATTTTACAACTGAAAACGGTTGTAAAGACTTTTTTTATATTTTATTGTGAAAATCAGTGTGTCTAAATATTTTTAGATTTCGTCATGGATTCAGGTAAGTCAGATTATTTTAGTTTTACTGTTAACTTTAAGTACATCTATATTTATGTGTCTGTGAAGAATGATGAAAAATTGAAAAAAGATCGTTTAATAGCTGTAATATCATTTCTATAACACCACTATCAAGACGCTATGTTTTCATTTGGAATATTGTTAATTTTTTACTATATGTTTTAGTTCAAGGTATTATCTTTTAATTTTTAAATTAATTTATTAAATTTTAACTTTAACTAACCCTGGTAGAGTTTTGAAATTTGATAAAGAGAGTTATTTTTTTTATACAATTTGCATTTTGTTACCGATATTAGCTTTCATATTTCAATTTTTTTTTCTTTTTTAAGAAAGGGATTGTTATTTTAAGAGTGAAATATATATTATTTCGTTAACGATAAAGGTATTATATTTTGAAAATTTAAATTTAAAAAGAAATTTCTATAGATTCTTTGTTCATCTGTCGTTCAGAATAGGATTTAAAGAGTATTCTAAATATGTTCAATTATACCAACATCCTACTCAATATGTTATCGTGACATGACATTTCTTTACACTTTGATAATTTTCACAAATTCAATAGTCTCCATTCATTAAGATGAGGACCTCTTGCGAATTTAATTTCTTTGTTGACTTCATAAATAAAATAAAAGCCCTTCATCTATGTTTGCATCCTTCTTGAGATCTCAAAACCTTTTGCATTGCTTTTGTTTCTCTACAAAATTGATGGACTTAATGGTTTCAATGGCTTCCATTCATCAAAATTCTTGCAATGTATTATATAATCCCTGTTACCACCCTTGGTTGATCGACCTTATACTTACATTTCATAAAAATATAACTTCTCACACGACAAAACAGATGTTCTGGAACATTACTGTAGAGTTTATTGTTAAAGTGTATTTAAATGTTTGAAGAATTTCACGACACGCGACGGATGTCAACGACAAAACAATTGTTGTGGAACATTACTACAGAATTTATTGTTAAAGTTTATTTAAATTTTTAAAGAAAGCCACGGCACGCGACAGCTGTCATATATGATAATATAGGTATTGTAAGTTCTCACATACTTAATCTTAATAATTTCCCTGGTGAAAATAAATTTATTGAAGCGTTCCGACAAGGTAACGGGCTGCTATTTTATGAATGATTTTTAAAGTACAAAGAGCTAATGTACATGACTAGTAAAATAACCCCATGTATTAGTGTTTATTTATCTTTTTAACATCGGGTATGGTATAGGTAATTAATTTTAATTTTCCAAATGGTTCATATATTGGATCTTTATGAATTACAGAAAACGTATCACAAATATAATTTGATGGCATTAACCTTCCTGTTGGGAGTCAGGATTTGGAGTCTCTCCTGGAGATTAACACGCAAGATTTGTTAAACGTCAATCTTCCAAGTCAGGTAATTCTTTAATTGTTTGTTAAAGTCTTTAGCTAATATTTAATCACATAATAATTTAAAATATTTCATTCCTTGATTCAATTTATTCTTACAATATACGGTAAATTGAAAGCATTTTGAAAGCAAATTATTAAATAAATTTATTACCATAATAATAACATGATAGAAACTAGCAGGGTCTAATGGACTTGTTGGGTAGATAAGTAGGGTGTTTAGAATTAATACAAGTTAATAATTCAACTATTTATTAAATTGTCAATTGTAGGAGGACGAAGACGAGGTGGAAAGCTATCAGCCACTTGATGTAGTGGATTATGAAGAGGAAGGAGATATTAGCGTGAGTATTTATGGTAAAACATACATAATATATAAACCATATGTAAAGAAAGTAGAAGTGAAATCTGTTTCAAGAAAACAAGAAATAATTATAAAATATAATAAAAATTTAGTTAATTCCACTTATTGATTAATAATTAATTTCTTTATTAATTATATAGATGAATTCGGATTCTGATGAAGAATTGGTGGCTGCTATGGAAGAATGTCTACAAACAGTGAACCCAGCGGTGGAGACTAGTTCTGTCAATAATGTAAGTAACTCTTTATTTAAAATTGATTTAAACTATGGATAATTTATTTCGATTATATTGCAGAGGAGATAAGTTTGGGTTTGAGCGATAGTAGTTTTATTTGTATTTATTTATTTTTTTATTTTTATATTTCATTTTTAAAACGAATTATTTATTTTTAGGGATTCCAGTGTCCTGTCTGTCAAGTCAAGATTTTTAAATATAGAAAAAACTTGAAAACTCACATGAAAGTAAAACATGATGGTGAGTTCGATAAGTGTCAAAAGTGTGAAAAGAAATTTGGATATGTTGGTAGCAAAAACAGACACGAAAAGAATTGCCAAGGAAAATCTCTATCCTGTCATATTTGTGGTAAAGAATTTCAAAGTTCATTTAATCTTTCTAGACACAAAAACAATGTACAGGAGGGGAACATATTTGTGATGAATGTAATAAGAGATGTACAACAGAAAGGGGTCTGAGACAACACCGAGAAAGTCATGAGAAGAAAAGAAAAAATGATAACCCCACCAACCAACCTAAAAAGCAACTAAAGAAAACCCACAATAGGCAATCCTCCCAACCACCAAGTCTATCTGCCGGGCCATCTAATCCCAGACCACCAAGTCCAGTTGCCGGGCCATCTAATCCCAGACCACCAAGTCAAGTTGCCGGACCGTCTAATCCCAGACCACCAAGTCCAGTTGCCGGGCCATCTAATCCCAGACCACCAAGTCCAGTTGCCGGACCGTCTAATCCCAGACCACCAAGTCCAGTTGCCGGGCCATCTAATCCCATACCACCAAGTCCAGTTGCCGGACCGTCTAATCCCAGACCACCAAGTCCAGTTGCCGGGCCATCTAATCCCAGACCACCAAGTCCAGTTGCCGGACCGTCTAATCCCAGACCACCAAGTCCAGTTGCCGGGCCATCTAATCCCAGACCACCAAGTCCAGTTGCCGGGCCATGTAATCCCAGACCACCAAGTCCAGTTGAAGGACCATGTAATCCCAGACCACCAAGTCCAGTTGCCGGACCGTCTAATCCCAGACCACCAAGTCCAGTTGAAGAATGTGGAAGACTATATCACTGTAGAAGATGCTCTTACACATGTTACAGCAGGCGGGACTTATATCTCCATCGTATGAGGGAGCATTACCAGCATGGTTGAGCTTTACATACAGTGCCATGGGGAGACAATCCTGCACCATGGGTTAGAGATGATGGCACGATCGATGAAATGTTCAGAGAAGTTTATACCGCTAACGAACCATTAATCTTGATGGAACATGAAACGGGTCCTGTTCAAAGTACTTACAACTTTCCTATAGCAAACGATTTGAGTGTAGACCAACTCGTGAACTTTGTTGACGAAATATATGAAGATCAACAACATGCTTTTAAGTTGAATTTTTCTTTTGGAGTCATTTTACAAAATAGAGAAACTGGAGAATATCGGTATTTTACGTCGTATACAAATAATGTCGTGTTGCAGTCTCCAATGTTTATATCTAGACGAGCTAATTTAAGGCGGTTATATCTCCATTTAAGAAGACTGGATATTTTGAGTGAACTCCTAGCAACCAGACCAGATACCAAGTGGGTACCAGTACTCCTTACCAATGTCCAATTTTTCATCTTCTCCACGTTTTATCCCGTAGGAAATGGTAATTTACCACAATATCTTATTGAAAAAAGATCAATGTACAGCTTAGCTATTGATCAACAGAATGGTAAAAAGTATGAAGATAGTCTTTGTTTGTTCAGATGTTTGGCTGTACACAATGGCTATGACCTATTGAGTCTGGAAACACCCACTAAAGATTATTATAAGAAATGGGTGAAGTTAACTAAACCAAGTAAGCAATTTTCTGGTGTAGCAATTGAGCAGTTTCCAGACTTTGAAACTTGCTACAAAGTGAATTTGGAGGTCTATAGCTTAGGAGAAGATGGAACTTGCCAATCAATCTATAAGTCTAGAGGTCGTCATGACAGTACTCTATATGTTAACCTTTATGAAAATCATGCCAGTTATATTAAAAACTTTTCCTGTTATGCCAAAAAGTTTCAATGTAAAACATGTGAACGCCATTTCCCAACTTCTTTCAACCTACACCGCCATCAAGCTAACTGCGACAACAAAACAAAATATGTATATCCGGGTGGGTTTTTCAAGTCTAATCAAACTGTTTTTAAAAAGCTAGAGCATTATGATGTCATTGTCCCTGTTGAAGACAGAAGCTTCCCATGGTTTATAGTTTATAAAGTCTATGTTACAGAAAGTTGAACAAGATCAAACTCAACATCTGAAATGGACACAAAGGCACATACCAGTTAGTGTATCCATTTGTAGTAATGTGCCAGGTTATAACGAACCATGTTGTATCATCAATTCTGATACTGACCAACTAGTATCTAGTATGATCGAGTATATGCAGCAAATAACCAATAAAGTAGGAGATTTAGCTAAAGAGAAATGGGGTTGGATTTTAGACAAGTTAAAGACTGAAGAATGTACTGGCGGAAGTGATGATGTATCTGTAAAGATGCAGAAATCAGCAAACCAAAGAATTCTTGCCGAATTCGAGAAATACCAGACTCAAGTTCCAGTTTTAGGATTCAATTCTGCTAAGTATGATGTTAATTTAATAAGAAAAGTTCTAGCTAAACACCTTTGCCTTCACCAAGACGAAAACTTTGTCGTCAAGAAGAACAATGCATATATGTGCATATCTAGTCCAAATTTAAAATTTATGGACATCATGCAGTTTTTGGCTCCTGGTACCAGCTATTCAAAATTCCTAAAAGCGTATGGAGTTGAAGAACAGAAGGGATTTTTTCCATATGAATGGTTTGACGACATTTCCAAGTTAAATCACACAGAGTTACCACCACATGATTCATTTTATAGTTCTCTAAAAATACTAATATCACAGATGAACAATACCAACTTTGTAAACATATTTGGCAGGAACAACAAATGAATACTTTTAATGATTTCCTCATATGGTATAATAATTTAGATGTAGCTCCCTTTGTCAAAGCAGTTGAATCTTTTCAGCAATTTTATTTTCAAAAGAAAATTGATGTTTTTAAAACAGCTATCAGTATACCAGGAGTGGCTCGACAGATGATTTTTAACACAGCTCAGGAAGTCGGAGTTAATTTCGCGGTATTTGATAAGCCAAGTGAGGATCTATACAATACTTTTAGAACCGGAATCATAGGCGGGCCAAGTTTGGTCTTCACCCGTCACCACAAAGCTGGTGAAACCAAAATCAGAGGGGGTAAATACTGTCAAAAAATAGTTGGGTATGATGCTAATTCTCTTTATTTGTGGGCACTTGATCAGCCCATGCCAGTGGGACCATACGTACGGCGTCAAAACTCGACAGGTTTTAAACCTGATGTCAGAGATAAGTATATGTCTGCCTATCACTGGATGGACTTTCTTAACCAAAATGGGGCTCAAATACAACATAGATTGAATTGTGGGCAAGAAAAATATGTCGGAAAGTATCCCGTAGATGGATATGACGTCTCAGAGAATACAATATATCAATTTCAAGGTTGTTTTTTTTTTTTTCCATGGACACAATGCATGTACGGTAACTCGCAATATAAAAAGCAAGAAATGGTGGAATACAAGAGAACTCAAAATACTACCAATTATCTGAAACATCAAGGCTACAATGTTGTGGAAATCTGGGAATGTGACTATAAGGAACTTTGTAGACAAAACCCTCAAATTAATGATTTAATTTCCAAATCCAGGCCAGAATCTTATCAAAAACACAAATACAGTGTTACAGAAGATCAAATTTTACAAGGTGTAATGGATGGCAGTTTTTATGGAGCTTTGGAAGTAGATACTGAAGTTCCCGATCAATGGCCATCTTATTATCAGCATCCAACTATGACACCATATGAATATTTTTCATAAATTTGTCCACTATTTTGTAACACTGAAGTACCTTATGAAATAATTGGTGAACATATGCAACAACATATCAACGCACACAATTTATCAAAAGCGCCGCGAAAGCTGCTAATATCAGGTATGAGAGGCAGGAAATTATTTATTGCTTTTTTTTTTGCTGAAATGGTATTTACGTCATGGACTAGTGATTAGAAAGATATATCAGGTAGTAGAGTTTAAATCTAAAGCCTGCTTCAGTAAATTTGTCAAAGAGGTAAGCGAGGCCAGACGTGAAGGTGATAAAAATCCAGATACAGCAATTATAGCAGACTCAATGAAATTAATTGGCAATTCCGGTTACGGAAGTCTTATAATGGACAAAACCAAACATCGGTCAATGAAATATGTTAAAGGAGAAAACAAAGCCTGTCTGTTAGTAAATAAACCAACATTTAGAAAGTTGAACTGTTTGGATGAAGAAAATCAATATTATGAAGCAGAAATGTCAAAAAATATTATTAAATTAGATTTGCCGATCCAGTTAGGTTTTTTATATTACAATATGCAAAACAACATATGTTAGTATTTTATTATGACTTTAAGGATACGTATATTGATAGGTCAGATTTCGAATACGTTGAAATGGACACTGACTCGGCATATATGGCGATTTCTTCTCCGAACTTAGAGTCTATCATTAAACCAGATATGAAAGCCAAATACCAAAAACAGTTGATTGAAAATTGTAACGAGTATCAATTCAAAGCTGATGGTATTAATCACTGGTTTCCTCGAAATTGTTGTGATGAACACAAAAAATTTGACAAAAGAGTACCAGGACTTTTTAAAATGGAGTTTCAAGGAAATGAAATAATTGGTTTATGCTCCAAAACTTATATTGTCACAAATGGACAGGACTGTAAATTCAGTAGTAAAGGTATAAATAAAAACGCAATCGAAAATCCAATGGAGAAATTCAAGCAAGTTTTAGAAACTGGAGATGGTCAGCTAGAAGAAAATCGAGGTTTCCGCGTTAAAGATAATTCTATTTTTACCTATTCGCAAGAAAAACGTGGGTTTTCTTATTTTTATTGTAAACGCAGAGTACTTGATGATGGTATTCACACTGTCCCTCTTGATATAACCCTTTGCCCTATTCCAAACATCAAACAACAAGACATAGATGAATCAGAAGAGGATCCTAATTATATTAATGATTTGGATATTTTAGCATCCCTCCTAGATGAATAAAAATCCATATTGACCAAAGCCTCTTTTATAATTTTTATTTATAAGTCATTGTCCGTTTTTATAGTACCTAAACATTATCTATTATGTTTAAAGTACAAATAATTTTCATCTCAGTATGGTTAATTATCTTTATAATTTTAAACCTGAAATAATGCACCTGACAAATTTGAGTTTAAATGTTAGAACACACTGTACGTTTTTGATTGAATATGTATACATTCCCTTTTGAAGTAGAAGTCTGCCTTTTGTATGATTTGGATGAATGGGTATGTATGCGATAAACTTTATGTAAAGTATTAACTGGTCATAGCTGCCTGTGTGCTGAATATAGCTATGATTGTAGGTTGTCTGTTTGATTTGGATGAATGAGTATGTATGCGATACACTTTATGTAAAATCTTAAATGGTCATAGCTGCCTGTGTGCTGAATATAGCTATGACTTTAGGTTGTGAACATGCGTATGTGAAAGGTAGTATTCTTTGTTTATTTATATTTGAAAATTATGAAATTAAGCTAAAAATAAAAGCAGAAAAAACAAACTGCTCATCAAAAAAAAAAAATAAATAAATAAAAGCAGAAAAAATAAACTGCTCAAAAAATGAAAGCAGAAAAAATAAACTGCTCATCAAAAAAAAAAATAAATAAATAAATAAATAAAAAAAAGCAGAAAAAATAAACTGCTCATCAAAAAAAAAAAAATAATAAATAAATAAATAAATAAATAAAAGCAGAAAAAATAAACTGCTCAAAAAAACGAAAGCAGAAAAAATAAACTGCTCAAAAAAATGAAAGCAGAAAAAATAAACATTTTGTAAATTTGGTAAATTTTATATAAAGTTTTATTTTAGTTGTTTTAAATTTGTACAATTTTTGTAAATAACAATTTGAACATTTTGTAAAATTTTGTAAAATTTATTTGTAATTTTTTTTGTAAGTTTGATATAAAGTTTTAATTTTATTTTCATTTTTTTTCAATTTTTGTGAAGTTTAATACTTCAAGTTTTATATTTTGTAAAATTTTGTACAGTTTAGTTTTATCATTTTAAATTTTTATACTTTACATAAGGGTTGTAAATTGTAAATATTTTGTATGTCAGAAGGAATTGTGGAATAAATCAGTGCGTGTTAGCCTGTATGAAAGGAGTGTGCGTGTCATGGTAGCCATACGTTTTTTTATCAAAGATGTAAAAGCCATCTGATGAGACCTCTGGCAGGGTCGAAACATTGCATACAGATGAAGATATAACCAATTGATTCAGACACTAGTGTAGTTTAGTATCAAGACTGGCTATCTCTTGTTTTAGTTAATTGGGTCTATATACATCATAAAAAGACAACAAACGAAGGTATATTTAATATGTAAATTTATTCTAATCTACTACTAACATATTTACTATATCATAACTAATAACGAATCCATTTATTTATCTGTCCTGGTGGACCTAACTTTACTCTACGTTTGAAAGCAATATTTTTGTCTATTTGTCCTCCCTTCAAAGTCTTTTTAAGAGTTTTAAGTCTTTTCAAAACTGGAAGTTTCTTCTGTAGACGCGCCGCTGTTTCAATCACAGTGTCGCTAGGTTTAATCTCCTCAATTTTATTATGACTTGTTTTCATCTCTCCCATTTTGCTATCATCCATTTGTGGTTTATTATGTAAAGTCGTCACATCATCCGGTGTTGCATTAGCTGTATCGGTCGTAGTCGCCATATTGATTTCATTTACTTTAGGAAAAAGTATTGACGGATTCCAATTTTGCGCTCATCTTGCTAAAGTCCTCTACTTGTTTTAATAAAGTTTCATATTTTCGTTTAGATAGCAATACTACTTCTTCACACATATTGGTCTAACTGTTCAATTATAGGTTTCAATATTAAATGAATCAAATCTTACTGTCTCAGCAAAAGTCTTTTCTTTTTACATGCACTTATAGTTCGATCAGCTAACTTGCGTACAACCTTTCGATATGGTTTCAGCTTATTTTTTTGCTGCGGTGTTAAAGGAATGGTTCCAAATAGAATATTCAACACTACTTCAAACAAAGCTTTTAGCTGCGAATTAGTTCCAGTTGATATTAATGCCTTCCTTTGTTTTTTATCAGCATGGTATAACAACGTCAAGTACGATGTGTTTCCTCTGAGTGTCGAACTCATTGTGATATAATACTGTCACTCGTCTTTTTGTATTAAAAAAAGAACAGCTGTTTATCTTATATAATCCTTCGAATCTTTTGGCAAGTACACCAATGTGGTTTCTTCTGGAAAAATTCTCGAATAAAGTCGAACATTATTATTTTTTGCATGAGGGCTAGAATTGACGACTAAATATCTATAAGGTTGTTCAACAGCTTTGTGATAGCTCTGTCGAAAATATTCTGCTTGTCCAGGATAAAGTTGACTTCCAAATCTATAAACTTGAAGCACGTCACGCAAATTTTTAAAAATAATGGTATAATGACTGTTTAAACTCAGTGTACGACTATATTTGCCTGGTGGGAATATGTTCTGTATAAGAAATATACACGTTATATTCAAATGATGTGATCCGACTGTGAATAAATATAAAAGTTCTGGATCCGAACATGCTTTCTGCATAAGGTCGTCGATGACAAAAACTATACTTTTCATTCCATCTGTAAAATCTAACAACTGTTGCTTGGTGGGTAAACCCTCTATGAATTCGATGTTCGGTATGCTTTCTTTCATCTGGTCAAACAAGGACTGATACTGGCCATAACTATAGAGTATTTTCCCTGGTGCTGTAGTGAACATTTCGCCTGCATTTTCTAATAATTTCTAGCAAAAATAGGTTTTTCCACTTCCAGTACTTCCAGATAATACAATAGTTGCTGGTGTAATAAACTTGATACTCATGATGAAATTCTATTTTTCATTAAGACCAGTTGCTTTTATTATTTTAAAGAAGAACAGCCGTTCTTTTTTTTTTTCATTATTTATATTAATGTAAGGTGTTGTGTCAGTTAATTAAAATGCCACTTTCTAAAGAATATGCTGATTATTTGAACACCATTTATTATGACCCAAAGCATGCTGCAGCTTATTCTGGACCTGAAAAATTATACAAAATTGTCAAATCTGAGGGGAAATATAAGATCGGACGTCATCGCATTAAGCAATGGTTACAAAACCAAGATGCATACAGCTTACAGAAACCTGTGCGCCGCAGATTTAAACGCAACCGAGTCGTTGTTGGTGGGATATTGCATCAAGTAGATGCTGATTTATTGTCAGATAAATATAATGACGGTGTGCGGTTTCTTTTAATGTACATTGATATATTTTCTAGATATTTATGGATTCAGCCTCTCAAGGATAAGACGGCAAAAAGCGTGATTGAAGGAATTAAAATTATTTTTGAAAATGGTGGCAAACCATTCAAGATACGCTTCGATGCTGGAAGTGAGTTTAAAAACCGTTGGGAACAAGACTTTTTGAAAAAAGAACATGTAGATTATTTTTATACCACTAATTCCGAGATTAAAAGCAATTATGCAGAAAGAGTGAACTTAACATTCAAAATGATGCTTTATCGTTACTTTCAAGCCAAACAGTCCTACGCTTACCTCAAAGATTTACAAATGTTAGTAGACAGTTATAATCATAAACCACATAGAAGTTTAAACTATATATCACCATCAGAAGTGAATGAATCCAATCAAGCACAATTATGGAAATATCAATATAGCAGGAAAGCCCCAGTCTCTAAAGTAGGAAAAAGTCTTTACTTCAGAATTCTTCCATATCCTCCCACCAGTCTATAACATCGCATACCCATTCATGATCAGCTCGTTCACCACAAGTACATTTTTCTTGATCAATCTCCATTCTTTGATAATTTTGTCCAGTCATATTTAAAAAGACACAATTCTGCGAGTTTTCCTGATGTTTTTCAGAAGAATTTATATCATCTTCATTAATACTAAAGTTACACCAAAAACATACCAAACTATTTTTCACTTCGTCAAAATAAAATCCCGATCGAGCCAATTCTTGACTTTTATAATCCGAAAATATGTGTTTCAATGTATCTAATCTATCAACAAAGTTCATATATTGTTTAAGAATTATTGAATCCATACCTGCTATATATGTAACTTTTTCAGCAATTCACACAAATGTTCAATTTCTTTTTCAATGTCAAAATATCCTTCGTCTAAATCGTGCATATAAACGTCCTGACTATCAGTAAGAATTGCGCTTAAAGTGAGTAGATAACGCTTACACAATATTAAAAACGAACTGCTCGAATGCGTTCATCGTTGATTGGTTAATTTATATACCAGACCGCGTATTATGAATTACAAATTCTCTAACAATAGAGTGATGCATTCAGTCTTATAATAGAGTGATGCATTGTGTCCATATATGGAACATTATTTAAATGAACAAGATTTAGAGAAATCTGATTGGCCGCACATCATTTGACTTAAAATAACCTCTGACCTCACGAGAACAATAGACGATGGATTCTCTAACAAAAGGCTGTGCAGCGGAGGGTAAGGCTGTGCAGCTGTGCAAATTCTGCTCCTAACCCCCCCTATAATACTCTTTCCCCACTACTGTCATGTCAATACCTACAATATTCTGATATATATGTCTATACAAAAAGTAAATATTTTCCAAGATGATTACAATTTCAGGCTATTTATGCATCTATGACCTTGACCTTTGAACATATGACCTTGAGTCATATATCAAAATGATCGTCATGTCAATACCTACAATATTCTGATATATATGCCTATGCAAAAAGTTAACAATTTTCAAGATAATTAACAATTTGAGTCTTTTTATGCACCTAAGACCTTGACCTTTGAACCTAAGACCTTGAGTCATATATCAAAATGATCATCATGTAAATACCTACAATATTCTAATATATATGCCTATGAAAAAAGTTAACAGTTTTCAAGATAATTAACAATTTGAGTCTTTTTATGCATCTATGACCTTGACCTTTGAACGTTTGACCTTGAGTCATATATCAAAATGATCGTCATGTTAATACCTACAATATTCTGATATATATGTCTATACAAAAAGTTAATAGTTTCCAAGATAATTAACAATTTCAGTCTTTTTATGCACCTATGACCTTGACCTTTGAACGTATGACCTTGAGTCATATACCAAAATGTTCGTCATGTCAATACCTACAATATTCTAATATATATTCCTATGCAAAAAGTTAATAGTTTTCAAGCTAATGCACAATTTTGGTTTTTATAAGCAAAAAATAACATTTCACGGGCAACAACTCCTAAATGCATTATGATATAGTTACGAAACTTTGTATTTTTTTTTTTTTTTTTTTTTTTTTTTTGTCATTCTGAACATTTTCACAATGTTTTGGTATTATATATCTTTAAAATTTTTGAAGAAAATAGCCTAAAACTGCAAAATTACAAACTAGGTCATGACCTTGAACTTTGACCTTGACCCCATTTTGAAGGTTATTTTAAGAAAAAGTCAAAACTGAAAACCCCATGTCATTATCTGCTCAAGTAGTCAAGTTATAACAATTTGAAGCCATTTTACAAAATTTTTAAAATTAAACGCAAAAACACGTAACCCATTTTTCGACCAAATTACAAACTATAGGCTTACGACCCTAGATAAGCCAAATATCACATCAGATTTTTTCTCCCATCATCGGTTTCGGAGAAGAAGATTTTTGAAGATTTTTGGACCCCTAGGTCACCTTGACCTAGTTTTGGTAGCCATGGCAACGCCATGAACAAATCTGAATTGCACCAGCCCATATATGCTTCTGACCAAGTATCATTGAAATCTGTTCAGCAGTTTTGGAGAAGTCGAAAATAGATGTTAACGACGCACACACGCACACATGCAGGCACACACGCACGCACATACACACGCCATGCCATGCCATAAGCTCACATGACATTTCGGTCAGGTGAGCTAAAAACTAATCTTACACTTTAAGATGGTCCCTGACAGCCAAACTACCGTACTCTTCTAACTACATAAAACAAAGATTTTGCATAAAGCTAATAAAACATTACCCCCAGAAACCTAGCTACAAAGACAGAAAGTACCAAACCTTAATATGAATAATTAAGAGAATTTTGGGGCATTTGACAGCTTTTTCAGTTACACAGCAGTTATATAAATAAACAAAAGATCCTATAGCTAAAATGTACTGGACATGACCACTTGGAATTAAATGACCCCTATTTGGATTGTTTTACTGAAAGGAAACATGTCTTTGTAAATGAAATACTTTGAGAGTTTTAATAATTTAACAAGACAGCCTCATTTACTTACTACTGTTATAAATACTCAATGATGTGAACTAGCAAAATGTTTTAGAGTCATAACTAAGACCAAAGAAAACCTTCCAATGAAACTTCAGAATGACCTGTTTTGTTCTTCCTAAGAAATAGTGATTATAAGAAATGTTTATTGATGGATGATTGACAACAGGCAGAGGAGAACTGATGCTGGACAAATCATGATAAAAGGCGATTTTAATATTAACAGACCACTATCTATATATCATTAAGCGTCAAAGAGCTAAACCACAGTGATTTCCTTTAAAATCAAATGTCTAGGCAAAAAATTTAAAGAGGAAACAAGCACGACTCGTGAGTTAGTCAATCCCTTAAGAAGTGTACCAACAAAGGAGGAAATCTTGACCATGAAGTGATGTAATCGAATCAAATCTGGGTGAAAATATATAAGTGAAATAGGTAAATGACTTCACAAAGGTAAAGAGCTAGATGATGATGAACTGATGTAATAAGGATTAATACTATATCTGTAACAGGTATAGATTCAGTACAAGACAACAACTTGAACATGTTCATTAAATATACCAAGATAATATTAGTTGAGTTGAGTAATGGTGTTTAACATCCCAGTCCAGAATATTTCACTTATTTTGAGACGTCGCCAGCTATAGGCGAAAGTGCAGATATTTTGCCTGTGTGTTGCACTGATGGCATTATACAGCAGGGTTCTTCATCTTGCAAAGCCTGCCACGACATGGGACATAGTTCCCATCCGAAAGAACCGTGACTTTCATGTTGTAATGCCAATTGCACTTTTGAAGTCTGGGGTTTAAACCCACGGCCTTCCACTTACGGAGCAAGCACTCTACAAACTAATCTACCGCAGTGGTCAAGATAACATGAAAATTATTTGTTTGTCAAAGTTCGATTTCCATATCAACAGTAAAGGAAACTATAAAACATCGACTTAAATAGTATAATTTATTAAAAGGCACATAACATATGATAAGGCAAAGTAATTGTGGAGTATAATGAGAACACAGTGATGAGATGTGAAACACCAACAGTATCAAAGTACTTGAAAATAAATTTCATAAGTAATAAGCTGCTTCTGAACACATACGTTACTAGCAACAATTAAGTATTTCCAACAAAAATTTATGGCCATGAATAATAATATTTTTTTAAAAAAATGTATGTTCAGAAAATTCAATTACAATGCTGAACAGCGGTATTTGACACATAAGACAGCACAAAAACTTACCTATATATAACTATATATTAGAGCTAGCAAAGTTAATGGAACTTTATAAAAAATATAAAGGAAAAATAAATATAGATATAACTCAACCCAAGTACACAAGTCAAGTACAACATGTAATGGTTAAAGACTATCAAAATAAGTTAATAATTAAGACATATAATACATGTGTATGAGTGATATAAAAGCAGAAGACATGTGGAATATGTATTACATGACCGACAAAAAATTTGAATTAATCTGACAAAACTACAGCCCGAATATTATGGAAAATGCCTGATGAAAAATTACAAATTTATGGGAACGGGAACAAAATAATATCGAATATCTATGATGCTTGTGTAAAATGCATCCCTAAAATATCCTGAAATGTACACAAATCCAACTCACCCCCCCCAATTGTGACAAACAAAATAAAAAGAAGCTTAAACAAACTAAAAATGGCAAGCAGTATGAAAAATTCAATAAATGGTCATTCTACTCTAGCCATTAATAAAAAATAAATACCTGAACTTCACAACACAGCCCACAACAACAATGGAGCATGAGAGGCGAGACAGCGCAATGTCGTGTGTCTTATTTATAATGAAAAAACCAACCACTTTATAAAACAGTTACCAGAACGTTTGCATATAACATATGCATCTGATAAAACTCAAGCATCTAATTGACTAAAGTGACATGTACCCTGTTCACATTATTTATGATTAATACTTTATAACAAGAGGCCCATGGGCCTTAACGCTCACCTCAGGATATGTCCAAAATTGTTTGCAAAGCGCAAAAGACAACATAATTGGTACTGAAACTTTACAAGTTTTCTCAAGTTAAGAACTGCCAGAAAGCTTAATCAGAAATATATCCACTCACATTTCATTTATAAGTGGCTTATATAATATGCATGAAGTAACTGTATCATTAACAAATTTCAGTATACTTATGCAACTACGTCCTTGACCTTTGAACATATATGAGATTGAACTATATATTATTGTCATGTCAATACCTACAATATTCTAATATACATGCCTATACAAAAAGTTAATAGTTTTCAAGATAATAAGCAATTTATGTCTTCTTTTGCAGCTATGACCTTTCCATTTAAACACATGACCTTTAAGAATAAATTCAAAATGATCAATGCTGCAATACCTTCAATATCCAAATATATATGCCTATACAAAAAGTAAATATTTTCCAAGATGATTACAATTTCAGGCTATTTATGCATCTATGACCTTGACCTTTGAACATATGACCTTGAGTCATATATCAAAATGATCGTCATGTCAATACCTACAATATTCTGATATATATGCCTATGCAAAAAGTTAACAATTTTCAAGATAATTAACAATTTAAGTCTTCTTTTGCAGCTGTGACCTTGACCTTTGAACGTATGACCTTGTACCATATATTAAAATAATCATCATATCAATACCTACAATATTCTAATATACATGCCTATACTAAAAGGTAACAGTTTTCAAGATAATTAGCAATTTATGTCTTATTTTGCAGCTGTGACCTTGACCTTTGAACATGACCTTGTACCATATATCAAAATGATCATCAAATCAATACCTACAATGTTCTAATATACATGCCTATACAAAAAGTTAATAGTTTTCAAGAAAATTAGTAATTTAAGTCTTCTTTTGCAGCTATGTCCTTGACCTTTGAACATATATGACCTTGAACCATATATGATCACCATGTCAATACCTACAATGTTCTAATATACATGCCTATACAAAAAGTTAATAGTTTTCAAGAAAATTACTAATTTAAGTCTTCTTTTGCAGCTGTGACCTTGACCTTTGAACATATGAACTTAATCCATATATAAAAATGATCGTCATGTGAATACCTCCAATATTCTGATATATATGCCTATGCAAAAAGTTAACAATTTTCAAGATAATTAACAATTTAAGTCTTCTTTTGCAGCTGTGACCTTGACCTTTGAACGTATGACCTTGTACCATATATCAAAATAATCATCATATCAATACCTACAATATTCTAATATACATGCCTATACTAAAAGTTAACAGTTTTCAAGATAATTAGCAATTTATGTCTTATTTTGCAGCTGTGACCTTGACCTTTGAACATGACATTGTACCATATATCAAAATGATCATCAAATCAATACCTGCAATATTCTAATATTCATGCCTATACAAAAAGTTAATAGTTTTCAAGAAAATTAGTAATTTAAGTATTCTTTTGCAGCTGTGACCTTGACCTTTGAACATATGACCTTGTACCATATATCAAAATGATTGTCATGTTAATACCTACATTATTCTAATATACATGCCTATACAAAAAAATAATAGTTTTCAAGAAAATTACTAATTTAAGTCTTCTTTTGCAGCTGTGACCTTGACCTTTGAACATATGAACTTGAACCATATATAAAAATGATCGTCATGTGAATACCTACAATATTCTAATATACATGCCTATAAAAAAAGATTATAGTTTTCAAGCTAATGCACAATTTTGGTATTTAAAGAGTCATATATCAAAATGATCGTCATGTCAATACCTACAATATTCTGATATATATGTCTATACAAAAAGTTAATAGTTTTCAAGATAATTAGCAATTTATGTCTTCTTCTGCATCTGTGACCTTGACCTTTGATCATATGACCTTGAACCATATATCAAAATGATCATTTTCACAATACCTACAATATTCTTATATACATGCCTATAGAAAAAGATTATAGTTTTCAAGCTAATGCACAATTTTGGTATTTAAAAGCCAAAAATAACATTTCAGGGGCAACAACTCCTACATGGATTATCATATAGTTATGAAACTTTAGTAAATTTTGTCATACTGAACATTTTAACAATGATTTGATTTCATGTTTCTCGTAATATTTGCAAGAAAAATGCCTAAAACTGCATAAATCACAAATTAGATCATGACCTTGATTTGTGACCTTGACCCTAATTTAAAGGTCATTTCAAGAAAAAGTCAAAACTGAAAACCCCATGTCATTATCTGTTCAAATAGTCAAGTTATAACAATTAGAAGCCATTTTACAAAATTTTTAAAATTAAACGCAAAAACGCGTAACCCATTTTTCGACAAAATTTCACGAAATGAACAAACTATAGGCTTATTACCCTAGAGAAGCCAAATATCACATCAGATTTTTTCTCCCATCATCGGTTTTGGAGAAGAAGATTTTTTAAGATTTATAGACCCCTAGGTCACCTTGACCTAGTTTTGGTAGCCATGGCAACACCATGAACAAATCTGAATTGCACCGGCTCATATATGCTTCTGACCAAGTATCATTGAAATCTGTCCAGCAGTTTTGGAGGAGAAGTCGAAAATAGGTGTTAACGACGCACATACGCATGCACGCACGCATGCACACACATACGCCGTGCCATGCCATAAGCTCACATGACCTTTCAGTCAGGTGAGCTAAAAACAAACCAAGTTAGTTTGCATTATAATAACTGACAGATTGTGTGTCAAAAATTGTTACCAAAAATGATAGTGAAGGGGAGGTTAACAAGAGGCCCATGGGCCTTAATGCTCACCTGAGGATATGTCCAAAATTGTTTGCAAAGCGCAAAAGACAATATATTAGGTACAGGAACTTTACAAGTTTTCTCAAGTTAAGAACTCCCACAAAACTTAATCAGAAATATATCCAGTCACATTTCATTTACAAGTAGCATATATAATATGCATGAAGTTACTGTAATGCAATGAATAATTTCCAAATAATCAACAAATTTTAGTATACTTATACAGCTATGTCCTTGACCTTTGAACATATATGACCTTGAACCATATATGATCACCATGTCAATACCTACAATGTTCTAATATACATGCCTATACAAAAAGTGTAAGTTTTCAAGATAATAAGCAATTTATGTCTTCTTTTGCAGCTGTGACCTTCACCTTTGAACACATGACCTTAAACCATATATCAAAATGATCGTTGCTGCAATACCTACAATATTGTTATATATATGCTTATACAAAAAGTTAACAGTTTTCAAGATAATTAGCAATTTATGTCTTCTTTTGCAGCTGTGACCTTGACCTTTGAACATATGACCTTGAACCATATATCAAAATGATCGTTGTCACAATATACCTACATTATTCTAATATACATGCCTATACAAAAAGTTAACAGTTTTCAAGATAATCAGCAATTTAGTTCTTCTTTGCAGCTGTGACCTTGACCTTTGAACCGTATAGCAAAATGATCACCATATCAATTCTTACAATATTCTAATATACATGCCTATACAAAAATTTAACAGTTTTCAAGATAATCAGCAATTTAGTTCTTCTTTGCAGCTGTGACCTTGACCTTTGAACCATATAGCAAAATGATCACCATATCAATTCCTACAATATTCTAATATACATGCCTATACAAAAATTTAACAGTTTTCAAGATGATTAGCAATTTATGTCTTCTGTGACCTTGACCTTTGATCATATGACCTTGAACCATATATCAAAATGATCGTTGTCACAATACCTACAATATTCTAATATACATGCCTATAGAAAAAGATTATAGTTTTCAAGCTAATGCACAATTTTGGTATTTAAAAGCCAAAAATAACATTTCAGGGGCAACAACTCCTACATGGATTATCATATAGTTACGAAACTTGGTACCTTTTTAAATTTTGTCATGCTGGACATTTTAACAATGATTTGATTATATGTATCTCTTAATATTTGCAAGAAAATTGCCTAAAACTGCATAAATCACAAATTAGGTCATGACCTTGATTGGTAAACTTGACCCTAATTTAAAGGTCATTTCAAGAAAAAGTCAAAACTGAAAACCCCATGTCATTATCTGTTCAAATAGTCAAGTTATAACAATTTGAAGCCATTTTACGAAATTTTTAAAATTAAACGCAAAAACGCGTAACCCATTTTTCGACCAAATTTCACGAAATGAACAAACTAAAGGCTTAAGACCCTAGAGAAGCCAAATATCACATCAGATTTTTTCTCCCATCATCGGTTTTGGAGAAGAAAATTTTTTAAGATTTTTAGACCCCTAGGTCACCTTGACCTAGTTTTGGTAGCCATGGCAACGCCATGAACAAATCTGAATTGCACCAGCCCATATATGCTTCTGACCAAGTATCATTGAAATCTGTCCAGCAGTTTTGGAGGAGAAGTCAAAAATAGGTGTTAACGACGCACGCACACACACACGCACGCACGCACACACGCATGCACGCACATACACACACGCCGCACCATGCCATAAGCTCACATGACCTTTCGGTCAGGTGAGCTAAAAAGGGGACGAGTCCATCTATAACCCAAGATAGAAAGACAGAGTAAAGATAGAAAAATGGCCAATAGAGTGGGGTAATGACATGAACATGTTACAAATTGTTAATGCATCATTTGATTAATTTACCAATGTAACCAAGGTGGGAGAAAAAATGCAGAGTCGGACCAGGAATCGAACCCAGGACTCCCGCGAGTGCTCTACCAACTGAGCAACCCAGATCACTACATTCCTCCCCTGTTATTTTTTTTTTAGTTTCCCATGATCCTATGGAAAATCTTACCCCAAATTCCCTCAGATGGACTTTATATGGCTGCATATATTCAGTCCACCACTTCTGAGGGCCACACTGGCCACCCAACTGTAACAGGAGGGAGAAAAAATGTAGGGTTGGATAGGGATTGAACCTGGGACCTCCCACACTGTAGGCAAGTGCGTTGCTCTACCGATTGAGCTACCCAGATTGCTACACTAACAAAATTCTTATGTCAGAATTTTGAATGAGAACTGACTTGAAGGTCTGAATTTTAAATCATACCAAAGGCTGATGATGCATTATTTATCAGCCTTATTACAGACTTAAAAGGTATCCATCCTCCTGTCACCAATATTTGTGGTACTAACAGTTCATTGCTTAATTCAATGGTTAATCGTAAGTAAATAATAAAAATTCAATCCCTTTTTACATTTCTTGCACTTTGCTTTAAAATTTTGTTGTCTTTATTTGAATATACCGAAAAACATCGTTTGTAAACAAAACCCTCTCGGCAGGCGCCATTTTGAAAAAATGTGACCAAATTCGTGGGAAGTCCCTCAGATCACGAGATTTCTCCTGGTTAGGGCTTACAACACTTATTATTTCATAAAATAATTATATTTTTAATAGTCTAGTTTAGATTAACAATGCAAATTTTTTTATTATTATTGATTACACAATTATTACAAGAATTAAAAATGATTAGGCATTTCCGGTATGACATGCAGAATTCATGTCATTTTACATCATATATATGTTTCCATAAATTTACAATTACTAGTAGCCAAATTTCAAAAATTTGTGAAAATATAGTCTTTTTTAAAGTATTTTCTCACACGTTTGTTAAAATATGTTACTTTTTGAAAGAATTTCTCAGAAATTAGTAGCCAATGGCGATTTTGGCTACCAAGAATGGAAACATAGCATATCGTATAGTATAAAATGCATGAATTTAACTCAACATGGTGTAAGAGACACATGATTTTGATGATACTCAAAACTAATATTACATGACACAAAAGTTTCTGATGTTGATCGGGTAAATAGGCCAGACTCTCTTCTTCCAGACGACATGGTTTACATCCTTATTCATTTTACTTGTGATTAAAAATAAAGATATAACTTCAAGAATAATTTGGCAATAGCGAAATCTGTCGAATTAAAACTTTTGATATTTTTATATTTTCTTACTAGTTCAGAATATATTTAAAAAAATTCTAGCTAAGTATGAAAAGTTTAACACTTTGGGGGCCTATTTGACTTTGAGTGTGTGCAGTGATGTACTTCTTGTAAAAGATATCCAGTGTAAACAATCTGCCGGGAATTTGACCCTACCGCGAATTTAGGCGTCTTGAGGTCAAGTTGAGGATATATTTGAGGGCCTACTGTGTCTGAAACTGAATTTACAAATAGTGGTAAATGCGATGCATATGTTGCTTTGATCAAGTAAACATTATATTGCTGGTAAAACCGTGACACAAAGTATCTGATATACAGCAAGCGAATAACTGTTTATTATTGAACCTTATCACGACGCTGGCCTATCGAAAACACGTGCCTTGGCCTTATATACACAGGTGCTTGTTTCGATATTTTAAAAAAAAATAAAATCCCTTGACCCTTATATAAGACAAGGTGTTCAACTTTCGCTTTCCTAATTTTTGACCTACCTCGGTTCGGTCGCTTTTTTCTATTTATTGGTGGACAATAAAAATGATAAATGAATATCCCTCAAACCTTCATACATTTCTCTACAAAATGGTGCATATCGGAACTGCTGTCGATGTCTCTAAACTATATAACACGATATAAACGGAGACCTCCCCCTGTATAAAACGCCATTTCACACTTAGAATGGCAATCGTCATCCCGTGCTGAATCTCGACAAACGCCTGTGCTTATATATCTATAACAAACACAACTCCGCGCGCCGTATGAAATGTGTATAAACCTAGATTGCATTAGTTGATTATGTATTCTGTTCTCGTCGCAAATAACTGAAAAATATCTGTCATGTTTAAAAAAAAATATACAAACAAACGAACAAAATCTACTTACACATCGCTTCCCGTATGTCCAGGCCGCCGCCATTTTTGTTTCACGGAAATTACCGAAGTATGACTCGGTCGGTCGTCGTGTATATTTTGTTCTGCCTGTCAAATACGGCTCTCAAAAAATCATTTTTTTCGTTTCTGCTATTATCTTTGTAAAAACTTAGAGAAACTGACAATAATAAACCAAGAAATGATATGAAATAGCAAAAATAATAACATACTTTTGTTTTGATATAAAATAAAAAATTTGAAAAAAGTCTACCTAATCCTGAAAGAACATATGACCACTTTAATATACAATGAATTTTTAAGAAATTGTATAAACAACGTTTTTTAAATTTCAAAAAGTAACCGACGATAAACACCAAATGAGCTTGTAGAATCAACAATTAACACTTTAAGTTCTTTTCATAGCCTAAAAAAGTCATTTGAAAATTAGGCAGACCAAAAATTGTCTGCCTAAAATAATGGTCTGCCTAATGATGATCTATATATACTTTGAGTCTACCTAATATATAATATATATATATATATATATATATATATATATATATATATATATATATATATATATATATATATATATATATATATATTCAATGAACAGTTACACATTTCTAGAAATAAGAGTCATGTTTAAAAGACTGCATATGATTAAAACAAATTATGTAAAAATCCAAAATGGCCGCCAATTTTTCCTATGATAATTCTGATTAAACTTGATGTTCCAACTAAAAAATATAAATACATTTTTGATTAATGTCAAAACTAAACAAATAACTATTTGTATATTAAAATATGCTTATTTTTTGGTAATAATATAATACATAATAAAAAAAACAAGAGGCCCATGGCCCTTAACGCTCACCTGAAGATATGTCCAATATTGTTTGCAAAGTGCAATAGGCAATATATTAAGTACAGAAACTTTAAAAGTTTTCTCAAGTTAATAACTCCCACACAACTTAATCAGACATATATCCACTCACTTTTTATTTATAAGTAGCTTATAAAATATGCATGAAGTAACTGTAGTGCAATCATTAATCAATTTCAGTATACTTATGCAGCTATGTACTTGACCTTGAACATATATGACTTCAAACCATAAACGATTGTAATGTCAAAACCTACAATTTTCTAATAAACATGCCTATGCATGAAATTAATAGCTTTCAAGATGATTAATAATTTTAGTATTCCTATGTTAATATGACCTTGACCTTTGAACATATAACCTTGAACCTATATCAAAATGACCGTCATGACAATACCTACAATATTTTAATATACATGCCTTTACAAAAAAGTAATAGCTTTCAAGATAATTAGCAATTTTAAGTGTTCTTCTGCAGCTGTGACCTTGACCTTTTAACATACGACCTTGTACCATATATCAAAATGATCGTTGTTGCAAAACCTACAATATTCTAATATACATGCTTATACAAAAAGTTAATTGTTTTCAAGATAATAAGCAATTTCAGTCTTCTTTTGCAGCTGTGACCTTGAACTTTCAACATATGACCTGGAACCATATATCAAAATGATCGTCATGTCAATACCTACAATAGTTGAATATTCATGTCTATACAAAAAGTTAATAGTTTTCAAGATAATTAGCAATTTAAGTCTTCTTTTGCAGCTGTGACCTTGACCTTTCAACATATGACCTTGAACCATATATCAAAATAATCGTCATATCAATACCTACAATATTTTAATATACATGCTTATACAAAAAGTTAATAGTTTTCAAGATAATTAACATTTAAGTTTTCTTTTGCAGCTGTGAACTTGACCTTTCAACATTTGACCTTGAACCATATATCAAAATGATCCTTGTACCAATACCTACAATATTCTAATATACATGCCTATACAAAAAGTTAATAGTTTTCAAGATAATTAGCAATTTAAGTCTTCTTTTGCAGCTGTAACCTTGACCTTTCAAAATGTGACCTTGAGCTATATATCAAAATGATAGTCATGTCAATATCTACAACATTCTAATATACATGCCTATACAAAAAGTTAATAGTTTTCAAGATAAAGTGACAAATATATAATTTTTAGCAATTTCCCCACTTAGTGCCTTACAATTTCCCCATTTTGAACCCCATGGCTACCATTGGTGCAAATCTGAAAATAGATGACCTAAGGATGTTATAAATGAAATAACTAAGGTATATCTCCTGTAGATACAGAGGAGAAGATTTTTAAAGTTTTTCACCTTTTCCCCCCTTATGGGGCCTCAAGGGGACATAACTCCTTCATTTGTGCAAATCTGAAAGGGCTTCACCCAGGCATGATGGTTATCAAGTTTCATTAAATTTGGCCAGGTGGTTTTGGAGGAGAAGATTAAAATGTAAAAAGTTAACGCACGACGCACGACGGACGACACACGACGCACGACGGACGACGCACGACGCACGACACACGACGGACGGAGATGGATAGCAATAGCTCATCTGAGCTTTCAGCTCAGGTGAGCTAAAAAGACAAAAAAGAAACTTGCAACATTGTAAAAAGCTGTGACTGTCCACGGTGACGCCCTTTCCTGTTGTTAATGATAATGAGTTTGAAAAAATCAACAGCTGCGATTCGTCCATCAGTTAGCGTCTATTTCAATCCACTATTCAAAACAGTTCATCTTTAATTTGTAACCGTCCATTGCATTTTTGAATTGGTAGTCTAATTGGTTGAATTCATTTACATGAAACATGAAAAGTTAATTGAGTATCAATGAGTCTATTCACATAAATTAAACAGACATTTGTTAATCCTTTAATAAGTTTCTGTTCAGAGTTTTCAAAATCATTAAAATTGTTGGCTGGTTGTAATATCATCACAATCATCATCTCTCTCTCTCTCTCTCTCTCTCTCTCTCTCTCTCTCTCTCTCTCTCTCTCTCTCTCTCAGTCACATAAGTCAAACCCTAAACATACAAAAAAGAAAGTGTAAGAAAAAAAATAACAAACATTTTCTATCAGGTGAGCCTTTTTTATCCCTTTTTCGACATAAAACTGAGAAATGGAGTAATGGTGTTTTACACAATCACAATTAACAGTCTATTCAAAATGGTGTCTGATCCAAAACTGATTACAACATCATATATTTTGTGACAATGTAACGTACATATTTACACAAAGCTAAATGTCTACCTAAAGCGTATCAAAGGTTGTACATTTTTGAGAAATTGCATTCCTCCTGAGACTTTCTGTTGAAAAGTGAGATTATCAAAATTTTATCCTAAATTTTCAAGCTACCAGGATAACGCTTTCCAGTACTTAATTTGTTATTTGAATGAAAATTATGATGTTTTATCCTTATGTCAATATTTTGATGTAAAAATTGGCTTTCTATTTAGATGTTAGTGACAAAAGAGAATTTTTAAAAATAAACACCTGGGGAAAATGTGTAATGTTGCATTTAAATCAAATATATCTATGTAGGACGGTATACCTCACAGGTGGTTGATCAATGGCTTATCCATCAAAATTAAGCAGGGTTTTGTTATATGTTTATATCTAATTAGTTGCTTAGTTGTCTAGGGAAACTTTTTACCTCTATTTTATGTACTAGACTAACAAAATTTGCAGATGATTATGAAATTCTAAGTGAAAACCAGTCAGGGTTTAGGCATGGTTATTCAACAATTGACAATTTTTTTGTACTAAAGACACTGGTCGATTTATTATGTTTAACTAAAAAGAAATTGTATCGTGTGTTTATAGATTTTAAGGCTGCATTTGACAAAGTTTGGAGACAAGATTTATGGCAGAAATTATTAAAAAAATAATATTAGTGGAAAATGTTTTAAAATTATTGTGAACATGTATAATGGTACTAAATCCAGGGTTTGTGTAAATTGCACCATTTCTGATTTTTTTCCATGCTTAGTTGGGGTACGCCAAGGAGAAAATTTGTCACCTTTTTTATTTGCAATATTTTTAAATGACTTAGAAAAATTTTTTACTGACCAAAATGTTGAAGGTTTGACTACAGTTACTACTGAATTAGAAGCTGAACTTAATATATATTCAGTTCTACGACTAACGCAGAGCAAAAATTTTTGTAGGCCTATCCTTAGTTCATGCTACATTAGATTTAATTACTTGTGGTCATCTTTAAAATCAATACAAATTGAAGTATCACTTTTAAGTCAACAAGGCTATTGTTATGGGATTTAAACTTCCCATCTAACTGTAACTTTTTAATCTGAATTTTACCTGGATAATATATGACAATTTCTCCCAAGTTACTGTGTGCAAGGTCCCATGTAGACTCTAAACTTGCCTAATTTGTAAGTTACTGTGTACTGAGAGAAAGAGGGGAGAGAGAAATCTGAAATAAAACACAAACATACCAGTCCACTGCATTATCAGAAAGTACAAAACATATGTTGTATTAAGTACCTTTATTTCGTTTGCATATATTACATGTGCTACAATAAAATTTTCTTGCATAAAACTGGATAATAAATTAATAATCTTAATTAAATGTCATTTAAATAAACATGTACAAATGTATTTGATATAATAGCAATATCAATATATAGATACTAGTATTTGAATATTTTATTTTAAAAAATAATAAAATAATAAAACACGGCATGTGAGAAATGGTTTACAAATAAAAGTAATCTGTCTAAATGCATAAATAAGAGTCTATATGTAAAATATGTGCCTAAATGCATAAATAAGTGTTAAGAAATTCTTTATTTTTTACCATTTCATAAAATAGGATATTTAGAAAGTATCGTTATTCACAATCAGCAAATGTCGCAACCTTTTTTTCCACATAAGGGGAAAAATATTATTATTAGAAGGAAAAAAAAAAACAATGTAACGGTGAGTTTGACCTCAGGGAATAAAAATTATCAGGGCTTAACAAAATAGTTGACTTAGAACAAAAAAACAAGTGTACCGATCTGTGTCGAAAACCAAAGTTAAAACTTGGATATGTCGGCATTCTGTAAACAATGGAAATTTTCACAAGGGTAGTGAGGCCATTGCTCCTCTTGGGTACCTAGCTACACCAACCATGTGCGAAATCAATTTAAGGATAATTAAAAAAAATGGAATTATTGGACGGACATCTATATATCCAAGATAAATTTGAATACAGCGACTTAGTAATAAACAACAATATTTTGAGGACAGCAATGAAATATTTTAAAGACCTTAATAAGGACTGTAATAAGCCTAGAGTTGCATTATCTCTATACCTAAATCCTTAATATAAACAATAGCTTCAAATAACCTCATTAATATTAAAAATATATATATTTACAATAAGCTTGAGTGCATACACTGTCAGACACCTAAAGCCTAAAGATGTCCAAAGCCCAGCCATTTGATTGCCTTGAGACCTACCAAGTACATTCAGTTTCTATCAAATTTATTCATAATCCTTTTTCATTGTTAGGAGACAAATTAGGGAAAAAGTTCTAGATGATATGTAGCAGAAGGGTGTTGTAAATTATCATGACTTGGAAGATGTTTAAGGTGTTGAAACTAGAGGATGAGATATTTTTTTGCTTTGGGGTGTACTTGGAGTATACATTTTTGCACCACTGACAGAAGATTTCAAATCATCAATTGGTATTGATAAAATGTTTTGTATATTGTCAATCTTAACATCAGGACCTAGATTATATGATATCCTGCAACATCTTTTTTGAATAGACCAATGTTTAAAAAGTCTGGAAGCTTGCTATTTGGATTTCCCACATTAAATAAATGTGTCATGTGCTACTTTTGAATTTTTATGAAATAATACATTCAAAAGTAGCACATGACAATTTTGTCATGTGCTACTTTTGAATGTATTATCTCATAAAAATTCAAAAGTAGCAAATGACAAATGTACTATCTGGCAGTTAATAAGTTTAATAACTTGCAACAAGGCTGATTTTGGTGGCATCCACTGTGTAGGGTGTATATTTTTTGCATGGCTGACTGTATACAAAATGACAGCCTCAAAAGATATCAACTTCTTGTCATCTTTCGTGAGGATGTTTTGAATACTGTGTCTTAGCACTTCCTCTTGAATTTTATCAGTTCTTATCTTTATATCACCTTCTGTTGTCCATCAGATATTTCATGAAATCTTCAAAAGTGATATATTGCTTTTCCCCATGCTAAAATTTTTTTATGTGTTTCAAACGGTTAAGTTGGATTTCCACCATTTTAATTTTATCCTAAAAGTCAAACCAAAAATATACTCAGTATCCTACCTGATATTTTAGTTAAAAATCTTTGTGCTTAACATATTTTCCCAATCACTTTGAGAGATAGAATGGGTAAAGTCTTTTAAAAGCAAGTGGAGTGGTTACAACCCCCTAAAGATGTTAAAAAACCACACCACTGAAAAGCATTTTACCAACTGTTTTTACAAAGTCAATAGTTAACAAAATTTTATTTGTTTTTATCTTGTATGGTTCCCTAAACTTGTGTCTTAACATGTTATTGGTTACTTTATTGTTACGTACAATATGTAGTTTTCCAATTACATATTGCTTTGTAAGATATGACAAAAAAAAATTAATACCCAATATTCACATACACTATTCATTTGAGTACCTAGTGTAAAAAGTTTCAGTTGGCTTGTTAAGACTGTTACGCGTTAGGTTTTCTGCAGGTACTCTGGTTTCCTTTACAATCCCAGTTTACATTTATAATCAATAATTCATTTTTTTTCTTACATATGAAAAAATAATAGCTTAATAACTTAAATTTTGATTAATAAATAACAATTATTTTTACTTACCAATAAAAAACTTTGATTTACATCTTTTGTACCTTTTTCTGCAACAGTCTTCCGTAAAAAACTCTCGTTAAATTACGATAATTTAGATATTAATATATTTATATTATTAAATTTATATAGTATCATTTACAACGATTTCTGATTGCGTAAGTTTTAACTTTAAGACTTTTAATGACAATGTTGGTGATACACAGGAGACAGGATGTTTTCTTTATTTGACAATAGAGGCAAGGTATTTTCACAGGTGTAGTTTAACACTTAATACCTAATACAATAAAACCTGGTTAGTTAAAAAGGTTAAAAACAATATGTGATCAGTTTCTGCAAATATGGCAGAGTCATTGTAGTAATTCTTCAAAAGGTATATCATATAATTTATTTACACATTCTATTTTCAAATTACAAAGTTATTTAAGTTCTGATATATCATACACAAACAAGATTATATTAAGCAAATTTAGAAGTTCAAATCACAGACTCCCAATAGAAACAGGTAGATGGCGAAATATACCCAAAAATGATAGAATTTGTAATCTTTGTCAAGAAGAATTGGGAGATGAATTCCATTTTATCATGAATTGTAAAAGTTTATCAAATTTTAGAAATGCTTATATACCAAATTATTATAGAACAAGACCAAACACTCTTAAATATTTTCAACTTTTTTCTTCTAATAAACTGTCTGTATTAAATAAATTATGCAAGTTTATTTTGTAATTATCGAGAGAGTCGGTCCTCCGGGTTAGACAAGCATAATATATTTCAATATTGTTTATTCATGCATTCGCATTGTGAAATTGTAAATCTGTTTATGTAGATATGTAATTTAACATGTTCTCTATGTTGTAATGTACAATGAGAGAAATAAAGACCTTGAACTTGATTACATAATAATACCTGTTACGTAGTGATCCGTTCAGGTTCAACATGGTGGTTGCAGAGTAGATTTTAGAAAATACCTTCATCTGTTTTAAGACCAACAGTTTTCAGTTTGATTTTAACCAGCTTTTAGGATTTGAGTAATCGACGCATTCTTATATGTATGTATTTTAGGTTTATAGTGTTGTAGTCAACTTTATTTTAGTATTTTTAATAATCTTAATCTTTCCTGCGCTGTCCGCCATTTTGAATTTTTCAATCATGAAAAATAACAACAAAGCACAGCTACAGCTTTTAGTATTTTAGTAATCACCGCACTCTTATATGTATATATTTGAGGTTTATAGTGTTGTTGTGAACTATATTTTAGTATTTTGAACTTAACTTAATCTTTCCCGCACTGTTCGCCATTTTATTTTTTTTTCAACCATGCAAAATAATAACATAGCACTGCTCTCCAACGTATGAATAATAAAAAACAATAATAATAATAATAATAATAATAATAATAATAATACAAATGCATGTAATTACATAATTGATTCACACTTGGGTATTAACTAATCCCACTAATATTTTTTTCTACCAGGATAACGCTTTCCAGTAATTTATTTGTTATTTGAATGAAAATTATGATGTTTCATCCTTATGTCAATATTTTGATGTAAAAATTGGCTTTCTATTTAGATGTTAGTAACAAAAGAGAAGTTTTAAAAATAAACACCTGGGGAAAATGTGTAATGTTGCATTTAAATCAAATATATTTATGTAGGACGGTATACCTCACAGGTGGTTGATCAATGGCTTACCCATCAATCTTAAGCAGGGTTTTGTTATATGTTTATATCTGATTACATAATGATACCTGTTACGTAGTGATCCGTGCAGTTTCAACATGGTGGATGCAAAGTAGATTTTATAAAATACCTTCATCTGTTTTAAGACCAACAGTTTTCAGTTTGATTTTAACCAGCTTTTAGGAATTGAGTAATCGCCGCATTCTTATATGTATGTATTTTAGGTTTATAGTGTTGTAGTCAACTTTATTTTAGTATTTTTAATAATCTTAATCTTTCCTGCGCTGTCCGCCATTTTGAATTTTTCAATCATGAAAAATAACAACAAAGCACAGCTACAGCTTTTAGTATTTTAGTAATCACCGCACTCTTATATGTATATATTTGAGGTTTATAGTGTTGTTGTGAACTATATTTTAGTATTTTGAACTTAACTTAATCTTTCCCGCACTGTTCGCCATTTTATTTTTTTTTCAACCATGCAAAATAATAACATAGCACTGCTCTCCGACGTATGAATGATAAAAAACAACAATAATAATAATAATAATAATAATACAAATGCATGTAATTACATAATTGATTCACACTTGCGTATTAACTAATCCCACTAATATTTTTTTCTCTAAAATGTGTATATGTAAATAATTAATTGAACAGATATGTATACACATGTACAATACACTAAATGCAAAATCAGCGTTAAAAAAACAGCAAGGAATTTAAGTTTTATCAATTTTATTACATGGTAAGCCTAAACGTCGTGGTTGCATTTTAAATTTAAATATTCTTTGTGCTATAAAAGATATGACATGATTAAGTAATTTTGTTTTATCGTTATTTTCCAAATAAAACCCCAATGCTATATGTTTCCATGATATAGATAACTTTAGAATTTATCTAACAATGTTACATGCAAAAAGTATTTGTTCGTCGTCTCATATTCGATCTTTACAATAATAATAAAAGTATTTGCTTTCATTTTAATTTCATTTGTTCATAACTAGGTTACAAGACTATAATTTATGAAGAATTTTAAAATTAAATCCTGATAAGTGTCTATTGTGTATATATCTTTTTTAAAAATATATTTTTGTAAAGTCAGATTTTAACTGTAGGTTAAATTGTTTTAACCATATAATTTCTGTAATAGGTTTGTCAATTTTTTTTAAATAAAAATTTCAAAAATATACTTTGTTGATATTTTTTCTATGTTTACAAAATCTCTATTGTACAATTTATACATTTTTTTATATTTACACATTTGGTTACACGTAAATCAAAGCTTTTGCATATCGTATCAAAACATTTTTAATAATATTGTATTCGTATGACCAATTTCTTGATACAATTAGTTTGTTCCTAATACTCTGAGCACATAATAGATTTCCGTTGTCATCAACGAAATCTTTTAGGAAATACATACCGCTTTTAACACAAGATGAAAAATATAATGTTCTATTTTTATATTTAAAAAGTTCATTACACCATAAATTTTCAACCATATCTTCCAATTTACAATTGTGAAGAGATTTTCTCGTTTGACATATATTCAAACTTACAAAAACATCTTTCTAAAATTTGGTCTAATTATTTAATTTTATTTTCATTTTTTTACAGTTAATTTTTAAAACATAATCTAAATCTATATTTGTCTTTTTAGTACTGAGTTAAAGAATGAGGAAATGCTGCAATTGGTTGTGATTAATTTTGCTCATTCGAGCTTGCCTTCATTGCTTTAAAGTTACACCCAATATCTAACATTTGCAACCCCCCACTTTCCATTTTTCAAACTAAGTTATTTCTTTTGATTCTTTCTTTTTATTCCATAAAAACTCATATAAAATTTTTAAATTTGTTTTGTTATTTTAAATGACGGTGAAGGTAAAATTTGTGCTGAGTAATATATTTTTGATAAAACAAGGGTTTTTATAATAATCCTTTTCCAGAAATAGTCATTTTTTTCTTTTTCCATAAATTTAGAATATTTTCCAAATCGTTAATCCATTTTTCTAATTTCTCTCTGCACATAAATCTTTATCATGACCAATATGAATTCCTTAACTTTTGATACAGCTGTTATTAATTCTTATTCCATGTATGTTTATTTTATTGTTTTTTAACGAACCAAGAAGAATACATTCGTTTTTTTTCTAAATTTAAATGTAGCCCAGGCCCATGACTAAAGTCATTTATTTTTTCTTAAGATTTTTTGAGCGACTGAATATCTTTTAACGGTAGTGTGCAGTCGTCGTCATGTTGCAAGATCTATATATCTAAAGTCATATTACCGGTATTAAAACCACGAATACGTATAGTTTTTCTTATATTTATTGATAAAATTTCAACAACTAGGATAAAGGTAAGGCCGAAATTGGACACCCTTGTCTTATTCGTCTGTCCATTCTTAAATTTTTGGAAAGCCATCCATTGTTTTTTAATCTAAAAATAGAATTTTTATAAAGAATTTTAATCCATTTATAGAATTATCACCAAAATTAAATTTTTTAAACAATTAAAAAATTCCATTATACTGTATCAAACGCTTTTTTCTATAATTCAAGAAAAAGTAATATACAGTCAAACCTGTCTATAGAGGCCACCCATGGAAATCAGTAAAAGTGGCCTTTATGGACAGGTGGCCTTTATATACAAGTTCAAATAATATGCATAAAGAGCAATTGGGACAGAATTTTATTGGCCTTTATAAGCAGGTGGCCGTTATAGAGAGGCGGCCTTTAAGGCAGGTTCGACTGTACCTCGTTTATTATTCAATTCACAATATTCAAAGATATCATATACCATTTAGCAAAATTTTCAGTCGTCTTAATTTTTGAAATTTATTTAAAACTAAGGTCTGTTCCCTCCTGCAAAACATTCCTTAGCTGGATTTGGATTCACATATTTTTGGAACTTTAGATTCATTAATTTACAACTGTTTGGCGTATGTTTTTTAATCTATCAACTTTTTCGGCCCCTAGTGTCACTGATGAGGAATGATTTTCCGAAATGTGCACATCTGGCACATCAAAATTTAGCAGGTATTTGTTATATATTTACTACCCCTGAGCGGGTACCGCTGCTGGTGGAGTAAATCTCCCCGAGGGTATCCATAACTCAGTAGGCAGTACTTTGTGCTGTCAGAAAATATACCATTTAGCAAAATTTTCAGTCGTCTTAATTTTTGAAATTTATTTAAAACTAAGGTCTGTTCCCTCCTGCAAAACATTCCTTAGCTGGATTTGGATTCACATATTTTTGGAACTTTAGATTCATCAATTTACAACTGTTTGGCGTATGTTTTTTAATCTATCAACTTTTTCGGCCCCTAGTGTCACTGATGAGGAATGATTTTCCGAAATGTGCACATCTGGCACATCAAAATTTAGCAGGTATTTGTTATATATATACAACAATCTTGCATTCATACCTATATATCTACCTTCAATATATGCTGTTTGATCGGGACCTATTAAAGAACCTATAACTTGTTGAATTCGTCTGGCAAAAATGGACGCTATTATCTTGTAGTCTGTGTTTGTCAAACTTATTGGGCGATAACTAGTTATCTTTGTCTTGTCGTTCTTTTTATGTATAAGGGAAATCACAGAAAGTTTTTGGGAATAAGTTAGCTCAATTTTTTTGGTATATTTTTTTCAAAAGTTTGTAAAACTGAGATTTTAAATCATTCTAAAATACTTTGTAAAATTCCACAGGTAGCCCGTCTTACCCCAGTGACTTATTATTTGTCATTGATTTAATGGCGTCAAGACTTTCAGTCATAGATGGTAGTCTGTCGCAAAGTTCTTGTTTAGATTAGTCTAATATTTTATCTATGTCAGTTTTTTTAAATAGTCGCCAATTTCTTGTTCGTCTATCGAATTCGACGTATATATATTTTTGAAAAATTCACACATTGCACCTAGAATGTCGTCATCACTTATCATTTTGTTTACGCAGGTATCATATATTTCTCTTATTACGTTATGTGTCTGATTATTTTTTTCCAGATTAAGAAAGTAGCTAGTGTTCTTTTCACCTTTCTAAATATATCTTGCTTTTTGTTCTAGTATATCATCGAGTTCATTCCCTTTTTTGTTTTTAAATAAATCTATCTGATAAGAAGGTAAGTTTTCCATTCTGCTTATTTCATTTTTAAGTCAAAGTCGATAATAATATGTTTGACTCCTTTACAAAAATCCATGTCACTTAAGAGAGATGTGTTTAGTTTCCAGTAACCGGGTCCTTTTTTATTATTTTCAAAATTCAAACATAGTTTTATTGCCTTATGTATACTTATTGACTTTTCAGACTGATGTTTGTGTTATATATTTACTACCCCTGAGCGGGTACCGCTGCTGTGGAATAAAACTCCAAAAGGTTATCCACAACTCTAGTATCAGTTCTTTGTGCTGTCAGAAAATGTTCCATTTAGCAAAATTTTCAGCCGTCTTAAATTTTAAAATTTATTTAAAACTAAGGTTTGTTCCCTCTTGCAAAGCATTCCTTAGCTAGATTTGGGTGTATATAATTTTTGAAATTTGGATTCATAAATTTCCATGTGTTTGCCTTATTTTTTTTATCTATCAAACTTTTCGGCCCTTAGTGTCACTCATGAGGAATGAATTTCCAAAATGTGCACATATTGCACATCAAAATTTAACTGGTATTTGTATATTTACTACCTTAACTAACATATCTTTTTTCACCCATTATTGTGACCTCTTCTCCTTTCCCGGAAATAACTGTTTTACCTCTCTTACAATTCCTTTAATTATTTCTTCCCTTTCTTTTATTGTCACCTATCCACCTTAAAACTCAACCTTTGAATATATAACTTCAATAACTCCTTAAGTGTCACTCTTAAAACACTAGACATTGACTTCTCTATTGTCATTAACCAAGATCTCTGAACCAACTTTAAGAAACATCTTGACTTACTTTATTGGCCATTTAAATGTTCTTTGCGTTTGCAAACCACATTTTTACATTTTCTGCAATATTCTGACATGTAGCTGGCAAATTATGTTTATATAGAAAAAAAACAGTGCATAAGAACTAAAACAACCATCACCTACTTATACATACATTCATTTCTGACTGAACATTGACAACTGGTTATACTAACAATACATTTACAAAGAGACGTTGCTTAACAGTGAAACTACCTAGTCAAAGTGCCAAATGCTTTAAAGCTTGAATAAAAATAATAAAAATATCACAAAATCCTATTTACACTATGACAGACACTATCTTCTAGTTATCAATATAATATGCTCAAACAGATACTCAGTAGATGGGACATTCTCAAACCAGAGGCTCAGAAGGCTGAGCCTGTATCGCTCACCTGGGCCAGGTAATCTTAGAAGAAGATGTATAAATCATTCCTGTACAGTTTGGTTTAATTTAAACCAGTAGCTTCAGAGGAGATATGCTTATCCCATAGGGTCCGAAATAAAGGACCATCCATACATCATTCCCACAAAGTCTGGTTTAATTTGCTTCAGTTGCTTCAGAAGAGGTAGCCAATATATGCTTTTCCCATAGTGTCCAATGTTAAACTATGTCCTGTGCTGGTGGCAATGTTTTTTGGCAGATCCGTAAATTTCGGTTATCTTAGCAAGGGACTAACCATACATCATTCCTGCAATGTTTGATTCAATTTGCTTAAGTAGCTTCAGAGGAAATAGCCAATATATGCTTTTCCCATAGGGTCCAATGTTTAATTATGTCCTGTGCTGCCAGCCATGGTTTTTGGTGGATCCAGAAAATTTCAGAAATCTTAGTAAGGACCATCTATACATA